>JANJGN010000029.1:10041023-10639117 GCA_026770705.1 Isurus oxyrinchus | reverse complement strand
GCCGTGATTCACACTGTGGAATTACCATGATTCTCAGTGTGTTATTACCGAGATTCACAATTTGGAATTACCGTGAGTCTCAGTGTGGTATTACCGTGATTCGCACTGTGTAATTACCGTGATTCACTCTGTGGAATACCGTGATTCTCAGTGTGGTATTACTGTGATTCGCACTGTGTAATTACCGTGATTCCTCACTGTGGAATTCCCCGTGATTCTCAGTGTGGTATTACCGTGATTCACAACTGTGAATTACCGTGATTATCAGTTTGTTATTACTGTGATTCACACTGTGGAATTACCGTGATTTTCAGTGTGTAATTACCGTGATTCACACTGTGGAATTAACATGATTCTCAGTGTGTTATTACTGTGATGCGCACCGTGTAACTACCGTGATTCGCACTGTGTAATTACTGTGATTCACTCCGTTGAGTTACCCTGATTCTCAGTATGGGATTAACGTGATTCTGAGTGGAATTTCCATGATTCGCACTTTGGAATTGCCATGATTTGCTCTGTGGAATTATCGTGATTCTCAGTGTCTCATTACCGTGATTCACACTGTGGAATTAATGTAATTCTCAGTGTGTTATTACCGTGAATTCACACTGTGGAATTACCATGATTCTCAGTTTGTACTTACCGTGATTAACGCTGTGCATTGCCATGAATCACACAGTGGAATTATCGTGATTGACACTGTGGAATTACCGTGATTCTCAGTGTGTTATTACCGTGATTCGCACTGGTGAATTACCATGATTCTCACTGTGTAATTACCGTGATTCACAGTGTGGTATTACCATGATTCTCACTGTGTAATTACTGTGATTCAATCTGTGGAATTACCGTGATTCTCAATGTGGTATTACCATGATTCTCACTGTGTACTTACCGTGATTCACACTGTGGAATTACCGTGATGCACACTTTGGAATTACCGTGATTCTCAGTGTGGAATTACCGAGATCTCAGTTTGGAATTACCATGATTTGCACTGTGGAATTACCATTATTCTCAGTGTTTTATTACCGTTAATCTCACTGTGTAATTACCGTGATTCACACTGTGGTATTACCGTGATTTTCACTGTGGAATTACCGTGATTCTCACTGTGGAATTACCATGATTCACACTGTGGTATTACCGTGATTCACACTCTGTAATTACCGTGATTCACACTGTGGAATTACTGTCATTCGCACTGTGGAAAATGCCATGATTCACACTCTGTATGTACCGTGATTCACAATGTCTATTTACGTGATTCACACTGTGTAAATACGTGATTCACACTGTGGAATTACCGTGATTCTCAGTGTGGAATTATCGTGATTCACACTGTGGAATTACCGTAATTCGCTCAGCGGAATTATCGTGTTTCACACTGTGAATTACCGTGATTCACACTTTGGAATTACCGTCATACACTGTGTGGAATTACCGTGATTTGCTCAGTGGAATTACCATGATTCTCAGTGTGTTATTACCGTGATTCACACAGTGGAATTACCGTCATTCTCAGTGTTGGTATTACCGTGATTCACACTGTGTAATTACCGTGATTCACTCTTTGGAATTACCGTTATTCTCAGTTTGGTATTACTGTGATTCGCACTGTGGAATTACAGTGATTCACCCTTTGGTTTAACACCGTGAATCTCAGTGTGGTATTACCGTGATTCACACTTTGGAATTACCGTGATTCACACTGTGGAATTACCATGATTCTCAGTGTGTTATTACTGTGAGGCACACCCTGTAATTACCGTGATTCACACTGTGTTATTGCTGTGATTCTCTCTGTGGAATTACCCTGATTCTCAGTGTGGGATTAACGTGATTCTGAGTGGAATTTCCGTGATTCCCACTTTGGAATTGCCATGATTTGCACTGTGGAATTATCGTAATTCTCACTGTGGAATTAGTGTAATTCTCAGTGTGTTATTACCGTGATTCACACTGTGGAATTACCATGATTCTCAGTTTGTACTTACCGTGATTAACACTGTGCCATTGGTATGGAATCACACAGTGGAATTATCGTGATTGACACTGTGGAATTACCGTGATTCTCAGTGTGTTATTACCATGATTAGCACTGTGGAATTACCATGATTCTCACTATGTAATTACCGTGATTCACAGTGTGGTATTACCATGATCCTCACTGTGTAATTACTGTGATTCATTCTGTGGAATTACCGTGATTCTCAATGTGGTATTACCATGATTCTCACTGTTTAATTACTGTGATTCACCCTGTGGAATTACCGTGATTCTCAGTGTGGAATTACCATGATTCACACTGTGGACTTACCGGTGATTCACACTGTGGAATTACCGTGATTCACACTTTGGAATTACCGTGATTCTCAGTGTGGAATTACCGTGATTCTCAGTTTGGAATTACCATGATTCGCACTGTGGAATTACCATTATTCTCAGTGTGTTATTACCGTTAATCTCACTGTGTAATTACCGTGATTCACACTGTGGTATTACCGTGATTTTCACTGTGGAATTACCATGATTCTCACTGTGGAATTACCATGATTCACACTGTGGTATTACCGTGATTCACACTCTGTAATTACCGTGATACACACTGTGGAATTACTGTCATTCGCACTGTGGAAAATGCCATGATGCACACTGTGTATTTACTGTGATTCACAATGTCTATTTACCGTGATTCACACTGTGTAAATGCCGTGATTCACACTGTGGAATTACCGTGATTCACACTGTGAATTAACCTTAATTCGCTCAGCAGAATTATCGTGTTTCACACTGTGGAATTACCATGATTCTCAGTGTGGTATTGCCGTGATTCACACTGTGGAATTACCATGATTCTCAGTGTGTTATTACCGAGATTCACAATGTGGAATTACCGTGATTCTCAGTGTGGTATTACCGTGATTCACACTGTGTAATTACCGTGATTCACTCTGTGGAATTACCGTGATTCTCAGTGTGGTATTACTGTGATTCGCACTGTGTAATTACCGTGATTCACACTGTGGAATTCCCCGTGATTCTCAGTGTGGTATTACCGTGATTCACACTGTGGAATTACCGTGATTATCAGTTTGTTATTACTGTGATTCACACTGTGGAATTACCGTGATTTTCAGTGTGTAATTACCGTGATTCACACTGTGGAATTAACAGGATTCTCAGTGTGTTATTACCTGTGATGCGCACCGTGTAACTACCGTGATTCGCACTGTGTAATTACTGTGATTCACTCCGGTGAGTTACCCTGATTCTCAGTGTGGGATTAACGTGATTCTGAGTGGAATTTCCATGATTCGCACTTTGGAATTGCCATGATTTGCTCTGTGGAATTATCGTGATTCTCAGTGTCTCATTACCGTGATTCACACTGTGGAATTAATGTAATTCTCAGTGTGTTATTACCGTGATTCACACTGTGGAATTACCATGATTCTCAGTTTGTACTTACCGTGATTAACGCTGTGCATTGCCATGAATCACACAGTGGAATTATCGTGATTGACACTGTGGAATTACCGTGATTCTCAGTGTGTTATTACCGTGATTCGCACTGTGAAATTACCATGATTCTCACTGTGTAATTACCGTGATTCAGTGTGGTATTAACCATGATTCTCACTGTGTAATTACTGTGATTCAATCTGTGGAATTACCGTGATTCTCAATGTGGTATTACCATGATTCTCACTGTGTACTTACCGTGATTCACACTGTGGAATTACCGTGATGCACACTTTGGAATTACCGTGATTCTCAGTGTGGAATTACCGTGATTCTCAGTTTGGAATTACCATGATTTGCACTGTGGAATTACCATTATTCTCAGTGTGTTTTACCGTTAATCTCACTGTGTAATTACCGTGATTCACACTGTGGTATTACCGTGATTTTCACTGTGGAATTACCGTGATTCTCACTGTGGAATTACCATGATTCACACTGTGGTATTACCGTGATTCACACTCTGTAATTACCGTGATTCACACTGTGGAATTACTGTCATTCGCACTGTGGAAAATGCCATGATTCACACTCTGTATGTACCGTGATTCACAATGTCTATTTACGTGATTCACACTGTGTAAATACCGTGATTCACACTGTGGAATTACCGTGATTCTCAGTGTGGAATTATCGTGATTCACACTGTGGAATTACCGTAATTCGCTCAGCGGAATTATCGTGTTTCACACTGTGGAATTACCGTGATGCACACTTTGGAATTACCGTGATTCACTGTGTGGAATTACCGTGATTTGCTCAGTGGAATTACCATGATTCTCAGTGTGTTATTACCGTGATTCACACAGTGGAATTACCGTCATTCTCAGTGTGGTATTACCGTGATTCACACTGTGTAATTACCGTGATTCACTCTTTGGAATTACCGTTATTCTCAGTTTGGTATTACTGTGATTCGCACTGTGGAATTACAGTGATTCACCCTTTGGATTAACCGTGAATCTCAGTGTGGTATTACCGTGATTCACACTTTGGAATTACCGTGATTCACACTGTGGAATTACCATGATTCTCAGTGTGTTATTACTGTGAGGCACACCCTGTAATTACCGTGATTCACACTGTGTTATTGCTGTGATTCTCTCTGTGGAATTACCCTGATTCTCAGTGTGGGATTAACGTGATTCTGAGTGGAATTTCCGTGATTCCCACTTTGGAATTGCCATGATTTGCACTGTGGAATTATCGTAATTCTCACTGTGGAATTAGTGTAATTCTCAGTGTGTTATTACCGTGATTCACACTGTGGAATTACCATGATTCTCAGTTTGTACTTACCGTGATTAACACTGTGCCATTGGTATGAATCACACAGTGGAATTATCGTGATTGACACTGTGGAATTACCGTGATTCTCAGTGTGTTATTACCATGATTAGCACTGTGGAATTACCATGATTCTCACTATGTAATTACCGTGATTCACAGTGTGGTATTACCTTGATCCTCACTGTGTAATTACTGTGATTCAATCTGTGGAATTACCGTGATTCTCAATGTGGTATTACCATGATCTCACTGTTTAATTACTGTGATTCACCCTGTGGAATTACCGTGATTCTCAGTGTGGAATTACCATGATTCACACTGTGGACTTACCGTCGATTCACACTGTGGAATTACCGTGGATTCACACTTTGGAATTACCGTGATTCTCAGTGTGGAATTACCGTGATTCTCAGTTTGGAATTACCATGATTCGCACTGTGGAATTACCATTATTCTCAGTGTGTTATTACCGTTAATCTCACTGTGTAATTACCGTGATTCACACTGTGGTATTACCGTGATTTTCACTGTGGAATTACCGTGATTCTCACTGTGGAATTACCATGATTCACACTGTGGTATTACCGTGATTCACACTCTGTAATTACCGTGATTCACACTGTGGAATTACTGTCATTCGCACTGTGGAAAATGCCATGATGCACACTCTGTATGTACCGTGATTCACAATGTCTATTTACCGTGATTCACACTGTGTAAATGCCGTGATTCACACTGTGGAATTACCGTGATTCACACTGTGGAATTACCGTAATTCGCTCAGCAGAATTATCATGTTTCACACTGTGGAATTATCGTGATTCACACTTTGGAATTACCTTGATTCACTGTGTGGAATTACCATGATTTGCTCAGTGGAATTACCGTGATTCACAGTGTGGGATTACCATGATTCACACAGTGGAATTACCGTGATTAACACTGTGGAATTACCGTGATTCTCAGTGTGTTATTACCGTGATTCGCACTGTGGAATTACCGTGATACTCAGTGAGTTATTACCATGATTCACACTGTGTAATTACTGTGATTCACTCTGTAGAATTACCTTGATTCTCAGTGTGGTATTACCACGATTCTCACTGTGTAATTACTCATATTCACTCTGTGGACTTACCATGATTCTCAGTGTGTTGTTACCGTGATTCACACTGTGGAATTACCATGATTCTCCCTGTGTAATTACCGTGATTCACTCTGTGGAATTACCGTGATTCTCAGTGTGGTATTACCATGGTTCTCACTGTGTAATTACCGTAATTCACTCTGTGGAATTACCGTGATTCTCAGTGTGGAATTACCATGATTCACACTGTGGAATTACCATGATTCTCAGTTTGGTATTACTGTGATTCGCACTGTGGAATTACCGTGATTCACACTGTGGAATTACCATGATTCTCAGTGTGGTATTACCGTGATTCACACTGTGGAATTACCATGATTCTCAGTGTGTTATTACCGAGATTAACAATGTGGAATTACCGTGATTCTCAGTGTGGTATTACCGTGATTCACACTGTGGAATTACCGTGATTCACTCTGTGGAATTACCGTGATTCTCAGTGTGGGTATTACTGTGATTCGCACTGTGTAATTACCGTGATTCACACTGTGGAATTCCCGTGATTCTCAGTGTGGTATTACCGTGATTCACACTGTGGAATTACCGTGATTATCAGTTTTGTTATTACTGTGATTCACACTGTGGGAATTACCGTGATTCTCAGTGTGTAATTACCGTGATTCACACTGTGGAATTAACATGATTCTCAGTGTGTTATTACTGTGATGCGCACCGTGAATTACCGTGATTCGCACTGTGTAATTACTGTGATTCACCTCCGTTGAGTTACCCTGATTCTCAGTGTGGGATTAACGTGATTCTGAGTGGAATTTCCATGATTCGCACTTTGGAATTGCCATGATTTGCTCTGTGGAATTATCGTGATTCTCAGTGTCTCATTACCGTGATTCACACTGTGGAATTAATGTAATTCTCAGTGTGTTATTACCGTGATTCACACTGTGGAATTACCATGATTCTCAGTTTGTACTTACCGTGATTAACGCTGTGCATTGCCATGAATCACACAGTGGATTATCGTGATTGACACTGTGGAATTACCGTGATTCTCAGTGTGTTATTACCGTGATTCGCACTGTGGAATTACCATGATTCTCACTGTGTAATTACCGTGATTCACAGTGTGGTATTACCATGATTCTCACTGTGTAATTACCATGATTCAATCTGTGGAATTACCGTGATTCTCAATGTGGTATTACCATGATTCTCACTGTTTAATTACTGTGATTCACTCTGTGGAATTACCGTGATTCTCAGTGTGGAATTACCATGATTCACACTGTGTACTTACCGTGATTCACACTGTGGAATTACCGTGATGCACACTTTGGAATTACCGTGATTCTCAGTGTGGAATTACCGTGATTCTCAGTTTGGAATTACCATGATTCGCACTGTGGAATTACCATTATTCTGTGTGTTATTACCGTTAATCTCACTGTGTAATTACCGTGATTCACACTTACCGTGATTTTCACTGTGGAATTACCGTGATTCTCACTGTGGAATTACCATGATTCACACTGTGGTATTACCGTGATTCACACTCTGTAATTACTGTGATTCACACTGTGGAATTACTGTCATTCGCACTGTGGAAAATGCCATGATTCACAGTCTGTATGTACCGTGATTCACAATGTCTATTTACGTGATTCACACTGTGTAAATACCGTGATTCACACTGTGGAATTACCGTGACTCTCAGTGTGGAATTATCGTGATTCACACTGTGGAATTACCGTAATTCGCTCAGCGGAATTATCGTGTTTCACACTGTGGAATTACTGTGATTCACACTTTGGAATTACCGTGATTCACTGTGTGGAATTACCGTGATTTGCTCAGTGGAATTACCATGATTCTCAGTGTGTTATTACCGTGATTCACACAGTGGAATTACCGTCATTCTCAGTGTGGTATTACCGTGATTCACACTGTGTAATTACCGTGATTCACTCTTTGGAATTACCGTTATTCTCAGTTTGGTATTACTGTGATTCGCACTGTGGAATTACAGTGATTCACCCTTTGGATTAACCGTGAATCTCAGTGTGGTATTACCGTGATTCACACTTTGGAATTACCGTGATTCACACTGTGGAATTACCATGATTCTCAGTGTGTTATTACTGTGAGGCACACCCTGTAATTACCGTGATTCACACTGTGTAATTGCTGTGATTCTCTCTGTGGAATTACCCTGATTCTCAGTGTGGGATTAACGTGATTCTGAGTGGAATTTCCGTGATTCGCACTTTGGAATTGCCATGATTTGCACTGTGGAATTATCGTAATTCTCACTGTGGAATTAGTGTAATTCTCAGTGTGTTATTACCGTGATTCACACTGTGGAATTACCATGATTCTCAGTTTGTACTTACCGTGATTAACACTGTGCATTGGTATGAATCACACAGTGGAATTATCGTGATTGACACTGTGGAATTACCGTGATTCTCAGTGTGTTATTACCATGATTCGCACTGTGGAATTACCATGATTCTCACTATGTAATTACCGTGATTCACAGTGTGGTATTACCATGATCCTCACTGTGTAATTACTGTGATTCAATCTGTGGAATTACCGTGATTCTCAATGTGGATTTACCATGATTCTCACTGTTTAATTACTGTGATTCACCCTGTGGAATTACCGTGATTCTCAGTGTGGAATTACCATGATTCACACTGTGGACTTACCGTGATTCACACTGTGGAATTACCGTGATTCACACTTTGGAATTACCGTGATTCTCAGTGTGGAATTACCGTGATTCTCAGTTTGGAATTACCATGATTCGCACTGTGGAATTACCATTATTCTCAGTGTGTTATTACCGTTAATCTCACTGTGTAATTACCGTGATTCACACTGTGGTATTACCGTGATTTTCACTGTGGAATTACCATGATTTTCACTGTGGAATTACCATGATTCACACTGTGGTATTACCGTGATTCACACTCTGTAATTACCGTGATTCACACTGTGGAATTACTGTCATTCGCACTGTGGAAAATGCCATGATGCACACTCTGTATTTACTGTGATTCACAATGTCTATTTACCGTGATTCACACTGGGTAAATGCCGTGATTCACACTGTGGAATTACCGTGATTCACACTGTGGAATTACCGTAATTCGCTCAGCAGAATTATCGTGTTTCACACTGTGGAATTACCATGATTCTCAGTGTGGTATTGCCGTGATTCACACTGTGGAATTACCATGATTCTCAGTGTGTTATTACCGAGATTCACAATGTGGAATTACCGTGATTCTCAGTGTGGTATTACCGTGATTCACACTGTGTAATTACCGTGATTCACTCTGTGGAATTACCGTGATTCTCAGTGTGGTATTACTGTGATTCGCACTGTGTAATTACCGTGATTCACACTGTGGAATTCCCGTGATTCTCAGTGTGGTATTACCGTGATTCACACTGTGGAATTACCGTGATTATCAGTTTGTTATTACTGTGATTCACACTGTGGAATTACCGTGATTTTCAGTGTGTAATTACCGTGATTCACACTGTGGAATTAACATGATTCTCAGTGTGTTATTACTGTGATGCGCACCGTGTAACTACCGTGATTCGCACTGTGTAATTACTGTGATTCACTCCGTTGAGTTACCCTGATTCTCAGTGTGGGATTAACGTGATTCTGAGTGGAATTTCCATGATTCGCACTTTGGAATTGCCATGATTTGCTCTGTGGAATTATCGTGATTCTCAGTGTCTCATTACCGTGATTCACACTGTGGAATTAATGTAATTCTCAGTGTGTTATTACCGTGATTCACACTGTGGAATTACCATGATTCTCAGTTTGTACTTACCGTGATTAACGCTGTGCATTGCCATGAATCACACAGTGGAATTATCGTGATTGACACTGTGGAATTACCGTGATTCTCAGTGTGTTATTACCGTGATTCGCACTGTGAAATTACCATGATTCTCACTGTGTAATTACCGTGATTCACAGTGTGGTATTACCATGATTCTCACTGTGTAATTACTGTGATTCAATCTGTGGAATTACCGTGATTCTCAATGTGGTATTACCATGATTCTCACTGTGTACTTACCGTGATTCACACTGTGGAATTACCGTGATGCACACTTTGGAATTACCGTGATTCTCAGTGTGGAATTACCGTGATTCTCAGTTTGGAATTACCATGATTTGCACTGTGGAATTACCATTATTCTCAGTGTGTTATTACCGTTAATCTCACTGTGTAATTACCGTGATTCACACTGTGGTATTACCGTGATTTTCACTGTGGAATTACCGTGATTCTCACTGTGGAATTACCATGATTCACACTGTGGTATTACCGTGATTCACACTCTGTAATTACCGTGATTCACACTGTGAAATTACTGTCATTCGCACTGTGGAAAATGCCATGATTCACACTCTGTATGTACCGTGATTCACAATGTCTATTTACGTGATTCACACTGTGTAAATACCGTGATTCACACTGTGGAATTACCGTGATTCTCAGTGTGGAATTATCGTGATTCACACTGTGGAATTACCGTAATTCGCTCAGCGGAATTATCGTGTTTCACACTGTGGAATTACCGTGATTCACACTTTGGAATTACCGTCATTCACTGTGTGGAATTACCGTGATTTGCTCAGTGGAATTACCATGATTCTCAGTGTGTTATTACCGTGATTCACACAGTGGAATTACCATCATTCTCAGTGTGGTATTACCGTGATTCACACTGTGTAATTACCGTGATTCACTCTTTGGAATTACCGTTATTCTCAGTTTGGTATTACTGTGATTCGCACTGTGGAGTTACAGTGATTCACCCTTTGGATTAACCGTGAATCTCAGTGTGGTATTACCGTGATTCACACTTTGGAATTACCGTGATTCACACTGTGGAATTACCATGATTCTCAGTGTGTTATTACTGTGAGGCACACCCTGTAATTACCGTGATTCACACTGTGTTATTGCTGTGATTCTCTCTGTGGAATTACCCTGATTCTCAGTGTGGGATTAACGTGATTCTGAGTGGAATTTCCGTGATTCCCACTTTGGAATTGCCATGATTTGCACTGTGGAATTATCGTAATTCTCACTGTGGAATTAGTGTAATTCTCAGTGTGTTATTACCGTGATTCACACTGTGGAATTACCATGATTCTCAGTTTGTACTTACCGTGATTAACACTGTGCATTGGTATGAATCACACAGTGGAATTATCGTGATTGACACTGTGGAATTACCGTGATTCTCAGTGTGTTATTACCATGATTAGCACTGTGGAATTACCATGATTCTCACTATGTAATTACCGTGATTCACAGTGTGGTATTACCATGATCCTCACTGTGTAATTACTGTGATTCATTCTGTGGAATTACCGTGATTCTCAATGTGGTATTACCATGATTCTCACTGTTTAATTACTGTGATTCACCCTGTGGAATTACCGTGATTCTCAGTGTGGAATTACCATGATTCACACTGTGGACTTACCGTGATTCACACTGTGGAATTACCGTGATTCACACTTTGGAATTACCGTGATTCTCAGTGTGGAATTACCGTGATTCTCAGTTTGGAATTACCATGATTCGCACTGTGGAATTACCATTATTCTCAGTGTGTTATTACCGTTAATCTCACTGTGTAATTACCGTGATTCACACTGTGGTATTACCGTGATTTTCACTGTGGAATTACCATGATTCTCACTGTGGAATTACCATGATTCACACTGTGGTATTACCGTGATTCACACTCTGTAATTACCGTGATTCACACTGTGGAATTACTGTCATTCGCACTGTGGAAAATGCCATGATGCACACTCTGTATTTACTGTGATTCACAATGTCTATTTACCGTGATTCACACTGTGTAAATGCCGTGATTCACACTGTGGAATTACCGTGATTCACACTGTGGAATTACCGTAATTCGCTCAGCAGAATTATCGTGTTTCACACTGTGGAATTACCATGATTCTCAGTGTGGTATTGCCGTGATTCACACTGTGGAATTACCATGATTCTCAGTGTGTTATTACCGAGATTCACAATGTGGAATTACCGTGATTCTCAGTGTGGTATTACCGTGATTCACACTGTGTAATTACCGTGATTCACTCTGTGGAATTACCGTGATTCTCAGTGTGGTATTACCGTGATTCGCACTGTGTAATTACCGTGATTCACACTGTGGAATTCCCGTGATTCTCAGTGTGGTATTACCGTGATTCACACTGTGGAATTACCGTGATTATCAGTTTGTTATTACTGTGATTCACACTGTGGAATTACCGTGATTTTCAGTGTGTAATTACCGTGATTCACACTGTGGAATTAACATGATTCTCAGTGTGTTATTACTGTGATGCGCACCGTGTAACTACCGTGATTCGCACTGTGTAATTACTGTGATTCACTCCGTTGAGTTACCCTGATTCTCAGTGTGGGATTAACGTGATTCTGAGTGGAATTTCCATGATTCGCACTTTGGAATTGCCATGATTTGCTCTGTGGAATTATCGTGATTCTCAGTGTCTCATTACCGTGATTCACACTGTGGAATTAATGTAATTCTCAGTGTGTTATTACCGTGATTCACACTGTGGAATTACCATGATTCTCAGTTTGTACTTACCGTGATTAACGCTGTGCATTGCCATGAATCACACAGTGGAATTATCGTGATTGACACTGTGGAATTACCGTGATTCTCAGTGTGTTATTACCGTGATTCGCACTGTGGAATTACCATGATTCTCACTGTGTAATTACCGTGATTCACAGTGTGGTATTACCATGATTCTCACTGTGTAATTACTGTGATTCAATCTGTGGAATTACCGTGATTCTCAATGTGGTATTACCATGATTCTCACTGTGTACTTACCGTGATTCACACTGTGGAATTACCGTGATGCACACTTTGGAATTACCGTGATTCTCAGTGTGGAATTACCGTGATTCTCAGTTTGGAATTACCATGATTTGCACTGTGGAATTACCATTATTCTCAGTGTGTTATTACCGTTAATCTCACTGTGTAATTACCGTGATTCACACTGTGGTATTACCGTGATTTTCACTGTGGAATTACCGTGATTCTCACTGTGGAATTACCATGATTCACACTGTGGTATTACCGTGATTCACACTCTGTAATTACCGTGATTCACACTGTGGAATTACTGTCATTCGCACTGTGGAAAATGCCATGATTCACACTCTGTATGTACCGTGATTCACAATGTCTATTTACGTGATTCACACTGTGTAAATACCGTGATTCACACTGTGGAATTACCGTGATTCTCAGTGTGGAATTATCGTGATTCACACTGTGGAATTACCGTAATTCGCTCAGCGGAATTATCGTGTTTCACACTGTGGAATTACCGTGATGCACACTTTGGAATTACCGTGATTCACTGTGTGGAATTACCGTGATTTGCTCAGTGGAATTACCATGATTCTCAGTGTGTTATTACCGTGATTCACACAGTGGAATTACCGTCATTCTCAGTGTGGTATTACCGTGATTCACACTGTGTAATTACCGTGATTCACTCTTTGGAATTACCGTTATTCTCAGTTTGGTATTACTGTGATTCGCACTGTGGAATTACAGTGATTCACCCTTTGGATTAACCGTGAATCTCAGTGTGGTATTACCGTGATTCACACTTTGGAATTACCGTGATTCACACTGTGGAATTACCATGATTCTCAGTGTGTTATTACTGTGAGGCACACCCTGTAATTACCGTGATTCACACTGTGTTATTGCTGTGATTCTCTCTGTGGAATTACCCTGATTCTCAGTGTGGGATTAACGTGATTCTGAGTGGAATTTCCGTGATTCCCACTTTGGAATTGCCATGATTTGCACTGTGGAATTATCGTAATTCTCACTGTGGAATTAGTGTAATTCTCAGTGTGTTATTACCGTGATTCACACTGTGGAATTACCATGATTCTCAGTTTGTACTTACCGTGATTAACACTGTGCATTGGTATGAATCACACAGTGGAATTATCGTGATTGACACTGTGGAATTACCGTGATTCTCAGTGTGTTATTACCATGATTAGCACTGTGGAATTACCATGATTCTCACTATGTAATTACCGTGATTCACAGTGTGGTATTACCATGATCCTCACTGTGTAATTACTGTGATTCAATCTGTGGAATTACCGTGATTCTCAATGTGGTATTACCATGATTCTCACTGTTTAATTACTGTGATTCACCCTGTGGAATTACCGTGATTCTCAGTGTGGAATTACCATGATTCACACTGTGGACTTACCGTGATTCACACTGTGGAATTACCGTGATTCACACTTTGGAATTACCGTGATTCTCAGTGTGGAATTACCGTGATTCTCAGTTTGGAATTACCATGATTCGCACTGTGGAATTACCATTATTCTCAGTGTGTTATTACCGTTAATCTCACTGTGTAATTACCGTGATTCACACTGTGGTATTACCGTGATTTTCACTGTGGAATTACCGTGATTCTCACTGTGGAATTACCATGATTCACACTGTGGTATTACCGTGATTCACACTCTGTAATTACCGTGATTCACACTGTGGAATTACTGTCATTCGCACTGTGGAAAATGCCATGATGCACACTCTGTATTTACTGTGATTCACAATGTCTATTTACCGTGATTCACACTGTGTAAATGCCGTGATTCACACTGTGGAATTACCGTGATTCACACTGTGGAATTAACGTAATTCGCTCAGCAGAATTATCATGTTTCACACTGTGGAATTATCGTGATTCACACTTTGGAATTACCTTGATTCACTGTGTGGAATTACCATGATTTGCTCAGTGGAATTACCGTGATTCACAGTGTGGGATTACCATGATTCACACAGTGGAATTACCGTGATTGACACTGTGGAATTACCGTGATTCTCAGTGTGTTATTACCGTGATTCGCACTGTGGAATTACCGTGATACTCAGTGAGTTATTACCATGATTCACACTGTGTAATTACTGTGATTCACTCTGTAGAATTACCTTGATTCTCAGTGTGGTATTACCACGATTCTCACTGTGTAATTACTCATATTCACTCTGTGGACTTACCATGATTCTCAGTGTGTTGTTACCGTGATTCACACTGTGGAATTACCATGATTCTCCCTGTGTAATTACCGTGATTCACTCTGTGGAATTACCGTGATTCTCAGTGTGGTATTACCATGGTTCTCACTGTGTAATTACCGTAATTCACTCTGTGGAATTACCGTGATTCTCAGTGTGGAATTACCATGATTCACACTGTGGAATTACCATGATTCTCAGTTTGGTATTACTGTGATTCGCACTGTGGAATTACCGTGATTCACACTGTGGAATTACCATGATTCTCAGTGTGGTATTACCGTGATTCACACTGTGGAATTACCATGATTCTCAGTGTGTTATTACCGTGATTCACACTTTCGAATTACCGTGATTCTCAGTGTGGAATTACCGTGATTCTCAGTTTGGAATTACCATGATTCGCACTGTGGAATTACCATTATTCTCAGTGTGTTATTACCGTTAATCTCACTGTGTAATTACCGTGATTCACACTTTGGTATTACCGTGATTTTCACTGTGGAATTACCGTGATTCTCACTGTGGAATTACCATGATTCACACTGTGGTATTACCGTGATTCACACTCTGTAATTACCGTGATTCACACTGTGGAATTACTGTCATTCGCACTGTGGAAAATGCCATGATGCACACTCTGTATTTACTGTGATTCACAATGTCTATTTACCGTGATTCACACTGTGTAAATGCCGTGATTCACACTGTGGAATTACCGTGATTCACACTGTGGAATTACCGTAATTCGCTCAGCAGAATTATCATGTTTCACACTGTGGAATTATCGTGATTCACACTTTGGAATTACCTTGATTCACTGTGTGGAATTACCATGATTTGCTCAGTGGAATTACCGTGATTCACAGTGTGGGATTACCATGATTCACACAGTGGAATTACCGTGATTGACACTGTGGAATTACCGTGATTCTCAGTGTGTTATTACCGTGATTCGCACTGTGGAATTACCGTGATACTCAGTGAGTTATTACCATGATTCACACTGTGTAATTACTGTGATTCACTCTGTAGAATTACCTTGATTCTCAGTGTGGTATTACCACGATTCTCACTGTGTAATTACTCATAGTCACTCTGTGGACTTACCATGATTCTCAGTGTGTTGTTACCGTGATTCACACTGTGGAATTACCATGATTCTCCCTGTTTAATTACCGTGATTCACTCTGTGGAATTACCGTGATTCTCAGTGTGGTATTACCATGGTTCTCACTGTGTAATTACCGTAATTCACTCTGTGGAATTACCGTGATTCTCAGTGTGGAATTACCATGATTCACACTGTGGAATTACCATGATTCTCAGTTTGGTATTACTGTGATTCGCACTGTGGAATTACCGTGATTCACACTGTGGAATTACCATGATTCTCAGTGTGGTATTACCGTGATTCACACTGTGGAATTACCATGATTCTCAGTGTGTTATTACCGAGATTAACAATGTGGAATTACCGTGATTCTCAGTGTGGTATTACCGTGATTCACACTGTGGAAGTACCGTGATTCACTCTGTGGAATTACCGTGATTCTCAGTGTGGTATTACTGTGATTCGCACTGTGTAATTACCGTGATTCACACTGTGGAATTCCCGTGATTCTCAGTGTGGTATTACCGTGATTCACACTGTGGAATTACCGTGATTATCAGTTTGTTATTACTGTGATTCACACTGTGGAATTACCGTGATTCTCAGTGTGTAATTACCGTGATTCACACTGTGGAATTAACATGATTCTCAGTGTGTTATTACTGTGATGCGCACCGTGTAATTACCGTGATTCGCACTGTGTAATTACTGTGATTCACTCCGTTGAGTTACCCTGATTCTCAGTGTGGGATTAACGTGATTCTGAGTGGAATTTCCATGATTCGCACTTTGGAATTGCCATGATTTGCTCTGTGGAATTATCGTGATTCTCAGTGTCTCATTACCGTGATTCACACTGTGGAATTAATGTAATTCTCAGTGTGTTATTACCGTGATTCACACTGTGGAATTACCATGATTCTCAGTTTGTACTTACCGTGATTAACACTGTGCATTGCCATGAATCACACAGTGGAATTATCGTGATTGACACTGTGGAATTACCGTGATTCTCAGTGTGTTATTACCGTGATTCGCACTGTGGAATTACCATGATTCTCACTGTGTAATTACCGTGATTCAAAGTGTGGTATTACCATGATTCTCACTGTGTAATTACCATGATTCAATCTGTGGAATTACCGTGATTCTCAATGTGGTATTACCATGATTCTCACTGTTTAATTACTGTGATTCACTCTGTGGAATTACCGTGATTCTCAGTGTGGAATTACCATGATTCACACTGTGTACTTACCGTGATTCACACTGTGAAATTACCGTGATGCACACTTTGGAATTACCGTGATTCTCAGTGTGGAATTACCGTGATTCTCAGTTTGGAATTACCATGATTCGCACTGTGGAATTACCATTATTCTGTGTGTTATTACCGTTAATCTCACTGTGTAATTACCGTGATTCACACTTACCGTGATTTTCACTGTGGAATTACCGTGATTCTCACTGTGGAATTACCATGATTCACACTGTGGTATTACCGTGATTCACACTCTGTAATTACTGTGATTCACACTGTGGAATTACTGTCATTCGCACTGTGGAAAATGCCATGATTCACACTCTGTATGTACCGTGATTCACAATGTCTATTTACGTGATTCACACTGTGTAAATACCGTGATTCACACTGTGGAATTACCGTGACTCTCAGTGTGGAATTATCGTGATTCACACTGTGGAATTACCGTAATTCGCTCAGCGGAATTATCGTGTTTCACACTGTGGAATTACTGTGATTCACACTTTGGAATTACCGTGATTCACTGTGTGGAATTACCGTGATTTGCTCAGTGGAATTACCATGATTCTCAGTGTGTTATTACCGTGATTCACACAGTGGAATTACCGTCATTCTCAGTGTGGTATTACCGTGATTCACACTGTGTAATTACCGTGATTCACTCTTTGGAATTACCGTTATTCTCAGTTTGGTATTACTGTGATTCGCACTGTGGAATTACAGTGATTCACCCTTTGGATTAACCGTGAATCTCAGTGTGGTATTACCGTGATTCACACTTTGGAATTACCGTGATTCACACTGTGGAATTACCATGATTCTCAGTGTGTTATTACTGTGAGGCACACCCTGTAATTACCGTGATTCACACTGTGTAATTGCTGTGATTCTCTCTGTGGAATTACCCTGATTCTCAGTGTGGGATTAACGTGATTCTGAGTGGAATTTCCGTGATTCGCACTTTGGAATTGCCATGATTTGCACTGTGGAATTATCGTAATTCTCACTGTGGAATTAGTGTAATTCTCAGTGTGTTATTACCGTGATTCACACTGTGGAATTACCATGATTCTCAGTTTGTACTTACCGTGATTAACACTGTGCATTGGTATGAATCACACAGTGGAATTATCGTGATTGACACTGTGGAATTACCGTGATTCTCAGTGTGTTATTACCATGATTCGCACTGTGGAATTACCATGATTCTCACTATGTAATTACCGTGATTCACAGTGTGGTATTACCATGATCCTCACTGTGTAATTACTGTGATTCAATCTGTGGAATTACCGTGATTCTCAATGTGGATTTACCATGATTCTCACTGTTTAATTACTGTGATTCACCCTGTGGAATTACCGTGATTCTCAGTGTGGAATTACCATGATTCACACTGTGGACTTACCGTGATTCACACTGTGGAATTACCGTGATTCACACTTTGGAATTACCGTGATTCTCAGTGTGGAATTACCGTGATTCTCAGTTTGGAATTACCATGATTCGCACTGTGGAATTACCATTATTCTCAGTGTGTAATAACCGTTAATCTCACTGTGTAATTACCGTGATTCACACTGTGGTATTACCGTGATTTTCACTGTGGAATTACCATGATTCTCACTGTGGAATTACCATGATTCACACTGTGGTATTACCGTGATTCACACTCTGTAATTACCGTGATTCACACTGTGGAATTACTGTCATTCGCACTGTGGAAAATGCCATGATGCACACTCTGTATTTACTGTGATTCACAATGTCTATTTACCGTGATTCACACTGGGTAAATGCCGTGATTCACACTGTGGAATTACCGTGATTCACACTGTGGAATTACCGTAATTCGCTCAGCAGAATTATCGTGTTTCACACTGTGGAATTACCGTGATTCACACTTTGGAATTACCTTGATTCACTGTGTGGAATTACCATGATTTGCTCAGTGGAATTACTGTGATTCACAGTGTGGGATTACCATGATTCACACTGTGGTATTACCGTGATTCACACTGTGGAATTACCATGATACTGAGTTTGTACATACCGTTATTCACACTGTAAAATTGCCATGAATCACACAGTGGAATTACCGTGATTGACACTGTGGAATTACCGTGATTCTCAGTGTGTTATTACCGTGATTCGCACTGTGGAATTACCGTGATACTCAGTGAGTTATTACCATGATTCACACTGTGTAATTACTGTGATTCACTCTGTAGAATTACCTTGATTCTCAGTGTGGTATTACCACGATTCTCACTGTGTAATTACTTTGATTCACTCTGTGGAATTACCGTTATTCTCAGTGTGGTATTACCATGATTCTCACTGTGTAATTACTCATATTCACTCTGTGGACTTACCATGATTCTCAGTGTGTTGTTACCGTGATTCACACTGTGGAATTACCATGATTCTCCCTGTGTAATTACCGTGATTCACTCTGTGGAATTACCGTGATTCTCAGTGTGGTATTACCATGGTTCTCACTGTGTAATTACCGTAATTCACTCTGTGGAATTACCGTGATTCTCAGTGTGGAATTACCATGATTCACACTGTGGAATTACTGTGATTCACTCTGTGGAATTGCCGTGATTCTCAGTGTGGTATTACTGTGATTCGCACTGTGGAATTACCGTGATTCACACTGTGGAATTACCATGATTCTCAGTGTGTTATTACCGTGATTCACACAGTGGAATTACCGTCATTCTCAGTGTGGTATTACCGTGATTCACACTGTGTAATTACCGTGATTCACTCTTTGGAATTACCGTTATTCTCAGTTTGGTATTACTGTGATTCGCACTGTGGAATTACAGTGATTCACCCTTTGGAATTACCGTGAATCTCAGTGTGGTATTACCGTGATTCACACTTTGGAATTACCGTGATTCTCAGTGTGGAATTACCATGATTCACACTGTGGAATTACTGTGATTCACTCTGTGGAATTACTGTGATTCTCAGTGTGGTATTACTCTGATTTGCACTGTGGAATTATCGTGATTCACACTGTGGAATTACCGTGATTCTCAGTGTGTTATTACCATGATTCGCACTGTGGAATTACCATGATTCTCACTATGTAATTACCGTGATTCACAGTGTGGTATTACCATGATCCTCACTGTGTAATTACTGTGATTCAATCTGTGGAATTACCGTGATTCTCAATGTGGTATTACCATGATTCTCACTGTTTAATTACTGTGATTCACCCTGTGGAATTACCGTGATTCTCAGTGTGGAATTACCATGATTCACACTGTGGACTTACCGTGATTCACACTGTGGAATTACCGTGATTCACACTTTGGAATTACCGTGATTCTCAGTGTGGAATTACCGTGATTCTCAGTTTGGAATTACCATGATTCGCACTGTGGAATTACCATTATTCTCAGTGTGTTATTACCGTTAATCTCACTGTGTAATTACCGTGATTCACACTGTGGTATTACCGTGATTTTCACTGTGGAATTACCGTGATTCTCACTGTGGAATTACCATGATTCACACTGTGGTATTACCGTGATTCACACTCTGTAATTACCGTGATTCACACTGTGGAATTACTGTCATTCGCACTGTGGAAAATGCCATGATGCACACTCTGTATTTACTGTGATTCACAATGTCTATTTACCGTGATTCACACTGTGTAAATGCCGTGATTCACACTGTGGAATTACCGTGATTCACACTGTGGAATTACCGTAATTCGCTCAGCAGAATTATCGTGTTTCACACTGTGGAATTACCGTGATTCACATTGTGGAATTACCATGATTCTCAGTGTGGTATTGCCGTGATTCACACTGTGGAATTACCATGATTCTCAGTGTGTTATTACCGAGATTCACAATGTGGAATTACCGTGATTCTCAGTGTGGTATTACCGTGATTCACACTGTGGAATTACCGTGGTTCACTCTGTGGAATTACCGTGATTCTCATTGTGGTATTATTGTGATTCGCACTGTGTAATTACCGTGATTCACACTGTGGAATTCCCGTGATTCTCAGTGTGGTATTACCGTGATTCACACTGTGGAATTACCGTGATTATCAGTTTGTTATTACTGTGATTCACACTGTGGAATTACCGTGATTTTCAGTGTGTAATTACCGTGATTCACACTGTGGAATTAACATGATTCTCAGTGTGTTATTACTGTGATGCGCACCGTGTAACTACCGTGATTCGCACTGTGTAATTACTGTGATTCACTCCGTTGAGTTACCCTGATTCTCAGTGTGGGATTAACGTGATTCTGAGTGGAATTTCCATGATTCGCACTTTGGAATTGCCATGATTTGCTCTGTGGAATTATCGTGATTCTCAGTGTGTTATTACCGTGATTCACACTGTGGAATTAATGTAATTCTCAGTGTGTTATTACCGTGATTCACACTGTGGAATTACCATGATTCTCAGTTTGTACTTACCGTGATTAACGCTGTGCATTGCCATGAATCACACAGTGGAATTATCGTGATTGACACTGTGGAATTACCGTGATTCTCAGTGTGTTATTACCGTGATTCGCACTGTGGAATTACCATGATTCTCACTATGTAATTACCGTGATTCACAGTGTGGTATTACCATGATTCGCACTGTGTAATTACTGTGATTCAATCTGTGGAATTACCGTGATTCTCAATGTGGTATTACCATGATTCTCACTGTTTAATTACTGTGATTCACCCTGTGGAATTACCGTGATTCTCAGTGTGGAATTACCATGATTCACACTGTGGACTTACCGTGATTCACACTGTGGAATTACCGTGATTCACACTTTGGAATTACCGTGATTCTCAGTGTGGAATTACCGTGATTCTCAGTTTGGAATTACCATGATTCGCACTGTGGAATTACCATTATTCTCAGTGTGTTATTACCGTTAATCTCACTGTGTAATTACCGTGATTCACACTGTGGTATTACCGTGATTTTCACTGTGGAATTACCGTGATTCTCACTGTGGAATTACCATGATTCACACTGTGGTATTACCGTGATTCACACTCTGTAATTACCGTGATTCACACTGTGGAATTACTGTCATTCGCACTGTGGAAAATGCCATGATGCGCACTCTGTATTTACCGTGATTCACATTGTCTATTTACGTGATTCACACTGTGTAAATACCGTGATTCACACTGTGGAATTACCATAATTCGCTCAGTGGAATTATCGTGTTTCACACTGTGGAATTACCGTGATTCACACTTTGGAATTACCATGATTCACTGTGTGGAATTACTGTGATTTGCTCAGTGGAATTACCATGATTCTCAGTGTGTTATTACCGTGATTTACACAGTGGAATTACCGTCATTCTCAGTGTGGTATTACCGTGATTCACACTGTGTAATTACCGTGATTCACTCTTTGGAATGACCGTTATTCTCAGTTTGGTATTACTGTGATTCGCACTGTAGAATTACAGTGATTCACCCTTTGGAATTACCTTGAATCTCAGTGTGGTATTACCGTGATTCACACTTTGGAATTACCGTGATTCTCTGTGTGGAATTTCCATGATTCACACTGTGGAATTACTGTGATTCGCTCTTTGGAATTACTGAGATTCTCAGTGTGGTATTACTCTGATTCGCACTGTGGAATTACCGTGATTCACACTGTGGAATTTCCATGATTCTCAGTGTGGTATTACTGTGATTCGCACTGTGGAATTACCGTGATTCACACTGTGGAATTACCATGATTCTCAGTGTGGTATTACCGTGATTCACACTGTGGAATTACCATGATTCTCAGTGTGTTATTACCGTGATTCACACTGTGGAATTACCATGATTCACACTGTTTAATTACTTTGATTCACTCTGTGGAATTACCGTGATTCTCAGTGTGGTATTACCGTGATGCACACTTTGGAATTACCGTGATTATCAGTTTGTTATTACCGTGATTCAGACTGTGGAATTACCGTGATTCTCAGTGTGGTATTACACTGATTCACACTGTGGAATTACCGTGATTCTCAGTTTCTTATTACCCTGATTCACACTGTGGAATTACCGTGAATCTCAGTGTGTTATTACCGTGATTCGCACGGTGGCATTACCGTGATTCTCAGTGTGGAATTACCGTGATTCACACTGTGGAATTACCATGATTCGCACTGTGGAATTACCGTGATTGACACTGTGGAATTCCCGTGATTCTCAGTGTGGTATTACCGTGATTCAAACTGGAATTACCGTGACTCTCAGTGTGTTATTACCGTGATTCACACTGTGGAATTACCGTGATTCTCAGTGTGGTATTACCGTGATTCACACTGTGGAATTACCGTGATTCACTCTGTGGAATTACCGTGATTCTCAGTGTGGTATTACTGTGATTTGCACTGTGTAATTACCGTGACTCACACTGTGGAATTCCCGTGATTCTCAGTGTGGTATTACCGTGATTCACACTGTGGAATTACCGTGATTATCAGTTTGTTATTACTGTGATTCACACTGTGGAATTACCGTGATTCTCAGTGTGTTATTACCCTGATTCACACTGTGGAAATACCGTGATTCTCAGTGTGGCATTACCGTGATTCTCAGTGTGGAATTACCGTGATTCTCACTGTGGAATTACCGTGATTCTCACTGTGGAATTAGCGTGATTCACACTGTGGAATTACCGTGATTCTCACAGTGGAATTACCGTGATTCTCACTGTGGTTTTACCGTGATTCTCACTGTGGAATTACCGTGATTCTCACTGTGGAATTACCGTGAATCTCACTGTGGAATTACCGTGATTCTCCCTGTGGAATTACCATGATTCACACTGTGGAATTACCGTGATTCACACTGTGGAATTACCATGATTCACACTTTGGAATTACCATGATTCGCTGTGTGGAATTACCGTGATTTGCTCAGTGGAACTACCGTGATTCACAGTGTGGAATTCCCATGATTCACACTGTGGGATTACCATGATTCACACTGTGGTATTACTGTGATTCACACTTTTGAATTACCATGATTCTCACTGTGTTATTACCGTGATTCGCACTGTGGAATTACCATGATTCTCAGTGTGGTATTACCATGATTCGCACTGTGGGTTTACCATGATTCTCAGTGTGGTATTACTGTCATTCGCACTGTGAAATTGCCATGATTCGCACTGTGAAATTGCCATGATTCGCACTGTGGAATTGCCGTGATTCTCAGTGTGTTATTACCGTGAATCGCACTGTGGAATTACCATGATTCTCAGTGTGTAATTACCGTGATTCACACTGTGGAATTACCATGATTCTCAGTGTGTTATTACTGTGATGCGCACTGTGTAATTACCGTGATTCGCACTGTGTAATTACTGTGATTCACGCCGTGGAATTACCCTGATTCTCAGTGTGGGATTAACGTGATTCTGAGTGAAATTTCCGTGATTTGCACTTTGGAATTGCCATGATTTGCACTGTGGAATTATCATGATTCTCAGTGTGTTATTACCGTGATTCACACTGTGGAATAACTGTAATTCTCAGTGTGTTATTACCGTGATTCACACTGTGGAATTACCATGATTCTGAGTTTGTACTTACCGTTATTCACACTGTGGAATTGCCATGAATCACACTGTGGAATTACCATGATTGACACTGTGGAATTACCGTAATTGACACTGTGGAATTTCCGTGATTCTCAGTGTGTTATTACCGTGATTCGCACTGTGGAATTACCGTGATACTCAGTGAGTTATTACCATGATTCACACTGTGTAATTACTGTGATTCACTCTGTAGAATTACCTTGATTCTCAGTGTGGTATTACCACGATTCTCACTGTGTAATTACTGTGATTCACTGTGTGGAATTGCCGTTATTCTCAGTGCGGTATTACCATGATTCTCACTGTGTAATTATTCTGATTCACTCTGTGGAATTACCATGATTCTTAGTGTGTTGTTACCGTGATTCACACTGTGGAATTACCATGATTCTCCCTGTGTAATTACCGTGATTCACTCTGTGGAATTACCGTATTCTCAGTGTGGTATTACCATGATTCTCACTGTGTAATTACCTTGATTCACTCTGTGGAATTACCGTGATTGTCAGTGTGGAATTACCATGATTCACACTGTGGAATTACTGTGATTCACTCTGTGGAATTACCGTGATTCTCAGTGTGGTATTACTGTGATTCGCACTGTGGAGTTACCGTTATTCACACTGTGGAATTACCATGATTCTCAGTGTGTTATTACCGTGATTCACACAGTGGAATTACCGTGATTCTCAGTGTGGTATTTTCGTGATTCACACTGAGTAATTACCATGATTCACCCTTTGGAATTACCGTGATTCTCAGTGTGGTATTACCGTGATTCACACTTTGGAATTACCGTGATTCTTAGTGTAGAATTACCATGATTCACACTGTGGAATTACAGAGATTCACTCGGTGGAATTACTGTGATTCTCAGTGTGGTATTACTCTGATTCGCACGGTGGAATTGCCGTGATTCACACTGTGGAATTACCGTGATTCACACTCTGTAATTACCATGATTCACACTGTGGAATTCCCGTGATTCTCTGTGTGGTATTACCGTGATTCACACTGTGGAATTAACGTGATTATCAGTTTTTTATTACCGTGATTCACACTGTGGAATTACCGTGATTCTCAGTGTGGTATTACCCTGATTCACACTGTGGAATTACTGTGATTCTCAGTGTGTTATTACCCTGATTCACACTGTGGAATTACCGTGATTCTCAGTGTGGAATTACTGTGATTCTCAGTGTGGAATTACCGTGATTCTCTGTGTGGAATTACCGTGATTCTCACTGTGGAATTACCGTGATTCTCGGTGTGGAATTACCGTGATTCACAGTGTGGAATTACCTTGATTCTCACTGTGGAATTACCGTGATTCTCACTGTGGAATTACCGTGATTCACACTGTGGAATTAGTGTGATTCTCACTGTGGAATTGCCGTGATTCTCACTGTGGATTTACCGTGAATCTCACTGTGGAATTACCGTGATTCTCACTGTGGAATTACCATGATTCACACTGTGGAATTACCGTGATTCACACTGTGGAATTACCATGATTCACACTGAGGAATGATCATGATTCACACTGTGGAATTACCGTGATTCACACTGAGGAATGATCATGATTCACACTGTGCAATTACCGTGATTTGCACCAAGGAATTACTGGGCAGAATTTTGGCGGGTGTGGGTGTCAGCAATTGGGAAGCCGACTGCTGCCCGTGCTCACGGCCTGACCGTGAGTGGAGATTGGGGTGTATCGGATGCCAGGCTCAGGAAGCCCCAGAAAGGCTGCCAGGGAAGGATGTCTGTCTGCTGCTGCAAGGACGAAGTCCAGATTGTCAGCAAATGCCGGGCAGGAGGGGGGCACTTGGCAATCTACCCTCCCCCCTCTGGTGTTTCAGACAAGTGCCTCTCTGGCAGCCAGAAGAGACATCCTTGTCCTTAGAGATGGGAGGAGGAGGTCAATGGACCTCACCATGAGGACATGGGAAGAGGTGGCAGCTTGGGTGAGCAGCTACAATGTGGTGATGTGCGCCTGGGTGCAGTGCCAGAAGTGCTTCAGTGACCCACTGCGCTCAGGAAGGGCGAGTACTGTGTTGGTATGGGTCGGTGTGTTCAATTGTCTTGGGCTGGCCATTCCTCCCCCCCACCCCCATGGGGTTCAAGGGAGTTAGAGTGTAAGTGCCAGCTGTCAATAACACAGGAACCCTGGCTGCTTGGAATGAGTGCCTTGCGGCTCAAGGACCATGACTCGGATATGCCCTGTAAAGTGTTCCTCAGCTGTAATAGTGCTGCAGGTAGAGAGGTGACTAATCAATGCTCCTCTGTCCTTTCAGGAGAAGACATCCCGTAACTACATGGAGAGGTCGGGGACTGTCGAAGGACCACCCATCACCTCCTCATCCTCTCCAGATATGAACCAGGAGGCCTCAGAGCTCGTAAGCCGCCATGTACCTTGGTCAAACAGCCGCGATGAGGATGGGCTGTCAGATGAAGGTAAGAGTGCAGTGCACTGACATGAGAATTTCAGCTTGTGCAACCGTCCCAGTGTAATCTCTTCATTAATGTGAGCCTTGAACCTGGAATCCCCATTGATCCTTGAAAGAGGAAGGCAGCAAGATGCAGATCTCAGTTGCCTGACATGCACAGTGACAACGCAGTGACTTTAACTAATGACATATCCACACGAGCTCCCCCGACGTCCTCTGCCCACAGTGTGGTAATACCATGATTCACACTGTGGAGTCACCGTGATTCACTGTGTGGAATTACCGTGATTCATGCTGTGGAATTACCATGATTCACGCTGTGGAATTAACGTGATTTGCGCTGTGGAATTACCGTGATTCGCGCTGTGGAAATACCGTGATTCGCGCTGTGGAATTACCGTGATTGGCACTGTGGAATTACCGTGATTCATGCTGTGGAATTACCGTGATTTACAGTGTGGAATTACCGTAAATCACGCCGTGGAATTACCGTGATTCACACAGTGGAATTACCGTGATTCTCAGTGTGGAATTATCGTGATTCACACTGTGGAATTACGGTGATTCATGCCATGGAATTACCGTGATTCACGCCGTGGAATTACGGTGATTCACGCCGTGGTATTACCATGATTCACGCCGTGGAATTACCGTGATTCACGCCGTGGAATTACCGTGATACTCACTGTGTTATTACCGTGATTCACACTGTCGAATTACCGTGATTCTCAGTGTGTTATTACCGTGATTCGCAATGTGGAATTATCGTGATTCTCAGTGTGTAATTACCGTGATTCACACTGTGGAATTACCATGATTCTCAGTATGTTATTACTTTGATGCGCACTGTGTAATTACCGTGATTCGCACTGCGTAATTACTATGATTCACTCCATGCAATTACCCTGATTCTCAGTGTGGGATTAACGTGATTCTGAGTGGAATTTCCATGATTCGCACTTTGGAATTGCCATGATTTGCACTGTGGAATTATCGTGATTCTCAGTGTGTTATTACCGTGATTCACACTGTGGAATTACTGTAATTCTCAGTGTGTCATTACCGTGATACACACTGTGGAATTACCATGATTCTCAGTTTGTACTTACCGTGATTCACACTGTGGAATTGAAATGAATCACACTGTGGAATTACCGTGATTGACACTGTGGAATTACCGTGATTCTCAGTGTGTTATTACCGTGATTCGCACTGTGGAATTACCGTGATTCTCAGTGTGTTATTACCACGACTCACACTGTGTAATTACCGTGATTCACTCTGTGGAATTACCTTGATTCTCAGTGTGGTATTACCACGATTCTCACTCTGCACTTACTGTGATTCACTCTGTGGAATTACTGTTATTCTCAGTGTGGTATTACCATGATTCTCAGTGTGTTGTTACCGTGATTCACACTGTGGAATTACGATGATTCTCACTGTGTAATTACCGTGATTCACGCTGTGGAATTACCGTGATTCTCAGTGTGGTATTACCATGATTCTCACTGTGTAATTACCGTGATTCGCACTGTGGAATTACCGTGATACTCAGTGTGTTATTACCATGATTCACAAAGTGGAATTATTGTGAGTCACTCTGTGGAATTACCTTGATTCTCTTTGTGGTAATACCATGATTCCCACTGTGCAATTACTGTGATTCATTCTGTGGAATTACCATTATTCTCAGTGTGGTATTACCATGATTCTCACTGTGTAATTACTCTGATTCACTCTGTGGAATAACCGTGATTCTCAGTGTGGATTACCGTGATTCTCACTGTGTAATTACTGTGATTAACTCCATGGAATTACCGTGATTTTCAGTGGGTTATAACCATGATTCTCACTGTGTAATTACTGTGATTCTCCCTGGGGAATTACCGTGATTCTCAGTGTGGTATTACTACGATGCGCACCGTGTAATTACCGTGATTCTTACTGTGATTCACTCTGTGGAATGACCCTGATTCTCAGTGTGGGAATAACGTGATTCTGAGTGGAATTACTGTGATTCGCACTTTGGAATTGCCATGATTTGCACTATGGAATTATCGTAATTCTCAGTGTGTTATTACCGTGATTCGCACTGTGGAATTACTGTGATTCTCAGTTTGTACTTACCGTAATTCACACTGTGGAATTGCCATGAATCGCTCTGTGGAATTACGGTGATTGACACTACGGAATTACCGTGATTCTCAATGTGTTATTACTGTCATACGCACTGTGGAATTACCGTGATACTCAGTGTGTTATTACCGTGATTCTCACTGTGTAATTACTGTGACTAACTCTGTGGAATTAGCGTGATACACATTGGGTTATAACCATGATTGCCACCTTGTAATTACTGTGATTCTCAGTGAATAGTTACCGTGATTCACACTGTGGAATTACCATGATTCTCACTATGTAATTACCGTGATTCACAGTGTGGTATTACCATGATTCTCACTGTGTAATTACTGTGATTCAATCTGTGCAATTACCGTGATTCTCAATGTGGTATTACCATGATTCACACTGTGTAATTACTGTGATTCACTCTGTGGAATTACCGTGATTCTCAGTGTGGAATTACCATGATTCACACTGTGTACTTACCGTGATTCACACTTTGGAATTACCGTGATTCACACTTTGGAATTACCGTGATTCTCAGTGTGGAATTACCGTGATTCTCAGTTTGGAATTACCATGATTCGCACTGTGGAATTACCATTATTCTCAGTGTGTTATTACCGTTAATCTCACTGTGTAATTACCGTGATTCACACTGTGGTATTACCGTGATTTTCACTGTGGAATTACCATGATTCTCACTGTGGAATTACCATGATTCACACTGTGCTATTACCGTGATTCACACTCTGTAATTACCGTGATTCACACTGTGAAATTACTGTCATTCGCACTGTGGAAAATGCCATGATTCACACTCTGTATTTACTGTGATTCACAATGTCTATTTACCGTGATTCACACTGTGTAAATACCGTGATTCACACTGTGGAATTACCGTGATTCACACTGTGGAATTACCGTAATTCGCTCAGCGGAATTATCGTGTTTCACACTGTGGAATTACCGTGATTCACACTTTGGAATTACCTTGATTCACTGTGTGGAATTACCATGATTTGCTCAGTGGAATTACTGTGATTCACAGTGTGGGATTACCATGATTCACACTGTGGTATTACCGTGATTCACACTGTGGAATTACCATGATTCGCACTGTGAAATTGCCATGATTCGCACTGTGAAATTGCCATGATTCTCACTGTGGAATTACCGTGATACTCACTGTGTTATTACCGTGATTCACTCTGTCGAATTACCATGATTCTCAGTGTGTTATTATCGTGATTCACACTGTGGAATTACCGTGATTCTCAGTGTGTAATTACCGTGATTCACACTGTGGAATTACCATGATTCTCAGTATGTTATTAGTGTGATGCGCACTGTGTAATTACCGTGATTCGCACTGCGTAATTACTATGATTCACTCCATGCAATTACCCTGATTCTCAGTGTGGGATTAACGTGATTCTGAGTGGAATTTCCGTGATTCGCACTTTGGAATTGCCATGATTTGCACTGTGGAATTATCGTGATTCTCAGTGTGTTATTACCGTGATTCACACTGTGGAATTACTGTAATTCTCAGTGTGTCATTACCGTGATTCACACTGAGGAATTACCATGATTCTCAGTTTGTACTTACCGTGATTCACACTGTGGAATTGAAATGAATCACACTGTGGAATTACCATGATTGACACTGTGGAATTACCGTGATTCTCAGTGTGTTATTACCGTGATTCGCACTGTGTAATTACCGTGATACTCAGTGTGGTATTACCACGATTCTCACTCTGCACTTACTGTGATTCACTCTGTGGAATTACTGCTATTCTCAGTGTGGTATATCCATGATTCTCAGTGTGTTGTTACCGTGATTCACACTGTGGAATTACGATGATTCTCACTGTGTAATTACCGTGATTCACTCTGTGGAATACCGTGATTCTCAGTGTGGTATTACTGTGATTCGCAGTGTGGAATTACCGTGATTCACACTGTGGAATTCCCGTGATTCTCAGTGTGGTATTACCGTGATTCACACTGTGGAATTACCGTGATTATCAGTTTGTTATTACTGTGATTCACACTGTGGAATTACCTTGATTCTCAGTGTGTAATTACCGTGATTCACACTGTGGAATTACCATGATTCTCAGTGTGTTATTACTGTGATGCACACCCTGTAATTACCGTGATTCACACTCTGTAATTGCTGTGATTCTCTCTGTGGAATTACCCTGATTCTCAGTGTGGGATTAACGTGATTCTGAGTGGAATTTCCGAGATTCCCACTTTGGAATTGCCATGATTTGCACTGTGGAATTATCGTAATTCTCACTGCGGAATTAGTGTAATTCTCAGTGTGTTATTACCGTGATTCACACTGTGGAATTACCATGATTCTCAGTTTGTACTTACCGTGATTAACAATGTGCATTGCCATGAATCACACAGTGGAATTATCGTGATTGACACTGTGGAATTACCGTGATTCTCAGTGTGTTATTACCATGATTAGCACTGTGGAATTACCATGATTCTCACGATGTAATTACCGTGATTCACAGTGTGGTATTACCATGATTCGCACTGTGTAATTACTGTGATTCAATCTGTGGAATTACCATGATTCTCAATGTGGTATTACCATGATTCTCACTGTTTAATTACTGTGATTCACCCTGTGGAATTACCGTGATTCTCTGCGTGGAATTACCATGATTCACACTGTGGACTTACCGTGATTCACACTTTGGAATTACCGTGATTCTCAGTGTGGAATTACCGTGATTCTCAGTTTGGAATTACCATAATTCGCACTGTGGAATTACCATTATTCTCAGTGTGTTATTACCGTTAATCTCACTGTGTAATTACCGTGATTCACACTGTGGTATTACCGTGATTTTCACTGTGGAATTACCATGATTCTCACTGTGGAATTACCATGACTCACACTGTGGTATTACCGTGATTCACACTCTGTAATTACCGTGATTCACACTGTGGAATTACTGTCATTCGCACTGTGGAAAATGCCATGATTCACACTCTGTATTTACTGTGATTCACAATGTCTATTTACCGTGATTCACACTGTGTAAATACCGTGATTCACACTGTGGAATTACCGTGATTCGCACTGTGGAATTACTGTCATTCGCACTGTGGAAAATGCCATGATTCACACACTGTATTTACTGTGATTCACAATGTCTATTTACCGTGATTCACACTGTGGAATTACCGTGATTCACACTATGGAATTACCGTAATTCACTCAGCGGAATTATCGTGTTTCACACTGTGGAATTACCGTGATTCACACTTTGGAATTACCTTGATTCACTGTGTGGAATTACCATGATTTGCTCAGTGGAATTACCGTGATTCACAGTGTGGGATTACCATGATTCACACTGTGGTATTACCGTGATTCACACTGTGGAATTACCATGATTCGCACTGTGAAATTGCCATGATTCGCACTGTGAAATTGCCATGATTCTCACTGTGGAATTACGGTGATACTCACTGTGTTATTACCGTGATTCACTCTGTCGAATTACCATGATTCTCAGTGTGTTATTACCGTGATTCGCACTGTGGAATTACCGTGATTCTCAGTGTGTAATTACCGTGATTCACACTGTGGAATTCCCGTGATTCTCAGTGTGGTATTACCGTGATTCACACTGTGGAATTACCGTGATTATCAGTTTGTTATTACTGTGATTCACACTGTGGAATTACCGTGATTCTCAGTGTGTTATTACCCTGATTCACACTGTGGAAATACCGTGATTCTCAGTGTGGAATTACCGTGATTCTCAGTGTGGAATTACCGTGATTCTCACTGTGGAATTACCGTGATTCTCACTGTGGAATTAGCGTGATTCACACTGTGGAATTACCGTGATTCTCACAGTGGAATTACCGTGATTCTCACTGTGGTTTTACCGTGATTCTCACTGTGGAATTACCGTGATTCTCACTGTGGAATTACCGTGAATCTCACTGTGGAATTACCGTGATTCTCCCTGTGGAATTACCATGATTCACACTGTGGAATTACCGTGATTCACACTGTGGAATTACCATGATTCACACTTTGGAATTACCATGATTCGCTGTGTGGAATTACCGTGATTTGCTCAGTGGAATTACCGTGATTCACAGTGTGGAATTCCCATGATTCACACTGTGGGATTACCATGATTCACACTGTGGTATTACTGTGATTCACACTTTTGAATTACCATGATTCTCACTGTGTTATTACCGTGATTCGCACTGTGGAATTACCATGATTCTCAGTGTGGTATTACTGTCATTCGCACTGTGAAATTGCCATGATTCGCACTGTGAAATTGCCATGATTCGCACTGTGGAATTGCCGTGATTCTCAGTGTGTTATTACCCTGAATCGCACTGTGGAATTACCATGATTCTCAGTGTGTAATTACCGTGATTCACACTGTGGAATTACCATGATTCTCAGTGTGTTATTACTGTGATGCGCACTGTGTAATTACCGTGATTCGCACTGTGTAATTACTGTGATTCACGCCGTGGAATTACCCTGATTCTCAGTGTGGGATTAACGTGATTCTGAGTGAAATTTCCGTGATTTGCACTTTGGAATTGCCATGATTTGCACTGTGGAATTATCATGATTCTCAGTGTGTTATTACCGTGGTTCACACTGTGGAATAACTGTAATTCTCAGTGTGTTATTACCGTGATTCACACTGTGGAATTACCATGATTCTGAGTTTGTACTTACCGTTATTCACACTGTGGAATTGCCATGAATCACACTGTGGAATTACCATGATTGACACTGTGGAATTACCGTAATTGACACTGTGGAATTTCCGTGATTCTCAGTGTGTTATTACCGTGATTCGCACTGTGGAATTACCGTGATACTCAGTGAGTTATTACCATGATTCACACTGTGTAATTACTGTGATTCACTCTGTAGAATTACCTTGATTCTCAGTGTGGTATTACCACGATTCTCACTGTGTAATTACTGTGATTCACTGTGTGGAATTGCCGTTATTCTCAGTGCGGTATTCCCATGATTCTCACTGTGTAATTATTCTGATTCACTCTGTGGAATTACCATGATTCTTAGTGTGTTGTTACCGTGATTCACACTGTGGAATTACCATGATTCTCCCTGTGTAATTACCGTGATTCACTCTGTGGAATTACCGTATTCTCAGTGTGGTATTACCATGATTCTCACTGTGTAATTACCTTGATTCACTCTGTGGAATTACCGTGATTGTCAGTGTGGAATTACCATGATTCACACTGTGGAATTACTGTGATTCACTCTGTGGAATTACCGTGATTCTCAGTGTGGTATTACTGTGATTCGCACTGTGGAGTTACCGTTATTCACACTGTGGAATTACCATGATTCTCAGTGTGTTATTACCGTGATTCACACAGTGGAATTACCGTGATTCTCAGTGTGGTATTTTCGTGATTCACACTGAGTAATTACCATGATTCACCCTTTGGAATTACCGTGATTCTCAGTGTGGTATTACCGTGATTCACACTTTGGAATTACCGTGATTCTTAGTGTAGAATTACCATGATTCACACTGTGGAATTACAGAGATTCACTCGGTGGAATTACTGTGATTCTCAGTGTGGTATTACTCTGATTCGCACGGTGGAATTGCCGTGATTCACACTGTGGAATTACCGTGATTCACACTCTGTAATTACCATGATTCACACTGTGGAATTCCCGTGATTCTCTGTGTGGTATTACCGTGATTCACACTGTGGAATTAACGTGATTATCAGTTTTTTATTACCGTGATTCACACTGTGGAATTACCGTGATTCTCAGTGTGGTATTACCCTGATTCACACTGTGGAATTACTGTGATTCTCAGTGTGTTATTACCCTGATTCACACTGTGGAATTACCGTGATTCTCAGTGTGGAATTACTGTGATTCTCAGTGTGGAATTACCGTGATTCTCTGTGTGGAATTACCGTGATTCTCACTGTGGAATTACCGTGATTCTCGGTGTGGAATTACCGTGATTCACAGTGTGGAATTACCTTGATTCTCACTGTGGAATTACCGTGATTCTCACTGTGGAATTACCGTGATTCACACTGTGGAATTAGTGTGATTCTCACTGTGGAATTGCCGTGATTCTCACTGTGGATTTACCGTGAATCTCACTGTGGAATTACCGTGATTCTCACTGTGGAATTACCATGATTCACACTGTGGAATTACCGTGATTCACACTGTGGAATTACCATGATTCACACTGAGGAATGATCATGATTCACACTGTGGAATTACCGTGATTCACACTGAGGAATGATCATGATTCACACTGTGCAATTACCGTGATTTGCACCAAGGAATTACTGGGCAGAATTTTGGCGGGTGTGGGTGTCAGCAATTGGGAAGCCGACTGCTGCCCGTGCTCACGGCCTGACCGTGAGTGGAGATTGGGGTGTATCGGATGCCAGGCTCAGGAAGCCCCAGAAAGGCTGCCAGGGAAGGATGTCTGTCTGCTGCTGCAAGGACGAAGTCCAGATTGTCAGCAAATGCCGGGCAGGAGGGGGGCACTTGGCAATCTACCCTCCCCCCTCTGGTGTTTCAGACAAGTGCCTCTCTGGCAGCCAGAAGAGACATCCTTGTCCTTAGAGATGGGAGGAGGAGGTCAATGGACCTCACCATGAGGACATGGGAAGAGGTGGCAGCTTGGGTGAGCAGCTACAATGTGGTGATGTGCGCCTGGGTGCAGTGCCAGAAGTGCTTCAGTGACCCACTGCGCTCAGGAAGGGCGAGTACTGTGTTGGTATGGGTCGGTGTGTTCAATTGTCTTGGGCTGGCCATTCCTCCCCCCCACCCCCATGGGGTTCAAGGGAGTTAGAGTGTAAGTGCCAGCTGTCAATAACACAGGAACCCTGGCTGCTTGGAATGAGTGCCTTGCGGCTCAAGGACCATGACTCGGATATGCCCTGTAAAGTGTTCCTCAGCTGTAATAGTGCTGCAGGTAGAGAGGTGACTAATCAATGCTCCTCTGTCCTTTCAGGAGAAGACATCCCGTAACTACATGGAGAGGTCGGGGACTGTCGAAGGACCACCCATCACCTCCTCATCCTCTCCAGATATGAACCAGGAGGCCTCAGAGCTCGTAAGCCGCCATGTACCTTGGTCAAACAGCCGCGATGAGGATGGGCTGTCAGATGAAGGTAAGAGTGCAGTGCACTGACATGAGAATTTCAGCTTGTGCAACCGTCCCAGTGTAATCTCTTCATTAATGTGAGCCTTGAACCTGGAATCCCCATTGATCCTTGAAAGAGGAAGGCAGCAAGATGCAGATCTCAGTTGCCTGACATGCACAGTGACAACGCAGTGACTTTAACTAATGACATATCCACACGAGCTCCCCCGACGTCCTCTGCCCACAGTGTGGTAATACCATGATTCACACTGTGGAGTCACCGTGATTCACTGTGTGGAATTACCGTGATTCATGCTGTGGAATTACCATGATTCACGCTGTGGAATTAACGTGATTTGCGCTGTGGAATTACCGTGATTCGCGCTGTGGAAATACCGTGATTCGCGCTGTGGAATTACCGTGATTGGCACTGTGGAATTACCGTGATTCATGCTGTGGAATTACCGTGATTTACAGTGTGGAATTACCGTAAATCACGCCGTGGAATTACCGTGATTCACACAGTGGAATTACCGTGATTCTCAGTGTGGAATTATCGTGATTCACACTGTGGAATTACGGTGATTCATGCCATGGAATTACCGTGATTCACGCCGTGGAATTACGGTGATTCACGCCGTGGTATTACCATGATTCACGCCGTGGAATTACCGTGATTCACGCCGTGGAATTACCGTGATACTCACTGTGTTATTACCGTGATTCACACTGTCGAATTACCGTGATTCTCAGTGTGTTATTACCGTGATTCGCAATGTGGAATTATCGTGATTCTCAGTGTGTAATTACCGTGATTCACACTGTGGAATTACCATGATTCTCAGTATGTTATTACTTTGATGCGCACTGTGTAATTACCGTGATTCGCACTGCGTAATTACTATGATTCACTCCATGCAATTACCCTGATTCTCAGTGTGGGATTAACGTGATTCTGAGTGGAATTTCCATGATTCGCACTTTGGAATTGCCATGATTTGCACTGTGGAATTATCGTGATTCTCAGTGTGTTATTACCGTGATTCACACTGTGGAATTACTGTAATTCTCAGTGTGTCATTACCGTGATACACACTGTGGAATTACCATGATTCTCAGTTTGTACTTACCGTGATTCACACTGTGGAATTGAAATGAATCACACTGTGGAATTACCGTGATTGACACTGTGGAATTACCGTGATTCTCAGTGTGTTATTACCGTGATTCGCACTGTGGAATTACCGTGATTCTCAGTGTGTTATTACCACGACTCACACTGTGTAATTACCGTGATTCACTCTGTGGAATTACCTTGATTCTCAGTGTGGTATTACCACGATTCTCACTCTGCACTTACTGTGATTCACTCTGTGGAATTACTGTTATTCTCAGTGTGGTATTACCATGATTCTCAGTGTGTTGTTACCGTGATTCACACTGTGGAATTACGATGATTCTCACTGTGTAATTACCGTGATTCACGCTGTGGAATTACCGTGATTCTCAGTGTGGTATTACCATGATTCTCACTGTGTAATTACCGTGATTCGCACTGTGGAATTACCGTGATACTCAGTGTGTTATTACCATGATTCACAAAGTGGAATTATTGTGATTCACTCTGTGGAATTACCTTGATTCTCTTTGTGGTAATACCATGATTCCCACTGTGCAATTACTGTGATTCATTCTGTGGAATTACCATTATTCTCAGTGTGGTATTACCATGATTCTCACTGTGTAATTACTCTGATTCACTCTGTGGAATAACCGTGATTCTCAGTGTGGATTACCGTGATTCTCACTGTGTAATTACTGTGATTAACTCCATGGAATTACCGTGATTTTCAGTGGGTTATAACCATGATTCTCACTGTGTAATTACTGTGATTCTCCCTGGGGAATTACCGTGATTCTCAGTGTGGTATTACTACGATGCGCACCGTGTAATTACCGTGATTCTTACTGTGATTCACTCTGTGGAATGACCCTGATTCTCAGTGTGGGAATAACGTGATTCTGAGTGGAATTACTGTGATTCGCACTTTGGAATTGCCATGATTTGCACTATGGAATTATCGTAATTCTCAGTGTGTTATTACCGTGATTCGCACTGTGGAATTACTGTGATTCTCAGTTTGTACTTACCGTAATTCACACTGTGGAATTGCCATGAATCGCTCTGTGGAATTACGGTGATTGACACTACGGAATTACCGTGATTCTCAATGTGTTATTACTGTCATACGCACTGTGGAATTACCGTGATACTCAGTGTGTTATTACCGTGATTCTCACTGTGTAATTACTGTGACTAACTCTGTGGAATTAGCGTGATACACATTGGGTTATAACCATGATTGCCACCTTGTAATTACTGTGATTCTCAGTGAATAGTTACCGTGATTCACACTGTGGAATTACCATGATTCTCACTATGTAATTACCGTGATTCACAGTGTGGTATTACCATGATTCTCACTGTGTAATTACTGTGATTCAATCTGTGCAATTACCGTGATTCTCAATGTGGTATTACCATGATTCACACTGTGTAATTACTGTGATTCACTCTGTGGAATTACCGTGATTCTCAGTGTGGAATTACCATGATTCACACTGTGTACTTACCGTGATTCACACTTTGGAATTACCGTGATTCACACTTTGGAATTACCGTGATTCTCAGTGTGGAATTACCGTGATTCTCAGTTTGGAATTACCATGATTCGCACTGTGGAATTACCATTATTCTCAGTGTGTTATTACCGTTAATCTCACTGTGTAATTACCGTGATTCACACTGTGGTATTACCGTGATTTTCACTGTGGAATTACCATGATTCTCACTGTGGAATTACCATGATTCACACTGTGCTATTACCGTGATTCACACTCTGTAATTACCGTGATTCACACTGTGAAATTACTGTCATTCGCACTGTGGAAAATGCCATGATTCACACTCTGTATTTACTGTGATTCACAATGTCTATTTACCGTGATTCACACTGTGTAAATACCGTGATTCACACTGTGGAATTACCGTGATTCACACTGTGGAATTACCGTAATTCGCTCAGCGGAATTATCGTGTTTCACACTGTGGAATTACCGTGATTCACACTTTGGAATTACCTTGATTCACTGTGTGGAATTACCATGATTTGCTCAGTGGAATTACTGTGATTCACAGTGTGGGATTACCATGATTCACACTGTGGTATTACCGTGATTCACACTGTGGAATTACCATGATTCGCACTGTGAAATTGCCATGATTCGCACTGTGAAATTGCCATGATTCTCACTGTGGAATTACCGTGATACTCACTGTGTTATTACCGTGATTCACTCTGTCGAATTACCATGATTCTCAGTGTGTTATTATCGTGATTCACACTGTGGAATTACCGTGATTCTCAGTGTGTAATTACCGTGATTCACACTGTGGAATTACCATGATTCTCAGTATGTTATTAGTGTGATGCGCACTGTGTAATTACCGTGATTCGCACTGCGTAATTACTATGATTCACTCCATGCAATTACCCTGATTCTCAGTGTGGGATTAACGTGATTCTGAGTGGAATTTCCGTGATTCGCACTTTGGAATTGCCATGATTTGCACTGTGGAATTATCGTGATTCTCAGTGTGTTATTACCGTGATTCACACTGTGGAATTACTGTAATTCTCAGTGTGTCATTACCGTGATTCACACTGAGGAATTACCATGATTCTCAGTTTGTACTTACCGTGATTCACACTGTGGAATTGAAATGAATCACACTGTGGAATTACCATGATTGACACTGTGGAATTACCGTGATTCTCAGTGTGTTATTACCGTGATTCGCACTGTGTAATTACCGTGATACTCAGTGTGGTATTACCACGATTCTCACTCTGCACTTACTGTGATTCACTCTGTGGAATTACTGCTATTCTCAGTGTGGTATATCCATGATTCTCAGTGTGTTGTTACCGTGATTCACACTGTGGAATTACGATGATTCTCACTGTGTAATTACCGTGATTCACTCTGTGGAATACCGTGATTCTCAGTGTGGTATTACTGTGATTCGCAGTGTGGAATTACCGTGATTCACACTGTGGAATTCCCGTGATTCTCAGTGTGGTATTACCGTGATTCACACTGTGGAATTACCGTGATTATCAGTTTGTTATTACTGTGATTCACACTGTGGAATTACCGTGATTCTCAGTGTGTAATTACCGTGATTCACACTGTGGAATTACCATGATTCTCAGTGTGTTATTACTGTGATGCACACCCTGTAATTACCGTGATTCACACTCTGTAATTGCTGTGATTCTCTCTGTGGAATTACCCTGATTCTCAGTGTGGGATTAACGTGATTCTGAGTGGAATTTCCGAGATTCCCACTTTGGAATTGCCATGATTTGCACTGTGGAATTATCGTAATTCTCACTGCGGAATTAGTGTAATTCTCAGTGTGTTATTACCGTGATTCACACTGTGGAATTACCATGATTCTCAGTTTGTACTTACCGTGATTAACAATGTGCATTGCCATGAATCACACAGTGGAATTATCGTGATTGACACTGTGGAATTACCGTGATTCTCAGTGTGTTATTACCATGATTAGCACTGTGGAATTACCATGATTCTCACGATGTAATTACCGTGATTCACAGTGTGGTATTACCATGATTCGCACTGTGTAATTACTGTGATTCAATCTGTGGAATTACCATGATTCTCAATGTGGTATTACCATGATTCTCACTGTTTAATTACTGTGATTCACCCTGTGGAATTACCGTGATTCTCTGCGTGGAATTACCATGATTCACACTGTGGACTTACCGTGATTCACACTTTGGAATTACCGTGATTCTCAGTGTGGAATTACCGTGATTCTCAGTTTGGAATTACCATAATTCGCACTGTGGAATTACCATTATTCTCAGTGTGTTATTACCGTTAATCTCACTGTGTAATTACCGTGATTCACACTGTGGTATTACCGTGATTTTCACTGTGGAATTACCATGATTCTCACTGTGGAATTACCATGACTCACACTGTGGTATTACCGTGATTCACACTCTGTAATTACCGTGATTCACACTGTGGAATTACTGTCATTCGCACTGTGGAAAATGCCATGATTCACACTCTGTATTTACTGTGATTCACAATGTCTATTTACCGTGATTCACACTGTGTAAATACCGTGATTCACACTGTGGAATTACCGTGATTCGCACTGTGGAATTACTGTCATTCGCACTGTGGAAAATGCCATGATTCACACACTGTATTTACTGTGATTCACAATGTCTATTTACCGTGATTCACACTGTGGAATTACCGTGATTCACACTATGGAATTACCGTAATTCACTCAGCGGAATTATCGTGTTTCACACTGTGGAATTACCGTGATTCACACTTTGGAATTACCTTGATTCACTGTGTGGAATTACCATGATTTGCTCAGTGGAATTACCGTGATTCACAGTGTGGGATTACCATGATTCACACTGTGGTATTACCGTGATTCACACTGTGGAATTACCATGATTCGCACTGTGAAATTGCCATGATTCGCACTGTGAAATTGCCATGATTCTCACTGTGGAATTACGGTGATACTCACTGTGTTATTACCGTGATTCACTCTGTCGAATTACCATGATTCTCAGTGTGTTATTACCGTGATTCGCACTGTGGAATTACCGTGATTCTCAGTGTGTAATTACCGTGATTCACACTGTGGAATTCCCGTGATTCTCAGTGTGGTATTACCGTGATTCACACTGTGGAATTACCGTGATTATCAGTTTGTTATTACTGTGATTCACACTGTGGAATTACCGTGATTCTCAGTGTGTTATTACCCTGATTCACACTGTGGAAATACCGTGATTCTCAGTGTGGAATTACCGTGATTCTCAGTGTGGAATTACCGTGATTCTCACTGTGGAATTACCGTGATTCTCACTGTGGAATTAGCGTGATTCACACTGTGGAATTACCGTGATTCTCACAGTGGAATTACCGTGATTCTCACTGTGGTTTTACCGTGATTCTCACTGTGGAATTACCGTGATTCTCACTGTGGAATTACCGTGAATCTCACTGTGGAATTACCGTGATTCTCCCTGTGGAATTACCATGATTCACACTGTGGAATTACCGTGATTCACACTGTGGAATTACCATGATTCACACTTTGGAATTACCATGATTCGCTGTGTGGAATTACCGTGATTTGCTCAGTGGAATTACCGTGATTCACAGTGTGGAATTCCCATGATTCACACTGTGGGATTACCATGATTCACACTGTGGTATTACTGTGATTCACACTTTTGAATTACCATGATTCTCACTGTGTTATTACCGTGATTCGCACTGTGGAATTACCATGATTCTCAGTGTGGTATTACTGTCATTCGCACTGTGAAATTGCCATGATTCGCACTGTGAAATTGCCATGATTCGCACTGTGGAATTGCCGTGATTCTCAGTGTGTTATTACCCTGAATCGCACTGTGGAATTACCATGATTCTCAGTGTGTAATTACCGTGATTCACACTGTGGAATTACCATGATTCTCAGTGTGTTATTACTGTGATGCGCACTGTGTAATTACCGTGATTCGCACTGTGTAATTACTGTGATTCACGCCGTGGAATTACCCTGATTCTCAGTGTGGGATTAACGTGATTCTGAGTGAAATTTCCGTGATTTGCACTTTGGAATTGCCATGATTTGCACTGTGGAATTATCATGATTCTCAGTGTGTTATTACCGTGGTTCACACTGTGGAATAACTGTAATTCTCAGTGTGTTATTACCGTGATTCACACTGTGGAATTACCATGATTCTGAGTTTGTACTTACCGTTATTCACACTGTGGAATTGCCATGAATCACACTGTGGAATTACCATGATTGACACTGTGGAATTACCGTAATTGACACTGTGGAATTTCCGTGATTCTCAGTGTGTTATTACCGTGATTCGCACTGTGGAATTACCGTGATACTCAGTGAGTTATTACCATGATTCACACTGTGTAATTACTGTGATTCACTCTGTAGAATTACCTTGATTCTCAGTGTGGTATTACCACGATTCTCACTGTGTAATTACTGTGATTCACTGTGTGGAATTGCCGTTATTCTCAGTGCGGTATTCCCATGATTCTCACTGTGTAATTATTCTGATTCACTCTGTGGAATTACCATGATTCTTAGTGTGTTGTTACCGTGATTCACACTGTGGAATTACCATGATTCTCCCTGTGTAATTACCGTGATTCACTCTGTGGAATTACCGTGATTCTCAGTGTGGTATTACCATGATTCTCACTGTGTAATTACCTTGATTCACTCTGTGGAATTACCGTGATTGTCAGTGTGGAATTACCATGATTCACACTGTGGAATTACTGTGATTCACTCTGTGGAATTACCGTGATTCTCAGTGTGGTATTACTGTGATTCGCACTGTGGAGTTACCGTTATTCACACTGTGGAATTACCATGATTCTCAGTGTGTTATTACCGTGATTCACACAGTGGAATTACCGTGATTCTCAGTGTGGTATTTTCGTGATTCACACTGAGTAATTACCATGATTCACCCTTTGGAATTACCGTGATTCTCAGTGTGGTATTACCGTGATTCACACTTTGGAATTACCGTGATTCTCAGTGTAGAATTACCATGATTCACACTGTGGAATTACAGAGATTCACTCGGTGGAACTACTGTGATTCTCAGTGTGGTATTACTCTGATTCGCACGGTGGAATTGCCGTGATTCACACTGTGGAATTACCGTGATTCACACTCTGTAATTGCCATGATTCACACTGTGGAATTCCCGTGATTCTCTGTGTGGTATTACCGTGATTCACACTGTGGAATTAACGTGATTATCAGTTTTTTATTACCGTGATTCACACTGTGGAATTACCGTGATTCTCAGTGTGGTATTACCCTGATTCACACTGTGGAATTACTGTGATTCTCAGTGTGTTATTACCCTGATTCACACTGTGGAATTACCGTGATTCTCAGTGTGGAATTACTGTGATTCTCAGTGTGGAATTACCGTGATTCTCTGTGTGGAATTACCGTGATTCTCACTGTGGAATTACCGTGATTCTCGGTGTGGAATTACCGTGATTCACAGTGTGGAATTACCTTGATTCTCACTGTGGAATTACCGTGATTCTCACTGTGGAATTACCGTGATTCACACTGTGGAATTAGTGTGATTCTCACTGTGGAATTACCGTGATTCTCACTGTGGATTTACCGTGAATCTCACTGTGGAATTACCGTGATTCTCACTGTGGAATTACCATGATTCACACTGTGGAATTACCGTGATTCACACTGTGGAATTACCATGATTCACACTGAGGAATGATCATGATTCACACTGTGGAATTACCGTGATTCACACTGAGGAATGATCATGATTCACACTGTGCAATTACCGTGATTTGCACCAAGGAATTACTGGGCAGAATTTTGGCGGGTGTGGGTGTCAGCAATTGGGAAGCCGACTGCTGCCCGCGCTCACGGCCTGACCGTGAGTGGAGATTGGGGTGTATCGGATGCCAGGCTCAGGAAGCCCCAGAAAGGCTGCCAGGGAAGGATGTCTGTCTGCTGCTGCAAGGATGAAGTCCAGATTGTCAGCAAATGCCGGGCAGGAGGGGGGCACTTGGCAATCTACCCTCCCCCCTCTGGTGTTTCAGACAAGTGCCTCTCTGGCAGCCAGAAGAGACATCCTTGTCCTTAGAGATGGGAGGAGGAGGTCAATGGACCTCACCATGAGGACATGGGAAGAGGTGGCAGCTTGGGTGAGCAGCTACAATGTGGTGATGTGCGCCTGGGTGCAGTGCCAGAAGTGCTTCAGTGACCCACTGCGCTCAGGAAGGGCGAGTACTGTGTTGGAATGGGTCGGTGTGTTCAATTGTCTTGGGCTGGCCATTCCTCCCCCCCACCCCCATGGGGTTCAAGGGAGTTAGAGTGTAAGTGCCAGCTGTCAATAACACAGGAACCCTGGCTGCTTGGAATGAGTGCCTTGCGGCTCAAGGACCATGACTCGGATATGCCCTGTAAAGTGTTCCTCAGCTGTAATAGTGCTGCAGGTAGAGAGGTGACTAATCAATGCTCCTCTGTCCTTTCAGGAGAAGACATCCCGTAACTACATGGAGAGGTCGGGGACTGTCGAAGGACCACCCATCACCTCCTCATCCTCTCCAGATATGAACCAGGAGGCCTCAGAGCTCGTGAGCCGCCATGTACCTTGGTCAAACAGCCGCAATGAGGATGGGCTGTCAGATGAAGGTAAGAGTGCAGTGCACTGACATGAGAATTTCAGCTTGTGCAACCGTCCCAGTGTAATCTCTTCATTAATGTGAGCCTTGAACCTGGAATCCCCATTGATCCTTGAAAGAGGAAGGCAGCAAGATGCAGATCTCAGTTGCCTGACATGCACAGTGACAACGCAGTGACTTTAACTAATGACATATCCACACGAGCTCCCCCGACGTCCTCTGCCCACAGTGTGGTAATACCATGATTCACACTGTGGAGTCACCGTGATTCACTGTGTGGAATTACCGTGATTCATGCTGTGGAATTACCATGATTCACGCTGTGGAATTAACGTGATTTGCGCTGTGGAATTACCGTGATTCGCGCTGTGGAAATACCGTGATTCGCGCTGTGGAATTACCGTGATTGGTACTGTGGAATTACCGTGATTCATGCTGTGGAATTACCGTGATTTACAGTGTGGAATTACCGTAAATCACGCCGTGGAATTACCGTGATTCACACAGTGGAATTACCGTGATTCTCAGTGTGGAATTATCGTGATTCACACTGTGGAATTACGGTGATTCATGCCATGGAATTACCGTGATTCACGCCGTGGAATTACCGTGATTCACATCGTGGAATTACGGTGATTCACGCCGTGGTATTACCATGATTCACGCCGTGGAATTACCGTGATTCACGCCGTGGAATTACCGTGATACTCACTGTGTTATTACCGTGATTCACACTGTCGAATTACCGTGATTCTCAGTGTGTTATTACCGTGATTCGCAATGTGGAATTATCGTGATTCTCAGTGTGTAATTACCGTGATTCACACTGTGGAATTACCATGATTCTCAGTATGTTATTACTTTGATGCGCACTGTGTGATTACCATGATTCGCACTGCGTAATTACTATGATTCACTCCATGCAATTACCCTGATTCTCAGTGTGGGATTAACGTGATTCTGAGTGGAATTTCCGTGATTCGCACTTTGGAATTGCCATGATTTGCACTGTGGAATTATCATGATTCTCAGTGTGTTATTACCGTGATTCACACTGTGGAATTACTGTAATTCTCAGTGTGTCATTACTGTGATACACACTGTGGAATTACCATGATTCTCAGTTTGTACTTACCGTGATTCACACTGTGGAATTGAAATGAATCACACTGTGGAATTACCGTGATTGACACTGTGGAATTACCGTGATTCTCAGTGTGTTATTACCGTGATTCGCACTGTGGAATTACCGTGATTCTCAGTGTGTTATTACCACGGCTCACACTGTGTAATTACCGTGATTCACTCTGTGGAATTACCTTGATTCTCAGTGTGGTATTACCACGATTCTCACTCTGCACTTACTGTGATTCACTCTGTGGAATTACTGTTATTCTCAGTGTGGTATTACCATGATTCTCAGTGTGTTGTTACCGTGATTCACACTGTGGAATTACGATGATTCTCACTGTGTAATTACCGTGATTCACGCTGTGGAATTACTGTGATTCTCAGTGTGGTATTACCATGATTCTCACTGTGTAATTACCGTGATTCGCACTGTGGAATTACCGTGATACTCAGTGTGTTATTACCATGATTCACAAAGTGGAATTATTGTGATTCACTCTGTGGAATTACCTTGATTCTCTTTGTGGTAATACCATGATTCCCACTGTGCAATTACTGTGATTCATTCTGTGGAATTACCATTATTCTCAGTGTGGTATTACCATGATTCTCACTGTGTAATTACTCTGATTCACTCTGTGGAATAACCGTGATTCTCAGTGTGGATTACCGTGATTCTCACTGTGTAATTACTGTGATTAACTCCATGGAATTACCGTGATTTTCAGTGGGTTATAACCATGATTCTCACTGTGTAATTACTGTGATTCTCCCTGGGGAATTACCGTGATTCTCAGTGTGGTATTACTACGATGCGCACCGTGTAATTACCGTGATTCTTACTGTGATTCACTCTGTGGAATGACCCTGATTCTCAGTGTGGGAATAACGTGATTCTGAGTGGAATTACTGTGATTCGCACTTTGGAATTGCCATGATTTGCACTATGGAATTATCGTAATTCTCAGTGTGTTATTACCGTGATTCGCACTGTGGAATTACTGTGATTCTCAGTTTGTACTTACCGTAATTCACACTGTGGAATTGCCATGAATCGCTCTGTGGAATTACCGTGATTGACACTACGGAATTACCGTGATTCTCAATGTGTTATTACTGTCATACGCACTGTGGAATTACCGTGATACTCAGTGTGTTATTACCGTGATTCACACTGTGTAATTACTGTGATTCACTCTGTGGAATTATCTTGATTCTCAGTGTGGTATTACCATGATTCTCACTGTGTAATTACTGTGACTAACTCTGTGGAATTAGCGTGATACACATTGGGTTATAACCATGATTGCCACCTTGTAATTACTGTGATTCTCAGTGAATAGTTACCGTGATTCACACTGTGGAATTACGGTGATTCATGCCATGGAATTACCGTGATTCACGCCGTGGAATTACCGTGATTCACGTCGTGGAATTACCGTGATTCACGCCGTGGTATTACTGTGATTCACACTTTGGAATTACCTTGATTCACTGTGTGGAATTACCATGATTTGCTCAGTGGAATTACCGTGATTCACAGTGTGGGATTACCATGATTCACACTGTGGTATTACCGTGATTCACACTGTGGAATTACCATGATTCGCACTGTGAAATTGCCATGATTCGCACTGTGAAATTGCCATGATTCTCACTGTGGAATTACGGTGATACTCACTGTGTTATTACCGTGATTCACTCTGTCGAATTACCATGATTCTCAGTGTGTTATTACCGTGATTCGCACTGTGGAATTACCGTGATTCTCAGTGTGTAATTACCGTGATTCACACTGTGGAATTCCCGTGATTCTCAGTGTGGTATTACCGTGATTCACACTGTGGAATTACCGTGATTATCAGTTTGTTATTACTGTGATTCACACTGTGGAATTACCGTGATTCTCAGTGTGTTATTACCCTGATTCACACTGTGGAAATACCGTGATTCTCAGTGTGGAATTACCGTGATTCTCAGTGTGGAATTACCGTGATTCTCACTGTGGAATTACCGTGATTCTCACTGTGGAATTAGCGTGATTCACACTGTGGAATTACCGTGATTCTCACAGTGGAATTACCGTGATTCTCACTGTGGTTTTACCGTGATTCTCACTGTGGAATTACCGTGATTCTCACTGTGGAATTACCGTGAATCTCACTGTGGAATTACCGTGATTCTCCCTGTGGAATTACCATGATTCACACTGTGGAATTACCGTGATTCACACTGTGGAATTACCATGATTCACACTTTGGAATTACCATGATTCGCTGTGTGGAATTACCGTGATTTGCTCAGTGGAATTACCGTGATTCACAGTGTGGAATTCCCATGATTCACACTGTGGGATTACCATGATTCACACTGTGGTATTACTGTGATTCACACTTTTGAATTACCATGATTCTCACTGTGTTATTACCGTGATTCGCACTGTGGAATTACTGTAATTCTCAGTGTGTCATTACCGTGATTCACACTGTGGAATTACCATGATTCTCAGTTTGTACTTACCGTGATTCACACTGTGGAATTGAAATGAATCACACTGTGGAATTACCATGATTGACACTGTGGAATTACTGTGATTCTGAGTGTGTTATTATCGTGATTCGCACTGTGGAATTACCGTGATACTCAGTGTGTTATTACCACGACTCACACTGTGTAATTACTGTGATTCACTCTGTGGAATTACCTTGATTCTCAGTGTGGTATTACCACGATTCTCACTCTGCACTTACTGTGATTCACTCTGTGGAATTACTGTTATTCTCAGTGTGTTATTACCATGATTCTCAGTGTGTTGTTACCGTGATTCACACTGTGGAATTACGATGATTCTCACTGTGTAATTACCGTGATTCACTCTGTGGAATTACCGTGATTCTCAGTGTGGTATTACCATGATTCTCACTGTGTAATTTCCGTGATTCGCACTGTGGAATTACCGTGATACTCAGTGTGTTATTACCATGATTCACAAAGTGGAATTATTGTGATTCACTCTGTGGAATAACCTTGATTCTCTATGTGGTATTACCATGATTCCCACTGTGCAATTACTGTGATTCATTCTGTGGAATTACCATTATTCTCAGTGTGGTATTACCATGATTCACACTGTGGAATTACCGTGATTCACACTTTGGAATTACCGTGATTCTCAGTGTGGAATTACCGTGATTCTCAGTTTGGAATTACCATGATTCGCACTGTGGAATTACCATTATTCTCAGTGTGTTATTACCGTTAATCTCACTGTGTAATTACCGTGATTCACACTGTGGTATTACCGTGATTTTCACTGTGGAATTACCATGATTCTCACTGTGGAATTACCGTGATTCACACTGTGGTATTACCGTGATTCACACTCTGTAATTACCGTGATTCGCACTGTGGAATTACTGTCATTCGCACTGTGGAAAATGCCATGATTCACACACTGTATTTACTGTGATTCACAATGTCTATTTACCGTGATTCACACTGTGGAATTACCGTGATTCACACTGTGGAATTACCGTAATTCGCTCAGCGGAATTATCGTGTTTCACACTGTGGAATTACCGTGATTCACACTTTGGAATTACCTTGATTCACTGTGTGGAATTACCATGATTTGCTCAGTGGAATTACCGTGATTCACAGTGTGGGATTACCATGATTCACACTGTGGTATTACCGTGATTCACACTGTGGAATTACCATGATTCGCACTGTGAAATTGCCATGATTCGCACTGTGAAATTGCCATGATTCTCACTGTGGAATTACGGTGATACTCACTGTGTTATTACCGTGATTCACTCTGTCGAATTACCATGATTCTCAGTGTGTTATTACCGTGATTCGCACTGTGGAATTACAGTGATTCTCAGTGTGTAATTACCGTGATTCACACTGTGGAATTCCCGTGATTCTCAGTGTGGTATTACCGTGATTCACACTGTGGAATTACCGTGATTATCAGTTTGTTATTACTGTGATTCACACTGTGGAATTACCGTGATTCTCAGTGTGTTATTACCCTGATTCACACTGTGGAAATACCGTGATTCTCAGTGTGGAATTACCGTGATTCTCAGTGTGGAATTACCGTGATTCTCACTGTGGAATTACCGTGATTCTCACTGTGGAATTAGCGTGATTCACACTGTGGAATTACCGTGATTCTCACAGTGGAATTACCGTGATTCTCACTGTGGTTTTACCGTGATTCTCACTGTGGAATTACCGTGATTCTCACTGTGGAATTACCGTGAATCTCACTGTGGAATTACCGTGATTCTCCCTGTGGAATTACCATGATTCACACTGTGGAATTACCGTGATTCACACTGTGGAATTACCATGATTCACACTTTGGAATTACCATGATTCGCTGTGTGGAATTACCGTGATTTGCTCAGTGGAATTACCGTGATTCACAGTGTGGAATTCCCATGATTCACACTGTGGGATTACCATGATTCACACTGTGGTATTACTGTGATTCACACTTTTGAATTACCATGATTCTCACTGTGTTATTACCGTGATTCGCACTGTGGAATTACCATGATTCTCAGTGTGGTATTACCATGATTCGCACTGTGGGTTTACCATGATTCTCAGTGTGGTATTACTGTCATTCGCACTGTGAAATTGCCATGATTCGCACTGTGAAATTGCCATGATTCGCACTGTGGAATTGCCGTGATTCTCAGTGTGTTATTACCGTGAATCGCACTGTGGAATTACCATGATTCTCAGTGTGTAATTACCGTGATTCACACTGTGGAATTACCATGATTCTCAGTGTGTTATTACTGTGATGCGCACTGTGTAATTACCGTGATTCGCACTGTGTAATTACTGTGATTCACGCCGTGGAATTACCCTGATTCTCAGTGTGGGATTAACGTGATTCTGAGTGAAATTTCCGTGATTTGCACTTTGGAATTGCCATGATTTGCACTGTGGAATTATCATGATTCTCAGTGTGTTATTACCGTGATTCACACTGTGGAATAACTGTAATTCTCAGTGTGTTATTACCGTGATTCACACTGTGGAATTACCATGATTCTGAGTTTGTACTTACCGTTATTCACACTGTGGAATTGCCATGAATCACACTGTGGAATTACCATGATTGACACTGTGGAATTACCGTAATTGACACTGTGGAATTTCCGTGATTCTCAGTGTGTTATTACCGTGATTTGCACTGTGGAATTACCGTGATACTCAGTGAGTTATTACCATGATTCACACTGTGTAATTACTGTGATTCATTCTGTAGAATTACCTTGATTCTCAGTGTGGTATTACCACGATTCTCACTGTGTAATTACTGTGATTCACTGTGTGGAATTGCCATTATTCTCAGTGCGGTATTACCATGATTCTCACTGTGTAATTATTCTGATTCACTCTGTGGAATTACCATGATTCTTAGTGTGTTGTTACCGTGATTCACACTGTGGAATTACCATGATTCTCCCTGTGTAATTACCGTGATTCACTCTGTGGAATTACCGTGATTCTCAGTGTGGTATTACCATGATTCTCACTGTGTAATTACCTTGATTCACTCTGTGGAATTACCGTGATTGTCAGTGTGGAATTACCATGATTCACACTGTGGAATTACTGTGATTCACTCTGTGGAATTACCGTGATTCTCAGTGTGGTATTACTGTGATTCGCACTGTGGAGTTACCGTTATTCACACTGTGGAATTACCATGATTCTCAGTGTGTTATTACCGTGATTCACACAGTGGAATTACCGTGATTCTCAGTGTGGTATTTTCGTGATTCACACTGAGTAATTACCATGATTCACCCTTTGGAATTACCGTGATTCTCAGTGTGGTATTACCGTGATTCACACTTTGGAATTACCGTGATTCTTAGTGTAGAATTACCATGATTCACACTGTGGAATTACAGAGATTCACTCGGTGGAATTACTGTGATTCTCAGTGTGGTATTACTCTGATTCGCACGGTGGAATTGCCGTGATTCACACTGTGGAATTACCGTGATTCACACTCTGTAATTACCATGATTCACACTGTGGAATTCCCGTGATTCTCTGTGTGGTATTACCGTGATTCACACTGTGGAATTAACGTGATTATCAGTTTTTTATTACCGTGATTCACACTGTGGAATTACCGTGATTCTCAGTGTGGTATTACCCTGATTCACACTGTGGAATTACTGTGATTCTCAGTGTGTTATTACCCTGATTCACACTGTGGAATTACCGTGATTCTCAGTGTGGAATTACTGTGATTCTCAGTGTGGAATTACCGTGATTCTCTGTGTGGAATTACCGTGATTCTCACTGTGGAATTACCGTGATTCTCGGTGTGGAATTACCGTGATTCACAGTGTGGAATTACCTTGATTCTCACTGTGGAATTACCGTGATTCTCACTGTGGAATTACCGTGATTCACACTGTGGAATTAGTGTGATTCTCACTGTGGAATTGCCGTGATTCTCACTGTGGATTTACCGTGAATCTCACTGTGGAATTACCGTGATTCTCACTGTGGAATTACCATGATTCACACTGTGGAATTACCGTGATTCACACTGTGGAATTACCATGATTCACACTGAGGAATGATCATGATTCACACTGTGGAATTACCGTGATTCACACTGAGGAATGATCATGATTCACACTGTGCAATTACCGTGATTTGCACCAAGGAATTACTGGGCAGAATTTTGGCGGGTGTGGGTGTCAGCAATTGGGAAGCCGACTGCTGCCCGCGCTCACGGCCTGACCGTGAGTGGAGATTGGGGTGTATCGGATGCCAGGCTCAGGAAGCCCCAGAAAGGCTGCCAGGGAAGGATGTCTGTCTGCTGCTGCAAGGACGAAGTCCAGATTGTCAGCAAATGCCGGGCAGGAGGGGGGCACTTGGCAATCTACCCTCCCCCCTCTGGTGTTTCAGACAAGTGCCTCTCTGGCAGCCAGAAGAGACATCCTTGTCCTTAGAGATGGGAGGAGGAGGTCAATGGACCTCACCATGAGGACATGGGAAGAGGTGGCAGCTTGGGTGAGCAGCTACAATGTGGTGATGTGCGCCTGGGTGCAGTACCAGAAGTGCTTCAGTGACCCACTGCGCTCAGGAAGGGCGAGTACTGTGTTGGTATGGGTCGGTGTGTTCAATTGTCTTGGGCTGGCCATTCCTCCCCCCCACCCCCATGGGGTTCAAGGGAGTTAGAGTGTAAGTGCCAGCTGTCAATAACACAGGAACCCTGGCTGCTTGGAATGAGTGCCTTGCGGCTCAAGGACCATGACTCGGATATGCCCTGTAAAGTGTTCCTCAGCTGTAATAGTGCTGCAGGTAGAGAGGTGACTAATCAATGCTCCTCTGTCCTTTCAGGAGAAGACATCCCGTAACTACATGGAGAGGTCGGGGACTGTCGAAGGACCACCCATCACCTCCTCATCCTCTCCAGATATGAACCAGGAGGCCTCAGAGCTCGTGAGCCGCCATGTACCTTGGTCAAACAGCCGTGATGAGGATGGGCTGTCAGATGAAGGTAAGAGTGCAGTGCACTGACATGAGAATTTCAGCTTGTGCAACCGTCCCAGTGTAATCTCTTCATTAATGTGAGCCTTGAACCTGGAATCCCCATTGATCCTTGAAAGAGGAAGGCAGCAAGATGCAGATCTCAGTTGCCTGACATGCACAGTGACAACGCAGTGACTTTAACTAATGACATATCCACACGAGCTCCCCCGACGTCCTCTGCCCACAGTGTGGTAATACCATGATTCACACTGTGGAGTCACCGTGATTCACTGTGTGGAATTACCGTGATTCATGCTGTGGAATTACCATGATTCACGCTGTGGAATTAACGTGATTTGCGCTGTGGAATTACCGTGATTCGCGCTGTGGAAATACCGTGATTCGCGCTGTGGAATTACCGTGATTGGCACTGTGGAATTACCGTGATTCATGCTGTGGAATTACCGTGATTTACAGTGTGGAATTACCGTAAATCACGCCGTGGAATTACCGTGATTCACACAGTGGAATTACCGTGATTCTCAGTGTGGAATTATCGTGATTCACACTGTGGAATTACGGTGATTCATGCCATGGAATTACCGTGATTCACGCCGTGGAATTACCGTGATTCACATCGTGGAATTACGGTGATTCACGCCGTGGTATTACCATGATTCACGCCGTGGAATTACCATGATTCACGCCGTGGAATTACTGTGATACTCACTGTGTTATTACCGTGATTCACACTGTCGAATTACCGTGATTCTCAGTGTGTTATTACCGTGATTCGCAATGTGGAATTATCGTGATTCTCAGTGTGTAATTACCGTGATTCACACTGTGGAATTACCATGATTCTCAGTATGTTATTACTTTGATGCGCACTGTGTAATTACCGTGATTCGCACTGCGTAATTACTATGATTCACTCCATGCAATTACCCTGATTCTCAGTGTGGGATTAACGTGATTCTGAGTGGAATTTCCGTGATTCGCACTTTGGAATTGCCATGATTTGCACTGTGGAATTATCGTGATTCTCAGTGTGTTATTACCGTGATTCACACTGTGGAATTACTGTAATTCTCAGTGTGTCATTACCGTGATACACACTGTGGAATTACCATGATTCTCAGTTTGTACTTACCGTGATTCACACTGTGGAATTGAAATGAATCACACTGTGGAATTACCGTGATTGACACTGTGGAATTACCGTGATTCTCAGTGTGTTATTACCGTGATTCGCACTGTGGAATTACCGTGATTCTCAGTGTGTTATTACCACGACTCACACTGTGTAATTACCGTGATTCACTCTGTGGAATTACCTTGATTCTCAGTGTGGTATTACCACGATTCTCACTCTGCACTTACTGTGATTCACTCTGTGGAATTACTGTTATTCTCAGTGTGGTATTACCATGATTCTCAGTGTGTTGTTACCGTGATTCACACTGTGGAATTACGATGATTCTCACTGTGTAATTACCGTGATTCACGCTGTGGAATTACCGTGATTCTCAGTGTGGTATTACCATGATTCTCACTGTGTAATTACCGTGATTCGCACTGTGGAATTACCGTGATACTCAGTGTGTTATTACCATGATTCACAAAGTGGAATTATTGTGATTCACTCTGTGGAATTACCTTGATTCTCTTTGTGGTAATACCATGATTCCCACTGTGCAATTACTGTGATTCATTCTGTGGAATTACCATTATTCTCAGTGTGGTATTACCATGATTCTCACTGTGTAATTACTCTGATTCACTCTGTGGAATAACCGTGATTCTCAGTGTGGATTACCGTGATTCTCACTGTGTAATTACTGTGATTAACTCCATGGAATTACCGTGATTTTCAGTGGGTTATAACCATGATTCTCACTGTGTAATTACTGTGATTCTCCCTGGGGAATTACCGTGATTCTCAGTGTGGTATTACTACGATGCGCACCGTGTAATTACCGTGATTCTTACTGTGATTCACTCTGTGGAATGACCCTGATTCTCAGTGTGGGAATAACGTGATTCTGAGTGGAATTACTGTGATTCGCACTTTGGAATTGCCATGATTTGCACTATGGAATTATCGTAATTCTCAGTGTGTTATTACCGTGATTCGCACTGTGGAATTACTGTGATTCTCAGTTTGTACTTACCGTAATTCACACTGTGGAATTGCCATGAATCGCTCTGTGGAATTACCGTGATTGACACTACGGAATTACCGTGATTCTCAATGTGTTATTACTGTCATACGCACTGTGGAATTACCGTGATACTCAGTGTGTTATTACCGTGATTCTCACTGTGTAATTACTGTGACTAACTCTGTGGAATTAGCGTGATACACATTGGGTTATAACCATGATTGCCACCTTGTAATTACTGTGATTCTCAGTGAATAGTTACCGTGATTCACACTGTGGAATTACCATGATTCTCACTATGTAATTACCGTGATTCACAGTGTGGTATTACCATGATTCTCACTGTGTAATTACTGTGATTCAATCTGTGCAATTACCGTGATTCTCAATGTGGTATTACCATGATTCACACTGTGTAATTACTGTGATTCACTCCGTGGAATTACCGTGATTCTCAGTGTGGAATTACCATGATTCACACTGTGTACTTACCGTGATTCACACTTTGGAATTACCGTGATTCACACTTTGGAATTACCGTGATTCTCAGTGTGGAATTACCGTGATTCTCAGTTTGGAATTACCATGATTCGCACTGTGGAATTACCATTATTCTCAGTGTGTTATTACCGTTAATCTCACTGTGTAATTACCGTGATTCACACTGTGGTATTACCGTGATTTTCACTGTGGAATTACCATGATTCTCACTGTGGAATTACCATGATTCACACTGTGCTATTACCGTGATTCACACTCTGTAATTACCGTGATTCACACTGTGGAATTACTGTCATTCGCACTGTGGAAAATGCCATGATTCACACTCTGTATTTACTGTGATTCACAATGTCTATTTACCGTGATTCACACTGTGTAAATACCGTGATTCACACTGTGGAATTACCGTGATTCACACTGTGGAATTACCGTAATTCGCTCAGCGGAATTATCGTGTTTCACACTGTGGAATTACCGTGATTCACACTTTGGAATTACCTTGATTCACTGTGTGGAATTACCATGATTTGCTCAGTGGAATTACTGTGATTCACAGTGTGGGATTACCATGATTCACACTGTGGTATTACCGTGATTCACACTGTGGAATTACCATGATTCGCACTGTGAAAATGCCATGATTCGCACTGTGAAATTGCCATGATTCTCACTGTGGAATTACCGTGATACTCACTGTGTTATTACCGTGATTCACTCTGTCGAATTACCATGATTCTCAGTGTGTTATTACCCTGATTCACACTGTGGAATTACCGTGATTCTCAGTGTGTAATTACAGTGATTCACACTGTGGAATTACCATGATTCTCAGTATGTTATTACTGTGAAGCGCACTGTGTAATTACCGTGATTCGCACTGCGTAATTACTATGATTCACTCCATGCAATTACCCTGATTCTCAGTGTGGGATTAACGTGATTCTGAGTGGAATTTCCGTGATTCGCACTTTGGAATTGCCATGATTTGCACTGTGGAATTATCGTGATTCTCAGTGTGTTATTACCGTGATTCACACTGTGGAATTACTGTAATTCTCAGGGTGTCATTACCGTGATTCACACTGTGGAATTACCATGATTCTCAGTTTGTACTTACCGTGATTCACACTGTGGAATTGAAATGAATCACACTGTGGAATTACCATGATTGACACTGTGGAATTACCGTGATTCTCAGTGTGTTATTACCGTGATTCGCACTGTGGAATTACCGTGATACTCAGAGTGTTATTACCACGACTCACACTGTGTAATTACTGTGATTCACTCTGTGGAATTACCTTGATTCTCAGTGTGGTATTACCACGATTCTCACTCTGCACTTACTGTGATTCACTCTGTGGAATTACTGCTATTCTCAGTGTGGTATTACCATGATTCTCAGTGTGTTGTTACCGTGATTCACACTGTGGAATTACGATGATTCTCACTGTGTAATTACCGTGATTCACTCTGTGGAATACCGTGATTCTCAGTGTGGTATTACTGTGATTCGCAGTGTGGAATTACCGTGATTCACACTGTGGAATTCCCGTGATTCTCAGTGTGGTATTACCGTGATTCACACTGTGGAATTACCGTGATTATCAGTTTGTTATTACTGTGATTCACACTGTGGAATTACCGTGATTCTCAGTGTGTAATTACCGTGGTTCACACTGTGGAATTACCATGATTCTCAGTGTGTTATTACTGTGATGCACACCCTGTAATTACCGTGATTCACACTCTGTAATTGCTGTGATTCTCTCTGTGGAATTACCCTGATTCTCAGTGTGGGATTAACGTGATTCTGAGTGGAATTTCCGAGATTCCCACTTTGGAATTGCCATGATTTGCACTGTGGAATTATCGTAATTCTCACTGTGGAATTAGTGTAATTCTCAGTGTGTTATTACCGTGATTCACACTGTGGAATTACCATGATTCTCAGTTTGTACTTACCGTGATTAACACTGTGCATTGCCATGAATCACACAGTGGAATTATCGTGATTGACACTGTGGAATTACCGTGATTCTCAGTGTGTTATTACCATGATTAGCACTGTGGAATTACCATGATTCTCACTATGTAATTACCGTGATTCACAGTGTGGTATTACCATGATTCGCACTGTGTAATTACTGTGATTCAATCTGTGGAATTACCATGATTCTCAATGTGGTATTACCATGATTCTCACTGTTTAATTACTGTGATTCACCCTGTGGAATTACCGTGATTCTCAGCGTGGAATTACCATGATTCACACTGTGGACTTACCGTGATTCACACTGTGGAATTACCGTGATTCACACTTTGGAATTACCGTGATTCTCAGTGTGGAATTACCGTGATTCTCAGTTTGGAATTACCATAATTCGCACTGTGGAATTACCATTATTCTCAGTGTGTTATTACCGTTAATCTCACTGTATAATTACCGTGATTCACACTGTGGTATTACCGTGATTTTCACTGTGGAATTACCATGATTCTCACTGTGGAATTACCATGATTCACACTGTGGTATTACCGTGATTCACACTCTGTAATTACCGTGATTCACACTGTGGAATTACTGTCATTCGCACTGTGGAAAATGCCATGATTCACACTCTGTATTTACTGTGATTCACAATGTCTATTTACCGTGATTCACACTGTGTAAATACCGTGATTCACACTGTGGAATTACCGTGATTCACACTGTGGAATTACCGTAATTCGCTCAGCGGAATTATCGTGTTTCACACTGTGGAATTACCGTGATTCACACTTTGGAATTACCTTGATTCACTGTGTGGAATTACCATGATTTGCTCAGTGGAATTACCGTGATTCACAGTGTGGGATTACCATGATTCACACTGTGGTATTACCGTGATTCACACTGTGGAATTACCATGATTCGCACTGTGAAATTGCCATGATTGGCACTGTGAAATTGCCATGATTCTCACTGTGGAATTACCATGATACTCTCTGTGTTATTACCGTGATTCACTCTGTCGAATTACCATGATTCTCAGTGTGTTATTACCGTGATTCGCACTGTGGAATTACCATGATTCTCAGTATGTTATTACTGTGATGCGCACTGTGTAATTACCATGATTCGCACTGCGTAATTACTATGATTCACTCCATGCAATTACCCTGATTCTCAGTGTGGGATTAACGTGATTCTGAGTGGAATTTCCGTGAATCGCACCTTGGAATTGCCATGATTTGCACTGTGGAATTATCGTGATTCTCAGTGTGTTATTACCGTGATTCACACTGTGGAATTACTGTAATTCTCAGTGTGTCATTACCGTGATTCACACTGTGGAATTACCATGATTCTCAGTTTGTACTTACCGTGATTCACACTGTGGAATTGAAATGAATCACACTGTGGAATTACCATGATTGACACTGTGGAATTACTGTGATTCTGAGTGTGTTATTATCGTGATTCGCACTGTGGAATTACCGTGATACTCAGTGTGTTATTACCACGACTCACACTGTGTAATTACTGTGATTCACTCTGTGGAATTACCTTGATTCTCAGTGTGGTATTACCACGATTCTCACTCTGCACTTACTGTGATTCACTCTGTGGAATTACTGTTATTCTCAGTGTGGTATTACCATGATTCTCAGTGTGTTGTTACCGTGATTCACCCTGTGGAATTATGATGATTCTCACTGTGTAATTACCGTGATTCACTCTGTGGAATTACCGTGATTCTCAGTGTGGTATTACCATGATTCTCACTGTGTAATTTCCGTGATTCGCACTGTGGAATTACCGTGATACTCAGTGTGTTATTACCATGATTCACAAAGTGGAATTATTGTGATTCACTCTGTGGAATAACCTTGATTCTCTATGTGGTATTACCATGATTCCCACTGTGCAATTACTGTGATTCATTCTGTGGAATTACCATTATTCTCAGTGTGGTATTACCATGATTCACACTGTGGACTTACCGTGATTCACACTGTGGAATTACCGTGATTCACACTTTGGAATTACCGTGATTCTCAGTGTGGAATTACCGTGATTCTCAGTTTGGAATTACCGTGATTCTCAGTTTGGAATTACCATGATTCGCACTGTGGAATTACCATTATTCTCAGTGTGTTATTACCGTTAATCTCACTGTGTAATTACCGTGATTCACACTGTGGTATTACCGTGATTTTCACTGTGGAATTACCATGATTCTCACTGTGGAATTACCGTGATTCACACTGTGGTATTACCGTGATTCACACTCTGTAATTACCGTGATTCGCACTGTGGAATTACTGTCATTCGCACTGTGGAAAATGCCATGATTCACACACTGTATTTACTGTGATTCACAATGTCTATTTACCGTGATTCACACTGTGGAATTACCGTGATTCACACTGTGGAATTACCGTAATTCGCTCAGCGGAATTATCGTGTTTCACACTGTGGAATTACCGTGATTCACACTTTGGAATTACCTTGATTCACTGTGTGGAATTACCATGATTTGCTCAGTGGAATTACCGTGATTCACAGTGTGGGATTACCATGATTCACACTGTGGTATTACCGTGATTCACACTGTGGAATTACCATGATTCGCACTGTGAAATTGCCATGATTCGCACTGTGAAATTGCCATGATTCTCACTGTGGAATTACGGTGATACTCACTGTGTTATTACCGTGATTCACTCTGTCGAATTACCATGATTCTCAGTGTGTTATTACCGTGATTCGCACTGTGGAATTACCGTGATTCTCAGTGTGTAATTACCGTGATTCACACTGTGGAATTCCCGTGATTCTCAGTGTGGTATTACCGTGATTCACACTGTGGAATTACCGTGATTATCAGTTTGTTATTACTGTGATTCACACTGTGGTATTACCGTGATTCACACTGTGGAATTACCATGATTCGCACTGTGAAATTGCCATGATTCGCACTGTGAAATTGCCATGATTCTCACTGTGGAATTACGGTGATACTCACTGTGTTATTACCGTGATTCACTCTGTCGAATTACCATGATTCTCAGTGTGTTATTACCGTGATTCGCACTGTGGAATTACCGTGATTCTCAGTGTGTAATTACCGTGATTCACACTGTGGAATTCCCGTGATTCTCAGTGTGGTATTACCGTGATTCACACTGTGGAATTACCGTGATTATCAGTTTGTTATTACTGTGATTCACACTGTGGAATTACCGTGATTCTCAGTGTGTTATTACCCTGATTCACACTGTGGAAATACCGTGATTCTCAGTGTGGAATTACCGTGATTCTCAGTGTGGAATTACCGTGATTCTCACTGTGGAATTACCGTGATTCTCACTGTGGAATTAGCGTGATTCACACTGTGGAATTACCGTGATTCTCACAGTGGAATTACCGTGATTCTCACTGTGGTTTTACCGTGATTCTCACTGTGGAATTACCGTGATTCTCACTGTGGAATTACCGTGAATCTCACTGTGGAATTACTGTGATTCTCCCTGTGGAATTACCATGATTCACACTGTGGAATTACCGTGATTCACACTGTGGAATTACCATGATTCACACTTTGGAATTACCATGATTCGCTGTGTGGAATTACCGTGATTTGCTCAGTGGAATTACCGTGATTCACAGTGTGGAATTCCCATGATTCACACTGTGGGATTACCATGATTCACACTGTGGTATTACTGTGATTCACACTTTTGAATTACCATGATTCTCACTGTGTTATTACCGTGATTCGCACTGTGGAATTACCATGATTCTCAGTGTGGTATTACTGTCATTCGCACTGTGAAATTGCCATGATTCGCACTGTGAAATTGCCATGATTCGCACTGTGGAATTGCCGTGATTCTCAGTGTGTTATTACCCTGAATCGCACTGTGGAATTACCATGATTCTCAGTGTGTAATTACCGTGATTCACACTGTGGAATTACCATGATTCTCAGTGTGTTATTACTGTGATGCGCACTGTGTAATTACCGTGATTCGCACTGTGTAATTACTGTGATTCACGCCGTGGAATTACCCTGATTCTCAGTGTGGGATTAACGTGATTCTGAGTGAAATTTCCGTGATTTGCACTTTGGAATTGCCATGATTTGCACTGTGGAATTATCATGATTCTCAGTGTGTTATTACCGTGATTCACACTGTGGAATAACTGTAATTCTCAGTGTGTTATTACCGTGATTCACACTGTGGAATTACCATGATTCTGAGTTTGTACTTACCGTTATTCACACTGTGGAATTGCCATGAATCACACTGTGGAATTACCATGATTGACACTGTGGAATTACCGTAATTGACACTGTGGAATTTCCGTGATTCTCAGTGTGTTATTACCGTGATTCGCACTGTGGAATTACCGTGATACTCAGTGAGTTATTACCATGATTCACACTGTGTAATTACTGTGATTCACTCTGTAGAATTACCTTGATTCTCAGTGTGGTATTACCACGATTCTCACTGTGTAATTACTGTGATTCACTGTGTGGAATTGCCGTTATTCTCAGTGCGGTATTCCCATGATTCTCACTGTGTAATTATTCTGATTCACTCTGTGGAATTACCATGATTCTTAGTGTGTTGTTACCGTGATTCACACTGTGGAATTACCATGATTCTCCCTGTGTAATTACCGTGATTCACTCTGTGGAATTACCGTGATTCTCAGTGTGGTATTACCATGATTCTCACTGTGTAATTACCTTGATTCACTCTGTGGAATTACCGTGATTGTCAGTGTGGAATTACCATGATTCTCAGTATGTTATTACTTTGATGCGCACTGTGTGATTACCATGATTCGCACTGCGTAATTACTATGATTCACTCCATGCAATTACCCTGATTCTCAGTGTGGGATTAACGTGATTTGCGCTGTGGAATTACCGTGATTCGCGCTGTGGAAATACCGTGATTCGCGCTGTGGAATTACCGTGATTGGTACTGTGGAATTACCGTGATTCATGCTGTGGAATTACCGTGATTTACAGTGTGGAATTACCGTAAATCACGCCGTGGAATTACCGTGATTCACACAGTGGAATTACCGTGATTCTCAGTGTGGAATTATCGTGATTCACACTGTGGAATTACGGTGATTCATGCCATGGAATTACCGTGATTCACGCCGTGGAATTACCGTGATTCACATCGTGGAATTACGGTGATTCACGCCGTGGTATTACCATGATTCACGCCGTGGAATTACCGTGATTCACGCCGTGGAATTACCGTGATACTCACTGTGTTATTACCGTGATTCACACTGTCGAATTACCGTGATTCTCAGTGTGTTATTACCGTGATTCGCAATGTGGAATTATCGTGATTCTCAGTGTGTAATTACCGTGATTCACACTGTGGAATTACCATGATTCTCAGTATGTTATTACTTTGATGCGCACTGTGTGATTACCATGATTCGCACTGCGTAATTACTATGATTCACTCCATGCAATTACCCTGATTCTCAGTGTGGGATTAACGTGATTCTGAGTGGAATTTCCGTGATTCGCACTTTGGAATTGCCATGATTTGCACTGTGGAATTATCATGATTCTCAGTGTGTTATTACCGTGATTCACACTGTGGAATTACTGTAATTCTCAGTGTGTCATTACTGTGATACACACTGTGGAATTACCATGATTCTCAGTTTGTACTTACCGTGATTCACACTGTGGAATTGAAATGAATCACACTGTGGAATTACCGTGATTGACACTGTGGAATTACCGTGATTCTCAGTGTGTTATTACCGTGATTCGCACTGTGGAATTACCGTGATTCTCAGTGTGTTATTACCACGGCTCACACTGTGTAATTACCGTGATTCACTCTGTGGAATTACCTTGATTCTCAGTGTGGTATTACCACGATTCTCACTCTGCACTTACTGTGATTCACTCTGTGGAATTACTGTTATTCTCAGTGTGGTATTACCATGATTCTCAGTGTGTTGTTACCGTGATTCACACTGTGGAATTACGATGATTCTCACTGTGTAATTACCGTGATTCACGCTGTGGAATTACTGTGATTCTCAGTGTGGTATTACCATGATTCTCACTGTGTAATTACCGTGATTCGCACTGTGGAATTACCGTGATACTCAGTGTGTTATTACCATGATTCACAAAGTGGAATTATTGTGATTCACTCTGTGGAATTACCTTGATTCTCTTTGTGGTAATACCATGATTCCCACTGTGCAATTACTGTGATTCATTCTGTGGAATTACCATTATTCTCAGTGTGGTATTACCATGATTCTCACTGTGTAATTACTCTGATTCACTCTGTGGAATAACCGTGATTCTCAGTGTGGATTACCGTGATTCTCACTGTGTAATTACTGTGATTAACTCCATGGAATTACTGTGATTTTCAGTGGGTTATAACCATGATTCTCACTGTGTAATTACTGTGATTCTCCCTGGGGAATTACCGTGATTCTCAGTGTGGTATTACTACGATGCGCACCGTGTAATTACCGTGATTCTTACTGTGATTCACTCTGTGGAATGACCCTGATTCTCAGTGTGGGAATAACGTGATTCTGAGTGGAATTACTGTGATTCGCACTTTGGAATTGCCATGATTTGCACTATGGAATTATCGTAATTCTCAGTGTGTTATTACCGTGATTCGCACTGTGGAATTACTGTGATTCTCAGTTTGTACTTACCGTAATTCACACTGTGGAATTGCCATGAATCGCTCTGTGGAATTACCGTGATTGACACTACGGAATTACCGTGATTCTCAATGTGTTATTACTGTCATACGCACTGTGGAATTACCGTGATACTCAGTGTGTTATTACCGTGATTCACACTGTGTAATTACTGTGATTCACTCTGTGGAATTATCTTGATTCTCAGTGTGGTATTACCATGATTCTCACTGTGTAATTACTGTGACTAACTCTGTGGAATTAGCGTGATACACATTGGGTTATAACCATGATTGCCACCTTGTAATTACTGTGATTCTCAGTGAATAGTTACCGTGATTCACACTGTGGAATTACCATGATTCTCACTATGTAATTACCGTGATTCACAGTGTGGTATTACCATGATTCTCACTGTGTAATTACTGTGATTCAATCTGTGCAATTACCGTGATTCTCAATGTGGTATTACCATGATTCGCACTGTGTAATTACTGTGATTCACTCTGTGGAATTACCGTGATTCTCAGTGTGGAATTACCATGATTCACACTGTGTACTTACCGTGATTCACACTTTGGAATTACCGTGATTCACACTTTGGAATTACCGTGATTCTCAGTGTGGAATTACCGTGATTCTCAGTTTGGAATTACCATGATTCGCACTGTGGAATTACCATTATTCTCAGTGTGTTATTACCGTTAATCTCACTGTGTAATTACCGTGATTCACACTGTGGTATTACCGTGATTTTCACTGTGGAATTACCATGATTCTCACTGTGGAATTACCATGATTCACACTGTGGTATTACCGTGATTCACACTCTGTAATTACCGTGATTCACACTGTGGAATTACTGTCATTCGCACTGTGGAAAATGCCATGATTCACACTCTGTATTTACTGTGATTCACAATGTCTATTTACCGTGATTCACACTGTGTAAATACCGTGATTCACACTGTGGAATTACCGTGATTCACACTGTGGAATTACCGTAATTCGCTCAGCGGAATTATCGTGTTTCACACTGTGGAATTACCGTGATTCACACTTTGGAATTACCTTGATTCACTGTGTGGAATTACCATGATTTGCTCAGTGGAATTACTGTGATTCACAGTGTGGGATTACCATGATTCACACTGTGGTATTACCGTGATTCACACTGTGGAATTACCATGATTCGCACTGTGAAATTGCCATGATTCGCACTGTGAAATTGCCATGATTCTCACTGTGGAATTACCGTGATACTCACTGTGTTATTACCGTGATTCACTCTGTCGAATTACCATGATTCTCAGTGTGTTATTACCCTGATTCACACTGTGGAATTACCGTGATTCTCAGTGTGTAATTACAGTGATTCACACTGTGGAATTACCATGATTCTCAGTATGTTATTACTGTGATGCGCACTGTGTAATTACCGTGATTCGCACTGTGTAATTACTATGATTCACTCCATGCAATTACCCTGATTCTCAGTGTGGGATTAACGTGATTCTGAGTGGAATTTCCGTGATTCGCACTTTGGAATTGCCATGATTTGCACTGTGGAATTATCGTGATTCTCAGTGTGTTATTACCGTGATTCACACTGTGGAATTACTGTAATTCTCAGTGTGTCATTACCGTGATTCACACTGTGGAATTACCATGATTCTCAGTTTGTACTTACCGTGATTCACACTGTGGAATTGAAATGAATCACACTGTGGAATTACCATGATTGACACTGTGGAATTACCGTGATTCTCAGTGTGTTATTACCGTGATTCGCACTGTGGAATTACCGTGATACTCAGTGTGTTATTACCACGACTCACACTGTGTAATTACTGTGATTCACTCTGTGGAATTACCTTGATTCTCAGTGTGGTATTACCACGATTCTCACTCTGCACTTACTGTGATTCACTCTGTGGAATTACTGCTATTCTCAGTGTGGTATTACCATGATTCTCAGTGTGTTGTTACCGTGATTCACACTGTGGAATTACGATGATTCTCACTGTGTAATTACCGTGATTCACTCTGTGGAATACTGTGATTCTCAGTGTGGTATTACTGTGATTCGCAGTGTGGAATTACCGTGATTCACACTGTGGAATTCCCGTGATTCTCAGTGTGGTATTACCGTGATTCACACTGTGGAATTACCGTGATTATCAGTTTGTTATTACTGTGATTCACACTGTGGAATTACCGGGATTCTCAGTGTGTAATTACCGTGATTCACACTGTGGAATTACCATGATTCTCAGTGTGTTATTACTGTGATGCACACCCTGTAATTACCGTGATTCACACTCTGTAATTGCTGTGATTCTCTCTGTGGAATTACCCTGATTCTCAGTGTGGGATTAACGTGATTCTGAGTGGAATTTCCGAGATTCCCACTTTGGAATTGCCATGATTTGCACTGTGGAATTATCGTAATTCTCACTGTGGAATTAGTGTAATTCTCAGTGTGTTATTACCGTGATTCACACTGTGGAATTACCATGATTCTCAGTTTGTACTTACCGTGATTAACACTGTGCATTGCCATGAATCACACAGTGGAATTATCGTGATTGACACTGTGGAATTACCGTGATTCTCAGTGTGTTATTACCATGATTAGCACTGTGGAATTACCATGATTCTCACTATGCAATTACCGTGATTCACAGTGTGGTATTACCATGATTCGCACTGTGTAATTACTGTGATTCAATCTGTGGAATTACCGTGATTCTCAATGTGGTATTACCATGATTCTCACTGTTTAATTACTGTGATTCACCCTGTGGAATTACCGTGATTCTCAGCGTGGAATTACCATGATTCACACTGTGGACTTACCGTGATTCACACTGTGGAATTACCGTGATTCACACTTTGGAATTACCGTGATTCTCAGTGTGGAATTACCGTGATTCTCAGTTTGGAATTACCATAATTCGCACTGTGGAATTACCATTATTCTCAGTGTGTTATTACCGTTAATCTCACTGTGTAATTACCGTGATTCACACTGTGGTATTACCGTGATTTTCACTGTGGTATTACCGTGATTTTCACTGTGGAATTACCATGATTCTCACTGTGGAATTACCATGATTCACACTGTGGTATTACCGTGATTCACACTCTGTAATTACCGTGATTCACACTGTGGAATTACTGTCATTCGCACTGTGGAAAATGCCATGATTCACACTCTGTATTTACTGTGATTCACAATGTCTATTTTCCGTGATTCACACTGTGTAAATACCGTGATTCACACTGTGGAATTACCGTGATTCACACTGTGGAATTACCGTAATTCGCTCAGCGGAATTATCGTGTTTCACACTGTGGAATTACCGTGATTCACACTTTGGAATTACCTTGATTCACTGTGTGGAATTACCATAATTTGCTCAGTGGAATTACCGTGATTCACACTGTGGAATTACCATGATTCGCACTGTGAAATTGCCATGATTCGCACTGTGAAATTGCCATGATTCTCACTGTGGAATTACCGTGATACTCACTGTGTTATTACCGTGATTCACTCTGTCGAATTACCATGATTCTCAGTGTGTTATTACCGTGATTCGCACTGTGGAATTACCGTGATTCTCAGTGTGTAATTACCGTGATTCACACTGTGGAATTACCATGATTCTCAGTATGTTATTACTGTGATGTGCACTGTGTAATTACCGTGATTCGCACTGCGTAATTACTATGATTCACTCCATGCAATTACCCTGATTCTCAGTGTGGGATTAACGTGACTCTGAGTGGAATTTCCGTGATTCGCACTTTGGAATTGCCATGATTTGCACTGTGGAATTATCGTGATTCTCAGTGTGTTATTCCCGTGATTCACACTGTGGAATTACTGTAATTCTCAGTGTGTCATTACCGTGATTCACACTGTGGAATTACCATGATTCTCAGTTTGTACTTACCGTGATTCACACTGTGGAATTGAAATGAATCACACTGTGGAATTACCGTGATTGACACTGTGGAATTACCGTGATTCTCAGTGTGTTATTACCGTGAGTCGCACTGTGGAATTACCGTGATACTCAGTGTGTTATTACCATGACTCACACTGTGGAATTACTGTGATTCACTCTGTGGAATTACCTTGATTCTCAGTGTGGTATTACCACGATTCTCACTCTGCACTTACTGTGATTCACTCCGTGGAATTACTGTTATTCTCAGTGTGGTATTACCATGATTCTCAGTGTGTTGTTACCGTGATTCACACTGTGGAATTACGATGATTCTCACTGTGTAATTACCGTGATTCACTCTGTGGAATTACCGTGATTCTCAGTGTGGTATTACCATGATTCTCACTGTGTAATTACCGTGATTCGCACTGTGGAATTACCGTGATACTCAGTGTGTTATTACCATGATTCACAAAGTGGAATTATTGTGATTCACTCTGTGGAATTACCTTGATTCTCTATGTGGTATTACCATGATTCCCACTGTGCAATTACTGTGATTCATTCTGTGGAATTACCATTATTCTCAGTGTGGTATTACCATGATTCTCACTGTGTAATTACTCTGATTCACTCTGTGGAATAACCGTGATTCTCAGTGTAGATTACCGTGATTCTCACTGTGTAATTACTGTGATTAACTCCATGGAATTACCGTGATTCACAGTGGGTTATAACCATGATTCTCACTGTGTAATTACTGTGATTCTCCCTGGGGAATTACCGTGATTCTCAGTGTGGTATTACTGTGATGTGCATCGTGTAATTACCGTGATTCTTACTGTGATTCACTCTGTGGAATTACTCTGATTCTCAGTGTGGGAATAACGTGATTCTGAGTGGAATTACGGTGATTCGCACTTTGGAATTGCCATGATTTGCACTATGGAATTATCGTAATTCTCAGTGTGTTATTACCGTGATTCGCACTGTGGAATTACTGTGATTCTCAGTTTGTACTTACCGTGATTCACACTGTGGAATTGCCATGAATCGCTCTGTGGAATTACCGTGATTGACACTACGGAATTACCGTGATTCTCAGTGTGTTATTACTGTCATACGCACTGTGGAATTACCGTGATACTCAGTGTGTTATTAACGTGATTCACACTGTGTAATTACTGTGATTCACTCTGTGGAATTATCTTGATTCTCAGTGTGGTATTACCTTGATTCTCACGTGTAATTACTGTGACTAACTCTGTGGAATTAGCGTGATACACATTGGGTTATAACCATGATTGTCACCTTGTAATTACTGTGATTCTCCCTGTGGAATTACCGTGATTCTCAGTGAATAGTTACCGTGATTCACATTGTGGAATTACCGTGATTCTCAGTGTGTTATTACCATGATTAGCACTGTGGAATTACGATGATTCTCACTATGTAATTACCGTGATTCACAGTGTGGTATTACCATGATTCGCACTGTGTAATTACTGTGATTCAATCTGTGGAATTACCGTGATTCTCAATGTGGTATTACCATGATTCGCACTGTGTAATTACTGTGATTCACTCTGTGGAATTACCGTGATTCTCAGTGTGGAATTACCATGATTCACACTGTGGAATTACCATGATTCTCAGTGTGTTATTACTGTGATGCTCACCATGTAATTACCGTGATTCGCACTGTGTAATTACTGTGATTCACTCCGTGGAGTTACCCTGATTCTCAGTGAGGGATTAACGTGATTCTGAGTGAAATTTCCGTGATTCGCACTTTGGAATTGCCATGATTTGCTCTGTGGAATTATCGTGATTCTCAGTGTCTCATTACCGTGATTCACACTGTGGAATTAATGTAATTCTCAGTGTGTTATTACCGTGATTCACACTGTGGAATTACCATGATTCTCAGTTTGTACTTACCGTGATTAACGCTGTGCATTGCCATGAATCACACAGCGGAATTATCGTGATTGACACTGTGGAATTACCGTGATTCTCAGTGTGTTATTACCGTGATTCGCACTGTGGAATTACCATGATTCTCACTGTGTAATTACCGTGATTCACAGTGTGGTATTACCATGATTCTCACTGTGTAATTACTGTGATTCAATCTGTGGAATTACCGTGATTCTCAATGTGGTATTACCATGATTCTCACTGTTTAATTACTGTGATTCACTCTGTGGAATTACCGTGATTCTCAGTGTGGAATTACCATGATTCACACTGTGTACTTACCGTGATTCACACTGTGGAATTACCATGATTCGCACTTTGGAATTACCGTGATTCTCAGTTTGGAATTACCGTGATTCTCAGTTTGGAATTACCATGATTCGCACTGTGGAATTACCAGTATTCTCAGTGTGTTATTACCGTTAATCTCACTGTGTAATTACCGTGATTCACACTGTGGTATTACCGTGATTTTCACTGTGGAATTACCGTGATTCTCACTGTGGAATTACCATGATTCACACTGTGGTATTACCGTGATTCACACTCTGTAATTACCATGATTCACACTGTGGAATTACTGTCATTCGCACTGTGGAAAATGCCATGATTCACACTCTGTATTTACCGTGATTCACAATGTCTATTTACATGATTCACACTGTGTAAATACCGTGATTCACACTGTGGAATTACCGTAATTCGCTCAGTGGAATTATCGTGTTTCACACTGTGGAATTACCGTGATTCACACTTTGGAATTACCATGATTCACTGTGTGGAATTACCGTGATTTGCTCAGTGGAATTACCATGATTCTCAGTGTGTTATTACCGTGATTTACACAGTGGAATTACCGTCATTCTCAGTGTGGTATTACCGTGATTCACACTGTGTAATTACCGTGATTCACTCTTTGGAATGACCGTTATTCTCAGTTTGGTATTACTGTGATTCGCACTGTGGAATTACAGTGATTCACCCTTTGGAATTACCGTGAATCTCAGTGTGGTATTACCGTGATTCACACTTTGGAATTACCGTGATTCTCAGTGTGGAATTTCCATGATTCACACTGTGGAATTACTGTGATTCGCTCATTGGAATTACTGTGATTCTCAGTGTGGTATTACTCTGATTCGCACTGTGGAATTACCGTGATTCACTCTGTGGAATTACCATGATTCTCAGTGTGGTATTACTGTGATTCCCACTGTGGAATTACCGTGATTCACACTGTGGAATTACCATGATTCTCAGTGTGGTATTACCGTGATTCACACTGTGGAATTACCATGATTCTCGGTGTGTTATTACCGTGATTCACACTGTGGAATTACCGTGATTCACACTGTTTAATTACCGTGATTCACTCTGTGGAATTACCGTGATTCTCAGTGTGGTATTACCGTTATGCACACTTTGGAATTACCGTGATTATCAGTTTGTTATTACCGTGATTCACACTGTGGAATTACCGTGATTCTCAGTGTGGTATTACACTGATTCACACTGTGGAATTACCGTGATTCTCAGTTTCTTATTACCCTGATTCACACTGTGGAATTACCGTGAATCTCAGTGTGTTATTACCGTGATTCGCACGGTGGCATTACCGTGATTCTCAGTGTGGAATTACCGTGATTCACACTGTGGAATTACCATGATTCGCACTGTGGAATTACTGTGATTCACACTGTGGAATTCCCGTGAATCTCAGTGTGGTATTACCGTGATTCAAACTGTGGAATTAACGTGACTCTCAGTGTGTTATTACCGTGATTCACACTGTGGAATTACCGTGATTCTCAGTGTGGTATTACCGTGATTCACACTGTGGAATTACCGTGATTCACACTGTGGAATTACCGTGATTCTCAGTGTGGTATTACTGTGATTCGCACTGTGTAATTACCGTGATTCACACTGTGGAATTCCCGTGATTCTCAGTGTGGTATTACCGTGATTCACACTGTGGAATTACCGTGATTATCAGTTTGTTATTACTGTGATTCACACTGTGGAATTACCGTGATTCTCAGTGTGTTATTACCCTGATTCACACTGTGGAAATACCGTGATTCTCAGTGTGGAATTACCGTGATTCTCAGTGTGGAATTACCGTGATTCTCACTGTGGAATTAACGTGATTCTCACTGTGGAATTACCGTGATTCACACTGTGGAATTACCGTGATTCTCACAGTGGAATTACCGTGATTCTCATTGTGGTTTTACCAAGATTCTCACTGTGGAATTACCGTGATTCTCACTGTGGAATTACCGTGAATCTCACTGTGGTATTACCGTGATTCTCCCTGTGGAATTACCATGATTCACACTGTGGAATTACCGTGATTCACACTGTGGAATTACCATGATTCACACTTTGGAATTACCATAATTCGCTGTGTGGAATTACCGTGATTTGCTCAGTGGAATTACCGTGATTCACAGTGTGGAATTCCCATGATTCACACTGTGGGATTACCATGATTCACACTGTGGTATTACCGTGATTCACACTTTTGAATTACCATGATTCTCACTGTGTTATTACCGTGATTCGCACTGTGGAATTACCATGATTCTCAGTGTGGTATTACCATGATTCGCACTGTGGGTTTACCATGATTCTCAGTGTGGTATTACTGTCATTCGCACTGTGAAATTGCCATGATTCGCACTGTGAAATTGCCATGATTCGCACTGTGAAATTGCCATGATTCGCACTGTGGAATTGCCGTGATTCTCAGTGTGTTATTACCGTGAATCGCACTGTGGAATTACCATGATTCTCAGTGTGTAATTACCGTGATTCACACTGTGGAATTACCATGATTCTCAGTGTGTTATTACTGTGATGCGCACTGTGTAATTACCGTGATTCGCACTGTGTAATTACTGTGATTCACTCCGTGGAATTACCCTGATTCTCAGTGTGGGATTAACGTGATTCTGAGTGAAATTTCCGTGATTTGCACTTTGGAATTGCCATGATTTACACTGTGGAATTATCGTGATTCACAGTGTGTTATTACCGTGATTCGCACTGTGGAATTACCATGATACTCAGTGAGTTATTACCATGATTCACACTGTGTAATTGCTGTGATTCACTCTGTGGAATTACCTTGATTCTCAGTGTGGTATTACCACGTTTCTCACTGTGTAATTACTGTGATTCACTGTGTGGAATTACCGTTATTCTCAGTGCGGTATTACCATGAATCTCACTGTGTAATTAATCTGATTCACTCTGTGGAATTACCATGATTCTCAGTGTGTTGTTACCGTGATTCACACTGTGGAATTACCATGATTCTCACTGTGTAATTACCATGATTCACTCTGTGGAATTACCGTGATTCTCAGTGTGGTATTACCATGATTCTCACTGTGTAATTACCTTGATTCACTCTGTGGAATTACCGTAATTGTCAGTGTGGAATTACCATGATTCACACTGTGGAATTACTGTGATTCACTCTGTGGAATTACCGTGATTCTCAGTGTGGTATTACTGTGATTCGCACTGTGGAGTTACCGTTATTCACACTGTGGAATTACCATGATTCTCAGTGTGGTATTACCATGATTCTCACTGTGTAATTACCGTGATTCGCACTGTGGAATTACCGTGATACTCAGTGTGTTATTACCATGATTCACAAAGTGGAATTATTGTGATTCACTCTGTGGAATTACCTTGATTCTCTATGTGGTATTACCATGATTCCCACTGTGCAATTACTGTGATTCATTCTGTGGAATTACCATTATTCTCAGTGTGGTATTACCATGATTCTCACTGTGTAATTACTCTGATTCACTCTGTGGAATAACCGTGATTCTCAGTGTAGATTACCGTGATTCTCACTGTGTAATTACTGTGATTAACTCCATGGAATTACCGTGATTCACAGTGGGTTATAACCATGATTCTCACTGTGTAATTACTGTGATTCTCCCTGGGGAATTACCGTGATTCTCAGTGTGGTATTACTGTGATGTGCATCGTGTAATTACCGTGATTCTTACTGTGATTCACTCTGTGGAATTACTCTGATTCTCAGTGTGGGAATAACGTGATTCTGAGTGGAATTACGGTGATTCGCACTTTGGAATTGCCATGATTTGCACTATGGAATTATCGTAATTCTCAGTGTGTTATTACCGTGATTCGCACTGTGGAATTACTGTGATTCTCAGTTTGTACTTACCGTGATTCACACTGTGGAATTGCCATGAATCGCTCTGTGGAATTACCGTGATTGACACTACGGAATTACCGTGATTCTCAGTGTGTTATTACTGTCATACGCACTGTGGAATTACCGTGATACTCAGTGTGTTATTAACGTGATTCACACTGTGTAATTACTGTGATTCACTCTGTGGAATTATCTTGATTCTCAGTGTGGTATTACCTTGATTCTCACGTGTAATTACTGTGACTAACTCTGTGGAATTACCGTGATACACATTGGGTTATAACCATGATTGTCACCTTGTAATTACTGTGATTCTCCCTGTGGAATTACCGTGATTCTCAGTGAATAGTTACCGTGATTCACATTGTGGAATTACCGTGATTCTCAGTGTGTTATTACCATGATTAGCACTGTGGAATTACGATGATTCTCACTATGTAATTACCGTGATTCACAGTGTGGTATTACCATGATTCGCACTGTGTAATTACTGTGATTCAATCTGTGGAATTACCGTGATTCTCAATGTGGTATTACCATGATTCACACTGTGTACTTACTGTGATTCACTCTGTGGAATTACCGTGATTCTCAGTGTGGAATTACCATGATTCACACTGTGGAATTACCATGATTCTCAGTGTGTTATTACTGTGATGCTCACCATGTAATTACCGTGATTCGCACTGTGTGATTACTGTGATTCACTCCGTGGAGTTACCCTGATTCTCAGTGAGGGATTAACGTGATTCTGAGTGAAATTTCCGTGATTCGCACTTTGGAATTGCCATGATTTGCTCTGTGGAATTATCGTGATTCTCAGTGTCTCATTACCGTGATTCACACTGTGGAATTAATGTAATTCTCAGTGTGTTATTACCGTGATTCACACTGTGGAATTACCATGATTCTCAGTTTGTACTTACCGTGATTAACACTGTGCATTGCCATGAATCACACAGCGGAATTATCGTGATTGACACTGTGGAATTACCGTGATTCTCAGTGTGTTATTACCGTGATTCGCACTGTGGAATTACCATGATTCTCACTGTGTAATTACCGTGATTCACAGTGTGGTATTACCATGATTCTCACTGTGTAATTACTGTGATTCAATCTGTGGAATTACCGTGATTCTCAATGTGGTATTACCATGATTCTCACTGTTTAATTACTGTGATTCACTCTGTGGAATTACCGTGATTCTCAGTGTGGAATTACCATGATTCACACTGTGTACTTACCGTGATTCACACTGTGGAATTACCATGATTCACACTTTGGAATTACCGTGATTCTCAGTTTGGAATTACCGTGATTCTCAGTTTGGAATTACCATGATTCGCACTGTGGAATTACCAGTATTCTCAGTGAGTTATTACCGTTAATCTCACTGTGTAATTACCGTGATTCACACTGTGGTATTACCGTGATTTTCACTGTGGAATTACCGTGATTCTCACTGTGGAATTACCATGATTCACACTGTGGTATTACCGTGATTCACACTCTGTAATTACCGTGATTCACACTGTGGAATTACTGTCATTCGCACTGTGGAAAATGCCATGATTCACACTCTGTATTTACCGTGATTCACAATGTCTATTTACATGATTCACACTGTGTAAATACCGTGATTCACACTGTGGAATTACCGTAATTCGCTCAGTGGAATTATCGTGTTTCACACTGTGGAATTACCGTGATTCACACTTTGGAATTACCATGATTCACTGTGTGGAATTACCGTGATTTTCTCAGTGGAATTACCATGATTCTCAGTGTGTTATTACCGTGATTTACACAGTGGATTAACCGTCATTCTCAGTGTGGTATTACCGTGATTCACACTGTGTAATTACCGTGATTCACTCTTTGGAATGACCGTTATTCTCAGTTTGGTATTACTGTGATTCGCACTGTGGAATTACAGTGATTCACCCATTGGAATTACCGTGAATCTCAGTGTGGTATTACCGTGATTCACACTGTGGAATTACCGTGATTCACACTGTGGAATTACCGTGATTCTCAGTGTGGTATTACTGTGATTCGCACTGTGTAATTACCGTGATTATCAGTTTGTTATTACTGTGATTCACACTGTGGAATTCCCGTGATTCTCAGTGTGGTATTACCGTGATTCACACTGTGGAATTACTGTGATTATCAGTTTGTTATTACTGTGATTCACACTGTGGAATTACCGTGATTCTCAGTGTGTTATTACCCTGATTCACACTGTGGAAATACCGTGATTCTCAGTGTGGAATTACCGTGATTCTCAGTGTGGAATTACCGTGATTCTCACTGTGGAATTAACGTGATTCTCACTGTGGAATTACCGTGATTCACACTGTGGAATTACCGTGATTCTCACAGTGGAATTACCGTGATTCTCACTGTGGTTTTACCAAGATTCTCACTGTGGAATTACCGTGATTCTCACTGTGGAATTACCGTGAATCTCACTGTGGTATTACCGTGATTCTCCCTGTGGAAGTACCATGATTCACACTGTGGAATTACCGTGATTCACACTGTGGAATTACCATGATTCACACTTTGGAATTACCATAATTCGCTGTGTGGAATTACCGTGATTTGCTCAGTGGAATTACCGTGATTCACAGTGTGGAATTCCCATGATTCACACTGTGGGATTACCATGATTCACACTGTGGTATTACCGTGATTCACACTTTTGAATTACCATGATTCTCACTGTGTTATTACCGTGATTCGCACTGTGGAATTACCATGATTCTCAGTGTGGTATTACCATGATTCGCACTGTGGGTTTACCATGATTCTCAGTGTGGTATTACTGTCATTCGCACTGTGAAATTGCCATGATTCGCACTGTGAAATTGCCATGATTCGCACTGTGAAATTGCCATGATTCGCACTGTGGAATTGCCGTGATTCTCAGTGTGTTATTACCGTGAATCGCACTGTGGAATTACCATGATTCTCAGTGTGTAATTACCGTGATTCACACTGTGGAATTACCATGATTCTCAGTGTGTTATTACTGTGATGCGCACTGTGTAATTACCGTGATTCGCACTGTGTAATTACTGTGATTCACTCCGTGGAATTACCCTGATTCTCAGTGTGGGATTAACGTGATTCTGAGTGAAATTTCCGTGATTTGCACTTTGGAATTGCCATGATTTACACTGTGGAATTATCGTGATTCTCAGTGTGTTATTACCGTGATTCATACTGTGGAATAACTGTAATTCTCAGTGTGTTATTACCGTGATTCACACTGTGGAATTACCACGATTCTGAGTTTGTACTTACCGTTATTCACACTGTGGAATTGCCATGAATCACACTGTGGAATTACCATGATTGACATTGTTGAATTACCGTAATTGACACTGTGGAATTTCCGTGATTCTCAGTGTGTTATTACCGTGATTCGCACTGTGGAATTACCGTGATTCTCAGTGAGTTATTACCATGATTCACACTGTGTAATTGCTGTGATTCACTCTGTGGAATTACCATGATTCTCAGTGTGTTGTTACCGTGATTCACACTGTGGAATTACCATGATTCTCACTGTGTAATTACCGTGATTCACACTGTGGAATTACCGTGATTCTCAGTGTGGTATTACTGTGATTCGCACTGTGTAATTACCGTGATTATCAGTTTGTTATTACTGTGATTCACACTGTGGAATTCCCGTGATTCTCAGTGTGGTATTACCGTGATTCACACTGTGGAATTACTGTGATTATCAGTTTGTTATTACTGTGATTCACACTGTGGAATTACCGTGATTCTCAGTGTGTTATTACCCTGATTCACACTGTGGAAATACCGTGATTCTCAGTGTGGAATTACCGTGATTCTCAGTGTGGAATTACCGTGATTCTCACTGTGGAATTAACGTGATTCTCACTGTGGAATTACCGTGATTCACACTGTGGAATTACCGTGATTCTCACAGTGGAATTACCGTGATTCTCACTGTGGTTTTACCAAGATTCTCACTGTGGAATTACCGTGATTCTCACTGTGGAATTACCGTGAATCTCACTGTGGTATTACCGTGATTCTCCCTGTGGAAGTACCATGATTCACACTGTGGAATTACCGTGATTCACACTGTGGAATTACCATGATTCACACTTTGGAATTACCATAATTCGCTGTGTGGAATTACCGTGATTTGCTCAGTGGAATTACCGTGATTCACAGTGTGGAATTCCCATGATTCACACTGTGGGATTACCATGATTCACACTGTGGTATTACCGTGATTCACACTTTTGAATTACCATGATTCTCACTGTGTTATTACCGTGATTCGCACTGTGGAATTACCATGATTCTCAGTGTGGTATTACCATGATTCGCACTGTGGGTTTACCATGATTCTCAGTGTGGTATTACTGTCATTCGCACTGTGAAATTGCCATGATTCGCACTGTGAAATTGCCATGATTCGCACTGTGAAATTGCCATGATTCGCACTGTGGAATTGCCGTGATTCTCAGTGTGTTATTACCGTGAATCGCACTGTGGAATTACCATGATTCTCAGTGTGTAATTACCGTGATTCACACTGTGGAATTACCATGATTCTCAGTGTGTTATTACTGTGATGCGCACTGTGTAATTACCGTGATTCGCACTGTGTAATTACTGTGATTCACTCCGTGGAATTACCCTGATTCTCAGTGTGGGATTAACGTGATTCTGAGTGAAATTTCCGTGATTTGCACTTTGGAATTGCCATGATTTACACTGTGGAATTATCGTGATTCTCAGTGTGTTATTACCGTGATTCATACTGTGGAATAACTGTAATTCTCAGTGTGTTATTACCGTGATTCACACTGTGGAATTACCACGATTCTGAGTTTGTACTTACCGTTATTCACACTGTGGAATTGCCATGAATCACACTGTGGAATTACCATGATTGACATTGTTGAATTACCGTAATTGACACTGTGGAATTTCCGTGATTCTCAGTGTGTTATTACCGTGATTCGCACTGTGGAATTACCGTGATTCTCAGTGAGTTATTACCATGATTCACACTGTGTAATTGCTGTGATTCACTCTGTGGAATTACCATGATTCTCAGTGTGTTGTTACCGTGATTCACACTGTGGAATTACCATGATTCTCACTGTGTAATTACCGTGATTCACACTGTGGAATTACCGTGATTCTCAGTGTGGTATTACTGTGATTCGCACTGTGTAATTACCGTGATTATCAGTTTGTTATTACTGTGATTCACACTGTGGAATTCCCGTGATTCTCAGTGTGGTATTACCATGATTCTCACTGTGTAATTACCTTGATTCACTCTGTGGAATTACCGTAATTGTCAGTGTGGTATTACCATGATTCTCACTGTGTAATTACCTTGATTCACTCTGTGGAATTACCGTAATTGTCAGTGTGGAATTACCATGATTCACACTGTGGAATTACTGTGATTCACTCTGTGGAATTACCGTGATTCTCAGTGTGGTATTACTGTGATTCGCACTGTGGAGTTACCGTTATTCACACTGTGGAATTACCATGATTCTCAGTGTGGTATTACCATGATTCTCACTGTGTAATTACCGTGATTCGCACTGTGGAATTACCGTGATACTCAGTGTGTTATTACCATGATTCACAAAGTGGAATTATTGTGATTCACTCTGTGGAATTACCTTGATTCTCTATGTGGTATTACCATGATTCCCACTGTGCAATTACTGTGATTCATTCTGTGGAATTACCATTATTCTCAGTGTGGTATTACCATGATTCTCACTGTGTAATTACTCTGATTCACTCTGTGGAATAACCGTGATTCTCAGTGTAGATTACCGTGATTCTCACTGTGTAATTACTGTGATTAACTCCATGGAATTACCGTGATTCACAGTGGGTTATAACCATGATTCTCACTGTGTAATTACTGTGATTCTCCCTGGGGAATTACCGTGATTCTCAGTGTGGTATTACTGTGATGCGCATCGTGTAATTACCGTCATTCTTACTGTGATTCACTCTGTGGAATTACTCTGATTCTCAGTGTGGGAATAACGTGATTCTGAGTGGAATTACGGTGATTCGCACTTTGGAATTGCCATGATTTGCACTATGGAATTATCGTAATTCTCAGTGTGTTATTACCGTGATTCGCACTGTGGAATTACTGTGATTCTCAGTTTGTACTTACCGTGATTCACACTGTGGAATTGCCATGAATCGCTCTGTGGAATTACCGTGATTGACACTACGGAATTACCGTGATTCTCAGTGTGTTATTACTGTCATACGCACTGTGGAATTACCGTGATACTCAGTGTGTTATTAACGTGATTCACACTGTGTAATTACTGTGATTCACTCTGTGGAATTATCTTGATTCTCAGTGTGGTATTACCTTGATTCTCACGTGTAATTACTGTGACTAACTCTGTGGAATTAGCGTGATACACATTGGGTTATAACCATGATTGTCACCTTGTAATTACTGTGATTCTCCCTGTGGAATTACCGTGATTCTCAGTGAATAGTTACCGTGATTCACATTGTGGAATTACCGTGATTCTCAGTGTGTTATTACCATGATTAGCACTGTGGAATTACGATGATTCTCACTATGTAATTACCGTGATTCACAGTGTGGTATTACCATGATTCGCACTGTGTAATTACTGTGATTCAATCTGTGGAATTACCGTGATTCTCAATGTGGTATTACCATGATTCACACTGTGTAATTACTGTGATTCACTCTGTGGAATTACCGTGATTCTCAGTGTGGAATTACCATGATTCACACTGTGGAATTACCATGATTCTCAGTGTGTTATTACTGTGATGCTCACCATGTAATTACCGTGATTCGCACTGTGTGATTACTGTGATTCACTCCGTGGAGTTACCCTGATTCTCAGTGAGGGATTAACGTGATTCTGAGTGAAATTTCCGTGATTCGCACTTTGGAATTGCCATGATTTGCTCTGTGGAATTATCGTGATTCTCAGTGTCTCATTACCGTGATTCACACTGTGGAATTAATGTAATTCTCAGTGTGTTATTACCGTGATTCACACTGTGGAATTACCATGATTCTCAGTTTGTACTTACCGTGATTAACACTGTGCATTGCCATGAATCACACAGCGGAATTATCGTGATTGACACTGTGGAATTACCGTGATTCTCAGTGTGTTATTACCGTGATTCGCACTGTGGAATTACCATGATTCTCACTGTGTAATTACCGTGATTCACAGTGTGGTATTACCATGATTCTCACTGTGTAATTACTGTGATTCAATCTGTGGAATTACCGTGATTCTCAATGTGGTATTACCATGATTCTCACTGTTTAATTACTGTGATTCACTCTGTGGAATTACCGTGATTCTCAGTGTGGAATTACCATGATTCACACTGTGTACTTACCGTGATTCACACTGTGGAATTACCATGATTCACACTTTGGAATTACCGTGATTCTCAGTTTGGAATTACCGTGATTCTCAGTTTGGAATTACCATGATTCGCACTGTGGAATTACCAGTATTCTCAGTGAGTTATTACCGTTAATCTCACTGTGTAATTACCGTGATTCACACTGTGGTATTACCGTGATTTTCACTGTGGAATTACCGTGATTCTCACTGTGGAATTACCATGATTCACACTGTGGTATTACCGTGATTCACACTCTGTAATTACCGTGATTCACACTGTGGAATTACTGTCATTCGCACTGTGGAAAATGCCATGATTCACACTCTGTATTTACCGTGATTCACAATGTCTATTTACATGATTCACACTGTGTAAATACCGTGATTCACACTGTGGAATTACCGTAATTCGCTCAGTGGAATTATCGTGTTTCACACTGTGGAATTACCGTGATTCACACTTTGGAATTACCATGATTCACTGTGTGGAATTACCGTGATTTTCTCAGTGGAATTACCATGATTCTCAGTGTGTTATTACCGTGATTTACACAGTGGATTAACCGTCATTCTCAGTGTGGTATTACCGTGATTCACACTGTGTAATTACCGTGATTCACTCTTTGGAATGACCGTTATTCTCAGTTTGGTATTACTGTGATTCGCACTGTGGAATTACAGTGATTCACCCATTGGAATTACCGTGAATCTCAGTGTGGTATTACCGTGATTCACACTGTGGAATTACCGTGATTCACACTGTGGAATTACCGTGATTCACACTGTGGAATTACCGTGATTCTCAGTGTGGTATTACTGTGATTCGCACTGTGTAATTACCGTGATTATCAGTTTGTTATTACTGTGATTCACACTGTGGAATTCCCGTGATTCTCAGTGTGGTATTACCGTGATTCACACTGTGGAATTACTGTGATTATCAGTTTGTTATTACTGTGATTCACACTGTGGAATTACCGTGATTCTCAGTGTGTTATTACCCTGATTCACACTGTGGAAATACCGTGATTCTCAGTGTGGAATTACCGTGATTCTCAGTGTGGAATTACCGTGATTCTCACTGTGGAATTAACGTGATTCTCACTGTGGAATTACCGTGATTCACACTGTGGAATTACCGTGATTCTCACAGTGGAATTACCGTGATTCTCACTGTGGTTTTACCAAGATTCTCACTGTGGAATTACCGTGATTCTCACTGTGGAATTACCGTGAATCTCACTGTGGTATTACCGTGATTCTCCCTGTGGAAGTACCATGATTCACACTGTGGAATTACCGTGATTCACACTGTGGAATTACCATGATTCACACTTTGGAATTACCATAATTCGCTGTGTGGAATTACCGTGATTTGCTCAGTGGAATTACCGTGATTCACAGTGTGGAATTCCCATGATTCACACTGTGGGATTACCATGATTCACACTGTGGTATTACCGTGATTCACACTTTTGAATTACCATGATTCTCACTGTGTTATTACCGTGATTCACACTGTGGAATTACCATGATTCTCAGTGTGGTATTACCATGATTCGCACTGTGGGTTTACCATGATTCTCAGTGTGGTATTACTGTCATTCGCACTGTGAAATTGCCATGATTCGCACTGTGAAATTGCCATGATTCGCACTGTGAAATTGCCATGATTCGCACTGTGGAATTGCCGTGATTCTCAGTGTGTTATTACCGTGAATCGCACTGTGGAATTACCATGATTCTCAGTGTGTAATTACCGTGATTCACACTGTGGAATTACCATGATTCTCAGTGTGTTATTACTGTGATGCGCACTGTGTAATTACCGTGATTCGCACTGTGTAATTACTGTGATTCACTCCGTGGAATTACCCTGATTCTCAGTGTGGGATTAACGTGATTCTGAGTGAAATTTCCGTGATTTGCACTTTGGAATTGCCATGATTTACACTGTGGAATTATCGTGATTCTCAGTGTGTTATTACCGTGATTCATACTGTGGAATAACTGTAATTCTCAGTGTGTTATTACCGTGATTCACACTGTGGAATTACCACGATTCTGAGTTTGTACTTACCGTTATTCACACTGTGGAATTGCCATGAATCACACTGTGGAATTACCATGATTGACATTGTTGAATTACCGTAATTGACACTGTGGAATTTCCGTGATTCTCAGTGTGTTATTACCGTGATTCGCACTGTGGAATTACCGTGATTCTCAGTGAGTTATTACCATGATTCACACTGTGTAATTGCTGTGATTCACTCTGTGGAATTACCATGATTCTCAGTGTGTTGTTACCGTGAGTCACACTGTGGAATTACCATGATTCTCACTGTGTAATTACCGTGATTCACTCTGTGGAATTACCGTGATTCTCAGTGTGGTATTACCATGATTCTCACTGTGTAATTACCTTGATTCACTCTGTGGAATTACCGTAATTGTCAGTGTGGAATTACCATGATTCACACTGTGGAATTACTGTGATTCACTCTGTGGAATTACCGTGATTCTCAGTGTGGTATTACTGTGATTCGCACTGTGGAGTTACCGTTATTCACACTGTGGAATTACCATGATTCTCAGTGTTTTATTACCGTGATTCACACAGTGGCATTACCGTGATTCTCAGTGTGGTATTTTCGTGATTCACACTGTGTAATTACCATGATTCACCCTTTGGAATTACCGTGATTCTCAGTGTGGTATTACCGTGATTCACACTTTGGAATTACCGTGATTCTCAATGTAGAATTACCATGATTCACACTGTGGAATTACAGAGATTCACTCGGTGGAATTACTGTGATTCTCAGTGTGGTATTACTCTGATTCGCACTGTGGAATTGCCGTGATTCACACTGTGGAATTACCATGAATCTCAGTGTGGTATTACTGTGATTCGCACTGTGGAATTACCGTGATTCTCAGTGTGGAATTACTGTGATTCTCAGTGTGGAATTACCGTGATTCTCTGTGTGGAATTACCGTGATTCTCACTGTGGAATTACCGTGATTCTCGGTGTGGAATTACCGTGATTCACACTGTGGAATTACCGTGATTCTCACTGTGGAATTACCGTGATTCACACTGTGGAATTAGCGTGATTCTCACTGTGGAATTACCGTGATTCTCACTGTGGATTTACCATGATTCACACTGTGGAATTACCGTGATTCACACTGCGGAATTACCATGATTCACACTGAGGAATGATCATGATTCACACTGTGGAATTACCGTGTTTCACACTGAGGAATGATCATGATTCACACTGTGCAATTACCGTGATTTGCACCAAGGAATTACTGGGCAGAATTTTGGCGGGTGTGGGTGTCAGCAATTGGGAAGCCGACTGCTGCCCACGCTCACTGCCTGACCATGAGTGGAGATTGGGGTGTATCGGATGCCAGGCTCAGGAAGCCCCAGAAAGGCTGCCAGGGAAGGATGTCTGTCTGCTGCTGCAAGGACGAAGTCCAGATTGTCAGCAAATGCCGGGCAGTAGGGGGGCACTTGGCAATCTACCCTCCCCCCTCTGGTGTTTCAGACAAGTGCCTCTCTGGCAGCCAGAAGAGACATCCTTGTCCTTAGAGATGGGAGGAGGAGGTCAATGGACCTCACCATGAGGACATGGGAAGAGGTGGCAGCTTGGGTGAGCAGCTACAATGTGGTGATGTGCGCCTGGGTGCAGTGCCAGAAGTGCTTCAGTGACCCACTGCGCTCAGGAAGGGCGAGTACTGTGTTGGTATGGGTCGGTGTGTTCAATTGTCTTGGGCTGGCCATTCCTCCCCCCCACCCCCATGGGGTTCAAGGGAGTTAGAGTGTAAGTGCCAGCTGTCAATAACACAGGAACCCTGGCTGCTTGGAATGAGTGCCTTGCGGCTCAAGGACCATGACTCGGATATGCCCTGTAAAGTGTTCCTCAGCTGTAATAGTGCTGCAGGTAGAGAGGTGACTAATCAATGCTCCTCTGTCCTTTCAGGAGAAGACATCCCGTAACTACATGGAGAGGTCGGGGACTGTCGAAGGACCACCCATCACCTCCTCATCCTCTCCAGATATGAACCAGGAGGCCTCAGAGCTCGTAAGCCGCCATGTACCTTGGTCAAACAGCCGCGATGAGGATGGGCTGTCAGATGAAGGTAAGAGTGCAGTGCACTGACATGAGAATTTCAGCTTGTGCAACCGTCCCAGTGTAATCTCTTCATTAATGTGAGCCTTGAACCTGGAATCCCCATTGATCCTTGAAAGAGGAAGGCAGCAAGATGCAGATCTCAGTTGCCTGACATGCACAGTGACAACGCAGTGACTTTAACTAATGACATATCCACACGAGCTCCCCCGACGTCCTCTGCCCACAGTGTGGTAATACCATGATTCACACTGTGGAGTCACCGTGATTCACTGTGTGGAATTACCGTGATTCATGCTGTGGAATTACCATGATTCACGCTGTGGAATTAACGTGATTTGCGCTGTGGAATTACCGTGATTCGCGCTGTGGAAATACCGTGATTCGCGCTGTGGAATTACCGTGATTGGCACTGTGGAATTACCGTGATTCATGCTGTGGAATTACCGTGATTTACAGTGTGGAATTACCGTAAATCACGCCGTGGAATTACCGTGATTCACACAGTGGAATTACCGTGATTCTCAGTGTGGAATTATCGTGATTCACACTGTGGAATTACGGTGATTCATGCCATGGAATTACCGTGATTCACGCCGTGGAATTACGGTGATTCACGCCGTGGTATTACCATGATTCACGCCGTGGAATTACCGTGATTCACGCCGTGGAATTACCGTGATACTCACTGTGTTATTACCGTGATTCACACTGTCGAATTACCGTGATTCTCAGTGTGTTATTACCGTGATTCGCAATGTGGAATTATCGTGATTCTCAGTGTGTAATTACCGTGATTCACACTGTGGAATTACCATGATTCTCAGTATGTTATTACTTTGATGCGCACTGTGTAATTACCGTGATTCGCACTGCGTAATTACTATGATTCACTCCATGCAATTACCCTGATTCTCAGTGTGGGATTAACGTGATTCTGAGTGGAATTTCCATGATTCGCACTTTGGAATTGCCATGATTTGCACTGTGGAATTATCGTGATTCTCAGTGTGTTATTACCGTGATTCACACTGTGGAATTACTGTAATTCTCAGTGTGTCATTACCGTGATACACACTGTGGAATTACCATGATTCTCAGTTTGTACTTACCGTGATTCACACTGTGGAATTGAAATGAATCACACTGTGGAATTACCGTGATTGACACTGTGGAATTACCGTGATTCTCAGTGTGTTATTACCGTGATTCGCACTGTGGAATTACCGTGATTCTCAGTGTGTTATTACCACGACTCACACTGTGTAATTACCGTGATTCACTCTGTGGAATTACCTTGATTCTCAGTGTGGTATTACCACGATTCTCACTCTGCACTTACTGTGATTCACTCTGTGGAATTACTGTTATTCTCAGTGTGGTATTACCATGATTCTCAGTGTGTTGTTACCGTGATTCACACTGTGGAATTACGATGATTCTCACTGTGTAATTACCGTGATTCACGCTGTGGAATTACCGTGATTCTCAGTGTGGTATTACCATGATTCTCACTGTGTAATTACCGTGATTCGCACTGTGGAATTACCGTGATACTCAGTGTGTTATTACCATGATTCACAAAGTGGAATTATTGTGATTCACTCTGTGGAATTACCTTGATTCTCTTTGTGGTAATACCATGATTCCCACTGTGCAATTACTGTGATTCATTCTGTGGAATTACCATTATTCTCAGTGTGGTATTACCATGATTCTCACTGTGTAATTACTCTGATTCACTCTGTGGAATAACCGTGATTCTCAGTGTGGATTACCGTGATTCTCACTGTGTAATTACTGTGATTAACTCCATGGAATTACCGTGATTTTCAGTGGGTTATAACCATGATTCTCACTGTGTAATTACTGTGATTCTCCCTGGGGAATTACCGTGATTCTCAGTGTGGTATTACTACGATGCGCACCGTGTAATTACCGTGATTCTTACTGTGATTCACTCTGTGGAATGACCCTGATTCTCAGTGTGGGAATAACGTGATTCTGAGTGGAATTACTGTGATTCGCACTTTGGAATTGCCATGATTTGCACTATGGAATTATCGTAATTCTCAGTGTGTTATTACCGTGATTCGCACTGTGGAATTACTGTGATTCTCAGTTTGTACTTACCGTAATTCACACTGTGGAATTGCCATGAATCGCTCTGTGGAATTACGGTGATTGACACTACGGAATTACCGTGATTCTCAATGTGTTATTACTGTCATACGCACTGTGGAATTACCGTGATACTCAGTGTGTTATTACCGTGATTCTCACTGTGTAATTACTGTGACTAACTCTGTGGAATTAGCGTGATACACATTGGGTTATAACCATGATTGCCACCTTGTAATTACTGTGATTCTCAGTGAATAGTTACCGTGATTCACACTGGGAATTACCATGATTCTCACTATGTAATTACCGTGATTCACAGTGTGGTATTACCATGATTCTCACTGTGTAATTACTGTGATTCAATCTGTGCAATTACCGTGATTCTCAATGTGGTATTACCATGATTCACACTGTGTAATTACTGTGATTCACTCTGTGGAATTACCGTGATTCTCAGTGTGGAATTACCATGATTCACACTGTGTACTTACCGTGATTCACACTTTGGAATTACCGTGATTCACACTTTGGAATTACCGTGATTCTCAGTGTGGAATTACCGTGATTCTCAGTTTGGAATTACCATGATTCGCACTGTGGAATTACCATTATTCTCAGTGTGTTATTACCGTTAATCTCACTGTGTAATTACCGTGATTCACACTGTGGTATTACCGTGATTTTCACTGTGGAATTACCATGATTCTCACTGTGGAATTACCATGATTCACACTGTGCTATTACCGTGATTCACACTCTGTAATTACCGTGATTCACACTGTGAAATTACTGTCATTCGCACTGTGGAAAATGCCATGATTCACACTCTGTATTTACTGTGATTCACAATGTCTATTTACCGTGATTCACACTGTGTAAATACCGTGATTCACACTGTGGAATTACCGTGATTCACACTGTGGAATTACCGTAATTCGCTCAGCGGAATTATCGTGTTTCACACTGTGGAATTACCGTGATTCACACTTTGGAATTACCTTGATTCACTGTGTGGAATTACCATGATTTGCTCAGTGGAATTACTGTGATTCACAGTGTGGGATTACCATGATTCACACTGTGGTATTACCGTGATTCACACTGTGGAATTACCATGAATCACACTGTGGAATTACCATGATTGACATTGTTGAATTACCGTAATTGACACTGTGGAATTTCCGTGATTCTCAGTGTGTTATTACCGTGATTCGCACTGTGGAATTACCGTGATTCTCAGTGAGTTATTACCATGATTCACACTGTGTAATTGCTGTGATTCACTCTGTGGAATTACCATGATTCTCAGTGTGTTGTTACCGTGAGTCACACTGTGGAATTACCATGATTCTCACTGTGTAATTACCGTGATTCACTCTGTGGAATTACCGTGATTCTCAGTGTGGTATTACCATGATTCTCACTGTGTAATTACCTTGATTCACTCTGTGGAATTACCGTAATTGTCAGTGTGGAATTACCATGATTCACACTGTGGAATTACTGTGATTCACTCTGTGGAATTACCGTGATTCTCAGTGTGGTATTACTGTGATTCGCACTGTGGAGTTACCGTTATTCACACTGTGGAATTACCATGATTCTCAGTGTTTTATTACCGTGATTCACACAGTGGCATTACCGTGATTCTCAGTGTGGTATTTTCGTGATTCACACTGTGTAATTACCATGATTCACCCTTTGGAATTACCGTGATTCTCAGTGTGGTATTACCGTGATTCACACTTTGGAATTACCGTGATTCTCAATGTAGAATTACCATGATTCACACTGTGGAATTACAGAGATTCACTCGGTGGAATTACTGTGATTCTCAGTGTGGTATTACTCTGATTCGCACTGTGGAATTGCCGTGATTCACACTGTGGAATTACCATGAATCTCAGTGTGGTATTACTGTGATTCGCACTGTGGAATTACCGTGATTCTCAGTGTGGAATTACTGTGATTCTCAGTGTGGAATTACCGTGATTCTCTGTGTGGAATTACCGTGATTCTCACTGTGGAATTACCGTGATTCTCGGTGTGGAATTACCGTGATTCACACTGTGGAATTACCGTGATTCTCACTGTGGAATTACCGTGATTCACACTGTGGAATTAGCGTGATTCTCACTGTGGAATTACCGTGATTCTCACTGTGGATTTACCATGATTCACACTGTGGAATTACCGTGATTCACACTGCGGAATTACCATGATTCACACTGAGGAATGATCATGATTCACACTGTGGAATTACCGTGTTTCACACTGAGGAATGATCATGATTCACACTGTGCAATTACCGTGATTTGCACCAAGGAATTACTGGGCAGAATTTTGGCGGGTGTGGGTGTCAGCAATTGGGAAGCCGACTGCTGCCCACGCTCACTGCCTGACCATGAGTGGAGATTGGGGTGTATCGGATGCCAGGCTCAGGAAGCCCCAGAAAGGCTGCCAGGGAAGGATGTCTGTCTGCTGCTGCAAGGACGAAGTCCAGATTGTCAGCAAATGCCGGGCAGTAGGGGGGCACTTGGCAATCTACCCTCCCCCCTCTGGTGTTTCAGACAAGTGCCTCTCTGGCAGCCAGAAGAGACATCCTTGTCCTTAGAGATGGGAGGAGGAGGTCAATGGACCTCACCATGAGGACATGGGAAGAGGTGCAGCTTGGGTGAGCAGCTACAATGTGGTGATGTGCGCCTGGGTGCAGTGCCAGAAGTGCTTCAGTGACCCACTGCGCTCAGGAAGGGCGAGTACTGTGTTGGTATGGGTCGGTGTGTTCAATTGTCTTGGGCTGGCCATTCCTCCCCCCCACCCCCATGGGGTTCAAGGGAGTTAGAGTGTAAGTGCCAGCTGTCAATAACACAGGAACCCTGGCTGCTTGGAATGAGTGCCTTGCGGCTCAAGGACCATGACTCGGATATGCCCTGTAAAGTGTTCCTCAGCTGTAATAGTGCTGCAGGTAGAGAGGTGACTAATCAATGCTCCTCTGTCCTTTCAGGAGAAGACATCCCGTAACTACATGGAGAGGTCGGGGGACTGTCGAAGGACCACCCATCACCTCCTCATCCTCTCCAGATATGAACCAGGAGGCCTCAGAGCTCGTGAGCCGCCATGTACCTTGGTCAAGCAGCCGCAATGAGGATGGGCTGTCAGATGAAGGTAAGAGTGCAGTGCACTGACGTGAGAATTTCAGCTTGTGCAACCGTCCCAGTGTAATCTCTTCATTAATGTGAGCCTTGAACCTGGAATCCCCATTGATCCTTGAAAGAGGAAGGCAGCAAGATGCAGATCTCAGTTGCCTGACATGCACAGTGACAACGCAGTGACTTTAACTAATGACATATCCACACGAGCTCCCCCGACATCCTCTGCCCACAGTGTGGTAATACCATGATTCACACTGTGGAGTCACCGTGATTCACTGTGTGGAATTACCGTGATTCATGCTGTGGAATTACCATGATTCACGCTGTGGAATTAACGTGATTTGTGCTGTGGAATTACCGTGATTCGCGCTGTGGAAATACCGTGATTCGCGCCGTGGAATTACCGTGATTGGGACTGTGGAATTACCGTGATTCATGCTGTGGAATTACCGTGATTTACAGTGTGGAATTACCGTAATTCACGCCGTGGAATTACCGTGATTCACACAGTGGAATTACCGTGATTCTCAGTGTGGAATTATCGTGATTCACACTGTGGAATTACGGTGATTCATGCCATGGAATTACCGTGATTCACGCCGTGGAATTACCGTGATTCATATCGTGGAATTACCGTGATTCACGCCGTGGTATTACCGTGATTCACGCCGTGGAATTACCATGATTCACGCCGTGGAATTACCGTGATACTCACTGTGTTATTAGCGTGATTCACACTGTCGAATTACCGTGATTCTCAGTGTGTTATTACCGTGATTCGCAATGTGGAATTATCGTGATTCTCAGTGTGTAATTACCGTGATTCACACTGTGGAATTACCATGATTCTCAGTATGTTATTACTGTGATGCGCACTGTGAAATTACCGTGATTCGCACTGTGTAATTACTTTGATTCACTCCATGCAATTACCCTGATACTCAGTGTGGGATTAACGTGACTCTGAGTGGAATTTCCGTGATTCGCACTTTGGAATTGCCATGATTTGCACTGTGGAATTATCGTGATTCTCAGTGTGTTATTACCGTGATTCGCACTGTGGAATTACTGTAATTCTCAGTGTGTCATTATCGTGATACACACTGTGGAATTACCATGATTCTCAGTTTGTACTTACCGTGATTCACACTGTGGAATTGAAATGAATCACACTGTGGAATTACCGTGATTGACACTGTGGAATTACCGTGATTCTCAGTGTGTTATTACCGTGATTCACACTGTGGAATTACTGTAATTCTCAGTGTGTCATTACCGTGATTCACACTGTGGAATTACCATGATTCTCAGTTTGTACTTACCGTGATTCACACTGTGGAATTGAAATGAATCACACTGTGAATTACCATGATTGACACTGTGGAATTACCGTGATTCTCAGGTGTGGTATTACCATGATTCTCAGTGTGTTGTTACCGTGATTCACACTGTGGAATTACGATGATTCTCACTGTGTAATTACCGTGATTCACTCTGTGGAATTACCATGATTCTCAGTGTGGTATTACCATGATTCTTACTGTGTAATTACCGTGATTCGCACTGTGGAATTACCGTGATACTCAGTGTGTTATTACCATGATTCACAAAGTGGAATTATTGTGATTCACTCTGTGGAATTACCTTGATTCTCTATGTGGTATTACCATGATTCCCACTGTGCAATTACTGTGATTCATTCTGTGGAATTACCATTATTCTCAGTGTGGTATTACCATGATTCTCACTGTGTAATTACTCTGATTCACTCTGTGGAATAACCGTGATTCTCAGTGAGGATTACCGTGATTCTCACTGTGTAATTACTGTGATTAACTCCATGGAATTACCGTGATTCACAGTGGGTTATAACCATGATTCTCACTGTGTAATTACTGTGATTCTCCCTGGGGAATTACCGTGATTCTCAGTGTGGTATTACTACGATGCGCACCGTGTAATTACCGTGATTCTTACTGTGATTCACTCTGTGGAATGACCCTGATTCTCAGTGTGGGAATAACGTGATTCTGAGTGGAATTACTGTGATTCGCACTTTGGAATTGCCATGATTTGCACTATGGAATTATCGTAATTCTCAGTGTGTTATTACCGTGATTCGCACTGTGGAATTACTGTGATTCTCAGTTTGTACTTACCGTAATTCACACTGTGGAATTGCCATGAATCGCTCTGCGAAATTACCGTGATTGACACTACGGAATTACCGTGATTCTCAATGTGTTATTACTGTCATATGCACTGTGGAATTACCGTGATACTCAGTGTGTTATTACCATGATTCACACTGTGTAATTACTGTGATGCACTCTGTGGAATTATCTTGATTCTCAGTGTGGAATTACCATGATTCTCACTGTGTAATTACTGTGACTAACTCTGTGGAATTACCGTGATACACATTGGGTTATAACCATGATTGCCACCTTGTAATTACTGTGATTCTCAGTGAATAGTTACCGTGATTCACACTGTGGAATTACCATGATTCTCACTATGTAATTACCGTGATTCACAGTGTGGTATTACCATGATTCTCACTGTGTAATTACTGTGATTCAATCTGTGGAATTACCGTGATTCTCAATGTGGTATTACCATGATTCGCACTGTGTAATTACTGTGATTCACTCTGTGGAATTACCGTGATTCTCAGTGTGGAATTACCATGATTCACACTGTGTACTTACCGTGATTCAATCTGTGGAATTACCGTGATTCTCAATGTGGTATTACCATGATTCGCACTGTGTAATTACTGTGATTCACTCTGTGGAATTACCGTGATTCTCAGTGTGGAATTACCATGATTCACACTGTGTACTTACCGTGATTCACACTTTGGAATTACCGTGATTCTCAGTGTGGAATTACCATGATTCTCAGTTTGGAATTACCATGATTCGCACTGTGGAATTAGCGTTATTCTCAGTGTGTTATTACCGTTATTCTCACTGTGTAATTACCTTGATTCACACTGTGGTATTTCCGTGATTTTCACTGTGGAATTACCATGACTTAAACTGTGGAATTACCGTGATTCACACTGTGGAATTACTGTGATTCACACTGTGTAAATACCGTAATTCATACTGTGGAATTACGGTGATTCACACTGTGGAATTACCTTGATTCACACTGTGGAATTACCGTGATTCACACTGTGGAATTACCGTGATTCACACTCTGTATTTACCGTGATTCACACTGTGGAATTACCGTGATTCGCACTGTGGAAATACCATGATTCACACTCTGTATTTACCGTGATTCGCACTGTGTATTTACCGTGATTCACACTGTGGAATAACCATGATTCACACTGTTTAATTACCGTGATTCACTCTGTGGAATTACCGTGATTCTCAGTGTGTTATTACCGTGATTCACACTGGGGAATTACCGTGATTCTCAGTGTGGTATTACCCTGATTCACACTGTGGAATTACCATGATTCTCAGTGTGTTATTACCCTGATTCACACTGTGGAATTACCGTGATTCTCAGTGTGGAATTACCGTGATTCTCAGTGTGGAATTACCGTGATTCTCAGTGTGGAATTACCGTGATTCTCAGTGTGGAATTACCGTGATTCTCAGTGTGGTATTACCGTGATTCACACTGTGGAATTACCGTGATTCACACTGTTTAATTACCGTGATTCACTCTGTGGAATTACCGTGATTCTCAGTGTGGTATTACCGTGATTCACACTGTGGAATTACCGTGATTCTCAGTGTGGTATTACCGTGATTCACACTGTGGAATTACCGTGATTCTCAGTGTGTTATTACCCTGATTCACACTGTGGAATTACCGTGATTCTCAGTGTGGAATTACCGTGATTCTCACTGTGGAATTAACGTGATTCTCACTGTGGAATTACCGTGATTCACACTGTGGAATTACCGTGATTCTCACAGTGGAATTACCATGATTCTCACTGTGCTTTTACCGTGATTCTCACTGTGGAATTACCGTGATTCTCACTGTGGAATTACCGTGCATCTCACTGTGGAATTACCGTGATTCTCACTCTGGAATTACAATGATTCACACTGTGGAATTACCGTGATTCACACTGTGGAATTACCATGATTCACACTGTAGAATTACCGTGATTCATACTGTGGAATTACCATGATTCACTCTGAGGAATGATCATGATTCACACTGTGGAATTACCGTGATTCACACTGAGGAATGATCATGATTCACACTGTGCAATTACCGTGATTTGCACCAAGGAATTACTGGGCAGAATTTTGGTGGGTGTGGGTGTCAGCAATTGGGAAGCCGACTGCTGCCCGCGCTCACGGCCTGACCGTGAGTGGAGATTGGGGTCTATCGGATGCCAGGCTCAGGAAGCCCCAGAAAGGCTGCCAGGGAAGGATGTCTGTCTGCTGCTGCAAGGACGAAGTCCAGATTGTCAGCAAATGCCGGGCAGGAGGGGGGCACTCGGCAATCTACCCTCCCCCCTCTGGTGTTTCAGACAAGTGCCTCTCTGGCAGCCAGAAGAGACATCCTTGTCCTTAGAGATGGGAGGAGGAGGTCAATGGACATCACCATGAGGACATGGGAAGAGGTGGCAGCTTGGGTGAGCAGCTACAATGTGGTGATGTGCGCCTGGGTGCAGTGCCAGAAGTGCTTCAGTGACCCTCTGCGCTCAGGAAGGGCGAGTACTGTGTTGGTATGGGTCGGTGTGTTCAATGGTCTTGGGCTGGCCATTCCTCCCCCCACCCCCCCCATGGGGTTCAAGGGAGTTAGAGTGTGAGTGCCAGCTGTCAATAACACAGGAACCCTGGCTGCTTGGAATGAGTGCCTTGCGGCTCAAGGACCATGACTCGGATGTGCCCTGTAAAGTGTTCCTCAGCTGTAATAGTGCTGCAGGTAGAGAGGTGACTAATCAATGCTCCTCTGTCCTTTCAGGAGAAGACATCCCGTAACTACATGGAGAGGTTGGGGACTGTCGAAGGACCACCCATCACCTCCTCATCCTCTCCAGATATGAACCAGGAGGCCTCAGAGCTCGTGAGCTGCCATGCACCTTGGTCAAGCAGCCGCAATGAGGATGGGCTGTCAGATGAAGGTAAGAGTGCAGTGCACTGACGTGAGAATTTCAGCTTGTGCAACCGTCCCAGTGTAATCTCTTCATTAATGTGAGCCTTGAACCTGGAATCCCCATTGATCCTTGAAAGAGGAAGGCAGCAAGATGCAGATCTCAGTTGCCTGACATGCACAGTGACAACGCAGTGACTTTAACTAATGACATATCCACACGAGCTCCCCCGACATCCTCTGCCCACAGTGTGGTAATACCATGATTCACACTGTGGAGTCACCGTGATTCACTGTGTGGAATTACCGTGATTCATGCTGTGGAATTACCATGATTCACGCTGTGGAATTAACGTGATTTGCGCTATGGAATTACCGTGATTCGCGCTGTGGAATTACCGTGATTCGTATTGTGGAATTACCGTGATTCGCACTGTGGAATTACCGTGATTCACGCTGTGGAATTACCGTGATTTACAGTGTGGAATTACCGTAATTCACGCCGTGGAATTACCGTGATTCACACAGTGGAATTACCATGATTCTCAGTGTGGAATTACCGTGATTCACACTGTGGAATTACGGTGATTCATGCCATGGAATTACCGTGATTCACGCCGTGGAATTACCGTGATTCACGTCGTGGAATTACCGTGATTCACGCCGTGGTATTACTGTGATTCACACTTTGGAATTACCTTGATTCACTGTGTGGAATTACCATGATTTGCTCAGTGGAATTACCGTGATTCACAGTGTGGGATTACCATGATTCACACTGTGGTATTACCGTGATTCACACTGTGGAATTACCATGATTCGCACTGTGAAATTGCCATGATTCGCACTGTGAAATTGCCATGATTCTCACTGTGGAATTACCGTGATACTCACTGTGTTATTACCGTGATTCACTCTGTCGAATTACCATGATTCTCAGTGTGTTATTACCGTGATTCGCACTGTGGAATTACCGTGATTCTCAGTGTGCAATTACTGTGATTCACACTGTGGAATTACCATGATTCTCAGTATGTTATTACTTTGATGCGCACTGTGTAATTACCGTGATTCGCACTGCGTAATTACTATGATTCACTCCATGCAATTACCCTGATTCTCAGTGTGGGATTAACGTGATTCTGAGTGGAATTTCCGTGATTCGCACTTTGGAATTGCCATGATTTGCACTGTGGAATTATCGTGATTCTCAGTGTGTTATTACCGTGATTCACACTGTGGAATTACTGTAATTCTCAGTGTGTCATTACCGTGATTCACACTGTGGAATTACCATGATTCTCAGTTTGTACTTACCGTGATTCACACTGTGGAATTGAAATGAATCACACTGTGGAATTACCGTGATTGACACTGTGGAATTACCGTGATTCTCTTTGTGGTATTACCATGATTCCCACTGTGCAATTACTGTGATTCATTCTGTGGAATTACCATTATTCTCAGCGTAGTATTACCATGATTCTCACTGTGTAATTACTCTGATTCACTCTGTGGAATAACCGTGATTCTCAGTATGGATTACCGTGATTCTCACTGTGTAATTACTGTGATTAACTCCATGGAATTACCGTGATTCACAGTGGGTTATAACCATGATTCTCACTGTGTAATTACTGTGATTCTCCCTGGGGAATTACCGTGATTCTCAGTGTGGTATTACAGTGATGCGCACCGTGTAATTACCGTGATTCTTACTGTGATTCACTCTGTGGAATTACCCTGATTCTCAGTGTGGGAATAACGTGATTCTGAGTGGAATTACTGTGATCCGCACTTTGGAATTGCCATGATTTGCACTGTGGAATTATCGTAATTCTCAGTGTGTTATTACCGTGATTCACACTGTGGAATTACTGTGATTCTCAGTTTGTACTTACTGTGATTCACACTGTGGAATTGCCATGAATCACTCTGTGGAATTACCGTGATTGACACTATGGAATTACCGTGATTCTCAGTGTGTTATTACTGTCATACGCACTGTGGAATTACCATGATACTCAGTGTGTTATTACCGTGATTCACACTGTGTAATTACTGTGATTCACTCTGTGGAATTATCTTGATTCTCAGTGTGGTATTACCATGATTCTCACTGTGTAATTACTGTGACTAACTCTGTGGAATTACCGTGATACACATTGGGTTATAACCATGATTGTCACCTTGTAATTACGGTGATTCTCTCTGTGGAATTACCGTGATTCTCAGTGAATAGTTACCATGATTCACACTGTGGAATTACCATGATTCTCACTATGTAATTACCGTGATTCACAGTGTGGTATTACCATGATTCTCACTGTGTAATTACTGTGATTCAATCTGTGGAATTACCGTGATTCTCAATGTGGTATTACCATGATTCGCACTGTGTAATTACTGTGATTCACTCTGTGGAATTACCGTGATTCTCAGTGTGGAATTACCATGATTCACACTGTGTACTTACCGTGATTCACACTTTGGAATTACCGTGATTCTCAGTGTGGAATTACCATGATTCTCAGTTTCGAATTACCATGATTCGCACTGTGGAATTAGCGTTATTCTCAGTGTGTTATTACCGTTATTCTCACTGTGTAATTACCTTGATTCACACTGTGGTATTTCCGTGATTTTCACTGTGGAATTACCATGACTTAAACTGTGGAATTACCGTGATTCACACTGTGGAATTACCGTGACTCTCACTGTGTAAATAACGTAATTCATACTGTGGAATTACGGTGATTCACACTGTGGAATTACCTTGATTCACACTGTGGAATTACCGTGATTCTCACTGTGAAATTACCATGATTCACACTGTGGAAATACCTTGATTCACACTGTGGAATTAACGTGATTCTCACTGTGAAATTACCGTGATTCACACTGTGGAATTACTGTGATTCGCACTGTGGAAATACCATGATTCACACTCTGTATTTACCGTGATTCGCACTGTGTATTTACCGTGATTCACACTGTGGAATTACCGTGATTCACACTGTGAAATTACCGTAATTCGCTCAGCGGAATTATCGTGTTTCACACTGTGGAATTACCGTGATTCACACTTTGGAATTACCGTGATTCACTGTGTGGAATTACCTTGATTTGCTCAGTGGAATTACCGTGATTCACAGTGCGGAATACCATGATTCACACTGTGGGATTACCGTGATTCACACTGTGGTATTACCGTGATTCACACTGTGGAATTACCATGATTCGCACTGTGGAATTACCGTGATTTGCACTGTGGAATTACCGTGATTCACACTTTTGAATTACCGTGATTCTCATGGTTATTACCGTGATTCGCACTGTGGAATTACCATGATTCTCAGTGTGGTAATACCATGATTCGCACTGTGGGTTTACCGTGATTCTCAGTGTGGCATTACCGTCATTCGCACTGAGGAATTGCCATGATTCGCACTGTGAAATTGCCATGATTTGCACTGTGAAATTGCCATGATTCGCACTGTGGAATTACCATGATTCTCAGTGTGTTATTACCGTGATTCACACTGTGGAATTACCATGATACTGAGTTTGTACATACCGTTATTCACACTGTAAAATTGCCATGAATCACACAGTGGAATTACCATGATTGACACTGTGGAATTACCGTGATTCTCAGTGTGTTATTACCGTGATTCGCACTGTGGAATTACCGTGATACTCAGTGAGTTATTACCATGATTCACACTGTGTAATTACTGTGATTCACTCTGTAGAATTACCATGATTCTCACTATGTAATTACCGTGATTCACAGTGTGGTATTACCATGATTCTCACTGTGTAATTACTGTGATTCAATCTGTGGAATTACCGTGATTCTCAATGTGGTATTACCATGATTCGCACTGTGTAATTACTGTGATTCACTCTGTGGAATTACCGTGATTCTCAGTGTGGAAATACCATGATTCACACTGTGTACTTACCGTGATTCTCAGTGTGGAATTACCATGATTCTCAGTTTGGAATTACCATGATTCGCACTGTGGAATTAGCGTTATTCTCAGTGTGTTATTACCGTTATTCTCACTGTGTAATTACCTTGATTCACACTGTGGTATTTCCGTGATTTTCACTGTGGAATTACCATGATTTAAACTGTGGAATTACCGTGATTCACACTGTGGAATTACCGTGACTCTCACTGTGTAAATACCGTAATTCATACTGTGGAATTACGGTGATTCACACTGTGGAATTACCTTGATTCACACTGTGGAATTACCGTGATTCTCACTGTGAAATTACCATGATTCACATTGTGGAATTACCGTGATTCACACTCATAAATTACCATGATTCACACTGTGGTATTACCGTGATTCACACTGTGGAATTACCATGATTCGCACTGTGGAATTACCGTGATACTCAGTGTGTTATTACCGTGATTCACACTGTGTAATTACTGTGATGCACTCTGTGGAATTATCTTGATTCTCAGTGTGGAATTACCATGATTCTCACTGTGTAATTACTGTGACTAACTCTGTGGAATTACCGTGATACACATTGGGTTATAACCATGATTGCCACCTTGTAATTACTGTGATTCTCAGTGAATAGTTACCGTGATTCACAGTGTGGTATTACCATGATTCTCACTGTGTAATTACTGTGATTCAATCTGTGGAATTACCGTGATTCTCAATGTGGTATTACCATGATTCGCACTGTGTAATTACTGTGATTCACTCTGTAGAATTACCGTGATTCTCAGTGTGGAATTACCATGATTCTCAGTTTCGAATTACCATGATTCGCACTGTGGAATTAGCGTTATTCTCAGTGTGTTATTACCGTTATTCTCACTGTGTAATTACCTTGATTCACACTGTGGGATTTCCGTGATTTTCACTGTGGAATGACCATGACTTAAACTGTGGAATTACCGTGATTCACACTGTGGAATTACCGTGATTCACACTGTGTAAATACCGTAATTCATACTGTAGAATTACGGTGATTCACACTGTGGAATTACCTTGATTCACACTGTGGTATTACCATGATTCTCACTGTGGAATTACTGTGACTAACTCTGTGGAATTACCGTGATACACATTGGGTTATAACCATGATTGCCACCTTGTAATTACTGTGATTCTCAGTGAATAGTTACCGTGATTCACACTGTGGAATTACCATGATTCTCACTATGTAATTACCGTGATTCACAGTGTGGTATTACCATGATTCTCACTGTGTAATTACTGTGATTCAATCTGTGGAATTACCGTGATTCTCAATGTGGTATTACCATGATTCGCACTGTGTAATTACTGTGATTCACTCTGTGGAATTACCGTGATTCTCAGTGTGGAATTACCATGATTCACACTGTGTACTTACCGTGATTCACACTTTGGAATTACCGTGATTCTCAGTGTGGAATTACCATGATTCTCAGTTTGGAATTACCATGATTCGCACTGTGGAATTAGCGTTATTCTCAGTGTGTTATTACCGTTATTCTCACTGTGTAATTACCTTGATTCACACTGTGGTATTTCTGTGATTTTCACTGTGGAATTACCATGACTTAAACTGTGGAATTACCGTGATTCACACTGTGGAATTACTGTGATTCACACTGTGTAAATACCGTAATTCATACTGTGGAATTACGGTGATTCACACTGTGGAATTACCTTGATTCACACTGTGGAATTACCGTGATTCACACTGTGGAATTACTGTGATTCGCACTGTGGAAATACCATGATTCACACTCTGTATTTACCGTGATTCGCACTGTGTATTTACCGTGATTAACACTGTGGAATTACCGTGATTCTCAGTGTGGAATTATCGTGATTCACACTGTGAAATTACCGTAATTCGTTCAGCGGAATTATCGTGTTTCACACTGTGGAATTACTGTGATTCACACTTTGGAATTACCGTGATTCACTGTGTGGAATTACCGTGATTTGCTCAGTGGAATTACCGTGATTCACAATGCGGAATACCATGATTCACAGTGTGGGATTACCGTGATTCACACGGTTTAATTACCGTGATTCACTCTGTGGAATTACTGTGATTCTCAGTGTGCTATTACCGTGATTCACACTGTGGAATTACCGTGATTATCAGGTTGTTATTACCGTGATTCACACTGTGGAATTACTGTGATTCCCAGGGTGGTATTACCCTGATTCACACTGTGGAATTACCGTGATTCTCAGTTTGTTATTACCCTGATTCACACTGTGGAATTACCGTGAATCTCAGGGTGTTATTACCGTGAATCGCACGGTGGCATTACCGTGATTCTCAGTGTGGAAAATACCGTGATTCACACTATGCAATTACCATGATTCGCACTGTGGTATTACCGTGATTCACACTGTGGAATTACCGTGATTCTCAGTGCGGTATTACCGTGATTCACACTGTGGAATTACCGTGATTCTCAGTGCGTTATTACCGTGATTCACACTGTGGAATTACCGTGATTCTCAGTGTGGTATTACCGTGATTCACACTGTGGAATAACCGTGATTCACACTGTTTAATTACCGTGATTCACTCTGTGGAATTACCGTGATTCTCAGTGTGTTATTACCGTGATTCACACTGGGGAATTACCGTGATTCTCAGTGTGGTATTACCCTGATTCACACTGTGGAATTACCATGATTCTCAGTGTGTTATTACCCTGATTCACACTGTGGAATTACCATGATTCTCAGTGTGGAATTACCGTGATTCTCAGTGTGGAATTACCGTGATTCTCAGTGTGGAATTACCGTGATTCTCAGTGTGGAATTACCGTGATTCTCAGTGTGGTATTACCGTGATTCACACTGTGGAATTACCGTGATTCACACTGTTTAATTACCGTGATTCACTCTGTGGAATTACCGTGATTCTCAGTGTGGTATTACCGTGATTCACACTGTGGAATTACCGTGATTCTCAGTGTGGTATTACCGTGATTCACACTGTGGAATTACCGTGATTCTCAGTGTGTTATTACCCTGATTCACACTGTGGAATTACCGTGATTCTCAGTGTGGAATTACTGTGATTCTCACTGTGGAATTAACGTGATTCTCACTGTGGAATTACCGTGATTCACACTGTGGAATTACCGTGATTCTCACAGTGGAATTACCATGATTCTCACTGTGCTTTTACCGTGATTCTCACTGTGGAATTACCGTGATTCTCACTGTGGAATTACCGTGCATCTCACTGTGGAATTACCGTGATTCTCACTCTGGAATTACAATGATTCACACTGTGGAATTACCGTGATTCACACTGTGGAATTACCATGATTCACACTGTAGAATTACCGTGATTCATACTGTGGAATTACCATGATTCACTCTGAGGAATGATCATGATTCACACTGTGGAATTACCGTGATTCACACTGAGGAATGATCATGATTCACACTGTGCAATTACCGTGATTTGCACCAAGGAATTACTGGGCAGAATTTTGGTGGGTGTGGGTGTCAGCAATTGGGAAGCCGACTGCTGCCCGCGCTCACGGCCTGACCGTGAGTGGAGATTGGGGTCTATCGGATGCCAGGCTCAGGAAGCCCCAGAAAGGCTGCCAGGGAAGGATGTCTGTCTGCTGCTGCAAGGACGAAGTCCAGATTGTCAGCAAATGCCGGGCAGGAGGGGGGCACTCGGCAATCTACCCTCCCCCCTCTGGTGTTTCAGACAAGTGCCTCTCTGGCAGCCAGAAGAGACATCCTTGTCCTTAGAGATGGGAGGAGGAGGTCAATGGACATCACCATGAGGACATGGGAAGAGGTGGCAGCTTGGGTGAGCAGCTACAATGTGGTGATGTGCGCCTGGGTGCAGTGCCAGAAGTGCTTCAGTGACCCTCTGCGCTCAGGAAGGGCGAGTACTGTGTTGGTATGGGTCGGTGTGTTCAATGGTCTTGGGCTGGCCATTCCTCCCCCCACCCCCCCCCCCCATGGGGTTCAAGGGAGTTAGAGTGTGAGTGCCAGCTGTCAATAACACAGGAACCCTGGCTGCTTGGAATGAGTGCCTTGCGGCTCAAGGACCATGACTCGGATGTGCCCTGTAAAGTGTTCCTCAGCTGTAATAGTGCTGCAGGTAGAGAGGTGACTAATCAATGCTCCTCTGTCCTTTCAGGAGAAGACATCCCGTAACTACATGGAGAGGTCGGGGACTGTCGAAGGACCACCCATCACCTCCTCATCCTCTCCAGATATGAACCAGGAGGCCTCAGAGCTCGTGAGCTGCCATGCACCTTGGTCAAGCAGCCGCAATGAGGATGGGCTGTCAGATGAAGGTAAGAGTGCAGTGCACTGACGTGAGAATTTCAGCTTGTGCAACCGTCCCAGTGTAATCTCTTCATTAATGTGAGCCTTGAACCTGGAATCCCCATTGATCCTTGAAAGAGGAAGGCAGCAAGATGCAGATCTCAGTTGCCTGACATGCACAGTGACAACGCAGTGACTTTAACTAATGACATATCCACACGAGCTCCCCCGACATCCTCTGCCCACAGTGTGGTAATACCATGATTCACACTGTGGAGTCACCGTGATTCACTGTGTGGAATTACCGTGATTCATGCTGTGGAATTACCATGATTCACGCTGTGGAATTAACGTGATTTGCGCTATGGAATTACCGTGATTCGCGCTGTGGAATTACCGTGATTCGTATTGTGGAATTACCGTGATTCGCACTGTGGAATTACCGTGATTCACGCTGTGGAATTACCGTGATTTACAGTGTGGAATTACCGTAATTCACGCCGTGGAATTACCGTGATTCACACAGTGGAATTACCATGATTCTCAGTGTGGAATTACCGTGATTCACACTGTGGAATTACGGTGATTCATGCCATGGAATTACCGTGATTCACGCCGTGGAATTACCGTGATTCACGTCGTGGAATTACCGTGATTCACGCCGTGGTATTACTGTGATTCACACTTTGGAATTACCTTGATTCACTGTGTGGAATTACCATGATTTGCTCAGTGGAATTACCGTGATTCACAGTGTGGGATTACCATGATTCACACTGTGGTATTACCGTGATTCACACTGTGGAATTACCATGATTCGCACTGTGAAATTGCCATGATTCGCACTGTGAAATTGCCATGATTCTCACTGTGGAATTACCGTGATACTCACTGTGTTATTACCGTGATTCACTCTGTCGAATTACCATGATTCTCAGTGTGTTATTACCGTGATTCGCACTGTGGAATTACCGTGATTCTCAGTGTGCAATTACTGTGATTCACACTGTGGAATTACCATGATTCTCAGTATGTTATTACTTTGATGCGCACTGTGTAATTACCGTGATTCGCACTGCGTAATTACTATGATTCACTCCATGCAATTACCCTGATTCTCAGTGTGGGATTAACGTGATTCTGAGTGGAATTTCCGTGATTCGCACTTTGGAATTGCCATGATTTGCACTGTGGAATTATCGTGATTCTCAGTGTGTTATTACCGTGATTCACACTGTGGAATTACTGTAATTCTCAGTGTGTCATTACCGTGATTCACACTGTGGAATTACCATGATTCTCAGTTTGTACTTACCGTGATTCACACTGTGGAATTGAAATGAATCACACTGTGGAATTACCGTGATTGACACTGTGGAATTACCGTGATTCTCTTTGTGGTATTACCATGATTCCCACTGTGCAATTACTGTGATTCATTCTGTGGAATTACCATTATTCTCAGCGTAGTATTACCATGATTCTCACTGTGTAATTACTCTGATTCACTCTGTGGAATAACCGCGATTCTCAGTATGGATTACCGTGATTCTCACTGTGTAATTACTGTGATTAACTCCATGGAATTACCGTGATTCACAGTGGGTTATAACCATGATTCTCACTGTGTAATTACTGTGATTCTCCCTGGGGAATTACCGTGATTCTCAGTGTGGTATTACAGTGATGCGCACCGTGTAATTACCGTGATTCTTACTGTGATTCACTCTGTGGAATTACCCTGATTCTCAGTGTGGGAATAACGTGATTCTGAGTGGAATTACTGTGATCCGCACTTTGGAATTGCCATGATTTGCACTGTGGAATTATCGTAATTCTCAGTGTGTTATTACCGTGATTCACACTGTGGAATTACTGTGATTCTCAGTTTGTACTTACCGTGATTCACACTGTGGAATTGCCATGAATCGCTCTGTGGAATTACCGTGATTGACACTATGGAATTACCGTGATTCTCAGTGTGTTATTACTGTCATACGCACTGTGGAATTACCATGATACTCAGTGTGTTATTACCGTGATTCACACTGTGTAATTACTGTGATTCACTCTGTGGAATTATCTTGATTCTCAGTGTGGTATTACCATGATTCTCACTGTGTAATTACTGTGACTAACTCTGTGGAATTACCGTGATACACATTGGGTTATAACCATGATTGTCACCTTGTAATTACGGTGATTCTCTCTGTGGAATTACCGTGATTCTCAGTGAATAGTTACCATGATTCACACTGTGGAATTACCATGATTCTCACTATGTAATTACCGTGATTCACAGTGTGGTATTACCATGATTCTCACTGTGTAATTACTGTGATTCAATCTGTGGAATTACCGTGATTCTCAATGTGGTATTACCATGATTCGCACTGTGTAATTACTGTGATTCACTCTGTGGAATTACCATGATTCACACTGTGTACTTACCGTGATTCACACTTTGGAATTACCGTGATTCTCAGTGTGGAATTACCATGATTCTCAGTTTCGAATTACCATGATTCGCACTGTGGAATTAGCGTTATTCTCAGTGTGTTATTACCGTTATTCTCACTGTGTAATTACCTTGATTCACACTGTGGGATTTCCGTGATTTTCACTGTGGAATTACCATGACTTAAACTGTGGAATTACCGTGATTCACACTGTGGAATTACCGTGACTCTCACTGTGTAAATAACGTAATTCATACTGTGGAATTACGGTGATTCACACTGTGGAATTACCTTGATTCACACTGTGGAATTACCGTGATTCTCACTGTGAAATTACCATGATTCACACTGTGGAAATACCTTGATTCACACTGTGGAATTAACGTGATTCTCACTGTGAAATTACCGTGATTCACACTGTGGAATTACTGTGATTCGCACTGTGGAAATACCATGATTCACACTCTGTATTTACCGTGATTCGCACTGTGTATTTACCGTGATTCACACTGTGGAATTACCGTGATTCTCAGTGTGGAATTATCGTGATTCACACTGTGAAATTACCGTAATTCGCTCAGCGGAATTATCGCGTTTCACACTGTGGAATTACCGTGATTCACACTTTGGAATTACCGTGATTCACTGTGTGGAATTACCTTGATTTGCTCAGTGGAATTACCGTGATTCACAGTGCGGAATACCATGATTCACACTGTGGTATTACCGTGATTCACACTGTGGAATTACCATGATTCGCACTGTGGAATTACCGTGATTTGCACTGTGGAATTACCGTGATTCACACTTTTGAATTACCGTGCTTCTCATGGTTATTACCGTGATTCGCACTGTGGAATTACCATGATTGACACTGTGGAATTACCGTGATTCTCAGTGTGTTATTACCGTGATTCGCACTGTGGAATTACCGTGATACTCAGTGAGTTATTACCATGATTCACACTGTGTAATTACTGTGATTCACTCTGTAGAATTACCATGATTCTCAGTGTGGTATTACCACGATTCTCACTGTGTAATTATGGTGATTCACTCTGTGGAATTACCGTTATTCTCAGTGTGGTATTACCATGATTCTCACTGTGGAATTACCGTGATTCTCACTGTGGAATTACCGTGATTCGCACTGTGGAATTACCGTGATTCACACTGTGGAATTACCGTGATTCACACTGTGGAATTACCGTGATTCTCAGTGTGGAATTACCATGATTCTCAGTTTCGAATTACCATGATTCGCACTGTGGAATTAGCGTTATTCTCTGTGTGTTATTACCGTTATTCTCACTGTGTAATTACCTTGATTCACACTGTGGTATTTCCGTGATTTTCACTGTGGAATTACCATGACTTAAACTGTGGAATTACCGTGATTCACACTGTGGAATTACCGTGACTCTCACTGTGTAAATAACGTAATTCATACTATGGAATTACGGTGATTCACACTGTGGAATTACCTTGATTCACACTGTGGAATTACCGTGATTCTCACTGTGAAATTACCATGATTCACACTGTGGAAATACCTTGATTCACACTGTGGAATTAACGTGATTCTCACTGTGAAATTACCGTGATTCACACTGTGGAATTACTGTGATTCGCACTGTGGAAATACCATGATTCACACTCTGTATTTACCGTGATTCGCACTGTGTATTTACCGTGATTCACACTGTGGAATTACCGTGATTCTCAGTGTGGAATTATCGTGATTCACACTGTGAAATTTACCGTAATTCGCTCAGCGGAATTATCGTGTTTCACACTGTGGAATTACCGTGATTCACACTTTGGAATTACCGTGATTCACTGTGTGGAATTACCTTGATTTGCTCAGTGGAATTACCGTGATTCACAGTGCGGAATACCATGATTCACACTGTGGGATTACCGTGATTCACACTGTGGTATTACCGTGATTCACACTGTGGAATTACCATGATTCGCACTGTGGAATTACCGTGATTTGCACTGTGGAATTACCGTGATTCACACTTTTGAATTACCGTGCTTCTCATGGTTATTACCGTGATTCGCACTGTGGAATTACCATGATTCTCAGTGTGGTAATACCATGATTCGCACTGTGGGTTTACCGTGATTCTCAGTGTGGCATTACCGTCATTCGCACTGAGGAATTGCCATGATTCGCACTGTGAAATTGCCATGATTTGCACTGTGAAATTGCCATGATTCGCACTGTGGAATTACCATGATTCTCAGTGTGTTATTACCGTGATTCACACTGTGGAATTACCATGATACTGAGTTTGTACATACCGTTATTCACACTGTAAAATTGCCATGAATCACACAGTGGAATTACCATGATTGACACTGTGGAATTACCGTGATTCTCAGTGTGTTATTACCGTGATTCGCACTGTGGAATTACCGTGATACTCAGTGAGTTATTACCATGATTCACACTGTGTAATTACTGTGATTCACTCTGTAGAATTACCATGATTCTCAGTGTGGTATTACCACGATTCTCACTGTGTAATTATGGTGATTCACTCTGTGGAATTACCGTTATTCTCAGTGTGGTATTACCATGATTCCCACTGTGCAATTACTGTGATTCATTCTGTGGAATTACCATTATTCTCAGTGTGGTATTACCATGATTCTCACTGTGGAATTACCGTGATTCTCACTGTGGAATTACCGTGATTCACACTGTGGAATTACCGTGATTCACACTGTGGAATTACCGTGATTCACACTGTGGAATTACCGTGATTCACACTGTGGAATTACCGTGATTCTCACTGTGGAATTACCGTGATTCTCACTGTGGAATTTCCTTGATTCACACTGTGGAATTACCGTGATTCACTCTGTGGAATTACCGTGATTCTCAGTGTGTTATTACCGTGATTCACACTGTGGAATTACCGTGATTCTCACTGTGGTATTACCCTGATTCACACTGTGGAATTACCATGATTCTCAGTGTGTTATTACCCTGATTCACACTGTGGAATTACCGTGATTCTCAGTGTGGAATTACCGTGATTCTCAGTGTGGAATTACCGTGATTCTCAGTGTGGAATTACCGTGATTCTCAGTGTGGTATTACCCTGATTCACACTGTGGAATTACCGTGATTCTCAGTGTGGAATTACTGTGATTCTCACTGTGGAATTAACGTGATTCTCACTGTGGAATTACCGTGATTCACACTGTGGAATTACCGTGATTCTCACAGTGGAATTACCATGATTCTCACTGTGCTTTTACCGTGATTCTCACTGTGGAATTACCGTGATTCTCACTGTGGAATTACCGTGCATCTCACTGTGGAATTACCGTGATTCTCACTCTGGAATTACAATGATTCACACTGTGGAATTACCGTGATTCACACTGTGGAATTACCATGATTCACACTGTAGAATTACCGTGATTCATACTGTGGAATTACCATGATTCACTCTGAGGAATGATCATGATTCACACTGTGGAATTACCGTGATTCACACTGAGGAATGATCATGATTCACACTGTGCAATTACCGTGATTTGCACCAAGGAATTACTGGGCAGAATTTTGGTGGGTGTGGGTGTCAGCAATTGGGAAGCCGACTGCTGCCCGCGCTCACGGCCTGACCGTGAGTGGAGATTGGGGTCTATCGGATGCCAGGCTCAGGAAGCCCCAGAAAGGCTGCCAGGGAAGGATGTCTGTCTGCTGCTGCAAGGACGAAGTCCAGATTGTCAGCAAATGCCGGGCAGGAGGGGGGCACTCGGCAATCTACCCTCCCCCCTCTGGTGTTTCAGACAAGTGCCTCTCTGGCAGCCAGAAGAGACATCCTTGTCCTTAGAGATGGGAGGAGGAGGTCAATGGACATCACCATGAGGACATGGGAAGAGGTGGCAGCTTGGGTGAGCAGCTACAATGTGGTGATGTGCGCCTGGGTGCAGTGCCAGAAGTGCTTCAGTGACCCTCTGCGCTCAGGAAGGGCGAGTACTGTGTTGGTATGGGTCGGTGTGTTCAATGGTCTTGGGCTGGCCATTCCTCCCCCCACCCCCCCCCCCCCATGGGGTTCAAGGGAGTTAGAGTGTGAGTGCCAGCTGTCAATAACACAGGAACCCTGGCTGCTTGGAATGAGTGCCTTGCGGCTCAAGGACCATGACTCGGATGTGCCCTGTAAAGTGTTCCTCAGCTGTAATAGTGCTGCAGGTAGAGAGGTGACTAATCAATGCTCCTCTGTCCTTTCAGGAGAAGACATCCCGTAACTACATGGAGAGGTCGGGGACTGTCGAAGGACCACCCATCACCTCCTCATCCTCTCCAGATATGAACCAGGAGGCCTCAGAGCTCGTGAGCTGCCATGCACCTTGGTCAAGCAGCCGCAATGAGGATGGGCTGTCAGATGAAGGTAAGAGTGCAGTGCACTGACGTGAGAATTTCAGCTTGTGCAACCGTCCCAGTGTAATCTCTTCATTAATGTGAGCCTTGAACCTGGAATCCCCATTGATCCTTGAAAGAGGAAGGCAGCAAGATGCAGATCTCAGTTGCCTGACATGCACAGTGACAACGCAGTGACTTTAACTAATGACATATCCACACGAGCTCCCCCGACATCCTCTGCCCACAGTGTGGTAATACCATGATTCACACTGTGGAGTCACCGTGATTCACTGTGTGGAATTACCGTGATTCATGCTGTGGAATTACCATGATTCACGCTGTGGAATTAACATGATTTGCGCTATGGAATTACCGTGATTCGCGCTGTGGAATTACCGTGATTCGTATTGTGGAATTACCGTGATTCGCACTGTGGAATTACCGTGATTCACGCTGTGGAATTACCGTGATTTACAGTGTGGAATTACCGTAATTCACGCCGTGGAATTACCGTGATTCACACAGTGGAATTACCATGATTCTCAGTGTGGAATTACCGTGATTCACACTGTGGAATTACGGTGATTCATGCCATGGAATTACCGTGATTCACGCCGTGGAATTACCGTGATTCACGTCGTGGAATTACCGTGATTCACGCCGTGGTATTACTGTGATTCACACTTTGGAATTACCTTGATTCACTGTGTGGAATTACCATGATTTGCTCAGTGGAATTACCGTGATTCACAGTGTGGGATTACCATGATTCACACTGTGGTATTACCGTGATTCACACTGTGGAATTACCATGATTCGCACTGTGAAATTGCCATGATTCGCACTGTGAAATTGCCATGATTCTCACTGTGGAATTACCGTGATACTCACTGTGTTATTACCGTGATTCACTCTGTCGAATTACCATGATTCTCAGTGTGTTATTACCGTGATTCGCACTGTGGAATTACCGTGATTCTCAGTGTGCAATTACTGTGATTCACACTGTGGAATTACCATGATTCTCAGTATGTTATTACTTTGATGCGCACTGTGTAATTACCGTGATTCGCACTGCGTAATTACTATGATTCACTCCATGCAATTACCCTGATTCTCAGTGTGGGATTAACGTGATTCTGAGTGGAATTTCCGTGATTCGCACTTTGGTATTGCCATGATTTGCACTGTGGAATTATCGTGATTCTCAGTGTGTTATTACCGTGATTCACACTGTGGAATTACTGTAATTCTCAGTGTGTCATTACCGTGATTCACACTGTGGAATTACCATGATTCTCAGTTTGTACTTACCGTGATTCACACTGTGGAATTGAAATGAATCACACTGTGGAATTACCGTGATTGACACTGTGGAATTACCGTGATTCTCTTTGTGGTATTACCATGATTCCCACTGTGCAATTACTGTGATTCATTCTGTGGAATTACCATTATTCTCAGCGTAGTATTACCATGATTCTCACTGTGTAATTACTCTGATTCACTCTGTGGAATAACCGTGATTCTCAGTATGGATTACCGTGATTCTCACTGTGTAATTACTGTGATTAACTCCATGGAATTACCGTGATTCACAGTGGGTTATAACCATGATTCTCACTGTGTAATTACTGTGATTCTCCCTGGGGAATTACCGTGATTCTCAGTGTGGTATTACAGTGATGCGCACCGTGTAATTACCGTGATTCTTACTGTGATTCACTCTGTGGAATTACCCTGATTCTCAGTGTGGGAATAACGTGATTCTGAGTGGAATTACTGTGATCCGCACTTTGGAATTGCCATGATTTGCACTGTGGAATTATCGTAATTCTCAGTGTGTTATTACCGTGATTCACACTGTGGAATTACTGTGATTCTCAGTTTGTACTTACTGTGATTCACACTGTGGAATTGCCATGAATCACTCTGTGGAATTACCGTGATTGACACTATGGAATTACCGTGATTCTCAGTGTGTTATTACTGTCATACGCACTGTGGAATTACCATGATACTCAGTGTGTTATTACCGTGATTCACACTGTGTAATTACTGTGATTCACTCTGTGGAATTATCTTGATTCTCAGTGTGGTATTACCATGATTCTCACTGTGTAATTACTGTGACTAACTCTGTGGAATTACCGTGATACACATTGGGTTATAACCATGATTGTCACCTTGTAATTACGGTGATTCTCTCTGTGGAATTACCGTGATTCTCAGTGAATAGTTACCATGATTCACACTGTGGAATTACCATGATTCTCACTATGCAATTACCGTGATTCACAGTGTGGTATTACCATGATTCTCACTGTGTAATTACTGTGATTCAATCTGTGGAATTACCGTGATTCTCAATGTGGTATTACCATGATTCGCACTGTGTAATTACTGTGATTCACACTGTGTACTTACCGTGATTCACACTTTGGAATTACCGTGATTCTCAGTGTGGAATTACCATGATTCTCAGTTTCGAATTACCATGATTCGCACTGTGGAATTAGCGTTATTCTCAGTGTGTTATTACCGTTATTCTCACTGTGTAATTACCTTGATTCACACTGTGGTATTTCCGTGATTTTCACTGTGGAATTACCATGACTTAAACTGTGGAATTACCGTGATTCACACTGTGGAATTACCGTGACTCTCACTGTGTAAATAACGTAATTCATACTGTGGAATTACGGTGATTCACACTGTGGAATTACCTTGATTCACACTGTGGAATTACCGTGATTCTCACTGTGAAATTACCATGATTCACACTGTGGAAATACCTTGATTCACACTGTGGAATTAACGTGATTCTCACTGTGAAATTACCGTGATTCACACTGTGGAATTACTGTGATTCGCACTGTGGAAATACCATGATTCACACTCTGTATTTACCGTGATTCGCACTGTGTATTTACCGTGATTCACACTGTGGAATTACCGTGATTCTCAGTGTGGAATTATCGTGATTCACACTGTGAAATTACCGTAATTCGCTCAGCGGAATTATCGCGTTTCACACTGTGGAATTACCGTGATTCACACTTTGGAATTACCGTGATTCACTGTGTGGAATTACCTTGATTTGCTCAGTGGAATTACCGTGATTCACAGTGCGGAATACCATGATTCACACTGTGGTATTACCGTGATTCACACTGTGGAATTACCATGATTCGCACTGTGGAATTACCGTGATTTGCACTGTGGAATTACCGTGATTCACACTTTTGAATTACCGTGCTTCTCATGGTTATTACCGTGATTCGCACTGTGGAATTACCATGATTGACACTGTGGAATTACCGTGATTCTCAGTGTGTTATTACCGTGATTCGCACTGTGGAATTACCGTGATACTCAGTGAGTTATTACCATGATTCACACTGTGTAATTACTGTGATTCACTCTGTAGAATTACCATGATTCTCAGTGTGGTATTACCACGATTCTCACTGTGTAATTATGGTGATTCACTCTGTGGAATTACCGTTATTCTCAGTGTGGTATTACCATGATTCTCACTGTGGAATTACCGTGATTCTCACTGTGGAATTACCGTGATTCGCACTGTGGAATTACCGTGATTCACACTGTGGAATTACCGTGATTCACACTGTGGAATTACCGTGATTCTCAGTGTGGAATTACCATGATTCTCAGTTTCGAATTACCATGATTCGCACTGTGGAATTAGCGTTATTCTCTGTGTGTTATTACCGTTATTCTCACTGTGTAATTACCTTGATTCACACTGTGGTATTTCCGTGATTTTCACTGTGGAATTACCATGACTTAAACTGTGGAATTACCGTGATTCACACTGTGGAATTACCGTGACTCTCACTGTGTAAATAACGTAATTCATACTGTGGAATTACGGTGATTCACACTGTGGAATTACCTTGATTCACACTGTGGAATTACCGTGATTCTCACTGTGAAATTACCATGATTCACACTGTGGAAATACCTTGATTCACACTGTGGAATTAACGTGATTCTCACTGTGAAATTACCGTGATTCACACTGTGGAATTACTGTGATTCGCACTGTGGAAATACCATGATTCACACTCTGTATTTACCGTGATTCGCACTGTGTATTTACCGTGATTCACACTGTGGAATTACCGTGATTCTCAGTGTGGAATTATCGTGATTCACACTGTGAAATTTACCGTAATTCGCTCAGCGGAATTATCGTGTTTCACACTGTGGAATTACCGTGATTCACACTTTGGAATTACCGTGATTCACTGTGTGGAATTACCTTGATTTGCTCAGTGGAATTACCGTGATTCACAGTGCGGAATACCATGATTCACACTGTGGGATTACCGTGATTCACACTGTGGTATTACCGTGATTCACACTGTGGAATTACCATGATTCGCACTGTGGAATTACCGTGATTTGCACTGTGGAATTACCGTGATTCACACTTTTGAATTACCGTGCTTCTCATGGTTATTACCGTGATTCGCACTGTGGAATTACCATGATTCTCAGTGTGGTAATACCATGATTCGCACTGTGGGTTTACCGTGATTCTCAGTGTGGCATTACCGTCATTCGCACTGAGGAATTGCCATGATTCGCACTGTGAAATTGCCATGATTTGCACTGTGAAATTGCCATGATTCGCACTGTGGAATTACCATGATTCTCAGTGTGTTATTACCGTGATTCACACTGTGGAATTACCATGATACTGAGTTTGTACATACCGTTATTCACACTGTAAAATTGCCATGAATCACACAGTGGAATTACCATGATTGACACTGTGGAATTACCGTGATTCTCAGTGTGTTATTACCGTGATTCGCACTGTGGAATTACCGTGATACTCAGTGAGTTATTACCATGATTCACACTGTGTAATTACTGTGATTCACTCTGTAGAATTACCATGATTCTCAGTGTGGTATTACCACGATTCTCACTGTGTAATTATGGTGATTCACTCTGTGGAATTACCGTTATTCTCAGTGTGGTATTACCATGATTCCCACTGTGCAATTACTGTGATTCATTCTGTGGAATTACCATTATTCTCAGTGTGGTATTACCATGATTCTCACTGTGGAATTACCGTGATTCTCACTGTGGAATTACCGTGATTCACACTGTGGAATTACCGTGATTCACACTGTGGAATTACCGTGATTCACACTGTGGAATTACCGTGATTCACACTGTGGAATTACCGTGATTCTCACTGTGGAATTACCGTGATTCTCACTGTGGAATTTCCTTGATTCACACTGTGGAATTACCGTGATTCACTCTGTGGAATTACCGTGATTCTCAGTGTGTTATTACCGTGATTCACACTGTGGAATTACCGTGATTCTCACTGTGGTATTACCCTGATTCACACTGTGGAATTACCATGATTCTCAGTGTGTTATTACCCTGATTCACACTGTGGAATTACCGTGATTCTCAGTGTGGAATTACCGTGATTCTCAGTGTGGAATTACCGTGATTCTCAGTGTGGAATTACCGTGATTCTCAGTGTGGAATTACCGTGATTCTCAGTGTGGTATTACCGTGATTCACACTGTGGAATTACCGTGATTCACACTGTTTAATTACCGTGATTCACTCTGTGGAATTACCGTGATTCTCAGTGTGGTACTACCGTGATTCACACTGTGGAATTACCGTGATTCTCAGTGTGGTATTACCGTGATTCACACTGTGGAATTACCGTGATTCTCAGTGTGTTATTACCCTGATTCACACTGTGGAATTACCGTGATTCTCAGTGTGGAATTACTGTGATTCTCACTGTGGAATTAACGTGATTCTCACTGTGGAATTACCGTGATTCACACTGTGGAATTACCGTGATTCTCACAGTGGAATTACCATGATTCTCACTGTGCTTTTACCGTGATTCTCACTGTGGAATTACCGTGATTCTCACTGTGGAATTACCGTGCATCTCACTGTGGAATTACCGTGATTCTCACTCTGGAATTACAATGATTCACACTGTGGAATTACCGTGATTCACACTGTGGAATTACCATGATTCACACTGTAGAATTACCGTGATTCATACTGTGGAATTACCATGATTCACTCTGAGGAATGATCATGATTCACACTGTGGAATTACCGTGATTCACACTGAGGAATGATCATGATTCACACTGTGCAATTACCGTGATTTGCACCAAGGAATTACTGGGCAGAATTTTGGTGGGTGTGGGTGTCAGCAATTGGGAAGCCGACTGCTGCCCGCGCTCACGGCCTGACCGTGAGTGGAGATTGGGGTCTATCGGATGCCAGGCTCAGGAAGCCCCAGAAAGGCTGCCAGGGAAGGATGTCTGTCTGCTGCTGCAAGGACGAAGTCCAGATTGTCAGCAAATGCCGGGCAGGAGGGGGGCACTCGGCAATCTACCCTCCCCCCTCTGGTGTTTCAGACAAGTGCCTCTCTGGCAGCCAGAAGAGACATCCTTGTCCTTAGAGATGGGAGGAGGAGGTCAATGGACATCACCATGAGGACATGGGAAGAGGTGGCAGCTTGGGTGAGCAGCTACAATGTGGTGATGTGCGCCTGGGTGCAGTGCCAGAAGTGCTTCAGTGACCCTCTGCGCTCAGGAAGGGCGAGTACTGTGTTGGTATGGGTCGGTGTGTTCAATGGTCTTGGGCTGGCCATTCCTCCCCCCACCCCCCCCCCATGGGGTTCAAGGGAGTTAGAGTGTGAGTGCCAGCTGTCAATAACACAGGAACCCTGGCTGCTTGGAATGAGTGCCTTGCGGCTCAAGGACCATGACTCGGATGTGCCCTGTAAAGTGTTCCTCAGCTGTAATAGTGCTGCAGGTAGAGAGGTGACTAATCAATGCTCCTCTGTCCTTTCAGGAGAAGACATCCCGTAACTACATGGAGAGGTCGGGGACTGTCGAAGGACCACCCATCACCTCCTCATCCTCTCCAGATATGAACCAGGAGGCCTCAGAGCTCGTGAGCTGCCATGCACCTTGGTCAAGCAGCCGCAATGAGGATGGGCTGTCAGATGAAGGTAAGAGTGCAGTGCACTGACGTGAGAATTTCAGCTTGTGCAACCGTCCCAGTGTAATCTCTTCATTAATGTGAGCCTTGAACCTGGAATCCCCATTGATCCTTGAAAGAGGAAGGCAGCAAGATGCAGATCTCAGTTGCCTGACATGCACAGTGACAACGCAGTGACTTTAACTAATGACATATCCACACGAGCTCCCCCGACATCCTCTGCCCACAGTGTGGTAATACCATGATTCACACTGTGGAGTCACCGTGATTCACTGTGTGGAATTACCGTGATTCATGCTGTGGAATTACCATGATTCACGCTGTGGAATTAACGTGATTTGCGCTATGGAATTACCGTGATTCGCGCTGTGGAATTACCGTGATTCGTATTGTGGAATTACCGTGATTTGCACTGTGGAATTACCGTGATTCACACTTTTGAATTACCGTGCTTCTCATGGTTATTACCGTGATTCGCACTGTGGAATTACCATGATTCTCAGTGTGGTAATACCATGATTCGCACTGTGGGTTTACCGTGATTCTCAGTGTGGCATTACCGTCATTCGCACTGAGGAATTGCCATGATTCGCACTGTGAAATTGCCATGATTTGCACTGTGAAATTGCCATGATTCGCACTGTGGAATTACCATGATTCTCAGTGTGTTATTACCGTGATTCACACTGTGGAATTACCATGATACTGAGTTTGTACATACCGTTATTCACACTGTAAAATTGCCATGAATCACACAGTGGAATTACCATGATTGACACTGTGGAATTACCGTGATTCTCAGTGTGTTATTACCGTGATTCGCACTGTGGAATTACCGTGATACTCAGTGAGTTATTACCATGATTCACACTGTGTAATTACTGTGATTCACTCTGTAGAATTACCATGATTCTCAGTGTGGTATTACCACGATTCTCACTGTGTAATTATGGTGATTCACTCTGTGGAATTACCGTTATTCTCAGTGTGGTATTACCATGATTCCCACTGTGCAATTACTGTGATTCATTCTGTGGAATTACCATTATTCTCAGTGTGGTATTACCATGATTCTCACTGTGGAATTACCGTGATTCTCACTGTGGAATTACCGTGATTCACACTGTGGAATTACCGTGATTCACACTGTGGAATTACCGTGATTCACACTGTGGAATTACCGTGATTCACACTGTGGAATTACCGTGATTCTCACTGTGGAATTACCGTGATTCTCACTGTGGAATTTCCTTGATTCACACTGTGGAATTACCGTGATTCACTCTGTGGAATTACCGTGATTCTCAGTGTGTTATTACCGTGATTCACACTGTGGAATTACCGTGATTCTCACTGTGGTATTACCCTGATTCACACTGTGGAATTACCATGATTCTCAGTGTGTTATTACCCTGATTCACACTGTGGAATTACCGTGATTCTCAGTGTGGAATTACCGTGATTCTCAGTGTGGAATTACCGTGATTCTCAGTGTGGAATTACCGTGATTCTCAGTGTGGAATTACCGTGATTCTCAGTGTGGTATTACCGTGATTCACACTGTGGAATTACCGTGATTCACACTGTTTAATTACCGTGATTCACTCTGTGGAATTACCGTGATTCTCAGTGTGGTATTACCGTGATTCACACTGTGGAATTACCGTGATTCTCAGTGTGGTATTACCGTGATTCACACTGTGGAATTACCGTGATTCTCAGTGTGTTATTACCCTGATTCACACTGTGGAATTACCGTGATTCTCAGTGTGGAATTACTGTGATTCTCACTGTGGAATTAACGTGATTCTCACTGTGGAATTACCGTGATTCACACTGTGGAATTACTGTGATTCTCACAGTGGAATTACCATGATTCTCACTGTGCTTTTACCGTGATTCTCACTGTGGAATTACCGTGATTCTCACTGTGGAATTACCGTGCATCTCACTGTGGAATTACCGTGATTCTCACTCTGGAATTACAATGATTCACACTGTGGAATTACCGTGATTCACACTGTGGAATTACCATGATTCACACTGTAGAATTACCGTGATTCATACTGTGGAATTACCATGATTCACTCTGAGGAATGATCATGATTCACACTGTGGAATTACCGTGATTCACACTGAGGAATGATCATGATTCACACTGTGCAATTACCGTGATTTGCACCAAGGAATTACTGGGCAGAATTTTGGTGGGTGTGGGTGTCAGCAATTGGGAAGCCGACTGCTGCCCGCGCTCACGGCCTGACCGTGAGTGGAGATTGGGGTCTATCGGATGCCAGGCTCAGGAAGCCCCAGAAAGGCTGCCAGGGAAGGATGTCTGTCTGCTGCTGCAAGGACGAAGTCCAGATTGTCAGCAAATGCCGGGCAGGAGGGGGGCACTCGGCAATCTACCCTCCCCCCTCTGGTGTTTCAGACAAGTGCCTCTCTGGCAGCCAGAAGAGACATCCTTGTCCTTAGAGATGGGAGGAGGAGGTCAATGGACATCACCATGAGGACATGGGAAGAGGTGGCAGCTTGGGTGAGCAGCTACAATGTGGTGATGTGCGCCTGGGTGCAGTGCCAGAAGTGCTTCAGTGACCCTCTGCGCTCAGGAAGGGCGAGTACTGTGTTGGTATGGGTCGGTGTGTTCAATGGTCTTGGGCTGGCCATTCCTCCCCCCACCCCCCCCCCATGGGGTTCAAGGGAGTTAGAGTGTGAGTGCCAGCTGTCAATAACACAGGAACCCTGGCTGCTTGGAATGAGTGCCTTGCGGCTCAAGGACCATGACTCGGATGTGCCCTGTAAAGTGTTCCTCAGCTGTAATAGTGCTGCAGGTAGAGAGGTGACTAATCAATGCTCCTCTGTCCTTTCAGGAGAAGACATCCCGTAACTACATGGAGAGGTCGGGGACTGTCGAAGGACCACCCATCACCTCCTCATCCTCTCCAGATATGAACCAGGAGGCCTCAGAGCTCGTGAGCTGCCATGTACCTTGGTCAAGCAGCCGCAATGAGGATGGGCTGTCAGATGAAGGTAAGAGTGCAGTGCACTGACGTGAGAATTTCAGCTTGTGCAACCGTCCCAGTGTAATCTCTTCATTAATGTGAGCCTTGAACCTGGAATCCCCATTGATCCTTGAAAGAGGAAGGCAGCAAGATGCAGATCTCAGTTGCCTGACATGCACAGTGACAACGCAGTGACTTTAACTAATGACATATCCACACGAGCTCCCCCGACATCCTCTGCCCACAGTGTGGTAATACCATGATTCACACTGTGGAGTCACCGTGATTCACTGTGTGGAATTACCGTGATTCATGCTGTGGAATTACCATGATTCACGCTGTGGAATTAACGTGATTTGCGCTATGGAATTACCGTGATTCGCGCTGTGGAATTACCGTGATTCGTATTGTGGAATTACCGTGATTCGCACTGTGGAATTACCGTGATTCACGCTGTGGAATTACCGTGATTTACAGTGTGGAATTACCGTAATTCACGCCGTGGAATTACCGTGATTCACACAGTGGAATTACCATGATTCTCAGTGTGGAATTACCGTGATTCACACTGTGGAATTACGGTGATTCATGCCATGGAATTACCGTGATTCACGCCGTGGAATTACCGTGATTCACGTCGTGGAATTACCGTGATTCACGCCGTGGTATTACTGTGATTCACACTTTGGAATTACCTTGATTCACTGTGTGGAATTACCATGATTTGCTCAGTGGAATTACCGTGATTCACAGTGTGGGATTACCATGATTCACACTGTGGTATTACCGTGATTCACACTGTGGAATTACCATGATTCGCACTGTGAAATTGCCATGATTCGCACTGTGAAATTGCCATGATTCTCACTGTGGAATTACCGTGATACTCACTGTGTTATTACCGTGATTCACTCTGTCGAATTACCATGATTCTCAGTGTGTTATTACCGTGATTCGCACTGTGGAATTACCGTGATTCTCAGTGTGCAATTACTGTGATTCACACTGTGGAATTACCATGATTCTCAGTATGTTATTACTTTGATGCGCACTGTGTAATTACCGTGATTCGCACTGCGTAATTACTATGATTCACTCCATGCAATTACCCTGATTCTCAGTGTGGGATTAACGTGATTCTGAGTGGAATTTCCGTGATTCGCACTTTGGAATTGCCATGATTTGCACTGTGGAATTATCGTGATTCTCAGTGTGTTATTACCGTGATTCACACTGTGGAATTACTGTAATTCTCAGTGTGTCATTACCGTGATTCACACTGTGGAATTACCATGATTCTCAGTTTGTACTTACCGTGATTCACACTGTGGAATTGAAATGAATCACACTGTGGAATTACCGTGATTGACACTGTGGAATTACCGTGATTCTCTTTGTGGTATTACCATGATTCCCACTGTGCAATTACTGTGATTCATTCTGTGGAATTACCATTATTCTCAGCGTAGTATTACCATGATTCTCACTGTGTAATTACTCTGATTCACTCTGTGGAATAACCGTGATTCTCAGTATGGATTACCGTGATTCTCACTGTGTAATTACTGTGATTAACTCCATGGAATTACCGTGATTCACAGTGGGTTATAACCATGATTCTCACTGTGTAATTACTGTGATTCTCCCTGGGGAATTACCGTGATTCTCAGTGTGGTATTACAGTGATGCGCACCGTGTAATTACCGTGATTCTTACTGTGATTCACTCTGTGGAATTACCCTGATTCTCAGTGTGGGAATAACGTGATTCTGAGTGGAATTACTGTGATCCGCACTTTGGAATTGCCATGATTTGCACTGTGGAATTATCGTAATTCTAAGTGTGTTATTACCGTGATTCACACTGTGGAATTACTGTGATTCTCAGTTTGTACTTACTGTGATTCACACTGTGGAATTGCCATGAATCACTCTGTGGAATTACCGTGATTGACACTATGGAATTACCGTGATTCTCAGTGTGTTATTACTGTCATACGCACTGTGGAATTACCATGATACTCAGTGTGTTATTACCGTGATTCACACTGTGTAATTACTGTGATTCACTCTGTGGAATTATCTTGATTCTCAGTGTGGTATTACCATGATTCTCACTGTGTAATTACTGTGACTAACTCTGTGGAATTACCGTGATACACATTGGGTTATAACCATGATTGTCACCTTGTAATTACGGTGATTCTCTCTGTGGAATTACCGTGATTCTCAGTGAATAGTTACCATGATTCACACTGTGGAGTTACCATGATTCTCACTATGTAATTACCGTGATTCACAGTGTGGTATTACCATGATTCTCACTGTGTAATTACTGTGATTCAATCTGTGGAATTACCGTGATTCTCAATGTGGTATTACCATGATTCGCACTGTGTAATTACTGTGATTCACTCTGTGGAATTACCGTGATTCTCAGTGTGGAATTACCATGATTCACACTGTGTACTTACCGTGATTCACACTTTGGAATTACCGTGATTCTCAGTGTGGAATTACCATGATTCTCAGTTTCGAATTACCATGATTCGCACTGTGGAATTAGCGTTATTCTCAGTGTGTTATTACCGTTATTCTCACTGTGTAATTACCTTGATTCACACTGTGGTATTTCCGTGATTTTCACTGTGGAATTACCATGACTTAAACTGTGGAATTACCGTGATTCACACTGTGGAATTACCGTGACTCTCACTGTGTAAATAACGTAATTCATACTGTGGAATTACGGTGATTCACACTGTGGAATTACCTTGATTCACACTGTGGAATTACCGTGATTCTCACTGTGAAATTACCATGATTCACACTGTGGAAATACCTTGATTCACACTGTGGAATTAACGTGATTCTCACTGTGAAATTACCGTGATTCACACTGTGGAATTACTGTGATTCGCACTGTGGAAATACCATGATTCACACTCTGTATTTACCGTGATTCGCACTGTGTATTTACCGTGATTCACACTGTGGAATTACCGTGATTCTCAGTGTGGAATTATCGTGATTCACACTGTGAAATTACCGTAATTCGCTCAGCGGAATTATCGTGTTTCACACTGTGGAATTACCGTGATTCACACTTTGGAATTACCGTGATTCACTGTGTGGAATTACCTTGATTTGCTCAGTGGAATTACCGTGATTCACAGTGCGGAATACCATGATTCACACTGTGGTATTACCGTGATTCACACTGTGGAATTACCATGATTCGCACTGTGGAATTACCGTGATTTGCACTGTGGAATTACCGTGATTCACACTTTTGAATTACCGTGATTCTCATGGTTATTACCGTGATTCGCACTGTGGAATTACCATGATTCTCAGTGTGGTAATACCATGATTCGCACTGTGGGTTTACCGTGATTCTCAGTGTGGCATTACCGTCATTCGCACTGAGGAATTGCCATGATTCGCACTGTGAAATTGCCATGATTTGCACTGTGAAATTGCCATGATTCGCACTGTGGAATTACCATGATTCTCAGTGTGTTATTACCGTGATTCACACTGTGGAATTACCATGATACTGAGTTTGTACATACCGTTATTCACACTGTAAAATTGCCATGAATCACACAGTGGAATTACCATGATTGACACTGTGGAATTACCGTGATTCTCAGTGTGTTATTACCGTGATTCGCACTGTGGAATTACCGTGATACTCAGTGAGTTATTACCATGATTCACACTGTGTAATTACTGTGATTCACTCTGTAGAATTACCATGATTCTCAGTGTGGTATTACCACGATTCTCACTGTGTAATTATGGTGATTCACTCTGTGGAATTACCGTTATTCTCAGTGTGGTATTACCATGATTCTCACTGTGGAATTACCGTGATTCTCACTGTGGAATTACCGTGATTCGCACTGTGGAATTACCGTGATTCACACTGTGGAATTACCGTGATTCACACTGTGGAATTACCGTGATTCTCAGTGTGGAATTACCATGATTCTCAGTTTCGAATTACCATGATTCGCACTGTGGAATTAGCGTTATTCTCTGTGTGTTATTACCGTTATTCTCACTGTGTAATTACCTTGATTCACACTGTGGTATTTCCGTGATTTTCACTGTGGAATTACCATGACTTAAACTGTGGAATTACCGTGATTCACACTGTGGAATTACCGTGACTCTCACTGTGTAAATAACGTAATTCATACTGTGGAATTACGGTGATTCACACTGTGGAATTACCTTGATTCACACTGTGGAATTACCGTGATTCTCACTGTGAAATTACCATGATTCACACTGTGGAAATACCTTGATTCACACTGTGGAATTAACGTGATTCTCACTGTGAAATTACCGTGATTCACACTGTGGAATTACTGTGATTCGCACTGTGGAAATACCATGATTCACACTCTGTATTTACCGTGATTCGCACTGTGTATTTACCGTGATTCACACTGTGGAATTACCGTGATTCTCAGTGTGGAATTATCGTGATTCACACTGTGAAATTACCGTAATTCGCTCAGCGGAATTATCGTGTTTCACACTGTGGAATTACCGTGATTCACACTTTGGAATTACCGTGATTCACTGTGTGGAATTACCTTGATTTGCTCAGTGGAATTACCGTGATTCACAGTGCGGAATACCATGATTCACACTGTGGGATTACCGTGATTCACACTGTGGTATTACCGTGATTCACACTGTGGAATTACCATGATTCGCACTGTGGAATTACCGTGATTTGCACTGTGGAATTACCGTGATTCACACTTTTGAATTACCGTGCTTCTCATGGTTATTACCGTGATTCGCACTGTGGAATTACCATGATTCTCAGTGTGGTAATACCATGATTCGCACTGTGGGTTTACCGTGATTCTCAGTGTGGCATTACCGTCATTCGCACTGAGGAATTGCCATGATTCGCACTGTGAAATTGCCATGATTTGCACTGTGAAATTGCCATGATTCGCACTGTGGAATTACCATGATTCTCAGTGTGTTATTACCGTGATTCACACTGTGGAATTACCATGATACTGAGTTTGTACATACCGTTATTCACACTGTAAAATTGCCATGAATCACACAGTGGAATTACCATGATTGACACTGTGGAATTACCGTGATTCTCAGTGTGTTATTACCGTGATTCGCACTGTGGAATTACCGTGATACTCAGTGAGTTATTACCATGATTCACACTGTGTAATTACTGTGATTCACTCTGTAGAATTACCATGATTCTCAGTGTGGTATTACCACGATTCTCACTGTGTAATTATGGTGATTCACTCTGTGGAATTACCGTTATTCTCAGTGTGGTATTACCATGATTCCCACTGTGCAATTACTGTGATTCATTCTGTGGAATTACCATTATTCTCAGTGTGGTATTACCATGATTCTCACTGTGGAATTACCGTGATTCTCACTGTGGAATTACCGTGATTCACACTGTGGAATTACCGTGATTCACACTGTGGAATTACCGTGATTCACACTGTGGAATTACCGTGATTCACACTGTGGAATTACCGTGATTCTCACTGTGGAATTTCCTTGATTCACACTGTGGAATTACCGTGATTCTCACTGTGGAATTTCCGTGATTCTCACTGTGGAGTTACCATGAATCTCACTGTGGAATTACCGTGATTCTCACTGAATAGTTACCGTGATTCACACTGTGGAATTACCATGATTCTCACTATGTAATTACCGTGATTCACAGTGTGGTATTACCATGATTCTCACTGTGTAATTACTGTGATTCAATCTGTGGAATTACCGTGATTCTCAATGTGGTATTACCATGATTCGCACTGTGTAATTACTGTGATTCACTCTGTGGAATTACCGTGATTCTCAGTGTGGAATTACCATGATTCACACTGTGTACTTACCGTGATTCACACTTTGGAATTACCGTGATTCTCAGTGTGGAATTACCATGATTCTCAGTTTCGAATTACCATGATTCGCACTGTGGAATTAGCGTTATTCTCAGTGTGTTATTACCATTATTCTCACTGTGTAATTACCTTGATTCACACTGTGGTATTTCCGTGATTTTCACTGTGGAATTACCATGACTTAAACTGTGGAATTACCGTGATTCACATTGTGGAATTACCGTGATTCACACTGTGTAAATACCGTAATTCATACTGTGGAATTACGGTGATTCACACTGTGGAATTACCTTGATTCACACTGTGGTATTACCATGATTCTCACTGTGTAATTACTGTGACTAACTCTGTGGAATTACCGTGATACACATTGGGTTATAACCATGATTGCCACCTTGTAATTACTGTGATTCTCAGTGAATAGTTACCGTGATTCACACTGTGGAATTACCATGATTCTCACTATGTAATTACCGTGATTCACAGTGTGGTATTACCATGATTCTCACTGTGTAATTACTGTGATTCAATCTGTGCAATTACCGTGATTCTCAATGTGGTATTACCATGATTCGCACTGTGTAATTATTGTGATTCACTCTGTGGAATTACCGTGATTCTCAGTGTGGAATTACCATGATTCACACTGTGTACTTACCGTGATTCACACTTTGGAATTACCGTGATTCTCAGTGTGGAATTACCATGATTCTCAGTTTGGAATTACCATGATTCGCACTGTGGAATTAGCGTTATTCTCAGTGTGTTATTACCGTTATTCTCACTGTGTAATTACCTTGATTCACACTGTGGTATTTCCGTGATTTTCACTGTGGAATTACCATGACTTAAACTGTGGAATTACCGTGATTCACACTGTGGAATTACTGTGATTCACACTGTGTAAATACCGTAATTCATACTGTGGAATTACGGTGATTCACACTGTGGAATTACCTTGATTCACACTGTGGAATTACCGTGATTCACACTGTGGAATTACCGTGATTCACACTCTGTATTTACCGTGATTCACACTGTGGAATTACCGTGATTCGCACTGTGGAAATACCATGATTCACACTCTGTATTTACCGTGATTCGCACTGTGTATTTACCGTGATTAACACTGTGGAATTACCGTGATTCTCAGTGTGGAATTATCGTGATTCACACTGTGAAATTACCATAATTCGTTCAGCGGAATTATCGTGTTTCACACTGTGGAATTACTGTGATTCACACTTTGGAATTACCGTGATTCACTGTGTGGAATTACCGTGATTTGCTCAGTGGAATTACCGTGATTCACAATGCGGAATACCATGATTCACAGTGTGGGATTACCGTGATTCACACGGTTTAATTACCGTGATTCACTCTGTGGAATTACTGTGATTCTCAGTGTGCTATTACCGTGATTCACACTGTGGAATTACCGTGATTATCAGTTTGTTATTACCGTGATTCACACTGTGGAATTACTGTGATTCCCAGGGTGGTATTACCCTGATTCACACTGTGGAATTACCGTGATTCTCAGTTTGTTATTACCCTGATTCACACTGTGGAATTACCGTGAATCTCAGGGTGTTATTACCGTGAATCGCACGGTGGCATTACCGTGATTCTCAGTGTGGAATTACCGTGATTCACACTATGCAATTACCATGATTCGCACTGTGGTATTACCGTGATTCACACTGTGGAATTACCATGATTCTCAGTGCGGTATTACCGTGATTCACACTGTGGAATTACCGTGATTCTCAGTGCGTTATTACCGTGATTCACACTGTGGAATTACCGTGATTCTCAGTGTGGTATTACCGTGATTCACACTGTGGAATAACCGTGATTCACACTGTTTAATTACCGTGATTCACTCTGTGGAATTACCGTGATTCTCAGTGTGTTATTACCGTGATTCACACTGGGGAATTACCGTGATTCTCAGTGTGGTATTACCCTGATTCACACTGTGGAATTACCATGATTCTCAGTGTGTTATTACCCTGATTCACACTGTGGAATTACCGTGATTCTCAGTGTGGAATTACCGTGATTCTCAGTGTGGAATTACCGTGATTCTCAGTGTGGTATTACCGTGATTCACACTGTGGAATTACCGTGATTCACACTGTTTAATTACCGTGATTCACTCTGTGGAATTACCGTGATTCTCAGTGTGGTATTACCGTGATTCACACTGTGGAATTACCGTGATTCTCAGTGTAGTATTACCGTGATTCACACTGTGGAATTACCGTGATTCTCAGTGTGTTATTACCCTGATTCACACTGTGGAATTACCGTGATTCTCAGTGTGGAATTACTGTGATTCTCACTGTGGAATTAACGTGATTCTCACTGTGGAATTACCGTGATTCACACTGTGGAATTACCGTGATTCATACTGTGGAATTACCATGATTCACTCTGAGGAATGATCATGATTCACACTGTGGAATTACCGTGATTCACACTGAGGAATGATCATGATTCACACTGTGCAATTACCGTGATTTGCACCAAGGAATTACTGGGCAGAATTTTGGTGGGTGTGGGTGTCAGCAATTGGGAAGCCGACTGCTGCCCGCGCTCACGGCCTGACCGTGAGTGGAGATTGGGGTCTATCGGATGCCAGGCTCAGGAAGCCCCAGAAAGGCTGCCAGGGAAGGATGTCTGTCTGCTGCTGCAAGGACGAAGTCCAGATTGTCAGCAAATGCCGGGCAGGAGGGGGGCACTCGGCAATCTACCCTCCCCCCTCTGGTGTTTCAGACAAGTGCCTCTCTGGCAGCCAGAAGAGACATCCTTGTCCTTAGAGATGGGAGGAGGAGGTCAATGGACCTCACCATGAGGACATGGGAAGAGGTGGCAGCTTGGGTGAGCAGCTACAATGTGGTGATGTGCGCCTGGGTGCAGTGCCAGAAGTGCTTCAGTGACCCTCTGCGCTCAGGAAGGGCGAGTACTGTGTTGGTATGGGTCGGTGTGTTCAATGGTCTTGGGCTGGCCATTCCTCCCCCCTCCCCCCCCATGGGGTTCAAGGGAGTTAGAGTGTGAGTGCCAGCTGTCAATAACACAGGAACCCTGGCTGCTTGGAATGAGTGCCTTGCGGCTCAAGGACCATGACTCGGATGTGCCCTGTAAAGTGTTCCTCAGCTGTAATAGTGCTGCAGGTAGAGAGGTGACTAATCAATGCTCCTCTGTCCTTTCAGGAGAAGACATCCCGTAACTACATGGAGAGGTCGGGGACTGTCGAAGGACCACCCATCACCTCCTCATCCTCTCCAGATATGAACCAGGAGGCCTCAGAGCTCGTGAGCTGCCATGCACCTTGGTCAAGCAGCCGCAATGAGGATGGGCTGTCAGATGAAGGTAAGAGTGCAGTGCACTGACGTGAGAATTTCAGCTTGTGCAACCGTCCCAGTGTAATCTCTTCATTAATGTGAGCCTTGAACCTGGAATCCCCATTGATCCTTGAAAGAGGAAGGCAGCAAGATGCAGATCTCAGTTGCCTGACATGCACAGTGACAACGCAGTGACTTTAACTAATGACATATCCACACGAGCTCCCCCGACATCCTCTGCCCACAGTGTGGTAATACCATGATTCACACTGTGGAGTCACCGTGATTCACTGTGTGGAATTACCGTGATTCATGCTGTGGAATTACCATGATTCACGCTGTGGAATTAACGTGATTTGCGCTATGGAATTACCGTGATTCGCGCTGTGGAATTACCGTGATTCGTATTGTGGAATTACCGTGATTCGCACTGTGGAATTACCGTGATTCACGCTGTGGAATTACCGTGATTTACAGTGTGGAATTACCGTAATTCACGCCGTGGAATTACCGTGATTCACACAGTGGAATTACCATGATTCTCAGTGTGGAATTACCGTGATTCACACTGTGGAATTACGGTGATTCATGCCATGGAATTACCGTGATTCACGCCGTGGAATTACCGTGATTCACGTCGTGGAATTACCATGATTCACGCCGTGGTATTACTGTGATTCACACTTTGGAATTACCTTGATTCACTGTGTGGAATTACCATGATTTGCTCAGTGGAATTACCGTGATTCACAGTGTGGGATTACCATGATTCACACTGTGGTATTACCGTGATTCACACTGTGGAATTACCATGATTCGCACTGTGAAATTGCCATGATTCGCACTGTGAAATTGCCATGATTCTCACTGTGGAATTACCGTGATACTCACTGTGTTATTACCGTGATTCACTCTGTCGAATTACCATGATTCTCAGTGTGTTATTACCGTGATTCGCACTGTGGAATTACCGTGATTCTCAGTGTGTAATTACCGTGATTCACACTGTGGAATTACCATGCTTCTCAGTATGTTATTACTTTGATGCGCACTGTGTAATTACCGTGATTCGCACTGCGTAATTACTATGATTCACTCCATGCAATTACCCTGATTCTCAGTGTGGGATTAACGTGATTCTGAGTGGAATTTCCGTGATTCGCACTTTGGAATTGCCATGATTTGCACTGTGGAATTATCGTGATTCTCAGTGTGTTATTACTGTGATTCACACTGTGGAATTACTGTAATTCTCAGTGTGTCATTACCGTGATTCATACTGTGGAATTACCATGATTCTCAGTTTGTACTTACCGTGATTCACACTGTGGAATTGAAATGAATCACACTGTGGAATTACCGTGATTGACACTGTGGAATTACCGTGATTCTCTTTGTGGTATTACCATGATTCCCACTGTGCAATTACTGTGATTCATTCTGTGGAATTACCATTATTCTCAGCGTAGTATTACCATGATTCTCACTGTGTAATTACTCTGATTCACTCTGTGGAATAACCGTGATTCTCAGTATGGATTACCGTGATTCTCACTGTGTAATTACTGTGATTAACTCCATGGAATTACCGTGATTCACAGTGGGTTATAACCATGATTCTCACTGTGTAATTACTGTGATTCTCCCTGGGGAATTACCGTGATTCTCAGTGTGGTATTACAGTGATGCGCACCGTGTAATTACCGTGATTCTTACTGTGATTCACTCTGTGGAATTACCCTGATTCTCAGTGTGGGAATAACGTGATTCTGAGTGGAATTACTGTGATCCGCACTTTGGAATTGCCATGATTTGCACTGTGGAATTATCGTAATTCTCAGTGTGTTATTACCGTGATTCACACTGTGGAATTACTGTGATTCTCAGTTTGTACTTACCGTGATTCACACTGTGGAATTGCCATGAATCGCTCTGTGGAATTACCGTGATTGACACTATGGAATTACCGTGATTCTCAGTGTGTTATTACTGTCATACGCACTGTGGAATTACCATGATACTCAGTGTGTTATTACCATGATTCACACTGTGTAATTACTGTGATTCACTCTGTGGAATTATCTTGATTCTCAGTGTGGTATTACCATGATTCTCACTGTGTAATTACTGTGACTAACTCTGTGGAATTACCGTGATACACATTGGGTTGTAACCATGATTGTCACCTTGTAATTACGGTGATTCTCTCTGTGCAATTACCGTGATTCTCAGTGAATAGTTACCATGATTCACACTGTGGAATTACCATGATTCTCACTATGTAATTACCGTGATTCACAGTGTGGTATTACCATGATTCTCACTGTGTAATTACTGTGATTCAATCTGTGGAATTACCGTGATTCTCAATGTGGTATTACCATGATTCGCACTGTGTAATTACTGTGATTCACTCTGTGGAATTACCGTGATTCTCAGTGTGGAATTACCATGATTCACACTGTGTACTTACCGTGATTCACACTTTGGAATTACCGTGATTCTCAGTGTGGAATTACCATGATTCTCAGTTTTGAATTACCATGATTCGCACTGTGGAATTAGCGTTATTCTCAGTGTGTTATTACCGTTATTCTCACTGTGTAATTACCTTGATTCACACTGTGGTATTTCCGTGATTTTCACTGTGGAATTACCATGACTTAAACTGTGGAATTACCGTGATTCACATTGTGGAATTACCGTGATTCACACTGTGTAAATACCGTAATTCATACTGTGGAATTACGGTGATTCACACTGTGGAATTACCTTGATTCACACTGTGGTATTACCATGATTCTCACTGTGTAATTACTGTGACTAACTCTGTGGAATTACCGTGATACACATTGGGTTATAACCATGATTGCCACCTTGTAATTACTGTGATTCTCAGTGAATAGTTACCGTGATTCACACTGTGGAATTACCATGATTCTCACTATGTAATTACCGTGATTCACAGTGTGGTATTACCATGATTCTCACTGTGTAATTACTGTGATTCAATCTGTGCAATTACCGTGATTCTCAATGTGGTATTACCATGATTCGCACTGTGTAATTACTGTGATTCACTCTGTGGAATTACCGTGATTCTCAGTGTGGAATTACCATGATTCACACTGTGTACTTACCGTGATTCACACTTTGGAATTACCGTGATTCTCAGTGTGGAATTACCATGATTCTCAGTTTGGAATTACCATGATTCGCACTGTGGAATTAGCGTTATTCTCAGTGTGTTATTACCGTTATTCTCACTGTGTAATTACCTTGATTCACACTGTGGTATTTCCGTGATTTTCACTGTGGAATTACCATGACTTAAACTGTGGAATTACCGTGATTCACACTGTGGAATTACTGTGATTCACACTGTGTAAATACCGTAATTCATACTGTGGAATTACGGTGATTCACACTGTGGAATTACCTTGATTCACACTGTGGAATTACCGTGATTCACACTGTGGAATTACCGTGATTCACACTCTGTATTTACCGTGATTCACACTGTGGAATTACCGTGATTCGCACTGTGGAAATACCATGATTCACACTCTGTATTTACCGTGATTCGCACTGTGTATTTACCGTGATTAACACTGTGGAATTACCGTGATTCTCAGTGTGGAATTATCGTGATTCACACTGTGAAATTACCATAATTCGTTCAGCGGAATTATCGTGTTTCACACTGTGGAATTACTGTGATTCACACTTTGGAATTACCGTGATTCACTGTGTGGAATTACCGTGATTTGCTCAGTGGAATTACCGTGATTCACAATGCGGAATACCATGATTCACAGTGTGGGATTACCGTGATTCACACGGTTTAATTACCGTGATTCACTCTGTGGAATTACTGTGATTCTCAGTGTGCTATTACCGTGATTCACACTGTGGAATTACCGTGATTATCAGTTTGTTATTACCGTGATTCACACTGTGGAATTACTGTGATTCCCAGGGTGGTATTACCCTGATTCACACTGTGGAATTACCGTGATTCTCAGTTTGTTATTACCCTGATTCACACTGTGGAATTACCGTGAATCTCAGGGTGTTATTACCGTGAATCGCACGGTGGCATTACCGTGATTCTCAGTGTGGAATTACCGTGATTCACACTATGCAATTACCATGATTCGCACTGTGGTATTACCGTGATTCACACTGTGGAATTACCATGATTCTCAGTGCGGTATTACCGTGATTCACACTGTGGAATTACCGTGATTCTCAGTGCGTTATTACCGTGATTCACACTGTGGAATTACCGTGATTCTCAGTGTGGTATTACCGTGATTCACACTGTGGAATAACCGTGATTCACACTGTTTAATTACCGTGATTCACACTGTGGAATTACCGTGATTCTCAGTGTGTTATTACCCTGATTCACACTGGGGAATTACCGTGATTCTCAGTGTGGTATTACCCTGATTCACACTGTGGAATTACCATGATTCTCAGTGTGTTATTACCCTGATTCACACTGTGGAATTACCGTGATTCTCAGTGTGGAATTACCGTGATTCTCAGTGTGGAATTACCGTGATTCTCAGTGTGGTATTACCGTGATTCACCCTGTGGAATTACCGTGATTCACACTGTTTAATTACCGTGATTCACTCTGTGGAATTACCGTGATTCTCAGTGTGGTATTACCGTGATTCACACTGTGGAATTACCGTGATTCTCAGTGTGGTATTACCGTGATTCACACTGTGGAATTACCGTGATTCTCAGTGTGTTATTACCCTGATTCACACTGTGGAATTACCGTGATTCTCAGCGTGGAATTACTGTGATTCTCACTGTGGAATTAACGTGATTCTCACTGTGGAATTACCGTGATTCACACTGTGGAATTACCGTGATTCATACTGTGGAATTACCATGATTCACTCTGAGGAATGATCATGATTCACACTGTGGAATTACCGTGATTCACACTGAGGAATGATCATGATTCACACTGTGCAATTACCGTGATTTGCACCAAGGAATTACTGGGCAGAATTTTGGTGGGTGTGGGTGTCAGCAATTGGGAAGCCGACTGCTGCCCGCGCTCACGGCCTGACCGTGAGTGGAGATTGGGGTCTATCGGATGCCAGGCTCAGGAAGCCCCAGAAAGGCTGCCAGGGAAGGATGTCTGTCTGCTGCTGCAAGGACGAAGTCCAGATTGTCAGCAAATGCCGGGCAGGAGGGGGGCACTCGGCAATCTACCCTCCCCCCTCTGGTGTTTCAGACAAGTGCCTCTCTGGCAGCCAGAAGAGACATCCTTGTCCTTAGAGATGGGAGGAGGAGGTCAATGGACCTCACCATGAGGACATGGGAAGAGGTGGCAGCTTGGGTGAGCAGCTACAATGTGGTGATGTGCGCCTGGGTGCAGTGCCAGAAGTGCTTCAGTGACCCTCTGCGCTCAGGAAGGGCGAGTACTGTGTTGGTATGGGTCGGTGTGTTCAATGGTCTTGGGCTGGCCATTCCTCCCCCCACCCCCCCCCCCCCCCATGGGGTTCAAGGGAGTTAGAGTGTGAGTGCCAGCTGTCAATAACACAGGAACCCTGGCTGCTTGGAATGAGTGCCTTGCGGCTCAAGGACCATGACTCGGATGTGCCCTGTAAAGTGTTCCTCAGCTGTAATAGTGCTGCAGGTAGAGAGGTGACTAATCAATGCTCCTCTGTCCTTTCAGGAGAAGACATCCCGTAACTACATGGAGAGGTCGGGGACTGTCGAAGGACCACCCATCACCTCCTCATCCTCTCCAGATATGAACCAGGAGGCCTCAGAGCTCGTGAGCTGCCATGCACCTTGGTCAAGCAGCCGCAATGAGGATGGGCTGTCAGATGAAGGTAAGAGTGCAGTGCACTGACGTGAGAATTTCAGCTTGTGCAACCGTCCCAGTGTAATCTCTTCATTAATGTGAGCCTTGAACCTGGAATCCCCATTGATCCTTGAAAGAGGAAGGCAGCAAGATGCAGATCTCAGTTGCCTGACATGCACAGTGACAACGCAGTGACTTTAACTAATGACATATCCACACGAGCTCCCCCGACATCCTCTGCCCACAGTGTGGTAATACCATGATTCACACTGTGGAGTCACCGTGATTCACTGTGTGGAATTACCGTGATTCATGCTGTGGAATTACCATGATTCACGCTGTGGAATTAACGTGATTTGCGCTATGGAATTACCGTGATTCGCGCTGTGGAATTACCGTGATTCGTATTGTGGAATTACCGTGATTCGCACTGTGGAATTACCGTGATTCACGCTGTGGAATTACCGTGATTTACAGTGTGGAATTACCGTAATTCACGCCGTGGAATTACCGTGATTCACACAGTGGAATTACCATGATTCTCAGTGTGGAATTACCGTGATTCACACTGTGGAATTACGGTGATTCATGCCATGGAATTACCGTGATTCACGCCGTGGAATTACCGTGATTCACGTCGTGGAATTACCGTGATTCACGCCGTGGTATTACTGTGATTCACACTTTGGAATTACCTTGATTCACTGTGTGGAATTACCATGATTTGCTCAGTGGAATTACCGTGATTCACAGTGTGGGATTACCATGATTCACACTGTGGTATTACCGTGATTCACACTGTGGAATTACCATGATTCGCACTGTGAAATTGCCATGATTCGCACTGTGAAATTGCCATGATTCTCACTGTGGAATTACCGTGATACTCACTGTGTTATTACCGTGATTCACTCTGTCGAATTACCATGATTCTCAGTGTGTTATTACCGTGATTCGCACTGTGGAATTACCGTGATTCTCAGTGTGCAATTACCGTGATTCACACTGTGGAATTACCATGATTCTCAGTATGTTATTACTTTGATGCGCACTGTGTAATTACCGTGATTCGCACTGCGTAATTACTATGATTCACTCCATGCAATTACCCTGATTCTCAGTGTGGGATTAACGTGATTCTGAGTGGAATTTCCGTGATTCGCACTTTGGAATTGCCATGATTTGCACTGTGGAATTATCGTGATTCTCAGTGTGTTATTACTGTGATTCACACTGTGGAATTACTGTAATTCTCAGTGTGTCATTACCGTGATTCATACTGTGGAATTACCATGATTCTCAGTTTGTACTTACCGTGATTCACACTGTGGAATTGAAATGAATCACACTGTGGAATTACCGTGATTGACACTGTGGAATTACCGTGATTCTCTTTGTGGTATTACCATGATTCCCACTGTGCAATTACTGTGATTCATTCTGTGGAATTACCATTATTCTCAGCGTAGTATTACCATGATTCTCACTGTGTAATTACTCTGATTCACTCTGTGGAATAACCGCGATTCTCAGTATGGATTACCGTGATTCTCACTGTGTAATTACTGTGATTAACTCCATGGAATTACCGTGATTCACAGTGGGTTATAACCATGATTCTCACTGTGTAATTACTGTGATTCTCCCTGGGGAATTACCGTGATTCTCAGTGTGGTATTACAGTGATGCGCACCGTGTAATTACCGTGATTCTTACTGTGATTCACTCTGTGGAATTACCCTGATTCTCAGTGTGGGAATAACGTGATTCTGAGTGGAATTACTGTGATCCGCACTTTGGAATTGCCATGATTTGCACTGTGGAATTATCGTAATTCTCAGTGTGTTATTACCGTAATTCACACTGTGGAATTACTGTGATTCTCAGTTTGTACTTACCGTGATTCACACTGTGGAATTGCCATGAATCGCTCTGTGGAATTACCGTGATTGACACTATGGAATTACCGTGATTCTCAGTGTGTTATTACTGTCATACGCACTGTGGAATTACCATGATACTCAGTGTGTTATTACCGTGATTCACACTGTGTAATTACTGTGATTCACTCTGTGGAATTATCTTGATTCTCAGTGTGGTATTACCATGACTCTCACTGTGTAATTACTGTGACTAACTCTGTGGAATTACCGTGATACACATTGGGTTATAACCATGATTGTCACCTTGTAATTACGGTGATTCTCTCTGTGGAATTACCGTGATTCTCAGTGAATAGTTACCATGATTCACACTGTGGAATTACCATGATTCTCACTATGTAATTACCGTGATTCACAGTGTGGTATTACCATGATTCTCACTGTGTAATTACTGTGATTCAATCTGTGGAATTACCGTGATTCTCAATGTGGTATTACCATGATTCGCACTGTGTAATTACTGTGATTCACTCTGTGGAATTACCGTGATTCTCAGTGTGGAATTACCATGATTCACACTGTGTACTTACCGTGATTCACACTTTGGAATTACCGTGATTCTCAGTGTGGAATTACCATGATTCTCAGTTTCGAATTACCATGATTCGCACTGTGGAATTAGCGTTATTCTCTGTGTGTTATTACCGTTATTCTCACTGTGTAATTACCTTGATTCACACTGTGGTATTTCCGTGATTTTCACTGTGGAATTACCATGACTTAAACTGTGGAATTACCGTGATTCACACTGTGGAATTACCGTGACTCTCACTGTGTAAATAACGTAATTCATACTGTGGAATTACGGTGATTCACACTGTGGAATTACCTTGATTCACACTGTGGAATTACCGTGATTCTCACTGTGAAATTACCATGATTCACACTGTGGAAATACCTTGATTCACACTGTGGAATTAACGTGATTCTCACTGTGAAATTACCGTGATTCACACTGTGGAATTACTGTGATTCACACTGTGGAAATACCATGATTCACACTCTGTATTTACCGTGATTCGCACTGTGTATTTACCGTGATTCACACTGTGGAATTACCATGATTCTCAGTGTGGAATTATCGTGATTCACACTGTGAAATTACCGTAATTCGCTCAGAGGAATTATCGTGTTTCACACTGTGGAATTACCGTGATTCACACTTTGGAATTACCGTGATTCACTGTGTGGAATTACCTTGATTTGCTCAGTGGAATTACCGTGATTCACAGTGCGGAATACCATGATTCACACTGTGGTATTACCGTGATTCACACTGTGGAATTACCATGATTCGCACTGTGGAATTACCGTGATTTGCACTGTGGAATTACCGTGATTCACACTTTTGAATTACCGTGCTTCTCATGGTTATTACCGTGATTCGCACTGTGGAATTACCATGATTCTCAGTGTGGTAATACCATGATTCGCACTGTGGGTTTACCGTGATTCTCAGTGTGGCATTACCGTCATTCGCACTGAGGAATTGCCATGATTCGCACTGTGAAATTGCCATGATTTGCACTGTGAAATTGCCATGATTCGCACTGTGGAATTACTATGATTCTCAGTGTGTTATTACCGTGATTCACACTGTCGAATTACCATGATACTGAGTTTGTACATACCGTTATTCACACTGTAAAATTGCCATGAATCACACAGTGGAATTACCATGATTGACACTGTGGAATTACCGTGATTCTCAGTGTGTTATTACCGTGATTCGCACTGTGGAATTACCGTGATACTCAGTGAGTTATTACCATGATTCACACTGTGTAATTACTGTGATTCACTCTGTAGAATTACCATGATTCTCAGTGTGGTATTACCACGATTCTCACTGTGTAATTATGGTGATTCACTCTGTGGAATTACCGTTATTCTCAGTGTGGTATTACCATGATTCTCACTGTGGAATTACCGTGATTCTCACTGTGGAATTACCGTGATTCGCACTGTGGAATTACCGTGATTCACACTGTGGAATTACCGTGATTCACACTGTGGAATTACCGTGATTCTCAGTGTGGAATTACCATGATTCTCAGTTTGGAATTACCATGATTCGCACTGTGGAATTAGCGTTATTCTCAGTGTGTTATTACCGTTATTCTCACTGTGTAATTACCTTGATTCACACTGTGGTATTTCCGTGATTTTCACTGTGGAATTACCATGACTTAAACTGTGGAATTACCGTGATTCACACTGTGGAATTACCGTGACTCTCACTGTGTAAATAACGTAATTCATACTGTGGAATTACGGTGATTCACACTGTGGAATTACCTTGATTCACACTGTGGAATTACCGTGATTCTCACTGTGAAATTACCATGATTCACACTGTGGAAATACCTTGATTCACACTGTGGAATTAACGTGATTCTCACTGTGAAATTACCGTGATTCACACTGTGGAATTACTGTGATTCGCACTGTGGAATTACCATGATTCACACTCTGTATTTACCGTGATTCGCACTGTGTATTTACCGTGATTCACACTGTGGAATTACCGTGATTCTCAGTGTGGAATTATCGTGATTCACACTGTGAAATTACCGTAATTCGCTCAGCGGAATTATCGTGTTTCACACTGTGGAATTACCGTGATTCACACTTTGGAATTACCGTGATTCACTGTGTGGAATTACCTTGATTTGCTCAGTGGAATTACCGTGATTCACAGTGCGGAATACCATGATTCACACTGTGGGATTACCGTGATTCACACTGTGGTATTACCGTGATTCACACTGTGGAATTACCATGATTCGCACTGTGGAATTACCGTGATTTGCACTGTGGAATTACCGTGATTCACACTTTTGAATTACCGTGCTTCTCATGGTTATTACCGTGATTCGCACTGTGGCATTACCATGATTCTCAGTGTGGTAATACCATGATTCGCACTGTGGGTTTACCGTGATTCTCAGTGTGGCATTACCGTCATTCGCACTGAGGAATTGCCATGATTCGCACTGTGAAATTGCCATGATTTGCACTGTGAAATTGCCATGATTCGCACTGTGGAATTACCATGATTCTCAGTGTGTTATTACCGTGATTCACACTGTGGAATTACCATGATACTGAGTTTGTACATACCGTTATTCACACTGTAAAATTGCCATGAATCACACAGTGGAATTACCATGATTGACACTGTGGAATTACCGTGATTCTCAGTGTGTTATTACCGTGATTCGCACTGTGGAATTACCGTGATACTCAGTGAGTTATTACCATGATTCACACTGTGTAATTACTGTGATTCACTCTGTAGAATTACCATGATTCTCAGTGTGGTATTACCACGATTCTCACTGTGTAATTATGGTGATTCACTCTGTGGAATTACCGTTATTCTCAGTGTGGTATTACCATGATTCCCACTGTGCAATTACTGTGATTCATTCTGTGGAATTACCATTATTCTCAGTGTGGTATTACCATGATTCTCACTGTGGAATTACCGTGATTCTCACTGTGGAATTACCGTGATTCACACTGTGGAATTACCGTGATTCACACTGTGGAATTACCGTGATTCACACTGTGGAATTACCGTGATTCACACTGTGGAATTACCGTGATTCTCACTGTGGAATTACCGTGATTCTCACTGTGGAATTTCCTTGATTCACACTGTGGAATTACCGTGATTCTCACTGTGGAATTTCCGTGATTCTCACTGTGGAGTTACCATGAATCTCACTGTGGAATTACCGTGATTCTCACTGAATAGTTACCGTGATTCACACTGTGGAATTACCATGATTCTCACTATGTAATTACCGTGATTCACAGTGTGGTATTACCATGATTCTCACTGTGTAATTACTGTGATTCAATCTGTGGAATTACCGTGATTCTCAATGTGGTATTACCATGATTCGCACTGTGTAATTACTGTGATTCACTCTGTGGAATTACCGTGATTCTCAGTGTGGAATTACCATGATTCACACTGTGTACTTACCGTGATTCACACTTTGGAATTACCGTGATTCTCAGTGTGGAATTACCATGATTCTCAGTTTGGAATTACCATGATTCGCACTGTGGAATTAGCGTTATTCTCAGTGTGTTATTACCGTTATTCTCACTGTGTAATTACCTTGATTCACACTGTGGTATTTCCGTGATTTTCACTGTGGAATTACCATGATTTAAACTGTGGAATTACCGTGATTCACACTGTGGAATTACCGTGACTCTCACTGTGTAAATACCGTAATTCATACTGTGGAATTACGGTGATTCACACTGTGGAATTACCTTGATTCACACTGTGGAATTACCGTGATTCTCACTGTGAAATTACCATGATTCACATTGTGGAATTACCGTGATTCACACTCATAAATTACCATGATTCACACTGTGGTATTACCGTGATTCACACTGTGGAATTACCATGATTCGCACTGTGGAATTACCGTGATACTCAGTGTGTTATTACCGTGATTCACACTGAGTAATTACTGTGATGCACTCTGTGGAATTATCTTGATTCTCAGTGTGGAATTACCATGATTCTCACTGTGTAATTACTGTGACTAACTCTGTGGAATTACCGTGATACACATTGGGTTATAACCATGATTGCCACCTTGTAATTACTGTGATTCTCAGTGAATAGTTACCATGATTCACACTGTGGAATTACCATGATTCTCACTATGTAATTACCGTGATTCACAGTGTGGTATTACCATGATTCTCACTGTGTAATTACTGTGATTCAATCTGTGGAATTACCGTGATTCTCAATGTGGTATTACCATGATTCGCACTGTGTAATTACTGTGATTCACTCTGTGGAATTACCGTGATTCTCAGTGTGGAATTACCATGATTCACACTGTGTACTTACCGTGATTCACACTTTGGAATTACCGTGATTCTCAGTGTGGAATTACCATGATTCTCAGTTTCGAATTACCATGATTCGCACTGTGGAATTAGCGTTATTCTCAGTGTGTTATTACCGTTATTCTCACTGTGTAATTACCTTGATTCACACTGTGGTATTTCCGTGATTTTCACTGTGGAATTACCATGACTTAAACTGTGGAATTACCGTGATTCACATTGTGGAATTACCGTGATTCACACTGTGTAAATACCGTAATTCATACTGTGGAATTACGGTGATTCACACTGTGGAATTACCTTGATTCACACTGTGGTATTACCATGATTCTCACTGTGTAATTACTGTGACTAACTCTGTGGAATTACCGTGATACACATTGGGTTATAACCATGATTGCCACCTTGTAATTACTGTGATTCTCAGTGAATAGTTACCGTGATTCACACTGTGGAATTACCATGATTCTCACTATGTAATTACCGTGATTCACAGTGTGGTATTACCATGATTCTCACTGTGTAATTACTGTGATTCAATCTGTGCAATTACCGTGATTCTCAATGTGGTATTACCATGATTCGCACTGTGTAATTACTGTGATTCACTCTGTGGAATTACCGTGATTCTCAGTGTGGAATTACCATGATTCACACTGTGTACTTACCGTGATTCACACTTTGGAATTACCGTGATTCTCAGTGTGGAATTACCATGATTCTCAGTTTGGAATTACCATGATTCGCACTGTGGAATTAGCGTTATTCTCAGTGTGTTATTACCGTTATTCTCACTGTGTAATTACCTTGATTCACACTGTGGTATTTCTGTGATTTTCACTGTGGAATTACCATGACTTAAACTGTGGAATTACCGTGATTCACACTGTGGAATTACTGTGATTCACACTGTGTAAATACCGTAATTCATACTGTGGAATTACGGTGATTCACACTGTGGAATTACCTTGATTCACACTGTGGAATTACCGTGATTCACACTGTGGAATTACCGTGATTCACACTCTGTATTTACCGTGATTCACACTGTGGAATTACCGTGATTCGCACTGTGGAAATACCATGATTCACACTCTGTATTTACCGTGATTCGCACTGTGTATTTACCGTGATTAACACTGTGGAATTACCGTGATTCTCAGTGTGGAATTATCGTGATTCACACTGTGAAATTACCATAATTCGTTCAGCGGAATTATCGTGTTTCACACTGTGGAATTACTGTGATTCACACTTTGGAATTACCGTGATTCACTGTGTGGAATTACCGTGATTTGCTCAGTGGAATTACCGTGATTCACAATGCGGAATACCATGATTCACAGTGTGGGATTACCGTGATTCACACGGTTTAATTACCGTGATTCACTCTGTGGAATTACTGTGATTCTCAGTGTGCTATTACCGTGATTCACACTGTGGAATTACCGTGATTATCAGTTTGTTATTACCGTGATTCACACTGTGGAATTACTGTGATTCCCAGGGTGGTATTACCCTGATTCACACTGTGGAATTACCGTGATTCTCAGTTTGTTATTACCCTGATTCACACTGTGGAATTACCGTGAATCTCAGGGTGTTATTACCGTGAATCGCACGGTGGCATTACCGTGATTCTCAGTGTGGAATTACCGTGATTCACACTATGCAATTACCATGATTCGCACTGTGGTATTACCGTGATTCACACTGTGGAATTACCATGATTCTCAGTGCGGTATTACCGTGATTCACACTGTGGAATTACCGTGATTCTCAGTGCGTTATTACCGTGATTCACACTGTGGAATTACCGTGATTCTCAGTGTGGTATTACCGTGATTCACACTGTGGAATAACCGTGATTCACACTGTTTAATTACCGTGATTCACACTGTGGAATTACCGTGATTCTCAGTGTGTTATTACCCTGATTCACACTGGGGAATTACCGTGATTCTCAGAGTGGTATTACCCTGATTCACACTGTGGAATTACCATGATTCTCAGTGTGTTATTACCCTGATTCACACTGTGGAATTACCGTGATTCTCAGTGTGGAATTACCGTGATTCTCAGTGTGGAATTACCGTGATTCTCAGTGTGGTATTACCGTGATTCACCCTGTGGAATTACCGTGATTCACACTGTTTAATTACCGTGATTCTCACTGTGGAATTACCGTGATTCTCAGTGTGGTATTACCGTGATTCACACTGTGGAATTACCGTGATTCTCAGTGTGGTATTACCGTGATTCACACTGTGGAATTACCGTGATTCTCAGTGTGTTATTACCCTGATTCACACTGTGGAATTACCGTGATTCTCAGCGTGGAATTACTGTGATTCTCACTGTGGAATTAACGTGATTCTCACTGTGGAATTACCGTGATTCACACTGTGGAATTACCGTGATTCATACTGTGGAATTACCATGATTCACTCTGAGGAATGATCATGATTCACACTGTGGAATTACCGTGATTCACACTGAGGAATGATCATGATTCACACTGTGCAATTACCGTGATTTGCACCAAGGAATTACTGGGCAGAATTTTGGTGGGTGTGGGTGTCAGCAATTGGGAAGCCGACTGCTGCCCGCGCTCACGGCCTGACCGTGAGTGGAGATTGGGGTCTATCGGATGCCAGGCTCAGGAAGCCCCAGAAAGGCTGCCAGGGAAGGATGTCTGTCTGCTGCTGCAAGGACGAAGTCCAGATTGTCAGCAAATGCCGGGCAGGAGGGGGGCACTCGGCAATCTACCCTCCCCCCTCTGGTGTTTCAGACAAGTGCCTCTCTGGCAGCCAGAAGAGACATCCTTGTCCTTAGAGATGGGAGGAGGAGGTCAATGGACATCACCATGAGGACATGTGAAGAGGTGGCAGCTTGGGTGAGCAGCTACAATGTGGTGATGTGCGCCTGGGTGCAGTGCCAGAAGTGCTTCAGTGACCCTCTGCGCTCAGGAAGGGCGAGTACTGTGTTGGTATGGGTCGGTGTGTTCAATGGTCTTGGGCTGGCCATTCCTCCCCCCACCCCCCCCCCCCCCCCCCATGGGGTTCAAGGGAGTTAGAGTGTGAGTGCCAGCTGTCAATAACACAGGAACCCTGGCTGCTTGGAATGAGTGCCTTGCGGCTCAAGGACCATGACTCGGATGTGCCCTGTAAAGTGTTCCTCAGCTGTAATAGTGCTGCAGGTAGAGAGGTGACTAATCAATGCTCCTCTGTCCTTTCAGGAGAAGACATCCCGTAACTACATGGAGAGGTCGGGGACTGTCGAAGGACCACCCATCACCTCCTCATCCTCTCCAGATATGAACCAGGAGGCCTCAGAGCTCGTGAGCTGCCATGCACCTTGGTCAAGCAGCCGCAATGAGGATGGGCTGTCAGATGAAGGTAAGAGTGCAGTGCACTGACGTGAGAATTTCAGCTTGTGCAACCGTCCCAGTGTAATCTCTTCATTAATGTGAGCCTTGAACCTGGAATCCCCATTGATCCTTGAAAGAGGAAGGCAGCAAGATGCAGATCTCAGTTGCCTGACATGCACAGTGACAACGCAGTGACTTTAACTAATGACATATCCACACGAGCTCCCCCGACATCCTCTGCCCACAGTGTGGTAATACCATGATTCACACTGTGGAGTCACCGTGATTCACTGTGTGGAATTACCGTGATTCATGCTGTGGAATTACCATGATTCACGCTGTGGAATTAACGTGATTTGCGCTATGGAATTACCGTGATTCGCGCTGTGGAATTACCGTGATTCGTATTGTGGAATTACCGTGATTCGCACTGTGGAATTACCGTGATTCACGCTGTGGAATTACCGTGATTTACAGTGTGGAATTACCGTAATTCACGCCGTGGAATTACCGTGATTCACACAGTGGAATTACCATGATTCTCAGTGTGGAATTACCGTGATTCACACTGTGGAATTACGGTGATTCATGCCATGGAATTACCGTGATTCACGCCGTGGAATTACCGTGATTCACGTCGTGGAATTACCGTGATTCACGCCGTGGTATTACTGTGATTCACACTTTGGAATTACCTTGATTCACTGTGTGGAATTACCATGATTTGCTCAGTGGAATTACCGTGATTCACAGTGTGGGATTACCATGATTCACACTGTGGTATTACCGTGATTCACACTGTGGAATTACCATGATTCGCACTGTGAAATTGCCATGATTCGCACTGTGAAATTGCCATGATTCTCACTGTGGAATTACCGTGATACTCACTGTGTTATTACCGTGATTCACTCTGTCGAATTACCATGATTCTCAGTGTGTTATTACCGTGATTCGCACTGTGGAATTACCGTGATTCTCAGTGTGCAATTACCGTGATTCACACTGTGGAATTACCATGATTCTCAGTATGTTATTACTTTGATGCGCACTGTGTAATTACCGTGATTCGCACTGCGTAATTACTATGATTCACTCCATGCAATTACCCTGATTCTCAGTGTGGGATTAACGTGATTCTGAGTGGAATTTCCGTGATTCGCACTTTGGAATTGCCATGATTTGCACTGTGGAATTATCGTGATTCTCAGTGTGTTATTACTGTGATTCACACTGTGGAATTACTGTAATTCTCAGTGTGTCATTACCGTGATTCATACTGTGGAATTACCATGATTCTCAGTTTGTACTTACCGTGATTCACACTGTGGAATTGAAATGAATCACACTGTGGAATTACCGTGATTGACACTGTGGAATTACCGTGATTCTCTTTGTGGTATTACCATGATTCCCACTGTGCAATTACTGTGATTCATTCTGTGGAATTACCATTATTCTCAGCGTAGTATTACCATGATTCTCACTGTGTAATTACTCTGATTCACTCTGTGGAATAACCGCGATTCTCAGTATGGATTACCGTGATTCTCACTGTGTAATTACTGTGATTAACTCCATGGAATTACCGTGATTCACAGTGGGTTATAACCATGATTCTCACTGTGTAATTACTGTGATTCTCCCTGGGGAATTACCGTGATTCTCAGTGTGGTATTACAGTGATGCGCACCGTGTAATTACCGTGATTCTTACTGTGATTCACTCTGTGGAATTACCCTGATTCTCAGTGTGGGAATAACGTGATTCTGAGTGGAATTACTGTGATCCGCACTTTGGAATTGCCATGATTTGCACTGTGGAATTATCGTAATTCTCAGTGTGTTATTACCGTGATTCACACTGTGGAATTACTGTGATTCTCAGTTTGTACTTACCGTGATTCACACTGTGGAATTGCCATGAATCGCTCTGTGGAATTACCGTGATTGACACTATGGAATTACCGTGATTCTCAGTGTGTTATTACTGTCATACGCACTGTGGAATTACCATGATACTCAGTGTGTTATTACCGTGATTCACACTGTGTAATTACTGTGATTCACTCTGTGGAATTATCTTGATTCTCAGTGTGGTATTACCATGATTCTCACTGTGTAATTACTGTGACTAACTCTGTGGAATTACCGTGATACACATTGGGTTATAACCATGATTGTCACCTTGTAATTACGGTGATTCTCTCTGTGGAATTACCGTGATTCTCAGTGAATAGTTACCGTGATTCACACTGTGGAATTACCATGATTCTCACTATGTAATTACCGTGATTCACAGTGTGGTATTACCATGATTCTCACTGTGTAATTACTGTGATTCAATCTGTGGAATTACCGTGATTCTCAATGTGGTATTACCATGATTCGCACTGTGTAATTACTGTGATTCACTCTGTGGAATTACCGTGATTCTCAGTGTGGAATTACCATGATTCACACTGTGTACTTACCGTGATTCACACTTTGGAATTACCGTGATTCTCAGTGTGGAATTACCATGATTCTCAGTTTCGAATTACCATGATTCGCACTGTGGAATTAGCGTTATTCTCTGTGTGTTATTACCGTTATTCTCACTGTGTAATTACCTTGATTCACACTGTGGTATTTCCGTGATTTTCACTGTGGAATTACCATGACTTAAACTGTGGAATTACCGTGATTCACACTGTGGAATTACCGTGACTCTCACTGTGTAAATAACGTAATTCATACTGTGGAATTACGGTGATTCACACTGTGGAATTACCGTGATTCACACTGTGGAATTACCGTGATTCTCACTGTGAAATTACCATGATTCACATTGTGGAATTACCGTGATTCACACTCATAAATTACCATGATTCACACTGTGGTATTACCGTGATTCACACTGTGGAATTACCATGATTCGCACTGTGGAATTACCGTGATTCGCACTGTGGAATTACCGTGATTCAAACTTTTGAATTACCGTGTTTCTCACTGTTATTACCGTGATTCACGCTGTGGAATTACCGTGATTCTCAGTGTGGTATTACCATGATTCGCACTGTGGGTTTACCGTGATTCTCAGTGTGGTATTACCGTCATTCACACTGAGAACTTGCCATGATTCGCACTGTGAAATTGCCATGATTCGCACTGTGGAATTACCATGATTCTCAGTGTGTTATTACCGTGATTCACACTGTGGTATTACCATGATACTGAGTTTGTACATACCGTTATTCACACTGTAAAATTGCCATGAATCACACAGTGGAATTACCGTGATTGACACTATGGAATTACTGTGATTCTCAGTGTGTTATTACCGTGATTCGCACTGTGGAATTACTGTGATTCACTCTGTAGAATTACCTTGATTCTCAGTGTGGTATTACAACGATTTTCACTGTGTAATTACTTTGATTCACTCTGTGGAATTACCGTTATTCTCAGTGTGGTATTACCATGATTCTCACTGTGGAATTACTCTGATTCACTCTGTGGAATTACCATGATTCTCAGTGTGTTGTTACCGTGATTCACACTGTGGAATTACCATGATTCTCCCTGTGTAATTACCGTGATTCACTCTGTGGAATTACCGTGATTCTCAGTGTGGTATTACCATGGTTCTCACTGTGTAATTACCGTAATTCACTCTGTGGAATTACCGTGATTCTCAGTGTGGAATTACCATGATTCACACTGTGGAATTACTGTGATTCACTCTGTGGAATTACCGTGATTCTCAGTGTGTTATTACTGTGATTCGCACTGTGGAATTACCGTGATTCACACTGTGGAATTACCGTGATTCTCACTGTGAAATTACCATGATTCACACTGTGGAATTACCGTGATTCACACTCATAAATTACCATGATTCACACTGTGGTATTACCGTGATTCACACTGTGGAATTACCATGATTCGCACTGTGGAATTACCGTGATTCGCACTGTGGAATTACCGTGATTCAAACTTTTGAACTACCGTGATTCTCACTGTTATTACCGTGATTCGCACTGTGGAATTACCGTGATTCTCAGTGTGGTTTTACCATGATTCGCACTGTGGGTTTACCGTGATTCTCAGTGTGGTATTACCGTCATTCGCACTGATGAATTGCCATGATTCGCACTGTGAAATTGCCATGATTCGCACTGTGGAATTACCATGATTCTCAGTGTGTTATTACCGTGATTCACACTGTGGAATTACCATGATACTGAGTTTGTACATACCGTTATTCACACTGTAAAATTGCCATGAATCACACAGTGGAATTACCGTGATTGACACTGTGGAATTACCGTGATTCTCAGTGTGTTATTACTGTGATTTGCACTGTGGAATTACCGTGATACTCAGTGAGTTATTACCATGATTCACACTGTGTAATTACTGTGATTCACTCTGTAGAATTACCTTGATTATCAGTGTGGTATTACCACGATTCTCACTGTGTAATTATGGTGATTCACTCTGTGGAATTACCGTTATTCTCAGTGTGGTATTACCATGATTCCCACTGTGCAATTACTGAGATTCATTCTGTGGAATTACCATTATTCTCAGTGTGGTATTACCATGATTCTCACTGTGTAATTACTCTGATTCACTCTGTGGAATTACCATTATTCTCAGTGTGGTATTACCATGATTCTCACTGTGTAATTACTCTGATTCACTCTGTGGAATAACAGTGATTCTCAGTGTGTTATTACCATAATTCTGACTGTGTAATTACTGTGATTAACTCCATGGAATTACCGTGATTCACAGTGGGTTATAACCATGATTCTCACTGTGTAATTACTGTGATTCTCCCTGGGGAATTACCGTGATTCTCAGTGTGGTATTACCGTGATTCGCACTGTGGAATTGCTGTGATTCTCAGTTTGTACTTACCGTGATTCACACTGTGGAATTGCCATGAATCGCTCTGTGGAATTACCGTGATTGACACTATGGAATTACTGTGATTCTCAGTGTGTTATTACTGTCATACGCACTGTGGAATTACCGTGATACTCAGTGTGTTATTACCGTGATTCACACTGTGTAATTACTGTGATTCACTCTGTGGAATTATCTTGATTCTCAGTGTGGTATTACCATGATTCTCACTGTGTAATTACTGTGACTAACTCTGTGGAATTACCGTGATACACATTGGGTTATAACCATGATTGTCACCTTGTAATTACTGTGATTCTCTCTGTGGAATTACCGTGATTCTCAGTGAATAGTTACCGTGATTCACACTGTGGAATTACCATGATTCTCACTATGTAATTACCGTGATTCACAGTGTGGTATTACCATGATTCTCACTGTGTAATTACTGTGATTCAATCTGTGGAATTACCGTGATTCTCAATGTGGTATTACCATGATTCGCACTGTGTAATTACTGTGATTCACTCTGTGGAATTACCGTGATTCTCAGTGTGGAATTACCATGATTCACACTGTGTACTTACCGTGATTCACACTTTGGAATTACCGTGATTCTCAGTGTGGAATTACCATGATTCTCAGTTTGGAATTACCATGATTCGCACTGTGGAATTAGCGTTATTCTCAGTGTGTTATTACCGTTATTCTCACTGTGTAATTACCTTGATTCACACTGTGGTATTTCCGTGATTTTCACTGTGGAATTACCATGATTTAAACTGTGGAATTACCGTGATTCACACTGTGGAATTACCGTGACTCTCACTGTGTAAATACCGTAATTCATACTGTGGAATTACGGTGATTCACACTGTGGAATTACCTTGATTCACACTGTAGAATTACCGTGATTCTCACTGTGAAATTACCATAATTCACACTGTGGAATTACCGTGATTCACACTCATAAATTACCATGATTCACACTGTGGTATTACCGTGATTCACACTGTGGAATTACCATGATTCGCACTGTGGAATTACCATGATTCGCACTGTGGAATTACCGTGATTCACACTTTTGAATTACCGTGATTCTCACTGTTATTACCGTGATTCGCACTGTGGAATTACCGTGATTCTCAGTGTGGTATTACCATGATTCGCACTGTGGGTTTACCGTGATTCTCAGTGTGGTATTACCGTCATTCGCACTGAGGAATTGCCATGATTCGCACTGTGAAATTGCCATGATTCGCACTGTGAAATTACCATGATTCTCAGTGTGTTATTACCATGATTCACACTGTGGTATTACCATGATACTGAGTTTGTACATACCGTTATTCACACTGTAAAATTGCCATGAATCACACAGTGGAATTACCGTGATTGACACTATGGAATTACCGTGATTCTCAGTGTGTTATTACCGTGATTCGCACTGTGGAATTACCGTGATACTCAGTGAGTTATTACCATGATTCACACTGTGTAATTACTGTGATTCACTCTGTAGAATTACCTTGATTCTCAGTGTGGTATTACAACGATTTTCACTGTGTAATTACTTTGATTCACTCTGTGGAATTACCGTTATTCTCAGTGTGGTATTACCATGATTCTCACTGTGGAATTACTCTGATTCACTCTGTGGAATTACCATGATTCTCAGTGTGTTGTTACCGTGATTCACACTGTGGAATTACCATGATTCTCCCTGTGTAATTACCGTGATTCACTCTGTGGAGTTACCGTGATTCTCAGTGTGGTATTACCATGCTTCTCACTGTGTAATTACCGTAATTCACTCTGTGGAATTACCGTGATTCTCAGTGTGGAATTACCATGATTCACACTGTGGAATTACTGTGATTCACTCTGTGGAATTACCGTGATTCTCAGTGTTTTATTACTGTGATTCGCACTGTGGAATTACCGTGATTCACACTGTGGAATTACCATGATTCTCAGTGTGTTATTACCGTGATTCACACAGTGGAATTACCGTCATTCTCAGTGTGGTATTACCGTGACTCACATTGTGTAATTACCGTGATTCACTCTTTGGAATTACCGTTATTCTCAGTTTGGTATTACTGTGATTCGCACTTTGGAATTACAGTGATTCACCCGTTGGAATTACCGTGAATCTCAGTGTGGTATTACCATGATTCACACTTTGGAATTACCGTGATTCTCTGTGTGGAATTACCATGATTCACACTGTGGAATTACTGTGATTCACTCTGTGGAATTACTGTGATTCTCAGTGTGGTATTACTCTGATTCGCACTGTGGAATTACCGTGATTCACACTGTGGAATTACCATGATTCTCAGTGTGGTATTACCATGATTCACACTGTGGAATTACTGTGATTCACTCTGTGGAATTACCGTGATTCTCAGTGTTTTATTACTGTGATTCGCACTGTGGAATTACCGTGATTCACACTGTGGAATTACCATGATTCTCAGTGTGTTATTACCGTGATTCACACAGTGGAATTACCGTCATTCTCAGTGTGGTATTACCGTGACTCACATTGTGTAATTACCGTGATTCACTCTTTGGAATTACCGTTATTCTCAGTTTGGTATTACTGTGATTCGCACTTTGGAATTACAGTGATTCACCCGTTGGAATTACCGTGCATCTCAGTGTGGTATTACCATGATTCACACTTTGGAATTCCCGTGATTCTCTGTGTGGAATTACCATGATTCACACTGTGGAATTACTGTGATTCACACTGTGGAATTACTGTGATTCACTCTGTGGAATTACCGTGATTCTCAGTGTTTTATTACTGTGATTCGCACTGTGGAATTACCGTGATTCACACTGTGGAATTACCATGATTCTCAGTGTGTTATTACCGTGATTCACACAGTGGAATTACCGTCATTCTCAGTGTGGTATTACCGTGACTCACATTGTGTAATTACCGTGATTCACTCTTTGGAATTACCGTTATTCTCAGTTTGGTATTACTGTGATTCGCACTTTGGAATTACAGTGATTCACCCGTTGGAATTACCGTGAATCTCAGTGTGGTATTACCATGATTCACACTTTGGAATTACCGTGATTCTCTGTGTGGAATTACCATGATTCACACTGTGGAATTACTGTGATTCACTCTGTGGAATTACTGTGATTCTCAGTGTGGTATTACTCTGATTCGCACTGTGGAATTACCGTGATTCACACTGTGGAATTACCATGATTCTCAGTGTGGTATTACTGTGATTCGCACTGTGGAATTACCGTGATTCACACTGTGGAATTACCATGATTCTCAGTGTGGAATTACCATGATTCACACTGTGGAATTACTGTGATTCACTCTGTGGAATTACCGTGATTCTCAGTGTTTTATTACTGTGATTCGCACTGTGGAATTACCGTGATTCACACTGTGGAATTACCATGATTCTCAGTGTGTTATTACCGTGATTCACACAGTGGAATTACCGTCATTCTCAGTGTGGTATTACCGTGACTCACATTGTGTAATTACCGTGATTCACTCTTTGGAATTACCGTTATTCTCAGTTTGGTATTACTGTGATTCGCACTTTGGAATTACAGTGATTCACCCGTTGGAATTACCGTGCATCTCAGTGTGGTATTACCATGATTCACACTTTGGAATTCCCGTGATTCTCTGTGTGGAATTACCATGATTCACACTGTGGAATTACTGTGATTCACTCTGTGGAATTACTGTGATTCTCAGTGTGGTATTACTCTGATTCGCACTGTGGAATTACCGTGATTCACACTGTGGAATTACCATGATTCTCAGTGTGGTATTACTGTGATTCGCACTGTGGAATTACCGTGATTCACACTGTGGAATTACCATGATTCTCAGTGTGTTATTACCGTGATTCACACTGTGGTATTACCGTGATTCACACTGTGGAATTACCGTGATTCACACGGTGTAATTACTGTTATTCACTCTGTGGAATTACCGTGATTCTCAGTGTGGTATTACTGTGATTCGCACTGTGTAATTACCGTGATTCACACTGTGGAATTCCCGTGATTCACACTGTGGAATTCCCGTGATTCTCAGTGTGGTATTACCGTGATTCACACTGTGGAATTACCGTGATTATCAGTTTGTTATTACTGTGATTCACACTGTGGAATTACCGTGATTCTCAGTGTCTAATTACCGAGATTCACACTGTGGAATTACCATGATTCTCAGTGTGTTATTACTGTGATGCGCACCGTGTAATTACCGTGATTCGCACTGTGTAATTACTGTGATTCACTCTGTTGAGTTGCCCTGATTCTCAGTGTGGGATTAACGTGATTCTGAGTGAAATTTCCGTGATTCGCACTTTGGAATGGCCATGATTTGCACTGTGGAATTATCGTCATTCTCAGTGTCTCATTACCGTGATTCACACTGTGGAATTAATGTAATTCTCAGTGTGTTATTACCGTGATTCACACTGTGGAATTACCATGATTCTCAGTTTGTACTTACCGTGATTAACACTGTGCATTGCCATGAATCACACAGTGGAATTATCGTGATTGACACTGTGGAATTACCGTGATTCTCAGTGTGTTATTACCGTGATTCGCACTGTGGAATTACCATGATTCTCACTGTGTAATTACCGTGATTCACAGTGTGGTATTACCATGATTCTCACTGTGTAATTACTGTGATTCAATCTGTGGAATTACCGTGATTCTCAATGTGGTATTACCATGATTCTCACTGTTTAATTACTGTGATTCACTCTGTGGAATTACCGTGATTCTCAGTGTGGAATTACCATGATTCACACTGTGGACTTACCGTGATTCACACTGTGGAATTACCGTGATGCACACTTTGGAATTACCGTGATTCTCAGTGTGTAATTACCGTGATTCTCAGTTTGGACTTACCATGATTCGCACTGTGGAATTACCTTCATTCTCAGTGAGTTATTACCGTTAATCTCACTGTGTAATTACCGTGATTCACACTGTGGTATTACCGTGATTTTCACTGTGGAATTACCGTGATTCTCACTGTGGAATTACCATGATTCACACTGTGGTATTACCGTGATTCACACTCTGTAATTACCGTGATTCACACTGTGGAATTACTGTCATTCGCAATGTGGAAAATGCCATGATTCACACTCTGTATTTACCGTGATTCACAATGTCTATTTACGTGATTCACACTGTGTAAATACCGTGATTCACACTGTGGAATTACCGTAATTCGCTCAGCGGAATTATCGTGTTTCACACTGTGGAATTACCGTGATTCACACTTTGGAATTACCGTGATTCACTGTGTGGAATTACCGTGATTTGCTCAGTGGAATTACCATGATTCTCAGTGTGTTATTACCGTGATTCACACAGTGGAATTACCGTCATTCTCAGTGTGGTATTACCGTGATTCACACTGTGTAATTACCATGATTCACTCTTTGGAATTACCGTTATTCTCAGTTTGGTATTACTGTGATTTGCACTGTGGAATTAGAGTGATTCACCCTTTGGAATTACCGTGAATCTCAGTGTGGTATTACCGTGATTCACACTTTGGAATTACCATGATTCTCAGTGTGGAATTACCATGATTCACACTGTGGAATTACTGTGATTCACTCTGTGGAATTACTGTGATTCTCAGTGTGGTGTTACTCTGATTCGCACCGTGGAATTACCGTGATTCACACTTTGGAATTACCATGATTCTCAGTGTGGTATTACTGTGATTTGCACTGTGGTATTACCGTGAATGACACTGTGGTATTACCATGATTCACACTGTGGAATTACCATGATTCTCAGTGTGTTATTACCGTGATTCACACTGTGGAATTACCGTGATTCACACTGTTTAATTACCGTGATTCACTCTGTGGAATTACTGTGATTCTCAGTGTGGTATTACCGTGATTCACACTGTGGAATTACCGGGATTATCTGTTTGTTATTACCGTGATTCACACTGTGGAATTACCGTGATTCTATCTGTGGTATTACCCTGATTCACACTGTGGAATTTCCGTGATTCTCAGTTTGTTATTACCCTGATTCACACTGTGGAATTAAAGTGAATCTCAGTGTGTTATTACCGTGATTCACACGGTGGCATTACCGTGATTCTCAGTGTGGAATTACCGTGATTCACACTGTGGAATTACCATGATTCGCACTGTGGGATTACCGTGATTCACACTGTGGAATTACCATGATTCTCAGTGTGGTATTACCGTGATTCACACTGTGGAATTACCGTGATTCTCAGTATGTTATTACCGTGATTCACACTGTGGAATTACCGTGATTCTCAGGGTGGTATTACCGTGATTCACACTGTGGAATTACCGTGATTCACACTGTTTAATTACCATGATTCACTCTGTGGAATTACCGTGATTCTCAGTGTGGTATTACCGTGATTCACACTGTGGAATGACCATGAATCTCAGTGTGGTATTACCCTGATTCACACTGTGGAATTACCGTGATTCTCAGTGTGTTATTACCCTGATTCACACTGTGGCATTACCGTGATACTCAGTGTGGAATTACCGTGATTCTTAGTGTGGAATTACCGTGATTCTCGGTGTGGAATTACCGTGATTCTCACTGTGGAATTACCGTGATTCACACTGTTTAATTACCGTGATTCACTCTGTGGAATTACCGTGATTCTCAGTGTGGTATTACCGTGATTCACACTGTGGAATTACCGTGATTCACACTGTTTAATTACCGTGATTCACTCTGTGGAATTACCGTGATTCTCAGTGTGGTATTACCGTGTTTCACACTGTGGAATTACCGTGATTCTCAGTGTGGTATTACCCTGATTCACACTGTGGAATTACCGTGATTCTCAGTGTGTTATTACCCTGATTCACACTGTGGAATTACCGTGATTCTTAGTGTGGAATTACCATGATTCTCAGTGTGGAATTACCGTGTTCTCAGTGTGGAATTACCGTGATTCTCACTGTGGAATTACCGTGATTCTCACTGTGGAATTACCGTGATTCACACTGTGGAATTACCGTGATTCACACTGTGGAATTACCGTGATTCTCACAGTGGAATTACCGTGATTCTCACTGTGGTTTTACCGTGATTCTCACTGTGGAATTACTGTGATTCTCACTGTGGAATTACCGTGAATCTCACTGTGGAATTACCGTGATTCTCCCTCTGGAATTACCATGATTCACACTGTGGAATTACCGTGATTCATACTGTGGAATTACCATGATTCACACTGAGGAATGATCATGATTCACACTGTGGAATTACCGTGATTCACACTGAGGAATGATCATGATTCACACTGTGCAATTACCGTGATTTGCACCAAGGAATTACTGGGCAGAATTTTGGCGGGTGTGGGTGTCAGCAATTGGGAAGCCGACTGCTGCCCGCGCTCACGGCCTGATCGTGAGTGGAGATTGGGGTCTATCGGACACCAGGCTCAGGAAGACCCAGAAAGGCTGCCAGGGAAGGATGTCTGTCTGCTGCTGCAAGGACGAAGTCCAGATTGTCAGCAAATGCCGGGCAGGAGGGGGGTACTCGGCAATCTACCCTCCCCCCTCTGGTGTTTCAGACAAGTGCCTCTCTGGCAGCCAGAAGAGACATCCTTGTCCTTAGAGATGGGAGGAGGAGGTCAATGGACCTCACCATGAGGACATGGGAAGAGGTGGCAGCTTGGTTGAGCAGCTACAATGTGGTGATGTGCGCCTGGGTGCAGTGCCAGAAGTGCTTCAGTGACCCTCTGCGCTCAGGAAGGGCGAGTACTGTGTTGGGTATGGGTCGGTGTGTTCAATTGTCTTGGGCTGGCCATTCCTCCCCCCCACCCCCGCCCCCATGGGGTTCAAGGGAGTTAGAGTGTGAGTGCCAGCTGTCAATAACACAGGAACCCTGGCTGCTTGGAATGAGTGCCTTGTGGCTCAAGGACCATGACTCGGATGTGCCCTGTAAAGTGTTCCTCAGCTGTAATAGTGCTGCAGGTAGAGAGGTGACTAATCAATGCTCCTCTGTCCTTTCAGGAGAAGACATCCCGTAACTACATGGAGAGGTCGGGGACTGTCGAAGGACCACCCATCACCTCCTCATCCTCTCCAGATATGAACCAGGAGGCCTCAGAGCTCGTGAGCCGCCATGCACCTTGGTCAAGCAGCCGCAATGAGGATGGGCTGTCAGATGAAGGTAAGAGTGCAGTGCACTGACGTGAGAATTTCAGCTTGTGCAACCGTCCCAGTGTAATCTCTTCATTAATGTGCGCCTTGAACCTGGAATCCCCATTGATCCTCGAAAGAGGATGGCAGCAAGATGCAGATCTCAGTTGCCTGACATGCACAGTGACAACGCAGTGACTTTAACTAATGACATATCCACACGAGCTCCCCCGACGTCCTCTGCCCACAGTGTGGTAATACCATGATTCGCACTGTGGAGTCACCGTGATTCACTATGTGGAATTACCGTGATTCATGCTGTGGAATTACCATGATTCACGCTGTGGAATTAATGTGATTTGCGCTGTGGAATTACCGTGATTCGCGCTGTGGAATTACCGTGATTCGCGCTGTGGAATTACCGTGATTTACAGTGTGGAATTACCGTAATTCACGCCGTGGAATTACCATGATTCACACAGTGGAATTACCGTGATTCACGCCGTGGAATTACCGTGATACACATCGTGGAATTACCGTGATTCACGCCGTGGTATTACCGTGATTCACGCCGTGGAATTACCGTGATTCACGCCGTGGAATTACCGTGATACTCACTGTGTTATTACCGTGATTCAAACTGTTGAATTACCGTGATTCTAAGTGTGTTATTACCATGATTCGCACTGTGGAATTACCGTGATTCTCAGTGTGTAATTACTGTGATTCACACTGTGGAATTACCATGATTCTCAGTATGTTATTACTGTGAAGCGCACTGTGTAATTACCGTGATTCGCACTGCGTAATTACTATGATTCACTCCATGCAATTACCCTGATTCTCAGTGTGGGATTAACCTGATTCTGAGTGGAATTTCCGTGATTCACACTTTGGAATTGCCATGATTTGCACTGTGGAATTATCGTGATTCTCAGTGTGTTATTACCGTGATTCACACTGTGGAATTACTGTAATTCTCAGTGTGTCATTACCGTGATTCACACTGTGGAATTACCATGATTCTCAGTTTGTACTTACCGTGATTCACACTGTGGAATTGAAATGAATCACACTGTGGAATTACCGTGATTGACACTGTGGAATTACCGTGATTCTCTTTGTGGTATTACCATGATTCCCACTGTGCAATTACTGTGATTCATTCTGTGGAATTACCATTATTCTCAGTGTGGTATTACCATGATTCTCACTGTGTAATTACTCTGATTCACTCTGTGGAATAACCGTGATTCTCAGTATGGATTACCGTGATTCTCACTGTGTAATTACTGTGATTAACTCCATGGAATTACCGTGATTCACAGTGGGTTATAACCATGATTCTCACTGTGTAATTACTGTGATTCTCCCTGGGGAATTACCGTGATTCTCAGTGTGGTATTACAGTGATGCGCACCGTGTAATTACCGTGATTCTTACTGTGATTCACTCTGTGGAATTACCCTGATTCTCAGTGTGGGAATAACGTGATTCTGAGTGGAATTACTGTGATTCGCACTTTGGAATTGCCATGATTTGCACTGTGGAATTATCGTGATGCTCAGTGTGTTATTACCGTGATTCGCACTGTGGAATTACTGTGATTCTCAGTTTGTACTTACCGTGATTCACACTGTGGAATTGCCATGAATCGCTCTGTGGAATTACCGTGATTGACACTATGGAATTACCGTGATTCTCAGTGTGTTATTACTGTCATATGCACTGTGGAATTACCGTGATACTCAGTGTGTTATTACCGTGATTCACACTGTGTAATTACTGTGATTCACTCTGTGGAATTATCTTGATTCTCAGTGTGGTATTACCATGATTCTCACTGTGCAATTACTGTGACTAACTCTGTGGAATTACCGTGATACACATTGGGTTATAACCATGATTGTCACCTTGTAATTACTGTGATTCTCTCTGTGGAATTACCGTGATTCTCAGTGAATAGTTACCGTGATTCACACTGTGGAATTACCATGATTCTCACTATGTAATTACCGTGATTCACAGTGTGGCATTACCATGATTCTCACTGTGTAATTACTGTGATTCAATCTGTGGAATTACCGTGATTCTCAATGTGGTATTACCATGATTCGCACTGTGTAATTACTGTGATTCACTCTGTGGAATTACCGTGATTCTCAGTGTGGAATTACCATGATTCACACTGTGTACTTACCGTGATTCACACTTTGGAATTACCGTGATTCTCAGTGTGGAATTACCATGATTCTCAGTTTGGAATTACCATGATTCGCATGTGGAATTAGCGTTATTCTCAGTGTGTTATTTCTGTTATTCTCACTGTGTAATTACCTTGATTCACACTGTGGTATTTCCGTGATTTTCACTGTGGAATTACCATGATTTAAACTGTGGAATTACCGTGATTCACACTGTGGAATTACCGTGACTCTCACTGTGTAAATAACGTAATTCATACTGTGGAATTACGGTGATTCACACTGTGGAATTACCTTGATTCACACTGTGGAATTACCGTGATTCTCACATGAAATTACCATGATTCACACTGTGTACTTACCGTGATTCACACTTTGGAATTACCGTGATTCTCAGTGTGGAATTACCATGATTCTCAGTTTGGAATTACCATGATTCGCACTGTGGAATTAGCGTTATTCTCAGTGTGTTATTTCTGTTATTCTCACTGTGTAATTACCTTGATTCACACTGTGGTATTTCCTTGATTTTCACTGTGGAATTACCATGATTTAAACTGTGGAATTACCGTGATTCACACTGTGGAATTACCGTGACTCTCACTGTGTAAATAACGTAATTCATACTGTGGAATTACGGTGATTCACACTGTGGAATTACACTGATTCACTCTGTGGAATTACCATGATTCTCAGTGTGTTGTTACCGTGATTCACACTGTGGAATTACCATGATTCTCCCTGTGTAATTACCGTGATTCACTCTGTGGAATTACCGTGATTCTCAGTGTGGTATTACCATGGTTCTCACTGTGTAATTACCGTAATTCACTCTGTGGAATTACCGTGATTCTCAGTGTGGAATTACCATGATTCACACTGTGGAATTACTGTGATTCACTCTGTGGAATTACCGTGATTCTCAGTGTGTTATTACTGTGATTCGCACTGTGGAATTACCGTGATTCACACTGTGGAATTACCGTGATTCTCACTGTGAAATTACCATGATTCACACTGTGGAATTACCGTGATTCACACTCATAAATTACCATGATTCACACTGTGGTATTACCGTGATTCACACTGTGGAATTACCATGATTCGCACTGTGGAATTACCGTGATTCGCACTGTGGAATTACCGTGATACAAACTTTTGAATTACCGTGATTCTCACTGTTATTACCGTGATTCGCACTGTGGAATTACCGTGATTCTCAGTGTGGTTTTACCATGATTCGCACTGTGGGTTTACCGTGATTCTCAGTGTGGTATTACCGTCATTCGCACTGATGAATTGCCATGATTCGCACTGTGAAATTGCCATGATTCGCACTGTGGAATTACCATGATTCTCAGTGTGTTATTACCGTGATTCACACTGTGGAATTACCATGATACTGAGTTTGTACATACCGTTATTCACACTGTAAAATTGCCATGAATCACACAGTGGAATTACCGTGATTGACACTGTGGAATTACCGTGATTCTCAGTGTGTTATTACTGTGATTTGCACTGTGGAATTACCGTGATACTCAGTGAGTTATTACCATGATTCACACTGTGTAATTACTGTGATTCACTCTGTAGAATTACCTTGATTCTCAGTGTGGTATTAACACGATTCTCACTGTGTAATTATGGTGATTCACTCTGTGGAATTACCGTTATTCTCAGTGTGGTATTACCATGATTCCCACTGTGCAATTACTGAGATTCATTCTGTGGAATTACCATTATTCTCAGTGTGGTATTACCATGATTCTCACTGTGTAATTACTCTGATTCACTCTGTGGAATAACAGTGATTCTCAGTGTGTTATTACCATAATTCTGACTGTGTAATTACTGTGATTAACTCCATGGAATTACTGTGATTCACAGTGGGTTATAACCATGATTCTCACTGTGTAATTACTGTGATTCTCCCTGGGGAATTACCGTGATTCTCAGTGTGGTATTACCGTGATTCGCACTGTGGAATTACTGTGATTCTCAGTTTGTACTTACCGTGATTCACACTGTGGAATTGCCATGAATCGCTCTGTGGAATTACCGTGATTGACACTATGGAATTACCGTGATTCTCAGTGTGTTATTACTGTCATATGCACTGTGGAATTACCGTGATACTCAGTGTGTTATTACCGTGATTCACACTGTGTAATTACTGTGATTCACTCTGTGGAATTATCTTGATTCTCAGTGTGGTATTACCATGATTCTCACTGTGCAATTACTGTGACTAACTCTGTGGAATTACCGTGATACACATTGGGTTATAACCATGATTGTCACCTTGTAATTACTGTGATTCTCTCTGTGGAATTACCGTGATTCTCAGTGAATAGTTACCGTGATTCACACTGTGGAATTACCATGATTCTCACTATGTAATTACCGTGATTCACAGTGTGGCATTACCATGATTCTCACTGTGTAATTACTGTGATTCAATCTGTGGAATTACCGTGATTCTCAATGTGGTATTACCATGATTCGCACTGTGTAATTACTGTGATTCACTCTGTGGAATTACTGTGATTCTCAGTGTGGTATTACTCTGATTCGCACTGTGGAATTACCGTGATTCACACTGTGGAATTACCATGATTCTCAGTGTGGTATTACTGTGATTCGCACTGTGGAATTACCATGATTCTCAGTGTGGAATTACCATGATTCACACTGTGGAATTACTGTGATTCACTCTGTGGAATTACCGTGATTCTCAGTGAATAGTTACCGTGATTCACACTGTGGAATTACCATGATTCTCACTATGTAATTACCGTGATTCACAGTGTGGTATTACCATGATTCTCACTGTGTAATTACTGTGATTCAATCTGTGGAATTACCGTGATTCTCAATGTGGTATTACCATGATTCGCACTGTGTAATTACTGTGATTCACTCTGTGGAATTACCGTGATTCTCAGTGTGGAATTACCATGATTCACACTGTGTACTTACCGTGATTCACACTTTGGAATTACCGTGATTCTCAGTGTGGAATTACCATGATTCTCAGTTTGGAATTACCATGATTCGCACTGTGGAATTAGCGTTATTCTCAGTGTGTTATTACCGTTATTCTCACTGTGTAATTACCTTGATTCACACTGTGGTATTTCCGTGATTTTCACTGTGGAATTACCATGATTTAAACTGTGGAATTACCGTGATTCACACTGTGGAATTACCGTGACTCTCACTGTGTAAATAACGTAATTCATACTGTGGAATTACGGTGATTCACACTGTGGAATTACCTTGATTCACACTGTGGAATTACCGTGATTCTCACATGAAATTACCATGATTCACACTGTGTACTTACCGTGATTCACACTTTGGAATTACCGTGATTCTCAGTGTGGAATTACCATGATTCTCAGTTTGGAATTACCATGATTCGCACTGTGGAATTAGCGTTATTCTCAGTGTGTTATTTCTGTTATTCTCACTGTGTAATTACCTTGATTCACACTGTGGTATTTCCTTGATTTTCACTGTGGAATTACCATGATTTAAACTGTGGAATTACCGTGATTCACACTGTGGAATTACCGTGACTCTCACTGTGTAAATAACGTAATTCATACTGTGGAATTACGGTGATTCACACTGTGGAATTACACTGATTCACTCTGTGGAATTACCATGATTCTCAGTGTGTTGTTACCGTGATTCACACTGTGGAATTACCATGATTCTCCCTGTGTAATTACCGTGATTCACTCTGTGGAATTACCGTGATTCTCAGTGTGGTATTACCATGGTTCTCACTGTGTAATTACCGTAATTCACTCTGTGGAATTACCGTGATTCTCAGTGTGGAATTACCATGATTCACACTGTGGAATTACTGTGATTCACTCTGTGGAATTACCGTGATTCTCAGTGTGTTATTACTGTGATTCGCACTGTGGAATTACCGTGATTCACACTGTGGAATTACCGTGATTCTCACTGTGAAATTACCATGATTCACACTGTGGAATTACCGTGATTCACACTCATAAATTACCATGATTCACACTGTGGTATTACCGTGATTCACACTGTGGAATTACCATGATTCGCACTGTGGAATTACCGTGATTCGCACTGTGGAATTACCGTGATACAAACTTTTGAATTACCGTGATTCTCACTGTTATTACCGTGATTCGCACTGTGGAATTACCGTGATTCTCAGTGTGGTTTTACCATGATTCGCACTGTGGGTTTACCGTGATTCTCAGTGTGGTATTACCGTCATTCGCACTGATGAATTGCCATGATTCGCACTGTGAAATTGCCATGATTCGCACTGTGGAATTACCATGATTCTCAGTGTGTTATTACCGTGATTCACACTGTGGAATTACCATGATACTGAGTTTGTACATACCGTTATTCACACTGTAAAATTGCCATGAATCACACAGTGGAATTACCGTGATTGACACTGTGGAATTACCGTGATTCTCAGTGTGTTATTACTGTGATTTGCACTGTGGAATTACCGTGATACTCAGTGAGTTATTACCATGATTCACACTGTGTAATTACTGTGATTCACTCTGTAGAATTACCTTGATTCTCAGTGTGGTATTAACACGATTCTCACTGTGTAATTATGGTGATTCACTCTGTGGAATTACCGTTATTCTCAGTGTGGTATTACCATGATTCCCACTGTGCAATTACTGAGATTCATTCTGTGGAATTACCATTATTCTCAGTGTGGTATTACCATGATTCTCACTGTGTAATTACTCTGATTCACTCTGTGGAATAACAGTGATTCTCAGTGTGTTATTACCATAATTCTGACTGTGTAATTACTGTGATTAACTCCATGGAATTACTGTGATTCACAGTGGGTTATAACCATGATTCTCACTGTGTAATTACTGTGATTCTCCCTGGGGAATTACCGTGATTCTCAGTGTGGTATTACCGTGATTCGCACTGTGGAATTACTGTGATTCTCAGTTTGTACTTACCGTGATTCACACTGTGGAATTGCCATGAATCGCTCTGTGGAATTACCGTGATTGACACTATGGAATTACTGTGATTCTCAGTGTGTTATTACTGTCATACGCACTGTGGAATTACCGTGATACTCAGTGTGTTATTACCGTGATTCACACTGTGTAATTACTGTGATTCACTCTGTGGAATTATCTTGATTCTCAGTGTGGTATTACCATGATTCTCACTGTGTAATTACTGTGACTAACTCTGTGGAATTACCGTGATACACATTGGGTTATAACCATGATTGTCACCTTGTAATTACTGTGATTCTCTCTGTGGAATTACCGTGATTCTCAGTGAATAGTTACCGTGATTCACACTGTGGAATTACCATGATTCTCACTATGTAATTACCGTGATTCACAGTGTGGTATTACCATGATTCTCACTGTGTAATTACTGTGATTCAATCTGTGGAATTACCGTGATTCTCAATGTGGTATTACCATGATTCGCACTGTGTAATTACTGTGATTCACTCTGTGGAATTACCGTGATTCTCAGTGTGGAATTACCATGATTCACACTGTGTACTTACCGTGATTCACACTTTGGAATTACCGTGATTCTCAGTGTGGAATTACCATGATTCTCAGTTTGGAATTACCATGATTCGCACTGTGGAATTAGCGTTATTCTCAGTGTGTTATTACCGTTATTCTCACTGTGTAATTACCTTGATTCACACTGTGGTATTTCCGTGATTTTCACAGTGGAATTACCATGATTTAAACTGTGGAATTACCGTGATTCACACTGTGGAATTACCGTGACTCTCACTGTGTAAATACCGTAATTCATACTGTGGAATTACGGTGATTCACACTGTGGAATTACCTTGATTCACACTGTGGAATTACCGTGCTTCTCACTGTGAAATTACCATAATTCACACTGTGGAATTACCGTGATTCACACTCATAAATTACCATGATTCACACTGTGGTATTACCGTGATTCACACTGTGGAATTACCATGATTCGCACTGTGGAATTACCATGATTCGCACTGTGGAATTACCGTGATTCACACTTTTGAATTACCGTGATTCTCACTGTTATTACCGTGATTCGCACTGTGGAATTACCGTGATTCTCAGTGTGGTATTACCATGATTCGCACTGTGGGTTTACCGTGATTCTCAGTGTGGTATTACCGTCATTCGCACTGAGGAATTGCCATGATTCGCACTGTGAAATTGCCATGATTCGCACTGTGGAATTACCATGATTCTCAGTGTGTTATTACCATGATTCACACTGTGGTATTACCATGATACTGAGTTTGTACATACCGTTATTCACACTGTAAAATTGCCATGAATCACACAGTGGAATTACCGTGATTGACACTATGGAATTACCGTGATTCTCAGTGTGTTATTACCGTGATTCGCACTGTGGAATTACCGTGATACTCAGTGAGTTATTACCATGATTCACACTGTGTAATTACTGTGATTCACTCTGTAGAATTACCTTGATTCTCAGTGTGGTATTACAACGATTTTCACTGTGTAATTACTTTGATTCACTCTGTGGAATTACAGTTATTCTCAGTGTGGTATTACCATGATTCTCACTGTGGAATTACTCTGACTCACTCTGTGGAATTACCATGATTCTCAGTGTGTTGTTACCGTGATTCACACTGTGGAATTACCATGATTCTCCCTGTGTAATTACCGTGATTCACTCTGTGGAGTTACCGTGATTCTCAGTGTGGTATTACCATGCTTCTCACTGTGTAATTACCGTAATTCACTCTGTGGAATTACCGTGATTCTCAGTGTGGAATTACCATGATTCACACTGTGGAATTACTGTGATTCACTCTGTGGAATTACCGTGATTCTCAGTGTTTTATTACTGTGATTCGCACTGTGGAATTACCGTGATTCACACTGTGGAATTACCATGATTCTCAGTGTGTTATTACCGTGATTCACACAGTGGAATTACCGTCATTCTCAGTGTGGTATTACCGTGACTCACATTGTGTAATTACCGTGATTCACTCTTTGGAATTACCGTTATTCTCAGTTTGGTATTACTGTGATTCGCACTTTGGAATTACAGTGATTCACCCGTTGGAATTACCGTGAATCTCAGTGTGGTATTACCATGATTCACACTTTGGAATGACCGTGATTCTCTGTGTGGAATTACCATGATTCACACTGTGGAATTACTGTGATTCACTCTGTGGAATTACTGTGATTCTCAGTGTGGTATTACTCTGATTCGCACTGTGGAATTACCGTGATTCACACTGTGGAATTACCATGATTCTCAGTGTGGTATTACTGTGATTCGCACTGTGGAATTACCATGATTCTCAGTGTGGAATTACCATGATTCACACTGTGGAATTACTGTGATTCACTCTGTGGAATTACCGTGATTCTCAGTGTTTTATTACTGTGATTCGCACTGTGGAATTACCGTGATTCACACTGTGGAATTACCATGATTCTCAGTGTGTTATTACCGTGATTCACACAGTGGAATTACCGTCATTCTCAGTGTGGTATTACCGTGACTCACATTGTGTAATTACCGTGATTCACTCTTTGGAATTACCGTTATTCTCAGTTTGGTATTACTGTGATTCGCACTTTGGAATTACAGTGATTCACCCGTTGGAATTACCGTGCATCTCAGTGTGGTATTACCATGATTCACACTTTGGAATTACCGTGATTCTCTGTGTGGAATTACCATGATTCACACTGTGGAATTACTGTGATTCACTCTGTGGAATTACTGTGATTCTCAGTGTGGTATTACTCTGATTCGCACTGTGGAATTACCGTGATTCACACTGTGGAATTACCATGATTCTCAGTGTGGTATTACTGTGATTCGCACTGTGGAATTACCGTAATTCACACTGTGGAATTACCATGATTCTCAGTGTGTTATTACCGTGATTCACACTGTGGTATTACCGTGATTCACACTGTGGAATTACCGTGATTCACACTGTGTAATTACCATGATTCACTCTGTGGAATTACCGTGATTCTCAGTGTGGTATTACTGTGATTCGCACTGTGTAATTACCGTGATTCACACTGTGGAATTCCCGTGATTCACACTGTGGAATTCCCGTGATTCTCAGTGTGGTATTACCGTGATTCACACTGTGGAATTACCGTGATTATCAGTTTGTTATTACTGTGATTCACACTGTGGAATTACCATGATTCTCAGTGTCTAATTACCGAGATTCACACTGTGGAATTATCATGATTCTCAGTGTGTTATTACTGTGATGCGCACCGTGTAATTACCGTGATTCGCACTGTGTAATTACTGTGATTCACGCTGTTGAGTTGCCCTGATTCTCAGTGTGGGATTAACGTGATTCTGAGTGAAATTTCCGTGATTCGCACTTTGGAATGGCCATGATTTGCACTGTGGAATTATCGTCATTCTCAGTGTCTCATTACCGTGATTCACACTGTGGAATTAATGTAATTCTCAGTGTGTTATTACCGTGATTCACACTGTGGAATTACCATGATTCTCAGTTTGTACTTACCGTGATTAACACTGTGCATTGCCATGAATCACACAGTGGAATTATCGTGATTGACACTGTGGAATTACCGTGATTCTCAGTGTGTTATTACCGTGATTCGCACTGTGGAATTACCATGATTCTCACTGTGTAATTACCGTGATTCACAGTGTGGTATTACCATGATTCTCACTGTGTAATTACTGTGATTCAATCTGTGCAATTACCGTGATTCTCAATGTGGTATTACCATGATTCTCACTGTTTAATTACTGTGATTCACTCTGTGGAATTACCGTGATTCTCAGTGTGGAATTACCATGATTCACACTGTGGACTTACCGTGATTCACACTGTGGAATTACCGTGATGCACACTTTGGAATTACCGTGATTCTCAGTGTGGAATTATGGTGATTCTCAGTTTGGACTTACCATGATTCGCACTGTGGAATTACCTTCATTCTCAGTGAGTTATTACCGTTAATCTCACTGTGTAATTACCGTGATTCACACTGTGGTATTACCGTGATTTTCACTGTGGAATTACCGTGATTCTCACTGTGGAATTACCATGATTCACACTGTGGTATTACCGTGATTCACACTCTGTAATTACCGTGATTCACACTGTGGAATTACTGTCATTCGCAATGTGGAAAATGCCATGATTCACACTCTGTATTTACCGTGATTCACAATGTCTATTTACGTGATTCACACTGTGTAAATACCGTGATTCACACTGTGGAATTACCGTAATTCGCTCAGCGGAATTATCGTGTTTCACACTGTGGAATTACCGTGATTCACACTTTGGAATTACCGTGATTCACTGTGTGGAATTACCGTGATTTGCTCAGTGGAATTACCATGATTCTCAGTGTGTTATTACCGTGATTCACACAGTGGAATTACCGTCATTCTCAGTGTGGTATTACCGTGATTCACACTGTGTAATTACCATGATTCACTCTTTGGAATTACCGTTATTCTCAGTTTGGTATTACTGTGATTTGCACTGTGGAATTAGAGTGATTCACCCTTTGGAATTACCGTGAATCTCAGTGTGGTATTACCGTGATTCACACTTTGGAATTACCATGATTCTCAGTGTGGAATTACCATGATTCACACTGTGGAATTACTGTGATTCACTCTGTGGAATTACCGTGATTCTCAGTGTGGTGTTACTCTGATTCGCACCGTGGAATTACCGTGATTCACACTTTGGAATTACCATGATTCTCAGTGTGGTATTACTGTGATTTGCACTGTGGTATTACCGTGAATGACACTGTGGTATTACCATGATTCACACTGTGGAATTACCATGATTCTCAGTGTGTTATTACCGTGATTCACACTGTGGAATTACCGTGATTCACACTGTTTAATTACCGTGATTCACTCTGTGGAATTACTGTGATTCTCAGTGTGGTATTACCGTGATTCACACTGTGGAATTACCGGGATTATCTGTTTGTTATTACCGTGATTCACACTGTGGAATTACCGTGATTCTATGTGTGGTATTACCCTGATTCACACTGTGGAATTTCCGTGATTCTCAGTTTGTTATTACCCTGATTCACACTGTGGAATTAAAGTGAATATCAGTGTGTTATTACCGTGATTCACACGGTGGCATTACCGTGATTCTCAGTGTGGAATTACCGTGATTCACACTGTGGAATTACCATGATTCGCACTGTGGGATTACCGTGATTCACACTGTGGAATTACCATGATTCTCAGTGTGGTATTACCGTGATTCACACTGTGGAATTACCGTGATTCTCAGTATGTTATTACCGTGATTCACACTGTGGAATTACCGTGATTCTCAGGGTGGTATTACCGTGATTCACACTGTGGAATTACCGTGATTCACACTGTTTAATTACCATGATTCACTCTGTGGAATTACCGTGATTCTCAGTGTGGTATTACCGTGATTCACACTGTGGAATTACCATGATTCTCAGTGTGGTATTACCCTGATTCACACTGTGGAATTACCGTGATTCTCACTGTGTTATTACCCTGATTCACACTGTGGCATTACCGTGATACTCAGTGTGGAATTACCGTGATTCTTAGTGTGGAATTACCGTGATTCTCGGTGTGGAATTACCGTGATTCTCACTGTGGAATTACCATGATTCACACTGTTTAATTACCGTGATTCACTCTGTGGAATTACCGTGATTCTCAGTGTGGTATTACCGTGATTCACACTGTGGAATTACCGTGATTCACACTGTTTAATTACCGTGATTCACTCTGTGGAATTACCATGATTCTCAGTGTGGTATTACCGTGTTTCACACTGTGGAATTACCGTGATTCTCAGTGTGGTATTACCCTGATTCACACTGTGGAATTACCGTGATTCTCAGTGTGTTATTACCCTGATTCACACTGTGGAATTACCGTGATTCTTAGTGTGGAATTACCGTGATTCTCAGTGTGGAATTACCGTGTTCTCAGTGTGGAATTACCGTGATTCTCACTGTGGAATTACCATGATTCTCACTGTGGAATTACCGTGATTCACACTGTGGAATTACCGTGATTCACACTATGGAATTACCGTGATTCTCACAGTGGAATTACCGTGATTCTCACTGTGGTTTTACCGTGATTCTCACTGTGGAATTACTGTGATTCTCACTGTGGAATTACCGTGAATCTCACTGTGGAATTACCGTGATTCTCCCTCTGGAATTACCATGATTCACACTGTGGAATTACCGTGATTCATACTGTGGAATTACCATGATTCACACTGAGGAATGATCATGATTCACACTGTGGAATTACCGTGATTCACACTGAGGAATGATCATGATTCACACTGTGCAATTACCGTGATTTGCACCAAGGAATTACTGGGCAGAATTTTGGCGGGTGTGGGTGTCAGCAATTGGGAAGCCGACTGCTGCCCGCACTCACTGCCTGATCGTGAGTGGAGATTGTGGTCTATCGGACACCAGGCTCAGGAAGCCCCAGAAAGGCTGCCAGGGAAGGATGTCTGTCTGCTGCTGCAAGGACGAAGTCCAGATTGTCAGCAAATGCCGGGCAGGAGGGGGGCACTCGGCAATCTACCCTCCCCCCTCTGGTGTTTCAGACAAGTGCCTCTCTGGCAGCCAGAAGAGACATCCTTGTCCTTAGAGATGGGAGGAGGAGGTCAATGGACCTCACCATGAGGACATGGGAAGAGGTGGCAGCTTGGGTGAGCAGCTACAATGTGGTGATGTGCGCCTGGGTGCAGTGCCAGAAGTGCTTCAGTGACCCTCTGCGCTCAGGAAGGGTGAGTACTGTGTTGGTATGGGTCGGTGTGTTCAATTGTCTTGGGCTGGCCATTCCTCCCCCCCACCCCCGCCCCCATGGGGTTCAAGGGAGTTAGAGTGTGAGTGCCAGCTGTCAATAACACAGGAACCCTGGCTGCTTGGAATGAGTGCCTTGTGGCTCAAGGACCATGACTCGGATGTGCCCTGTAAAGTGTTCCTCAGCTGTAATAGTGCTGCAGGTAGAGAGGTGACTAATCAATGCTCCTCTGTCCTTTCAGGAGAAGACATCCCGTAACTACATGGAGAGGTCGGGGACTGTCGAAGGACCACCCATCACCTCCTCATCCTCTCCAGATATGAACCAGGAGGCCTCAGAGCTCGTGAGCCGCCATGCACCTTGGTCAAGCAGCCGCAATGAGGATGGGCTGTCAGATGAAGGTAAGAGTGCAGTGCATTGACGTGAGAATTTCAGCTTGTGCAACCGTCCCAGTGTAATCTCTTCATTAATGTGCGCCTTGAACCTGGAATCCCCATTGATCCTCGAAAGAGGAAGGCAGCAAGATGCAGATCTCAGTTGCCTGACATGCACAGTGACAACGCAGTGACTTTAACTAATGACATATCCACACGAGCTCCCCCGACGTCCTCTGCCCACAGTGTGGTAATACCATGATTCACACTGTGGAGTCACCGTGATTCACTATGTGGAATTACCGTGATTCATGCTGTGGAATTACCATGATTCACGCTGTGGAATTAATGTGATTTGCGCTGTGGAATTACCGTGATTCGCGCTGTGGAATTACCGTGATTCGCGCTGTGGAATTACCGTGATTTACAGCGTGGAATTACCGTAATTCACGCCGTGGAATTACCATGATTCACACAGTGGAATTACCGTGATTCACGCCGTGGAATTACCGTGATACACATCGTGGAATTACCGTGATTCACGCCGTGGTATTACCGTGATTCACGCCGTGGAATTACCGTGATTCACGCCGTGGAATTACCGTGATACTCACTGTGTTATTACCGTGATTCGCACTGTGGAATTACCGTGATTCTCAGTGTGTAATTACCATGATTCACACTGTGGAATTACCATGATTCTCAGTATGTTATTACTGTGAAGCGCACTGTGTAATTACCGTGATTCGCACTGCGTAATTACTATGATTCACTCCATGCAATTACCCTGATTCTCAGTGTGGGATTAACCTGATTCTGAGTGGAATTTCCGTGATTCACACTTTGGAATTGCCATGATTTGCACTGTGGAATTATCGTGATTCTCAGTGTGTTATTACCGTGATTCACACTGTGGAATTACTGTAATTCTCAGTGTGTCATTACCGTGATTCACACTGTGGAATTACCATGATTCTCAGTTTGTACTTACCGTGATTCACACTGTGGAATTGAAATGAATCACACTGTGGAATTACCGTGATTGACACTGTGGAATTACCGTGATTCTCTTTGTGGTATTACCATGATTCCCACTGTCCAATTACTGTGATTCATTCTGTGGAATTACCATTATTCTCAGTGTGGTATTACCATGATTCTCACTGTGTAATTACTCTGATTCACTCTGTGGAATAACCGTGATTCTCAGTATGGATTACCGTGATTCTCACTGTGTAATTACTGTGATTAACTCCATGGAATTACCGTGATTCACAGTGGGTTATAACCATGATTCTCACTGTGTAATTACTGTGATTCTCCCTGGGGAATTACCGTGATTCTCAGTGTGGTATTACAGTGATGCGCACCGTGTAATTACCGTGATTCTTACTGTGATTCACTCTGTGGAATTACCCTGATTCTCAGTGTGGGAATAACGTGATTCTGAGTGGAATTACTGTGATTCGCACTTTGGAATTGCCATGATTTGCACTGTGGAATTATCGTGATGCTCAGTGTGTTATTACCGTGATTCGCACTGTGGAATTACTATGATTCTCAGTTTGTACTTACCGTGATTCACACTGTGGAATTGCCATGAATCGCTCTGTGGAATTACCGTGATTGACACTATGGAATTACCGTGATTCTCAGTGTGTTATTACTGTCATATGCACTGTGGAATTACCGTGATACTCAGTGTGTTATTACCGTGATTCACACTGTGTAATTACTGTGATTCACTCTGTGGAATTATCTTGATTCTCAGTGTGGTATTACCATGATTCTCACTGTGCAATTACTGTGACTAACTCTGTGGAATTACCGTGATACACATTGGGTTATAACCATGATTGTCACCTTGTAATTACTGTGATTCTCTCTGTGGAATTACCGTGATTCTCAGTGAATAGTTACCGTGATTCACACTGTGGAATTACCATGATTCTCACTATGTAATTACCGTGATTCACAGTGTGGCATTACCATGATTCTCACTGTGTAATTACTGTGATTCAATCTGTGGAATTACCGTGATTCTCAATGTGGTATTACCATGATTCGCACTGTGTAATTACTGTGATTCACTCTGTGGAATTACCGTGATTCTCAGTGTGGAATTACCATGATTCACACTGTGTACTTACCGTGATTCACACTTTGGAATTACCGTGATTCTCAGTGTGGAATTACCATGATTCTCAGTTTGGAATTACCATGATTCGCATGTGGAATTGGCGTTATTCTCAGTGTGTTATTTCTGTTATTCTCACTGTGTAATTACCTTGATTCACACTGTGGTATTTCCGTGATTTTCACTGTGGAATTACCATGATTTAAACTGTGGAATTACCGTGATTCACACTGTGGAATTACCGTGACTCTCACTGTGTAAATAACGTAATTCATACTGTGGAATTACGGTGATTCACACTGTGGAATTACCTTGATTCACACTGTGGAATTACCGTGATTCTCACATGAAATTACCATGATTCACACTGTGTACTTACCGTGATTCACACTTTGGAATTACCATGATTCTCAGTGTGGAATTACCATGATTCTCAGTTTGGAATTACCATGATTCGCACTGTGGAATTAGCGTTATTCTCAGTGTGTTATTTCTGTTATTCTCACTGTGTAATTACCTTGATTCACACTGTGGTATTTCCTTGATTTTCACTGTGGAATTACCATGATTTAAACTGTGGAATTACCGTGATTCACACTGTGGAATTACCGTGACTCTCACTGTGTAAATAACGTAATTCATACTGTGGAATTACGGTGATTCACACTGTGGAATTACTCTGATTCACTCTGTGGAATTACCATGATTCTCAGTGTGTTGTTACCGTGATTCACACTGTGGAATTACCATGATTCTCCCTGTGTAATTACCGTGATTCACTCTGTGGAATTACCGTGATTCTCAGTGTGGTATTACCATGGTTCTCACTGTGTAATTACCGTAATTCACTCTGTGGAATTACCGTGATTCTCAGTGTGGAATTACCATGATTCGCACTGTGGAATTACTGTGATTCACTCTGTGGAATTACCGTGATTCTCAGTGTGTTATTACTGTGATTCGCACTGTGGAATTACCGTGATTCACACTGTGGAATTACCGTGATTCTCACTGTGAAATTACCATGATTCACACTGTGGAATTACCGTGATTCACACTCATAAATTACCATGATTCACACTGTGGTATTACCGTGATTCACACTGTGGAATTACCATGATTCGCACTGTGGAATTACCATGATTCTCAGTGTGTTATTACCGTGATTCACACTGTGGTATTACCATGATACTGAGTTTGTACATACCGTTATTCACACTATAAAATTGCCATGAATCACACAGTGGAATTACCGTGATTGACACTATGGAATTACCGTGATTCTCAGTGTGTTATTACCGTGATTCGCACTGTGGAATTACCGTGATACTCAGTGAGTTATTACCATGATTCACACTGTGTAATTACTGTGATTCACTCTGTAGAATTACCTTGATTCTCAGTGTGGTATTACCACGATTCTCACTGTGTAATTACTTTGATTCACTCTGTGGAATTACCGTTATTCTCAGTGTGGTATTACCATGAATCTCACTGTGGAATTACTCTGATTCACTCTGTGGAATTACCATGATTCTCAGTGTGTTGTTACCGTGATTCACACTCTGGAATTACCATGATTCTCAGTGTGGTATTACCATGATTCTCACTGTGTAATTACTGTGACTTACTCTGTGGAATTACCGTGATACACATTGGGTTATAACCATGATTGTCACCTTGTAATTACTGTGATTCTCTCTGTGGAATTACCGTGATTCTCAGTGAATAGTTACTGTGATTCACACTGTGGAATTACCATGATTCTCACTATGTAATTACCGTGATTCACAGTGTGGTATTACCATGATTCTCACTGTGTAATTACTGTGATTCAATCTGTGGAATTACCGTGATTCTCAATGTGGTATTACCATGATTCGCACTGTGTAATTACTGTGATTCACTCTGTGGAATTACCGTGATTCTCAGTGTGGAATTACCATGATTCACACTGTGTACTTACCGTGATTCACACTTTGGAATTACCGTGATTCTCAGTGTGGAATTACCATGATTCTCAGTTTGGAATTACCATGATTCACACTGTGGAATTGGCGTGATTCTCAGTGTGTTATTTCTGTTATTCTCACTGTGTAATTACCTTGATTCACACTGTGGTATTTCCGTGATTTTCACTGTGGAATTACCATGATTTAAACTGTGGAATTACCGTGATTCACACTGTGGAATTACCGTGACTCTCACTGTGTAAATAACGTAATTCATACTGTGGAATTACGGTGATTCACACTGTGGAATTACCTTGATTCACACTGTGGAATTACCGTGATTCTCACATGAAATTACCATGATTCACACTGTGTACTTACCGTGATTCACACTTTGGAATTACCGTGATTCTCAGTGTGGAATTACCATGATTCTCAGTTTGGAATTACCATGATTCGCACTGTGGAATTAGCGTTATTCTCAGTGTGTTATTTCTGTTATTCTCACTGTGTAATTACCTTGATTCACACTGTGGTATTTCCGTGATTTTCACTGTGGAATTACCATGATTTAAACTGTGGAATTACCGTGATTCACACTGTGGAATTACCGTGACTCTCACTGTGTAAATAACGTAATTCATACTGTGGAATTACGGTGATTCACACTGTGGAATTACTGTGATTCGCACTGTGGAAATACCATGATTCACACTCTGTATTTACGGTGATTCGCACTGTGTATTTACTGTGATTCACACTGTGGAATTACCGTGATTCTCAGTGTGGAATTATCGTGATTCACACTGTGAAATTACCGTAATTCGCTCAGCGGAATTATCGTGTTTCACACTGTGGAATTACCGTGATTCACACTTTGGAATTACCGTGATTCACTGTGTGGAATTACCGTGATTTGCTCAGTGGAATTACCGTGATTCACAGTGCGGAATACCATGATTCACAGTGTGGGATTACCGTGATTCACACTGTGGTATTACCGTGATTCACACTGTGGAATTACCATGATTCGCACTGTGGAATTACCGTGATTTGCACTGTGGAATTACCGTGATTCACACTTTTGAATTACCGTGATTCTCACTGTTATTACCGTGATTCGCACTGTGGAATTACCGTGATTCTCAGTGTGGTAATACCATGATTCGCACTGTGGGTTTACCGTGATTCTCAGTGTGGCATTACCGTCATTCGCACTGAGGAATTGCCATGATTCGCACTGTGAAAATGCCATGATTCGCACTGTGGAATTACCATGATTCTCAGTGTGTTATTACCGTGATTCACACTGTGGTATTACCATGATACTGAGTTTGTACATACCGTTATTCACACTGTAAAATTGCCATGAATCACACAGTGGAATTACCGTGATTGACGCTATGGAATTACGGTGATTCTCAGTGTGTTATTACCGTGATTCGCACTGTGGAATTACCGTGATACTCAGTGAGTTATTACCATGATTCACACTGTGTAATTACTGTGATTCACTCTGTAGAATTACCTTGATTCTCAGTGTGGTATTACCACGATTCTCACTGTGTAATTACTTTGATTCACTCTGTGGAATTACCGTTATTCTCAGTGTGGTATTACCATGATTCTCACTGTGGAATTACTCTGATTCACTCTGTGGAATTACCATGATTCTCAGTGTGTTGTTACCGTGATTCACACTGTGGAATTACCATGATTCTCAGTGTGGTATTACCATGATTCTCACTGTGTAATTACTGTGACTAACTCTGTGGAATTACCGTGATACACATTGGGTTATAACCATGATTGTCACCTTGTAATTACTGTGATTCTCTCTGTGGAATTACCGTGATTCTCAGTGAATAGTTACCGTGATTCACACTGTGGAATTACCATGATTCTCACTATGTAATTACCGTGATTCACAGTGTGGTATTACCATGATTCTCACTGTGTAATTACTGTGATTCAATCTGTGGAATTACCGTGATTCTCAATGTGGTATTACCATGATTCGCACTGTGTAATTACTGTGATTCACTCTGTGGAATTACCGTGATTCTCAGTGTGGAATTACCATGATTCACATTGTGTACTTACCGTGATTCACACTTTGGAATTACCGTGATTCTCAGTGTGGAATTACCATGATTCTCAGTTTGGAATTACCATGATTCGCACTGTGGAATTAGCATTATTCTCAGTGTGTTATTATTGTTATTCTCACTGTGTAATTACCTTGATTCACACTGTGGTATTTCCGTGATTTTCACTGTGGAATTACCATGATTTAAACTGTGGAATTACCGTGATTCACACTGTGGAATTACCGTGACTCTCACTGTGTAAATAACGTAATTCATACTGTGGAATTACGGTGATTCACACTGTGGAATTACCTTGATTCACACTGTGGAATTACCGTGATTCTCACATGAAATTACCATGATTCACACTGTGGAATTACCTTGATTCACACTTTGGAATTACCGTGATTCTCACTGTGAAATTACCGTGATTCACACTGTGGAATTACTGTGATTCGCACTGTGGAAATACCATGATTCACACTCTGTATTTACCGTGATTCGCACTGTGTATTTACCGTGATTCACACTGTGGAATTACCGTGATTCTCAGTGTGGAATTATCGTGATTCACACTGTGAAATTACCGTAATTCGCTCAGCGGAATTATCGTGTTTCACACTGTGGAATTACCGTGATTCACACTTTGGAATTACCGTGATTCACTGTGTGGAATTACCGTGATTTGCTCAGTGGAATTACCGTGATTCACAGTGCGGAATACCATGATTCAGTGTGGGATTACCGTGATTCACACTGTGGTATTACCGTGATTCACACTGTGGAATTACCATGATTCGCACTGTGGAATTACCGTGATTTGCACTGTGGAATTACCGTGATTCACACTTTTGAATTACCGTGATTCTCACTGTTATTACCGTGATTCGCACTGTGGAATTACCGTGATTTGCACTGTGGAATTACCGTGATTCACACTTTTGAATTACCATGATTCTCACTGTTATTACCGTGATTCGCACTGTGGAATTACCGTGATTCTCAGTGTGGTAATACCATGATTCGCACTGTGGGTTTACCGTGATTCTCAGTGTGGTATTACCGTCATTCGCACTGAGGAATTGCCATGATTCGCACTGTGAAATTGCCATGATTCGCACTGTGGAATTACCATGATTCTCAGTGTGTTATTACCGTGATTCACACTGTGGTATTACCATGATACTGAGTTTGTACATACCGTTATTCACACTATAAAATTGCCATGAATCACACAGTGGAATTACCGTGATTGACACTATGGAATTACCGTGATTCTCAGTGTGTTATTACCGTGATTCGCACTGTGGAATTACCGTGATACTCAGTGAGTTATTACCATGATTCACACTGTGTAATTACTGTGATTCACTCTGTAGAATTACCTTGATTCTCAGTGTGGTATTACCACGATTCTCACTGTGTAATTACTTTGATTCACTCTGTGGAATTACCGTTATTCTCAGTGTGGTATTACCATGAATCTCACTGTGGAATTACTCTGATTCACTCTGTGGAATTACCATGATTCTCAGTGTGTTGTTACCGTGATTCACACTGTGGAATTACCATGATTCTCAGTGTGGTATTACCATGATTCTCACTGTGTAATTACTGTGACTTACTCTGTGGAATTACCGTGATACACATTGGGTTATAACCATGATTGTCACCTTGTAATTACTGTGATTCTCTCTGTGGAATTACCGTGATTCTCAGTGAATAGTTACAGTGATTCACACTGTGGAATTACCATGATTCTCACTATGTAATTACCGTGATTCACAGTGTGGTATTACCATGATTCTCACTGTGTAATTACTGTGATTCAATCTGTGGAATTACCGTGATTCTCAATGTGGTATTACCATGATTCGCACTGTGTAATTACTGTGATTCACTCTGTGGAATTACCGTGATTCTCAGTGTGGAATTACCATGATTCACACTGTGTACTTACCGTGATTCACACTTTGGAATTACCGTGATTCTCAGTGTGGAATTACCATGATTCTCAGTTTGGAATTACCATGATTCACACTGTGGAATTGGCGTGATTCTCAGTGTGTTATTTCTGTTATTCTCACTGTGTAATTACCTTGATTCACACTGTGGTATTTCCGTGATTTTCACTGTGGAATTACCATGATTTAAACTGTGGAATTACCGTGATTCACACTGTGGAATTACCGTGACTCTCACTGTGTAAATAACGTAATTCATACTGTGGAATTACGGTGATTCACACTGTGGAATTACCTTGATTCACACTGTGGAATTACCGTGATTCTCACTATGTAATTACCATGATTCACACTGTGTACTTACCGTAATTCACACTTTGGAATTACCGTGATTCTCAGTGTGGAATTACCATGATTCTCAGTTTGGAATTACCATGATTCGCACTGTGGAATTAGCGTTATTCTCCGTGTGTTATTTCTGTTATTCTCACTGTGTAATTACCTTGATTCACACTGTGGTATTTCCGTGATTTTCACTGTGGAATTACCATGATTTAAACTGTGGAATTACCGTGATTCACACTGTGGAATTACCGTACTCTCACTGTGTAAATAACGTAATTCATACTGTGGAATTACGGTGATTCACACTGTGGAATTACTGTGATTCGCACTGTGGAAATACCATGATTCACACTCTGTATTTACGGTGATTCGCACTGTGTATTTACTGTGATTCACACTGTGGAATTACCGTGATTCTCAGTGTGGAATTATCGTGATTCACACTGTGAAATTACCGTAATTCGCTCAGCGGAATTATCGTGTTTCACACTGTGGAATTACCGTGATTCACACTTTGGAATTACCGTGATTCACTGTGTGGAATTACCGTGATTTGCTCAGTGGAATTACCGTGATTCACAGTGCGGAATACCATGATTCACAGTGTGGGATTACCGTGATTCACACTGTGGTATTACCGTGATTCACACTGTGGAATTACCATGATTCGCACTGTGGAATTACCGTGATTTGCACTGTGGAATTACCGTGATTCACACTTTTGAATTACCGTGATTCTCACTGTTATTACCGTGATTCGCACTGTGGAATTACCGTGATTCTCAGTGTGGTAATACCATGATTCGCACTGTGGGTTTACCGTGATTCTCAGTGTGGCATTACCGTCATTCGCACTGAGGAATTGCCATGATTCGCACTGTGAAAATGCCATGATTCGCACTGTGGAATTACCATGATTCTCAGTGTGTTATTACCGTGATTCACACTGTGGTATTACCATGATACTGAGTTTGTACATACCGTTATTCACACTGTAAAATTGCCATGAATCACACAGTGGAATTACCGTGATTGACGCTATGGAATTACGGTGATTCTCAGTGTGTTATTACCGTGATTCGCACTGTGGAATTACCGTGATACTCAGTGAGTTATTACCATGATTCACACTGTGTAATTACTGTGATTCACTCTGTAGAATTACCTTGATTCTCAGTGTGGTATTACCACGATTCTCACTGTGTAATTACTTTGATTCACTCTGTGGAATTACCGTTATTCTCAGTGTGGTATTACCATGATTCTCACTGTGGAATTACTCTGATTCACTCTGTGGAATTACCATGATTCTCAGTGTGTTGTTACCGTGATTCACACTGTGGAATTACCATGATTCTCAGTGTGGTATTACCATGATTCTCACTGTGTAATTACTGTGACTAACTCTGTGGAATTACCGTGATACACATTGGGTTATAACCATGATTGTCACCTTGTAATTACTGTGATTCTCTCTGTGGAATTACCGTGATTCTCAGTGAATAGTTACCGTGATTCACACTGTGGAATTACCATGATTCTCACTATGTAATTACCGTGATTCACAGTGTGGTATTACCATGATTCTCACTGTGTAATTACTGTGATTCAATCTGTGGAATTACCGTGATTCTCAGTTTGGAATTACCATGATTCGCACTGTGGAATTAGCGTTATTCTCAGTGTGTTATTACTGTTATTCTCACTGTGTAATTACCTTGATTCACACTGTGGTATTTCCGTGATTTTCACTGTGGAATTACCATGATTTAAACTGTGGAATTACCGTGATTCACACTGTGGAATTACCGTGACTCTCACTGTGTAAATAACGTAATTCATACTGTGGAATTACGGTGATTCACACTGTGGAATTACCTTGATTCACACTGTGGAATTACCGTGATTCTCACATGAAATTACCATGATTCACACTGTGGAATTACCTTGATTCACACTTTGGAATTACCGTGATTCTCACTGTGAAATTACCGTGATTCACACTGTGGAATTACTGTGATTCGCACTGTGGAAATACCATGATTCACACTCTGTATTTACCGTGATTCGCACTGTGTATTTACCGTGATTCACACTGTGGAATTACCGTGATTCTCAGTGTGGAATTATCATGATTCACACTGTGAAATTACCGTAATTCGCTCAGCGGAATTATCGTGTTTCACACTGTGGAATTACCGTGATTCACACTTTGGAATTACCGTGATTCACTGTGTGGAATTACCGTGATTTGCTCAGTGGAATTACCGTGATTCACAGTGTGGAATACCATGATTCAGTGTGGGATTACCGTGATTCACACTGTGGTATTACTGTGATTCACACTGTGGAATTACCATGATTCGCACTGTGGAATTACCGTGATTTGCACTGTGGAATTACCGTGATTCACACTTTTGAATTACCGTGATTCTCACTGTTATTACCGTGATTCGCACTGTGGAATTACCGTGATTCTCAGTGTGGTAATACCATGATTCGCACTGTGGGTTTACCGAGATTCTCAGTGTGGCATTACCGTCATTCGCACTGAGGAATTGCCATGATTCGCACTGTGAAATTGCCATGATTTGCACTGTGAAATTGCCATGATTCGCACTGTGGAATTACCATGATTCTCAGTGTGTTATTACCGTGATTCACACTGTGGAATTACCATGATACTGAGTTTGTACATACCGTTATTCACACTGTGCAATTGCCATGAATCACACAGTGGAATTACCGTGATTCACACTTTTGAATTACCGTGATTCTCACTGTTATTACCGTGATTCGCACTGTGGAATTACCGTGATTTGCACTGTGGAATTACCGTGATTCACACTTTTGAATTACCATGATTCTCACTGCTATTACCGTGATTCGCACTGTGGAATTACCGTGATTCTCAGTGTGGTAATACCATGATTCGCACTGTGGGTTTACCGTGATTCTCAGTGTGGCATTACCGTCATTCGCACTGAGGAATTGCCATGATTCGCACTGTGAAATTGCCATGATTCGCACTGTGGAATTACCATGATTCTCAGTGTGTTATTACCGTGATTCACACTGTGGTATTACCATGATACTGAGTTTGTACATACCGTTATTCACACTATAAAATTGCCATGAATCACACAGTGGAATTACCGTGATTGACACTATGGAATTACCGTGATTCTCAGTGTGTTATTACCGCGATTCGCACTGTGGAATTACCGTGATACTCAGTGAGTTATTACCATGATTCACACTGTGTAATTACTGTGATTCACTCTGTAGAATTACCTTGATTCTCAGTGTGGTATTACCACGATTCTCACTGTGTAATTACTTTGATTCACTCTGTGGAATTACCGTTATTCTCAGTGTGGTATTACCATGAATCTCACTGTGGAATTACTCTGATTCACTCTGTGGAATTACCATGATTCTCAGTGTGTTGTTACCGTGATTCACACTGTGGAATTACCATGATTCTCAGTGTGGTATTACCATGATTCTCACTGTGTAATTACTGTGACTTACTCTGTGGAATTACCGTGATACACATTGGGTTATAACCATGATTGTCACCTTGTAATTACTGTGATTCTCTCTGTGGAATTACCGTGATTCTCAGTGAATAGTTACTGTGATTCACACTGTGGAATTACCATGATTCTCACTATGTAATTACCGTGATTCACAATGTGGTATTACCATGATTCTCACTGTGTAATTACTGTGATTCAATCTGTGGAATTACCGTGATTCTCAATGTGGTATTACCATGATTCGCACTGTGTAATTACTGTGATTCACTCTGTGGAATTACCGTGATTCTCAGTGTGGAATTACCATGATTCACACTGTGTACTTACCGTGATTCACACTTTGGAATTACCGTGATTCTCAGTGTGGAATTACCATGATTCTCAGTTTGGAATTACCATGATTCACACTGTGGAATTGGCGTGATTCTCAGTGTGTTATTTCTGTTATTCTCACTGTGTAATTACCTTGATTCACACTGTGGTATTTCCGTGATTTTCACTGTGGAATTACCATGATTTAAACTGTGGAATTACCGTGATTCACACTGTGGAATTACCGTGACTCTCACTGTGTAAATAACGTAATTCATACTGTGGAATTACGGTGATTCACACTGTGGAATTACCTTGATTCACACTGTGGAATTACCGTGATTCTCACTATGTAATGACCATGATTCACACTGTGTACTTACCGTAATTCACACTTTGGAATTACCGTGATTCTCAGTGTGGAATTACCATGATTCTCAGTTTGGAATTACCATGATTCACACTGTGGAATTAGCGTTATTCTCCGTGTGTTATTTCTGTTATTCTCACTGTGTAATTACCTTGATTCACACTGTGGTATTTCCGTGATTTTCACTGTGGAATTACCATGATTTAAACTGTGGAATTACCGTGATTCACACTGTGGAATTACCGTACTCTCACTGTGTAAATAACGTAATTCATACTGTGGAATTACGGTGATTCACACTGTGGAATTACTGTGATTCGCACTGTGGAAATACCATGATTCACACTCTGTATTTACTGTGATTCACACTGTGGAATTACCGTGATTCTCAGTGTGGAATTATCGTGATTCACACTGTGAAATTACCGTAATTCGCTCAGCGGAATTATCGTGTTTCACACTGTGGAATTACCGTGATTCACACTTTGGAATTACCGTGATTCACTGTGTGGAATTACCGTGATTTGCTCAGTGGAATTACCGTGATTCACAGTGCGGAATACCATGATTCACAGTGTGGGATTACCGTGATTCACACTGTGGTATTACCGTGATTCACACTGTGGAATTACCATGATTCGCACTGTGGAATTACCGTGATTTGCACTGTGGAATTACCGTGATTCACACTTTTGAATTACCGTGATTCTCACTGTTATTACCGTGATTCGCACTGTGGAATTACCGTGATTCTCAGTGTGGTAATACCATGATTCGCACTGTGGGTTTACCGTGATTCTCAGTGTGGCATTACCGTCATTCACACTGAGGAATTGCCATGATTCGCACTGTGAAAATGCCATGATTCGCACTGTGGAATTACCATGATTCTCAGTGTGTTATTACCGTGATTCACACTGTGGTATTACCATGATACTGAGTTTGTACATACCGTTATTCACACTGTAAAATTGCCATGAATCACACAGTGGAATTACCGTGATTGACGCTATGGAATTACGGTGATTCTCAGTGTGTTATTACCGTGATTCGCACTGTGGAATTACCGTGATACTCAGTGAGTTATTACCATGATTCACACTGTGTAATTACTGTGATTCACTCTGTAGAATTACCTTGATTCTCAGTGTGGTATTACCACGATTCTCACTGTGTAATTACTTTGATTCACTCTGTGGAATTACCGTTATTCTCAGTGTGGTATTACCATGATTCTCACTGTGGAATTACTCTGATTCACTCTGTGGAATTACCATGATTCTCAGTGTGTTGTTACCGTGATTCACACTGTGGAATTACCATGATTCTCAGTGTGGTATTACCATGATTCTCACTGTGTAATTACTGTGACTAGCTCTGTGGAATTACCGTGATACACATTGGGTTATAACCATGATTGTCACCTTGTAATTACTGTGATTCTCTCTGTGGAATTACCGTGATTCTCAGTGAATAGTTACCGTGATTCACACTGTGGAATTACCATGATTCTCACTATGTAATTACCGTGATTCACAGTGTGGTATTACCATGATTCTCACTGTGTAATTACTGTGATTCAATCTGTGGAATTACCGTGATTCTCAGTTTGGAATTACCATGATTCGCACTGTGGAATTAGCGTTATTCTCAGTGTGTTATTACTGTTATTCTCACTGTGTAATTACCTTGATTCACACTGTGGTATTTCCGTGATTTTCACTGTGGAATTACCATGATTTAAACTGTGGAATTACCGTGATTCACACTGTGGAATTACCGTGACTCTCACTGTGTAAATAACGTAATTCATACTGTGGAATTACGGTGATTCACACTGTGGAATTACCTTGATTCACACTGTGGAATTACCGTGATTCTCACATGAAATTACCATGATTCACACTGTGGAATTACCTTGATTCACACTTTGGAATTACCGTGATTCTCACTGTGAAATTACCGTGATTCACACTGTGGAATTACTGTGATTCGCACTGTGGAAATACCATGATTCACACTCTGTATTTACCGTGATTCGCACTGTGTATTTACCGTGATTCACACTGTGGAATTACCGTGATTCTCAGTGTGGAATTATCATGATTCACACTGTGAAATTACCGTAATTCGCTCAGCGGAATTATCGTGTTTCACACTGTGGAATTACCGTGATTCACACTTTGGAATTACCGTGATTCACTGTGTGGAATTACCGTGATTTGCTCAGTGGAATTACCGTGATTCACAGTGCGGAATACCATGATTCAATGTGGGATTACCGTGATTCACACTGTGGTATTACCGTGATTCACACTGTGGAATTACCATGATTCGCACTGTGGAATTACCGTGATTTGCACTGTGGAATTACCGTGATTCACACTTTTGAATTACCGTGATTCTCACTGTTATTACCGTGATTCGCACTGTGGAATTACCGTGATTCTCAGTGTGGTAATACCATGATTCGCACTGTGGGTTTACCGAGATTCTCAGTGTGGCATTACCGTCATTCGCACTGAGGAATTGCCATGATTCGCACTGTGAAATTGCCATGATTTGCACTGTGAAAATGCCATGATTCGCACTGTGGAATTACCATGATTCTCAGTGTGTTATTACCGTGATTCACACTGTGGAATTACCATGATACTGAGTTTGTACATACCGTTATTCACACTGTGCAATTGCCATGAATCACACAGTGGAATTACCGTGATTCACACTTTTGAATTACCGTGATTCTCACTGTTATTACCGTGATTCGCACTGTGGAATTACCGTGATTTGCACTGTGGAATTACCGTGATTCACACTTTTGAATTACCATGATTCTCACTGTTATTACCGTGATTCGCACTGTGGAATTACCGTGATTCTCAGAGTGGTAATACCATGATTCGCACTGTGGGTTTACCGTGATTCTCAGTGTGGCATTACCGTCATTCGCACTGAGGAATTGCCATGATTCGCATTGTGAAATTGCCATGATTCGCACTGTGGAATTACCATGATTCTCAGTGTGTTATTACCGTGATTCACACTGTGGTATTACCATGATACTGAGTTTGTACATACCGTTATTCACACTATAAAATTGCCATGAATCACACAGTGGAATTACCGTGATTGACACTATGGAATTACCGTGATTCTCAGTGTGTTATTACCGTGATTCGCACTGTGGAATTACCGTGATACTCAGTGAGTTATTACCATGATTCACACTGTGTAATTACTGTGATTCACTCTGTAGAATTACCTTGATTCTCAGTGTGGTATTACCACGATTCTCACTGTGTAATTACTTTGATTCACTCTGTGGAATTACCGTTATTCTCAGTGTGGTATTACCATGAATCTCACTGTGGAATTACTCTGATTCACTCTGTGGAATTACCATGATTCTCAGTGTGTTGTTACCGTGATTCACACTGTGGAATTACCATGATTCTCAGTGTGGTATTACCATGATTCTCACTGTGTAATTACTGTGACTTACTCTGTGGAATTACCGTGATACACATTGGGTTATAACCATGATTGTCACCTTGTAATTACTGTGATTCTCTCTGTGGAATTACCGTGATTCTCAGTGAATAGTTACTGTGATTCACACTGTGGAATTACCATGATTCTCACTATGTAATTACCGTGATTCACAGTGTGGTATTACCATGATTCTCACTGTGTAATTACTGTGATTCAATCTGTGGAATTACCGTGATTCTCAATGTGGTATTACCATGATTCGCACTGTGTAATTACTGTGATTCACTCTGTGGAATTACCGTGATTCTCAGTGTGGAATTACCATGATTCACACTGTGTACTTACCGTGATTCACACTTTGGAATTACCGTGATTCTCAGTGTGGAATTACCATGATTCTCAGTTTGGAATTACCATGATTCACACTGTGGAATTGGCGTGATTCTCAGTGTGTTATTTCTGTTATTCTCACTGTGTAATTACCTTGATTCACACTGTGGTATTTCCGTGATTTTCACTGTGGAATTACCATGATTTAAACTGTGGAATTACCGTGATTCACACTGTGGAATTACCGTGACTCTCACTGTGTAAATAACGTAATTCATACTGTGGAATTACGGTGATTCACACTGTGGAATTACCTTGATTCACACTGTGGAATTACCGTGATTCTCACTATGTAATTACCATGATTCACACTGTGTACTTACCGTAATTCACACTTTGGAATTACCGTGATTCTCAGTGTGGAATTACCATGATTCTCAGTTTGGAATTACCATGATTCGCACTGTGGAATTAGCGTTATTCTCAGTGTGTTATTTCTGTTATTCTCACTGTGTAATTACCTTGATTCACACTGTGGTATTTCCGTGATTTTCACTGTGGAATTACCATGATTTAAACTGTGGAATTACCGTGATTCACACTGTGGAATTACCGTGACTCTCACTGTGTAAATAACGTAATTCATACTGTGGAATTACGGTGATTCACACTGTGGAATTACTGTGATTCGCACTGTGGAAATACCATGATTCACACTCTGTATTTACGGTGATTCGCACTGTGTATTTACTGTGATTCACACTGTGGAATTACCGTGATTCTCAGTGTGGAATTATCGTGATTCACACTGTGAAATTACCGTAATTCGCTCAGCGGAATTATCGTGTTTCACACTGTGGAATTACCGTGATTCACACTTTGGAATTACCGTGATTCACTGTGTGGAATTACCGTGATTTGCTCAGTGGAATTACCGTGATTCACAGTGCGGAATACCATGATTCACAGTGTGGGATTACCGTGATTCACACTGTGGTATTACCGTGATTCACACTGTGGAATTACCATGATTCGCACTGTGGAATTACCGTGATTTGCACTGTGGAATTACCGTGATTCACACTTTTGAATTACCGTGATTCTCACTGTTATTACCGTGATTCGCACTGTGGAATTACCGTGATTCTCAGTGTGGTAATACCATGATTCGCACTGTGGGTTTACCGTGATTCTCAGTGTGGCATTACCGTCATTCGCACTGAGGAATTGCCATGATTCGCACTGTGAAAATGCCATGATTCGCACTGTGGAATTACCATGATTCTCAGTGTGTTATTACCGTGATTCACACTGTGGTATTACCATGATACTGAGTTTGTACATACCGTTATTCACACTGTAAAATTGCCATGAATCACACAGTGGAATTACCGTGATTGACGCTATGGAATTACGGTGATTCTCAGTGTGTTATTACCGTGATTCGCACTGTGGAATTACCGTGATACTCAGTGAGTTATTACCATGATTCACACTGTGTAATTACTGTGATTCACTCTGTAGAATTACCTTGATTCTCAGTGTGGTATTACCACGATTCTCACTGTGTAATTACTTTGATTCACTCTGTGGAATTACCGTTATTCTCAGTGTGGTATTACCATGATTCTCACTGTGGAATTACTCTGATTCACTCTGTGGAATTACCATGATTCTCAGTGTGTTGTTACCGTGATTCACACTGTGGAATTACCATGATTCTCAGTGTGGTATTACCATGATTCTCACTGTGTAATTACTGTGACTAACTCTGTGGAATTACCGTGATACACATTGGGTTATAACCATGATTGTCACCTTGTAATTACTGTGATTCTCTCTGTGGAATTACCGTGATTCTCAGTGAATAGTTACTGTGATTCACACTGTGGAATTACCATGATTCTCACTATGTAATTACCGTGATTCACAGTGTGGTATTACCATGATTCTCACTGTGTAATTACTGTGATTCAATCTGTGGAATTACCGTGATTCTCAGTTTGGAATTACCATGATTCGCACTGTGGAATTAGCGTTATTCTCAGTGTGTTATTACTGTTATTCTCACTGTGTAATTACCTTGATTCACACTGTGGTATTTCCGTGATTTTCACTGTGGAATTACCATGATTTAAACTGTGGAATTACCGTGATTCACACTGTGGAATTACCGTGACTCTCACTGTGTAAATAACGTAATTCATACTGTGGAATTACGGTGATTCACACTGTGGAATTACCTTGATTCACACTGTGGAATTACCGTGATTCTCACATGAAATTACCATGATTCACACTGTGGAATTACCTTGATTCACACTTTGGAATTACCGTGATTCTCACTGTGAAATTACCGTGATTCACACTGTGGAATTACTGTGATTCGCACTGTGGAAATACCATGATTCACACTCTGTATTTACCGTGATTCGCACTGTGTATTTACCGTGATTCACACTGTGGAATTACCGTGATTCTCAGTGTGGAATTATCATGATTCACACTGTGAAATTACCGTAATTCGCTCAGCGGAATTATCGTGTTTCACACTGTGGAATTACCGTGATTCACACTTTGGAATTACCGTGATTCACTGTGTGGAATTACCGTGATTTGCTCAGTGGAATTACCGTGATTCACAGTGCGGAATACCATGATTCAGTGTGGGATTACCGTGATTCACACTGTGGTATTACCGTGATTCACACTGTGGAATTACCATGATTCGCACTGTGGAATTACCGTGATTTGCACTGTGGAATTACCGTGATTCACACTTTTGAATTACCGTGATTCTCACTGTTATTACCGTGATTCGCACTGTGGAATTACCGTGATTCTCAGTGTGGTAATACCATGATTCGCACTGTGGGTTTACCGAGATTCTCAGTGTGGCATTACCGTCATTCGCACTGAGGAATTGCCATGATTCGCACTGTGAAATTGCCATGATTTGCACTGTGAAATTGCCATGATTCGCACTGTGGAATTACCATGATTCTCAGTGTGTTATTACCGTGATTCACACTGTGGAATTACCATGATACTGAGTTTGTACATACCGTTATTCACACTGTGCAATTGCCATGAATCACACAGTGGAATTACCGTGATTTACACTGTGGAATTACCGTGATACTCAGTGAGTTATAACCATGATTCACACTGTGTAATTACTGTGATTCACTCTGTAGAACTACCTTGATTCTCAGTGTGGTATTACCACGATTCTCACTGTGTAATTATGGTGATTCACTCTGTGGAATTACCGTTATTCTCAGTGTGGTATTACCATGATTCCCACTGTGCAATTACTGTGATTCATTCTGTGGAATTACCATTATTCTCAGTGTGGTATTACCATGATTCTCACTGTGTAATTACTCTGATTCACTCTGTGGAATAACCGTGATTCTCAGTGTGTTATTACCATGATTCAGACTGTGTAATCACTGTGATTAACTCCATGGAATTACCGTGATTCACAGTGGGTTATAACCATGATTCTCACTGTGTAATTACTGTGATTCTCCCTGGGGAATTACCGTGATTCTCAGTGTGGTATTACCGTGATTCGCACTGTGGAATTACTGTGATTCTCAGTTTGTACTTACCGTGATTCACACTGTGGAATTGCCATGAATCGCTCTGTGGAATTACCGTGATTGACACTATGGAATTACCGTGATTCTCAGTGTGTTATTACTGTCATACGCACTGTGGAATTACCGTGATACTCAGTGTGTTATTACCGTGATTCACACTGTGTAATTACTGTGATTCACTCTGTGGAATTATCTTGATTCTCAGTGTGGTATTACCATGATTCTCACTGGTAATTACTGTGACTAACTCTGTGGAATTACCGTGATACACATTGGGTTATAACCATGATTGTCACCTTGTAATTACTGTGATTCTCTCTGTGGAATTACCGTGATTCTCAGTGAATAGTTACCGTGATTCACACTGTGGAATTACCATGATTCTCACTATGTAATTACCGTGATTCACAGTGTGGTATTACCATGATTCTCACTGTGTAATTACTGTGATTCAATCTGTGGAATTACCGTGATTCTCAATGTGGTATTACATGATTCGCACTGTGTAATTACTGTGATTCACTCTGTGGAATTACCGTGATTCTCAGTGTGGAATTACCATGATTCACACTGTGTACTTACCGTGATTCACACTTTGGAATTACCGTGATTCTCAGTGTGGAATTACCATGATTCTCAGTTTGGAATTACCATGATTCGCACTGTGGAATTAGCGTTATTCTCAGTGTGTTATTACCGTTATTCTCACTGTGTAATTACCTTGATTCACACTGTGGTATTTCCGTGATTTTCACTGTGGAATTACCATGATTAAACTGTGGAATTACCGTGATTCACACTGTGGAATTACCGTGATTCTCACTGTGTAAATACCGTAATTCATACTGTGGAATTAAGGTGATTCACACTGTGGAATTACCTTGATTCACACTGTGGAATTACCGTGATTCTCACTGTGAAATTACCATGATTCACACTCTGTAATTACCTTGATTCACACTCAGTAATTACCGTGATTCACACTGTGGAATTACTGTGATTCGCACTGTGGAAATACCATGATTCACACTCTGTATTTACCGTGATTTGCACTGTGTATTTACCATGATTCACACTGTGGAATTACCGTGATTCTCAGTGTGGAATTATCGTGATTCACACTGTGAAATTACCATAATTCGCTCAGAGGAATTATCGTGTTTCACACTGTGGAATTACCGTGATTCACACTTTCGAATTACCGTGATTCACTGTGTGGAATTACCATGATTTGCTCAGTGGAATTACCGTGATTCACAGTGCGGAATACCATGATTCACAGTGTGGGATTACCGTGATTCACACTGTGGTATTACCGTGATTCACACTGTGGAATTACCATGATTCGCACTGTGGTATTACTGTGATTCGCACTGTGTAATTACCGTGATTCACACTGTGGAAGTACCATGATACTCACTGTGTAATTACCGTGATTCACTCTGTGGAATTACCGTAATTCTCAGTGTGGTATTACCATGGTTCTCACTGTGTAATTACCGTGATTCACTCTGTGGAATTACCATGATTCTCAGTGTGGAATTACCATGATTCACACTGTGGAATTACTGTGATTCACTCTGTGGAATTACCATGATTCTCAGTGTGGTATTACTGTGATTCGCACTGTGGAATTACCATGATTCACACTGTGGAATTACCGTGCTTCACACTTTGGAATTACCGTGATTCACTGTGTGGAATTACCGTGATTTGCTCAGTGGAATTACCGTGATTCACAGTGCGGAATAACATGATTCACAGTGTGGGATTACCGTGATTCACACTGTGGTATTACCGTGATTCACACTGTGGAATTACCATGATTCGCACTGTGGAATTACCGTGATTTGCACTGTGGAATTACCGTGATTCACACTTTTGAATTACCGTGATTCTCACTGTTATTACCGTGATTCGCACTGTGGAATTACCGTGATTCTCAGTGTGGTAATACCATGATTCGCACTGTGGTTTACCGAGATTCTCAGTGTGGCATTACCGTCATTCGCACTGAGGAATTGCCATGATTCGCACTGTGAAATTGCCATGATTCGCACTGTGGAATTACCATGATTCTCAGTGTGTTATTACCGTGATTCACACTGTGGAATTACCATGATACTGAGTTTGTACATACCGTTATTCACACTGTGCAATTGCCATGAATCACACAGTGGAATTACCGTGATTCACACTGTGGAATTACCGTGATACTCAGTGAGTTATAACCATGATTCACACTGTGTAATTACTGTGATTCACTCTGTAGAATTACCTTGATTCTCAGTGTGGTATTACCACGATTCTCACTGTGTAATTATGGTGATTCACTCTGTGGAATTACCGTTATTCTCAGTGTGGTATTACCATGATTCCCACTGTGCAATTACTGTGATTCATTCTGTGGAATTACCATTATTCTCAGTGTGGTATTACCATGATTCTCACTGTGTAATTACTCTGATTCACTCTGTGGAATAACCGTGATTCTCAGTGTGTTATTACCATGATTCAGACTGTGTAATCACTGTGATTAACTCCATGGAATTACCGTGATTCACAGTGGGTTATAACCATGATTCTCACTGTGTAATTACTGTGATTCTCCCTGGGGAATTACCGTGATTCTCAGTGTGGTATTACCATGATTCGCACTGTGGAATTACTGTGATTCTCAGTTTGTACTTACCGTGATTCACACTGTGGAATTGCCATGAATCGCTCTGTGGAATTACCGTGATTGACACTATGGAATTACCGTGATTCTCAGTGTGTTATTACTGTCATACGCACTGTGGAATTACCGTGATACTCAGTGTGTTATTACCGTGATTCGCACTGTGTAATTACTGTGATTCACTCTGTGGAATTATCTTGATTCTCAGTGTGGTATTACCATGATTCTCACTGTGTAATTACTGTGACTAACTCTGTGGAATTACCATGATACACATTGGGGTTTATAACCATGATTGTCACCTTGTAATTACTGTGATTCTCTCTGTGGAATTACCGTGATTCTCAGTGAATAGTTACCGTGATTCACACTGTGGAATTACCATGATTCTCACTATGTAATTACCGTGATTCACAGTGTGGTATTACCATGATTCTCACTGTGTAATTACTGTGACTCAATCTGTGGAATTACCGTGATTCTCAATGTGGTATTACCATGATTCGCACTGTGTAATTACTGTGATTCACTCTGTGGAATTACCGTGATTCTCAGTGTGGAATTACCATGATTCACACTGTGCACTTACCGTGATTCACACTTTGGAATTACCGTGATTCTCAGTGTGGAATTACCGTTATTTCTCACTGTGTAATTACCTTGATTCACACTGTGGTATTTCCGTGATTTTCACTGTGGAATTACCATGATTTAAACTGTGGAATTACCGTGATTCACACTGTGGAATTACCGTGATTCTCACTGTGTAAATACCGTAATTCATACTGTGGAATTAAGGTGATTCACACTGTGGAATTACCTTGATTCACACTGTGGAATTACCGTGATTCTCACTGTGAAATTACCATGATTCACACTCTGTAATTACCTTGATTCGCACTCAGTAATTACCGTGATTCACACTGTGGAATTACTGTGATTCGCACTGTGGAAATACCATGATTCACACTCTGTATTTACCGTGATTTGCACTGTGTATTTACCATGATTCACACTGTGGAATTACCGTGATTCTCAGTGTGGAATTATCGTGATTCACACTGTGAAATTACCATAATTCGCTCAGAGGAATTATCGTGTTTCACACTGTGGAATTACCGTGATTCACACTTTCGAATTACCGTGATTCACTGTGTGGAATTACCGTGATTTGCTCAGTGGAATTACCGTGATTCACAGTGCGGAATACCATGATTCACAGTGTGGGATTACCGTGATTCACACTGTGGTATTACCGTGATTCACACTGTGGAATTACCATGATTCGCACTGTGGTATTACTGTGATTCGCACTGTGTAATTACCGTGATTCACACTGTGGAAGTACCATGATACTCACTGTGTAATTACCGTGATTCACTCTGTGGAATTACCATAATCCTCAGTGTGGTATTACCATGGTTCTCACTGTGTAATTACCGTGATTCACTCTGTGGAATTACCATGATTCTCAGTGTGGAATTACCATGATTCACACTGTGGATTACTGTGATTCACTCTGTGGAATTACCATGATTCTCAGTGTGGTATTACTGTGATTCGCACTGTGGAATTACCGTGATTCACACTGTGGAATTACCATGATTCTCAGTGTGTTATTACCGTGATTCACACAGTGGAATTACCGTCATTCTCAGTGTGGTATTACCGTGATTCACACTGTGTAATTACCGTGATTCACTCTTTGGAATTACCGTTATTCTCAGTTTGGTATTACTGTGATTCGCACTGTGGAATTACAGTGATTCACCCTTTGGAATTACCGTGAATCTCAGTGTGGTATTACCATGATTCACACTTTGGAATTACCGTGATTCTCAGTGTGGAATTACCATGATTCACACTGTGGAATTACTGTGATTCACTCTGTGGAATTACTGTGATTCTCAGTGTGGTATTACTCTGATTCGCACTGTGGAATTACTGTGATTCACACTGTGGAATTACCATGATTCTCAGTGTGGTATTACTGTGATTCGCACTGTGGAATTACCGTGATTCACACTGTGGAATTACCATGATTCTCAGTGTGGTATTACCGTGATTCACACTGTGGAATTACCATGATTCTCAGTGTGTTATTACCATGATTCACACTGTGGAATTACCATGAATCTCAGTGTGGTATTACCGTGATTCACACTGTGGAATTACCGTGATTCACACTGTGTAATTACCGTGATTCACTCTGTGGAATTACCGTGATTCTCAGTGTGGTATTACTGTGATTCGCACTGTGTAATTACCGTGATTCACACTGTGGAATTCCCGTGATTCTCAGTGTGGTATTACCGTGATTCACACTGTGGAATTACCGTGATTATCAGTTTGTTATTACTGTGATTCACACTGTGGAATTACCGTGATTCTCAGTGTCTAATTACCGTGATTCACACTGTGGAATTACCATGATTCTCAGTGTGTTATTACTGTGATGCGCACCGTGTAATTACCGTGATTCTCACTGTGTAATTACTGTGATTCACTCCGTTGAGTTGCCCTGATTCTCAGTGTGGGATTAACGTGATTCTGAGTGAAATTTCCGTGATTCGCACTTTGGAATTGCCATGATTTGCACTGTGGAATTATCGTCATTCTCAGTGTCTCATTACCATGATTCACACTGTGGAATTAATGTAATTCTCAGTGTGTTATTACCGTGATTCACACTGTGGAATTACCATGATACTCAGTTTGTACTTACCGTGATTAACACTGTGCGTTGCCATGAATCACACAGTGGAATTATCGTGATTGACACTGTGGAATTACCGTGATTCTCAGTGTGTTATTACCGTGATTCGCACTGTGGAATTGCCATGATTCTCACTATGTAATTACCGTGATTCACAGTGTGGTATTACCATGATTCTCACTGTGTAATTACTGTGATTCAATCTGTGCAATTACCGTGATTCTCAATGTGGTATTACCATGATTCTCACTGTTTAATTACTGTGATTCACTCTGTGGAATTACCGTGATTCTCAGTGTGGAATTACCATGATTCACACTGTGTACTTACCGTGATTCACACTGTGGAATTACCGTGATTCACACTTTGGAATTACCGTGATTCTCAGTGTGGAATTACCGTGATTCTCAGTTTGGACTTAACCATGATTCGCACTGTGGAATTACCTTTATTCTCAGTGAGTTATTACCGTTAATCTCACTGTGTAATTACCGTGATTCACACTGTGGTATTACCGTGATTTTCACTGTGGAATTACCGTGATTCTCACTGTGGAATTACCATGATTCACACTGTGGTATTACCGTGATTCACACTCTGTAATTACCGTGATTCACACTGTGGAATTACTGTCATTCGCACTGTGGAAAATGCCATGATTCACACTCTGTATTTACCGTGATTCACAATGTCTATTTACATGATTCACACTGTGTAAATACCGTGAATCACACTGTGGAATTACCGTGATTCTCAGTATGGAATTATCGTGATTCACACTGTGGAATTACCGTAATTCGCTCAGCGGAATTATCGTGTTTCACACTGTGGAATTACGGTGATTCACACTTTGGAATTACCGTGATTCACTGTGTGGAATTACCGTGATTTGCTCAGTGGAATTACCATGATTCTCAGTGTGTTATTACCGTGATTCACACAGTGGAATTACCGTCATTCTCAGTGTGGTATTACCGTGATTCACACTGTGTAATTACCATGATTCACTCTTTGGAATTACCGTTATTCTCAGTTTGGTATTACTGTGATTTGCACTGTGGAATTACAGTGATTCATCCTTTGGAATTACCGTGAATCACAGTGTGGTATTACCGTGATTCACACTTTCGAATTACCGTGATTCTCAGTGTGGAATTACCATGATTCACACTGTGGAATTACTGTGATTCACTCTGTGGAATTACTGTGATTCTCAGTGTGGTATTACTCTGATTCGCACTGTGGAATTACCGTGATTCACACTGTGGAATTACCATGATTCTCAGTGTGGTATTACTGTGATTTGCACTGTGGAATTACCGTGATTGACACTGTGGAATTACCATGATTCTCAGTGTGTTATTACCCTGATTCACACTGTGGAATTACCGTGATTCTCAGTGTCGAATTACCGTGATTCTCAGTGTGGAATTACCGTGATTCTCAGTGTGGAATTACCGTGATTCTCACTGTGGAATTACCGTGATTCTCAGTGTGGTATTACCGTGAGTCACACTGTTTAATTACCGTGATTCACTCTGTGGAATTACCGTGATTCTCACTGTGGTATTACCGTGATTCACACTGTGGAATTACCGTTATTCTCAGTGTGGTATTACCCTGATTCACACTGTGGAATTACCGTGATTCTCAGTGTGTTATTACCCTGATTCACACTGTGGAATTACCGTGATTCTCAGTGTGGAATTACCGTGATTCTCAAGGTGGAATTACCGTGATTCTCAGTGTGGAATTACCGTGATTCTCAGTGTGGAATTACCGTGATTCTCAGTGTGGAATTACCGTGATTCTCACTGTGGAATTACCGTGATTCTCACTGTGGAATTACCGTGATTCACACTGTGGAATTACCGTGATTCACACTGTGGAATTACCGTGATTCTCACAGTGGAATTACCCTGATTCTCACTGTGGTTTTACCGTGATTCTCACTGTGGAATTACCGTGATCCTCACTGTGGAATTACCGTGAATCTCACTGTGGAATTACCGTGATTCTCCCTCTGGAATTACCATGATTCACACTGTGGAATTACCATGATTCACACTGAGGAATTACCGTGATTCATACTGTGGAATTACCATGATTCACACTGAGGAATGATCATGATTCACACTGTGCAATTACCGTGATTCACACTGAGGAATGATGATGATTCACACTGTGCAATTACCGTGATTTGCACCAAGGAATTACTGGGCAGAATTTTGGCAGGTGTGGGTGTCAGCAATTGGGAAGCCGACTGCTGCCCACGCTCACGGCCTGACCGTGAGTGGAGATTGGGGTCTATCGGACGCCAGGCTCAGGAAGCCCCAGAAAGGCTGCCAGGGACGGATGTCTGTCTGCTGCTGCAAGGACGAAGTCCAGATTGTCAGCAAATGCCGGGCAGGAGGGGGGCACTCGGCAAACTACCCTCCCCCCTCTGGTGTTTCAGACAAGTGCCTCTCTGGCAGCCAGAAGAGACATCCTTGTCCTTAGAGATGGGAGGAGGAGGTCAATGGGCCTCACCATGAGGACATGGGAAGAGGTGGCAGCTTGGGTGAGCAGCTACAATGTGGTGATGTGCGCCTGGGTGCAGTGCCAGAAGTGCTTCAGTGACCCTCTGCATTCAGGAAGGGCGAGTACTGTGTTGGTATGGGTCGGTGTGTTCAATTGTCTTGGGCTGGCCATTCCTCCCCCCCCCCCCACCCCATGGGGTTCAAGGGAGTTAGAGTGTGAGTGCCAGCTGTCAATAACACAGGAACCCTGGCTGCTTGGAATGAGTGCCTTGCGGCTCAAGGACCATGACTCGGATGTGCCCTGTAAAGTGTTCCTCAGCTGTAATAGTGCTGCAGGTAGAGAGGTGACTAATCAATGCTCCTCTGTCCTTTCAGGAGAAGACATCCCGTAACTACATGGAGAGGTCGGGGACTGTCGAAGGACCACCCATCACCTCCTCATCCTCTCCAGATATGAACCAGGAGGCCTCAGAGCTCGTGAGCCGCCATGCACCTTGGTCAAGCAGCCGCAATGAGGATGGGCTGTCAGATGAACGTAAGAGTGCAGTGCACTGACGTGAGAATTTCAGCTTGTGCAACCGTCCCAGTGTAATCTCTTCACTGATGCGAGCCTTGAACCTGGAATCCCCATTGATCCTTGAAAGAGGAAGGCAGCAAGATGCAGATCTCAGTTGCCTGACTGCACAGTGACAACGCAGTGACTTTAACTAATGACATATCCACACGAGCTCCCCCGACGTCCTCTGCCCACAGTGTGGTAATACCATGATTCACACTGTGGAGTCACCGTGATTCACTGTGTGGAATTACCGTGATTCATGCTGTGGAATTACCGTGATTCACGCTGTGGAATTCACGTGATTTGCGCTGTGGAATTACCGTGATTCGCGCTGTGGAATTACCGTGATTCGCGCTGTGGAATTACCGTGATTCACGCTGTGGAATTACCGTGATTTACAGTGTGGAATTACCATAATTCACGCCGTGGAATTACCGTGATTCACACAGTGGAATTACCGTGATTCTCAGTGTGGAATTACCGTGATTCACACTGTGGAATTACTGTGATTCACTCTGTGGAATTACTGTGATTCTCAGTGTGGTATTACTGTGATTCGCACTGTGGAATTACCGTTATTCACACTGTGGAATTACCATGATTCTCAGTGTGTTATTACCATGATTCACACAGTGGAATTACCGTGATTCTCAGTGTAGTATTACCGTGATTCACACTGTGTAATTACCGTGATTCACTCTTTGGAATTACCGTTATTCTCAGTTTGGTATTACTGTGATTCGCACTGTGGAATTACAGTGATTCACCCTTTGGAATTACCGTGATTCTCAGTGTGGTATTACCGTGATTCACACTTTGGAATTACCGTGATTCTCAGTGTGGAATTACCGTGATTCACACTGTGGAATTACAGTGATTCACTCTGTGGAATTACTGTGATTCTCAGTGTGGTAGTACACTGATTTGCACTGTGGAATTACCGTGATTCACACTGAGGAATGATGATGATTCACACTGTGCAATTACCGTGATTTGCACCAAGGAATTACTGGGCAGAATTTTGGCGGGTGTGGGTGTCAGCAATTGGGAAGCCAACTGCTGCCCACGCTCACGGCCTGACCGTGAGTGGAGATTGGGGTCTATCGGACGCCAGGCTCAGGAAGCCCCAGAAAGGCTGCCAGGGACGGATGTCTGTCTGCTGCTGCAAGGACGAAGTCCAGATTGTCAGCAAATGCCGGGCAGGAGGGGGGCACTCGGCAAACTACCCTCCCCCCTCTGGTGTTTCAGACAAGTGCCTCTCTGGCAGCCAGAAGAGACATCCTTGTCCTTAGAGATGGGAGGAGGAGGTCAATGGGCCTCACCATGAGGACATGGGAAGAGGTGGCAGCTTGGGTGAGCAGCTACAATGTGGTGATGTGCGCCTGGGTGCAGTGCCAGAAGTGCTTCAGTGACCCTCTGCACTCAGGAAGGGCGAGTACTGTGTTGGTATGGGTCGGTGTGTTCAATTGTCTTGGGCTGGCCATTCCTCCCCCCCCCCACCCCATGGGGTTCAAGGGAGTTAGAGTGTGAGTGCCAGCTGTCAATAACACAGGAACCCTGGCTGCTTGGAATGAGTGCCTTGCGGCTCAAGGACCATGACTCGGATGTGCCCTGTAAAGTGTTCCTCAGCTGTAATAGTGCTGCAGGTAGAGAGGTGACTAATCAATGCTCCTCTGTCCTTTCAGGAGAAGACATCCGGTAACTACATGGAGAGGTCGGGGACTGTCGAAGGACCACCCATCACCTCCTCATCCTCTCCAGATATGAACCAGGAGGCCTCAGAGCTCGTGAGCCGCCATGCACCTTGGTCAAGCAGCCGCAATGAGGATGGGCTGTCAGATGAACGTAAGAGTGCAGTGCACTGACGTGAGAATTTCAGCTTGTGCAACCGTCCCAGTGTAATCTCTTCACTGATGCGAGCCTTGAACCTGGAATCCCCATTGATCCTTGAAAGAGGAAGGCAGCAAGATGCAGATCTCAGTTGCCTGACTGCACAGTGACAACGCAGTGACTTTAACTAATGACATATCCACACGAGCTCCCCCGACGTCCTCTGCCCACAGTGTGGTAATACCATGATTCACACTGTGGAGTCACCGTGATTCACTGTGTGGAATTACCGTGATTCATGCTGTGGAATTACCGTGATTCACGCTGTGGAATTCACGTGATTTGCGCTGTGGAATTACCGTGATTCGCGCTGTGGAATTACCGTGATTCGCGCTGTGGAATTACCGTGATTCACGCTGTGGAATTACCGTGATTTACAGTGTGGAATTACCATAATTCACGCCGTGGAATTACCGTGATTCACACAGTGGAATTACCGTGATTCTCAGTGTGGAATTACCGTGATTCACACTGTGGAATTACTGTGATTCACTCTGTGGAATTACCGTGATTCTCAGTGTGGTATTACTGTGATTCGCACTGTGGAATTACCGTTATTCACACTGTGGAATTACCATGATTCTCAGTGTGTTATTACCATGATTCACACAGTGGAATTACCGTGATTCTCAGTGTAGTATTACCGTGATTCACACTGTGTAATTACCGTGATTCACTCTTTGGAATTACCGTTATTCTCAGTTTGGTATTACTGTGATTCGCACTGTGGAATTACAGTGATTCACCCTTTGGAATTACCGTGATTCTCAGTGTGGTATTACTGTGATTCACACTTTGGAATTACCGTGATTCTCAGTGTGGAATTACCGTGATTCACACTGTGGAATTACAGTGATTCACTCTGTGGAATTACTGTGATTCTCAGTGTGGTAGTACACTGATTTGCACTGTGGAATTACCGTGATTCACACTGTGGAATTACCATGAATCTCAGTGTGGTATTACTGTGATTCGCACTTTGGAATTACCGTGATTCACACTGTGGAATTACCATGATTCTCAGTGTGGTATTACCGTGATTCACACTGTGGAATTACCATGATTCTCAGTGTGGTATTACCATGATTCACACTGTGGAATTGCCGTGATTCACACTGTGTAATTACCGTGATTCACTCTGCGGAATTACCGTGATTCTCAGTGTGGTATTACTGTGATTCGCACTGTGTAATTACCGTGATTCACACTATGGAATTTCCGTGATTCTCACTGTGGAGTTACCATGAATCTCACTGTGGAATTTCCGTGTTTCTCACTGTGGAATTACCATGATTCACACTGTGGAATTACCGTGATTCACACTGTGCAATTACCATCATTCTCAGTGTGGTATTACCGTGATTCACACTGTGGAATTACCGTGATTCTCAGTGTGGTATTACCGTGATTCACACTGTGGAATTACCGTGATTATCAGTTTGTTATTACCGTGATTCACACTGTGGGATTACCGTGATTCTCAGTGTGGTATTACCGTGATTCACACTGTGGAATTACCATGATTCTCAGTGTGTTATTACCGTGATTCACTCTGTGGAATTACCGTGATTCTCAGTGTGGAATTACCGAGATTCTCACTGTGGTATTACCGTGATTCTCACTGTGGAATTACCGTGATTCTCACTGTGGAATTACCGTGATTCACACTGTGGAATTACCGTGATTCACACTGTGGAATTACCGTGATTCTCACTGTGGAATTACCGTGATTCTCACTGTGGAATTTCCTTGATTCACACTGTGGAATTACCGTGATTCTCACTGTGGAATTTCCGTGATTCTCACTGTGGAGTTACCATGAATCTCACTGTGGAATTACCGTGATTCTCAGTGAATAGTTACCGTGATTCACACTGTGGAATTACCATGATTCTCACTATGTAATTACCGTGATTCACAGTGTGGTATTACCATGATTCTCACTGTGTAATTACTGTGATTCAATCTGTGGAATTACCGTGATTCTCAATGTGGTATTACCATGATTCGCACTGTGTAATTACTGTGATTCACTCTGTGGAATTACCGTGATTCTCAGTGTGGAATTACCATGATTCACACTGTGTACTTACCGTGATTCACACTTTGGAATTACCGTGATTCTCAGTGTGGAATTACCATGATTCTCAGTTTGGAATTACCATGATTCGCACTGTGGAATTAGCGTTATTCTCAGTGTGTTATTACTGTTATTCTCACTGTGTAATTACCTTGATTCACACTGTGGTATTTCCGTGATTTTCACTGTGGAATTACCATGATTTAAACTGTGGAATTACCGTGATTCACACTGTGGAATTACCGTGACTCTCACTGTGTAAATAACGTAATTCATACTGTGGAATTACGGTGATTCACACTGTGGAATTACCTTGATTCACACTGTGGAATTGCCGTGATTCTCACATGAAATTACCATGATTCACACTGTGGAATTACCTTGATTCACACTTTGGAATTACCGTGATTCTCACTGTGAAATTACCGTGATTCACACTGTGGAATTATTGTGATTCGCACTGTGGAAATACCATGATTCACACTCTGTATTTACCGTGATTCGCACTGTGTATTTACCGTGATTCACACTGTGGAATTACCGTGATTCTCAGTGTGGAATTATCGTGATTCACACTGTGAAATTACCGTAATTCGCTCAGCGGAATTATTGTGTTTCACACTGTGAAATTACCGTGATTCACACTTTGGAATTACCGTGATTCACTGTGTGGAATTACCGTGATTTGCTCAGTGGAATTACCGTGATTCACAGTGCGGAATACCATGATTCACAGTGTGGGATTACCGTGATTCACACTGTGGTATTACCGTGATTCACACTGTGGAATTACCATGATTCACACTGTGGAATTACCGTGATTTGCACTGTGGAATTACTGTGATTCACACTTTTGAATTACCGTGATTCTCACTGTTATTACCGTGATTCGCACTGTGGAATTACCGTGATTCTCAGTGTGGCATTACCGTCATTCGCACTGAGGAATTGCCATGATTCGCACTGTGAAATTGCCATGATTTGCACTGTGAAATTGCCATGATTCGCACTGTGGAATTACCATGATTCTCAGTGTGTTATTACCATGATTCACACTGTGGAATTACCATGATACTGAGTTTGTACATACCGTTATTCACACTGTGCAATTGCCATGAATCACACAGTGGAATTACCGTGATTTACACTGTGGAATTACCGTGATACTCAGTGAGTTATAACCATGATTCACACTGTGTAATTACTGTGATTCACTCTGTAGAATTACCTTGATTCTCAGTGTGGTATTACCACGATTCTCACTGTGTAATTATGGTGATTCACTCTGTGGAATTACCGTTATTCTCAGTGTGGTATTACCATGATTCCCACTGTGCAATTACTGTGATTCATTCTGTGGAATTACCATTATTCTCAGTGTGGTATTACCATGATTCTCACTGTGTAATTACTCTGATTCACTCTGTGGAATAACCGTGATTCTCAGTGTGTTATTACCATGATTCAGACTGTGTAATCACTGTGATTAACTCCATGGAATTACCGTGATTCACAGTGGGTTATAACCATGATTCTCACTGTGTAATTACTGTGATTCTCCCTGGGGAATTACCGTGATTCTTAGTGTGGTATTACCGTGATTCGCACTGTGGAATTACTGTGATTCTCAGTTTGTACTTACCGTGATTCACACTGTGGAATTGCCATGAATCGCTCTGTGGAATTACCGTGATTGACACTATGGAATTACCGTGATTCTCAGTGTGTTATTACTGTCATACGCACTGTGGAATTACCGTGATACTCAGTGTGTTATTACCGTGATTCACACTGTGTAATTACTGTGATTCACTCTGTGGAATTATCTTGATTCTCAGTGTGGTATTACCATGATTCTCACTGTGTAATTACTGTGACTAACTCTGTGGAATTACCGTGATACACATTGGGTTATAACCATGATTGTCACCTTGTAATTACTGTGATTCTCTCTGTGGAATTACCGTGATTCTCAGTGAATAGTTACCGTGATTCACACTGTGGAATTACCATGATTCTCACTATGTAATTACCGTGATTCACAGTGTGGTATTACCATGATTCTCACTGTGTAATTACTGTGATTCAATCTGTGGAATTACCGTGATTCTCAATGTGGTATTACCATGATTCGCACTGTGTAATTACTGTGATTCACTCTGTGGAATTACCGTGATTCTCAGTGTGGAATTACCATGATTCACACTGTGTACTTACCGTGATTCACACTTTGGAATTACCGTGATTCTCAGTGTGGAATTACCATGATTCTCAGTTTGGAATTACCATGATTCGCACTGTGGAATTAGCGTTATTCTCAGTGTGTTATTACCGTTATTCTCACTGTGTAATTACCTTGATTCACACTGTGGTATTTCCGTGATTTTCACTGTGGAATTACCATGATTTAAACTGTGGAATTACCGTGATTCACACTGTGGAATTACCGTGATTCTCACTGTGTAAATACCGTAATTCATACTGTGGAATTAAGGTGATTCACACTGTGGAATTACCTTGATTCACACTGTGGAATTACCGTGATTCTCACTGTGAAATTACCATGATTCACACTCTGTAATTACCTTGATTCACACTCAGTAATTACCGTGATTCACACTGTGGAATTACTGTGATTCGCACTGTGGAAATACCATGATTCACACTCTGTATTTACCGTGATTTGCACTGTGTATTTACCATGATTCACACTGTGGAATTACCGTGATTCTCAGTGTGGAATTATCGTGATTCACACTGTGAAATTACCATAATTCGCTCAGAGGAATTATCGTGTTTCACACTGTGGAATTACCGTGATTCACACTTTCGAATTACCGTGATTCACTGTGTGGAATTACCGTGATTTGCTCAGTGGAATTACCGTGATTCACAGTGCGGAATACCATGATTCACAGTGTGGGATTACCGTGATTCACACTGTGGTATTACCGTGATTCACACTGTGGAATTACCATGATTCGCACTGTGGTATTACTGTGATTCACACTGTGTAATTACCGTGATTCACACTGTGGAAGTACCATGATACTCACTGTGTAATTACCGTGATTCACTCTGTGGAATTACCGTAATCCTCAGTGTGGTATTACCATGGTTCTCACTGTGTAATTACCGTGATTCACTCTGTGGAATTACCATGATTCTCAGTGTGGAATTACCATGATTCACACTGTGGAATTACTGTGATTCACTCTGTGGAATTACCATGATTCTCAGTGTGGTATTACTGTGATTCGCACTGTGGAATTACCGTGATTCACACTGTGGAATTACCATGATTCTCAGTGTGTTATTACCGTGATTCACACAGTGGAATTACCGTCATTCTCAGTGTGGTATTACCGTGATTCACACTGTGTAATTACCGTGATTCACTCTTTGGAATTACCGTTATTCTCAGTTTGGTATTACTGTGATTCGCACTGTGGAATTACAGTGATTCACCCTTTGGAATTACCGTGAATCTCAGTGTGGTATTACCATGATTCACACTTTGGAATTACCGTGATTCTCAGTGTGGAATTACCATGATTCACACTGTGGAATTACTGTGATTCACTCTGTGGAATTACTGTGATTCTCAGTGTGGTATTACTCTGATTCGCACTGTGGAATTACCATGATTCACACTGTGGAATTACCGTGATTCACACTGTGGAATTACCGTGATTCACATTGAGGAATGATCATGATTCACACTGTGGAATTACCGTGATTCACACTGAGGAATGATCATGATTCACACTGTGCAATTACCGTGATTTGCACCAAGGAATTACTGGGCAGAATTTTGGTGGGTGTGGGTGTCAGCAATTGGGAAGCCGACTGCTGCCCGCGCTCACGGCCTGACCGCAAGTGGAGATTGGGGTCTATCGGACGCCAGGCTCAGGAAGCCCCAGAAAGGCTGCCAGGGAAGGATGTCTGTCTGCTGCTGCAAGGACGAAGTCCAGATTGTCAGCAAATGCCGGGCAGGAGGGGGGCACTCGGCAATCTACCCTCCCCCCTCTGGTGTTTCAGACAAGTGCCTCTCTGGCAGCCAGAAGAGACATCCTTGTCCTTAGAGATGGGAGGAGGAGGTCAATGGGCCTCACCATGAGGACATGGGAAGAGGTGGCAGCTTGGGTGAGCAGCTACAGTGTGGTGATGTGCGCCTGGGTGCAGTGCCAGAAGTGCTTCAGTGACCCTCTGCACTCAGGAAGGGCGAGTACTGTGTTGGTATGGGTCGGTGTGTTCAATTGTCTTGGGCTGGCCATTCCTCCCCCCCCCCCCCACCCCATGGGGTTCAAGGGAGTTAGAGTGTGAGTGCCAGCTGTCAATAACACAGGAACACTGGCTGCTTGAAATGAATGCCTTGCGGCTCAAGGACCATGACTCGGATGTGCCCTGTAAAGTGTTCCTCAGCTGTAATAGTGCTGCAGGTAGAGAGGTGACTAATCAATGCTCCTCTGTCCTTTCAGGAGAAGACATCCCGTAACTACATGGAGAGGTCGGGGACTGTCGAAGGACCACCCATCACCTCCTCATCCTCTCCAGATATGAACCAGGAGGCCTCAGAGCTCGTGAGCCGCCATGCACCTTGGTCAAGCAGCCGCAATGAGGATGGGCTGTCAGATGAAGGTAAGAGTGCAGTGCACTGACGTGAGAATTTCAGCTTGTGCAACCGTCCCAGTGTAATCTCTTCATTGATGTGAGCCTTGAACCTGGAATCTCCATTGATCCTTGAAAGAGGAAGGCAGCAAGATGCAGATCTCAGTTGCCTGACATGCACAGTGACAACGCAGTGACTTTAACTAATGACATATCCACACGAGCTCCCCCGACGTCCTCTGCCCACAGTGTGGTAATACCATGATTCACACTGTGGAGTCACCGTGATTCACTGTGTGGAATTACCGTGATTCACGCTGTGGAATTCACGTGATTTGCGCTGTGGAATTACCGTGATTCGCGCTGTGGAATTACCGTGATTCGCGCTGTGGAATTACCGTGATTCACGCTGTGGAATTACCGTGATTTACAGTGTGGAATTACCATAATTCACGCCGTGGAATTACCGTGATTCACACAGTGGAATTACCGTGATTCTCAGTGTGGAATTACCGTAATTCACACTGTGGAATTACGGTGATTCATGCCATTGAATTACCGTGATTCACGCCGTGGAATTACCGTGATTCACGCCGTGGTATTACCGTGATTCACGCCGTGGAATTACCGTGATTCACACCGTGGAATTATGATGATTCACATTCTGAAATTGTCATGATTCACAACTGTGGAATTAATGTGATGCACCCCATGGAATTATGATAATTCACACCGTGGAATTACCATGAATAACAGTGTGTAATTACTGTCATTCATAGTGTGGAATTACCATGATTCACACCGTAGAATTACGGTGATTCACAGTGTAGAATTATGATGAGTCACATTCTGGAATTGCCGTGATTCGCACTGTGGAATTAATGTAATTCACAGCATGAAATTATGATGATTCTCATTGTGTCATTAGCACGATTTTCACACCATGGAATTACCATGATTCACGCCGTGGAACTATCGTGATTCATGCCGTGGAACTATCGTGATTCACGCCGTGGAATTACCGTGATTCACGCCGTGGAACTATCGTGATTCACGCCGTGGAACTATCGTGATTCACGCCGTGGAATTACCGTGATTCAAGCCGTGGAATTACCGTGATTCACGCTGTGGAATTACCGTGATTCACGCCGTGGAACTACCGTGATTCACGCCGTGGAATTACCGTGATTCACACCGTGGGATTCTAATGTGCCTTATGCTAATAGGTGCCGCCCCGTCGCTCGGAGTGGCTTGTGAGGCAGCCTGCTGACTCTGCTGTCCTCAATGACCTTTACGGACATCCTCTGACCCGTGGAGCCTGTGATGGCCCCTCCTGGGAGAGAGTGGCTAGTTCCAGAACTGACACCTCCCCAGTTGTCGCAGCCTCAACGGATGCAACGGTCACTGGCAGAGGGACGGAGGAGCTGCTGCCCTCATCCGGAGCGCCATGAGAGGAGCTCGCAGCGACGACAGGCAGCTGCTGCTCCGACGTGAGGTCACATTGGACCTCCCTGCTCACCACAGATGGATGGGCACCGAGCGCTGACACTTGGTGCCCAGAACATCTCCCACGATGCAAATGAGCACCTGTGGCCATTAGCACTCTGAGGGCTTGCAGGTCAGAGCATGACCCCATCAGAAGATTCTCATTCCGCTGGAAGCCCCTCTTAATGAGAGTCGCCGACCTCTCAATGGAGGAAGCCTGAAGCTCTGTCCTGAGGTTCATGCCATCACTGACACTCTGCCTGGATTCCTCCACCACTGAGACCAAGTGAAGCACACCCTCATGCAACCCTGCCAGATGCTCCTGTGTACCCTGCCACTTCTCCTGCAGCTGTTGCATGGCGGACATCTCCAGAGGCACATCATCACTACTGGTCTCAGCATGTGCCCGGTCCCCTGCAGTCCTCCGCTTGCCATCTCCTCCAGCGATTGTGAAGTGCCCTCTCCACTGTGCCCTGGGACACAAGCCGACGTCATAATCCCCACCGAATTGTTTGTCGCTGCGCTGGTGCCTGGATCGCTGAAAGGATGTGAGGCAAGCTGCAAGTCTTGGCCCTCAGGTGTGGAGTAGGGGCTCTGGATGTGTTGGTGACGGCCATGTGGTGGTGAAGCTGAAAGTAACAACAAGGACAGTGCATCAGTTAGCGTTCAGTCACTAACACCTTTCATCCCTTTCCCCCCAAGGCTCATAAATCGCTCACACTTCAAGAACCTAAGGAGATGAACATTGGTGGGGTGGTAAATAGTCAAGAGGAGGCCCAAACATTACAGGCGCAGACAGACAGGCTGGTCAGATGGCCTAAAGAATGCTATATGGAATGTTATGTGGATAAGTGTTTGGTTAAGCACTTGGGAAAGACAAGCAAGATACGGGAATACATAAGTAATGGTAGGACCGTGGGAAGTCATGACGATTACAGGGACCTTGCTGGGCAGACCCATTAAGGTAGCAGAACAGGAACATAAGGTGTTTAACAAGGTAAAAGCCAGACTTGTCTTTATTAGCCAAGGAATAGAATGTAGGGAAAGGGAGGTCATGTTTCAGGTGCAGAAAACACTGTCGAGGCCACAGCTACACTTCTGTGTTCAGTTGTGACCTAAGCTTCATGGGAGGGATGGGATTGGAGTGGGGAGAATGCAGAGGTTCCTGACCTGGATGCATGCTGGCCTGGAGAGTTGGAGTGATGAGAAAACATTGCAAACACTTGTGACATTTGCCGTGGATCACAGGAGATTGACAGGTCACATTATTGACCGTCATACCATTGTGAGGGGCATAGACCAGGTGAACAGAAGGCAACATTTCCCCTTGGCACAGGGATGACTAATGTGGTGGCATTTATTTAACTTGAGTGTCATGAGGTTGACAGGTGAGGTGTTGAGGACCTTTTGGACAGAGTAATGTGGGACGCACTGGCTGAAAGGGTGGTGGAGGTACAAACCCTCCTCAGATGCAATAAGTCTTTGGCTGTGCAGCAGCGATGCCATGGCATGTTAGGCCATGGGGATAGTGGTCACAAATGGGATAAGACGACTTTGGAAGGTGCTAGAGACGCGCATTCTCATGGGGCTGAGGGACATTTGTGAATGACCCACACGTCTGACTGTATCAGTCTGTGAATGAGCAGCGTTGCTGCATTAACGATTGCAGCAACCATCAGTGCTTTGGATGGTGGGAAGACAGAGTGGATGGGACTGTGGCTCTCAAATACCTGGCCACTGGATCCCATCCTCACCGACAGCTGCTGACCTGGCCGTCTGCCTCCTCCCCAGCTCCATGGCCTACTCCTTGTAAGTGGTGAGACGCTGCAGCACGGTGTGCCCACCACCAGTCCGCAGATGCTCCCAGCTGTTGTTCTGTTTTTGCCTGGAGAACAGAGAAGAGGATTTATTGGGGCTGATCGCTCATGTACTCTGCATGCGCACGCTGCACCCCAACCACAGTGGCCCATCTGAGGCCTCCAGCAGCTCCTGTCCACACTACTGGTGATCAGTCACCAGAAGATAGTCCAGCTGCTCCCACCCCCCTCCCCAACAGACACCTTGGACACATTCAGCGTCCATCACTTTGAATAACACACGGGTCTTAGGACCCATGACAAAGAGGCAGAACTAGGTGCGGCGCTGAGGCCAGCAGATGGCTCTTGGCTACGACACCTTGAGGCACCCCTTCTACCATCTCATCACCATCAATAAGACATGAGTTGGAGTTCTGAGTATGTGTCGAGCTGCCTCCCCTGCAGGCTGCCCCCAGACTACTCAAATGCCACAAACACCAACATATGCTGCGGGGAGAACCCATCTTCTCTTCAACCACTAAGGCTGCTGTAAGCATGGTCAGTACCTGTTTGCCCACTCAGCGTGCGCCAAATGCCCAATGCAGTAACGACACTAAGATGTGGGGCAGGGGGGTGGCCTCAAAGGCTAAAGCTACCTGCTGGGTAAAATGGCCAACGCTGACATGATCCTCACCCTTCCAGTGCGCAACAAATGATTGAAGTGCTTGCAGCACTGGGTTCCTGTGTGCCACACAGCGTCTTGAGAGCTTGCTGTCTCCCCACCTCCTGCCATACCTGCCTGGTCACGTGGGGCCCCTCCTCCTCCCATCCTCCGGAAACAACACCTCCCGATGGTTGGACACCACACCTCTTTGAGGACAGCAAGGCGGGCATCAGAGAACCGAGGGGCACAGTGCCCCCCCCGCTGGCCTACCCTGCAGCCTGCCCCCCTCCTCCTCCTCCCCCCTCCTCCTCATCCTCCTCCTACTCCTCCTCCTCCTCCTGCCCCTCCTCCTCTGCCCTCACCTCTTGTGCAGCCCGGTGACTTGCCCTGGTGAACAGCCTAAAGGAGGCTGCCTGGCTTTTCTTTATACAGACTGCCGGTTCCCCATTGGAACCAGTGGCCTGAACACGCCCACCACCAATTTAATTTTTCCCGATGTACACGGGAGTTGGAAACCGGCTGGGTGGGCCTTAATTGGGCCGCCCGCACAAAATGGCGGCGCGGCCCGTTTCACCACTGGGGATCAGCTCCGCGCCTGTCAAACGCAAAATTCTGCCCCATGATTCACACTGTGGAATTACAGTGATTTACCCTGTGGAATAACTGTGATTCACACTGTGGAATTACCGTGATTCACACTGTGGAATTACAGTGATTCACACTGTGGAATTACCGTGATTCACCCTGTGGAATTATCATGATTCACACTGTGGAATTATAGTGATTCAAACTGTGGAATTACCGTGTTTCACACTGTGGAATTACAGTGATTCAAACTGTGTAATTACCATGATTCACACTGTGGTATTACCGTGTTTCACCCTGTGGAATTACCGTGATTCACACTGTTCAATTTCCATGATTCACACTGTGGAATTACCATGATTGACACTGTTTAATTTCCATGATTCACATTGTGGAATTATCATAGTTCACACTGTGTAATTACCGTGATTCTCAGTGTGGAATTACCGTGATACTCACTGTGGAATTACCGTGATTCGCACTGTGTGATTACCGTGATACACACTATGGAATTACCGTGATTCACACTGTGGAATTACCGTGATACACACTGTGGAATTACCGTGATTCACACTGTGTAATTACCGTGATACACACTATGGAATTGCCGTGATTCACCCTGTGGAATTACCGTGATTTACACTGTGGAATTACCGTGATACATACTGTGGAATTACCGTGATTCGCACTGTGTAATTACCGTGATACACACTATGGAATTACCATGATTCACACTGTGGAATTACCGTAATTCACACTGTGGAATTACCGTGATACACACTGTGGAATTACCGTGATCCGCACTGTGTAATTACCTTGATACATACTATGGAATTACCGTGATTCACACTGTGGAATTTCCGTGATTCACAGTGTGGAATTACCGTGATTCACACTGTGGAATTACCATGATTCGCACTGTGGAACTACTGTGATTCGCACTGTGTAATTACCGTCATTCGCACTGTGGTATTACCGTGATTCGCACTGTGGTATTACTGTGATTCGCACTGTGGAATTACCGTGATTCGCACTGTGGAATTACCATGATTCGCACAATGGAATTACCGAGATTCACACAGTGGAATTACCGTGATTCACACTGTGGATTTACCGTGATTCACACTGTGGAATTACCGTGATTCACACTTTGGTATTACTTTGATTCACACAGTGGAATTACCATGATTCACACAGTGGAATTACCGTGATTCACACTGTGGTATCAATGTGATTCACACCCTGGATTTACATGATACACATTGTCAAATTACCGTAATTCACACCGTGGAATTTCAGTGATTCACAGTATCAAAGTATGATGATTCAGTATGGAACGACCATTATTTCAAATTGTGCAATTAACATGATTCCTGGCTTGGAAATGCCATGATTCACCCTGTGGAGTTACCATGATTCGCACCATGGAATTACCGTGATTCACACTGTGGAATTACCACGATTCACACTCTGGAATTACCGTGAATCACAGTGTGGAATTACTGTGAATCACAGTGTGGAATTACCATGATTCTCAGTGTGGAATTACCATGATTCACACTGCAGATATACCACAATTCAGACTGTGGAATTACCATGATTCACACTGTTGAATTACCATAATTCACAATGTGGGGTTATGATGAAACACACGGTGGAATTACCATACTTATCACTTGGGATTTCCATGATTCACACTGTGGAATTACCATAATTCATACTGTGGAATTACTGTGATTCAGACTGGGGAATTATCATAATTCACACCTAGGAACTTCTGTGATTCACATTGTGGAATTACTGTGATTCACACTGGAAATACCATGATTTGCACTCTGGAATTATCGTGATTCAAAGTATAGAGTTACTGTGATTCATTTTGTGGAATTCCCGTTATACGAAGTGTGAAATAACCGTTAATCACAATGTGAAATTAAAATGATTCACAGTGTGTAATTACCATGATTCACGAGCTGTACTTAGACGTGAATCATAGTGTGGAATTACCGTGATACACACAATGTAATTACCATAATTCACAGTGTGGAATTACAGTGATACACACAGTGTAATTACCATAATTCACAGTGTGGAATTACAGTGATACAGTGTAATTGCCATAATTCACAGTGTGGAATTACCGTGATACACACAGTGTAATTGCCATAATTCACAGTGTGGAATTACAGTGATACACACAGTGTAATTACCATAATTCACAGTGTGGAATTACCGTGATACACACAGTGTAATTGCCATAATTCACAGTGTGGATTACAGTGATACACACAGTGTAATTACCATAATTCACAGTGTGGAATTACCGTGATACACACAGTGTAATTACCATAATTCACAGTGTGGAATTACCATGATACACACAGTGTAATTACTATAATTCACAGTGTGGAATTACCGTGATACACACAGTGTAATTACCATAATTCACAGTGTGGAATTACCGTGATACACACAGTGTAATTACCATAATTCACAGTGTGGAATTACCGTGATACACACAGTGTAATTACCATAATTCACAGTGTGGAATTACAGTGATACACACAGTGTAATTACCATAATTCACAGTGTGGAATTACCGTGATACACACAGTGTAATTACCATAATTCACAGTGTGGAATTACAGTGATACACGGAGTGTAATTACCATAATTTACAGTGTGGAATTACCGTGATACACGCAGTGTAATTACCATAATTCACAGTTTGGAATTACCGTGATACACACAGTGTAATTACCATAATTCACAATGTGGAATTACCGTGATACACACAGTGTAATTACCATAATTCACAGTGTGCAATTACCGTGATACACACAGTGTAATTACCATAATTCACAGTGTTGAATTACCCATGATACACACAGTGTAATTACCATAATTCACAGTGTTGAATTACCATGATTCATGCCCTGAAGTTAATGTAATTATCACTGTAGAATTATCGTGATTCACAATGTGGAATTATTGTAATTCACAGTGGGGAATTAGTATGAATCACAGTGTGGAATTTCTGTGATTCAGCCTGTGGAATTTCTGTGATTCATAGTGTGGAATTAATAGGATTCACTGTGTGGAATTAACATAATTCACACTGTGCATTTCCCATGATTCACACTGTGGAATTACTATGATTTCCACTGTAGAAGTACATTGATTCACAGTGCAATTACCATGATTCACAGTGTGGAATTACCCTGATTCATAATCTAGAATTACCATGATTCACACACTGGATTTGCTGTGATTCACACTGTGGAATTACCGTGATTCACACTGTTAGAATTACCGTCATTCGCAGTGTGGAATTACCGTGATTCACAATCTAGAATTACCGTGATTCGCACCCTGGAATTACTATGATTCACATTGTGGAATTACCATGATTCACACCATGGAATTACCATGATTTACAGTGTGGAATTAGCGTGATTCACAATGTGGAATGACCATGATTCACCCTGTGTAATTATTATGATACAGGCTGTGAAATTACTGTGCATCATGGTTTGTAATTACCATGATTCACAGTGTGGAGTTCCTGTGATTCAGTGTGGATTCACCGTGGTTATTGTGAATCAAGGTAAGTCCGCAGTGTGAATCAGGGTCGTTACAGAGTGTGAATCATGGGAATTCCTCACTTTAAATCACAGGAATTCCAAAGTGTGAAACGTGGTAATTCCACAGTGTGAATAATGGTAATCGCACACCGTGATTTATCATGAATCGCTGTGTGGAATTATCATCATTCACAATCTGGAATTACCATGATTCCCACTGTGAAATTACCGTGGTTCACACTGTGAAATTACCATGGTTCACAATCTGGAATTACCATGATTCCCACTGTGAAATTACCATGATTCACGCTGTGAAATTACCATGATTCCCATTGTGAAATTACCATGGATCACAGTGACAAATTACCGGGATTCTCTGTGAGGAATTTAAGTGATTCACATTGTGCTATTACCATGACTCACAAGGTGCACTTGCTGCAATACACAGTGTGGAATTACCTTGTTTCACACTGTTGAGTTACTGTTAATCACACCATGGAATTACCATGATTCACATTGTGGAATTACTGCCATTCACCCTGTGGATTTACCATGATTCCCACTTTGGGATTAACGTGGTTCACAGTGTGGAATTCCCGTGATCTCAGCTTGGAATCCCCATGATCCACACTCTGGAATCCCTGTGATCCACACTCTGGAATCACCGTAATCTGCACTCTGGAATCGCCATGATCCGCACTCTGGAATTGCCATGATCCGCACTCTGGAATCCCCGCGATCCGCACTCTGGAATCGCCGCGATCCGCACTCTGGAATCCCCGCGGTCCGCACTCTGGAATCCCCACGATCCACACTTTGGAATCCCCACGATCCGCACTTTGGAATCCCCACGATCCGCACTCTGGAATCCCCACGATCCGCACTCTGGAATCCCTGCTATCCGCACTCTGGAATCGCCGCAATCCGCACTCTGGAATCCCTGTGGTCCACACTCTGGAATCCCTGTGGTCCACACTCTGGAATCCCCGCGATCCGCACTCTGGAATCACTGTGATCTGCACTCTGGAATCCCTGTGATCCGCACTCTGGAATCCCTGTGATCCGCACTCTGGAATCCCTGCTATCTGCACTCTGGAATCGCTTCAATCCGCACTCTGGAATCCCTGTGGTCCACACTCTGGAATCCCTGTGATCCGCACTCTGGAATCCCTGTGATCCGCACTCTGGAATCCCCGCAATCCGCACTCTGGAATCCCCGCGGTCCGCACTCTGGAATCCCCGCGGTCCGCACTTTGGATTCCCCACTATCCGCACTCTGGAATCCCCATGGTCCGCACTCTGGAATCCCTGTGATCCGGACTCTGGAATCCCTGCTATCCGCACTCTGGAATCGCCGCAATCCGCACTCTGGAATCCCTGTGGTCCACACTCTGGAATCCCTGTGATCCGCACTCTGGAATCCCTGTGATCCGCACTCTGGAATCCCCGCGATCCGCACTCTGGAATCCCCGCGGTCCGCACTCTGGAATCCCCGCGGTCCGCACTTTGGATTCCCCACGATCCGCACTCTGGAATCCCCACGATCTGCACTCTGGAATCCCTGTGATCCGCACTCTGGAATCCCTGCTATCCGCACTCTGGAATCGCCGCAATCCGCACTCTGGAATCCCTGTGGTCCACACTCTGGAATCCCTGTGGTCCACACTCTGGAATCCCCACGATCCACACTTTGGAATCCCCACGATCCGCACTCTGGAATCCCCACGATCCGCACTCTGGAATCCCTGTGATCCGCACTCTGGAATCCCTGCTATCCGCACTCTGGAATCACTTCAATCTGCACTCTGGAATCCCTGTGATCCGCACTCTGGAATCCCTGTGATCTGCACTCTGGAATCCCCGCGATCCGCACTCTGGAATCCCCGCGGTCCGCACTCTGGAATCCCCACGATCCACACTTTGGATTCCCCACGATCCGCACTCTGGAATCCCCACGATCCGCACTCTGGAATCCCTGTGATCCGCACTCTGCAATCCCTGCTATCCGCACTCTGGAATCGCCGCAATCCGCACTCTGGAATCCCTGTGGTCCACACTCTGGAATCCCTGTGGTCCACACTCTGGAATCCCCGTGATCTGCACTCTGGAATCACTGTGATCTGCACTCTGGAATCCCTGTGATCCGCACTCTGGAATCCCTGTGATCCGCACTCTGGAATCCCTGCTATCTGCACTCTGGAATCGCTTCAATCCGCACTCTGGAATCCCTGTGGTCCACACTCTGGAATCCCTGTGATCCGCACTCTGGAATCCCTGTGATCCGCACTCTGGAATCCCCGCGATCTGCACTCTGGAATCTCCACGATCCGCACTCTGGAATCCCCACAATCCGCACTCTGGAATCCCTGCTATCCGCACTCTGGAATCGCCGCAATCCGCACTCTGGAATCCCTGTGGTCCACACTCTGGAATCCCTGTGGTCCACACTCTGGAATCCCTGCGATCCGCACTCTGGAATCACTGTGATCTGCACTCTGGAATCCCTGTGAACCACACTCTGGAATCCCTGTGATCCGCACTCTGGAATCCCTGTGATCCGCACTCTGGAATCCCTGTGATCCGCACTCTGGAATCCCCGCGATCCGCACTCTGGAATCCCCGCAATCCACACTCTGGAATCACTGCGATCCAGCCCGTGGATTCACAATGATTCACAGTGTGGAAAGGCACTGACTGACAGTGTGAAATTTCCATGATTCACTCCCTCAAATTACAGAGATTCACACTGTGGAATTACGGTGATTCTCTGAAAGGAATTCCCATGATTCACACTGTGGGATTAATGTGATTCAAACTCTGGAATTACTATGTTCCACATTGTGGAATTACGGTGATTCACAGTGTGGAATTACAATGATTTGCAGTTTGGAAATATCATGATTCACACTGTGGGGTTAATGTGAGGCACACACATCATAATTCACATTGTGGATTCACCATGAATCACTGTGTGTTATTACTGTTACTCCCAGTGTGGAATTACCGTGATTCCCAGTGTGGAATTACCATGATTCCCAGTGTGTACTTACTGTGATACACGGTGTGGAATTACCATATTTCACACCATTGAGTTACCGCTAATCACAGTCTGGAATTACCATGTTTCACATTGTGGAATTCGCATGACTCACAGAGTGGAATTCCTGTGATTCACACCGGGGATTTACCCTGTTTCACACTGTGGAATGACCGTAATTCACCCTGTGGATTTACCATGATCCCCACTTTGGGATTAACTTGATTTACAGTGTGGAATTCCCATGATCGGTGTGGAATTGCCGTGATTCACAGTGTACAGTTACCTTGGTTCACACCAAGCAGCGGCCGTGATACCCACTGCAGATTTGCCATAAATCACAATGCAGGTTCACCGTGATCAATGTGTGCCATGTTGGGAGCGTGCCGTGCTGACTGCTCGATGGTCTGTAGCGTCGGTGGAATTCCGCATTGTGGTATAGATTCTGTGGCGTGTCACCATTCAACCAGTACAGCGTGGTGAAATCTGCACACACTGTTTGCCTTGTGACCCTGCGGCGCTCTTCCACTCCTGCACTGTGGGGTGGCTTTCCCTTTAATTGCTGTTGTGACTGTGAACTGGCGCTGGTCGTTCCTGGGCTGCATTAGGCAGGAGCGCTGAGGACCCTGGGAAATTTTAATAAAGTCGCCATGCTGAGAATTTAATTTAAAAAGAAAAGATCATCAGATTAAAGCTGCGATGACTTGTTGCCATGGTGCTCCTGTACAATATCTTCACAGTAGGAGCGGCTTAACCCTTCAGGCCCAGAGCCAGTGATGTTTGAATTAAGAACATAAGAAATAGGAGCAGGAGTAGGCCATTCGGCCCCTCGAGCCTGCTCTGCCCTTCAAGGAGATCATGGCTGATGGGAATTAGCGTCAGCCACACTAATTCAAGGCACTGGTCAACCCTGGGAGAGACCAGCTCCTGCAGCTGCACAGACAAAGCCTTGTCTCAGGGAAAAGAGGACCTGGATCGGAACAAGTCGGGGCAGTAGCCAACTCAAGGGGAGGTGGTGGCGTAATGGTATTGTCACAGGACTGGTAATCCAGTGACCTGAGTAATTCTCTGGGGACCTGGGTTCGAATCCCACCGCGGTAGATGGTGGAATTTGAATTCAAGGAAAAATCTGGAATTAAAAGTCCGATGATGACCATTGCCGATTATTGTTAAAAACCCACCTAGTTCACTAACGCCCTTTAGGGAAGGAAATCTGCTGTCCTTACCTGGTCTGTCCAGACCCCGCACTCAAATGCCCTCTGAACGAGGGCAATTAGGGATGGTCAATAAATGCTGACCTGGTCAGTGATGCCCACATCCCACGGACAAACAAAAGAAAAATCTCATCCACCCCATTCAGGTCCCCAAAATGTCTCAAACTCCAGACCGCTTGCATAAGGCCCCCGGCCACTTAGTCTCTCTTGTCCAACAAATCCTGGGGAGAATGGGATCTTTAAAAGGAAGCCTCAAACACTCCCGCCTCACACAGTCAGAAGGCTGTGGGTCCCCAGTACTAGGGCCAGGTTGACACTTGATTGAAATACTGAGGGAGTCCTGCAGTGTCAAAGGTGGTAGGGTGCTGTTTTTTAGATGAGACGCCAAATCATGTTTAGGGGAGGCGGTGGCGTGTTCAATAAAAATCTGGAATTAAAAGTCTGATGGTGACCATGAAACCATCGCTGATTGTTGTAAAAACCCATCTGGTTCACTAATGCCCTTTAGGGAAGGAAATCTGCCTCCCTTACCAGGTCTGGCCTACACGTGACTCCCAGACCCACCAGCAATGTGGTTGACTCTTAAATGTCCTCTGAACAAGGGCAAATAGAGATGGGCAATAAATGCTGGCCTAGACGGTGATGGTGACATCCCATGTACGGAGTAAAAAAAACATACTCTCTCAGGCTGGTGTGAAAGATGCTCTGTGACTCTTCCAAAGGAAACAAGGGACCTGACCGATATTTATTTATCATCCAGCATCGTTAAAATGGCACTGTCGCCTTGCTGTTCGTGGGATCTTGCTGTGCACTGCTTGGCTGCCGCCTTTCCTACATTTCCGACAAGTGACTACAATTTAGAAGCACCTCATTGACGGTGAAACACTGGGATGTTTGAGAACTTGGAAGGAGCCATATATTCACAATTTTTTTTTAATCAATGTCCTGACAACACAATGACCCTGAACTCTTTCCCATCTGCAGGAGGTTCTTGCCTGTTATTAATCCTCAATGCAGCCCCTTCCCCTATACTCCCCCAGCTCTTGACAACAGCAGACAACGTTATGGTAACCTTGGAGAGCTGGAGATAGCTGAGTGTTCAGGTGATGGGAACAGGGGTCAGTGCCTCCTGTGTCCTGGGGCTTTGTTAACCCCTGCCGTGCCAGAGCCAGCACAGCCAGTGATTGTGCATGGGAGCTCAACCAGCCAACGTGCAAAGAGAAGTCAACTGGCGTAGCGTGCGATAGAAATTAGCAGTGTGCACGGTACTCAACCAGTGTGCACGAGAGATTTCAACCAGTCAGCGTGTGAGCGAAGTCAACCAATAGTGTACAAGGGCATTGAGTGAGTGAATAAGTGTGAAAAACTAAAACCACTGAGTGTGCAAGAGGGGCAAATTTTGTCTGTATGACGATGCTATCAAATGTGTGTGGAAAGCAGGTACTATTGATTCCTGGGATAAAGGGTTGTCTTCTGAGGAAAGGTTGAGCAGGTTGGCCTATACTCATTGGATATTAGAAGAATGAGACGTGATTGTACTGAAACATATAAGATTTTGAGGGGGCTTGACAGGGTGGATGCTGAAAGGATGTTTCCCCTCATAGGGAGTCTAGAACTAGGGGACACAGCTTAAAAATAAAAGCTCTCTCATTTAAGATTGGGATGAGGAGAAATTTCTTCTCTGAGGGTCACTAGTCTGTGGAATTCTCTTCCTCACTGAGCAGTGGAAGCTGGGTCATTGAATGTATTCAAGGCTGAGTTGGAGAGATTTTTGATCGACAAGAGAGTCGGAGGTTATGGACGGGCCCTGACTCTCTAGGGCTTCTAAGGCAGGAAAGTGGAATTGAGACCACAATCAGATCAGCCATGATTTTATTGAATAGGTTGGGCAGGCTGGATGGACCAAATGGCCTATTCCTTCGCCTGTTTCTTATACTGTCATGACCTTATGAAACGATCAATCTGTAGGGGAGGAGGTGTGATTAAATGTCAAGGGAATGATGATCAATTGGGTGTGGAGAGATGACCCAGTGTGTAGGGGCAGATGATTGGATGTGTGAGGTGATGGAATGAGTAGGGACAGATGATTGGAAATTTGAGGCGATGGAATGTGTAGGGACAGATGATTGGATATGTGAGGCAATGGAATGAGTGGGGACAGATGATTGGATGTGTGAGGTGATGGAATGCGTAGGGACAGATGATTGGATATGTGAGGTGATGGAATGTGTAGGAACAGATGATTGGATATGTGAGGCGATGGAATGGGTATGGACAGATGATTGGATATGTGAGGTGATGGAATGTGGAGGGACAGATGATTGGATGTGTGAGGTGATGGAATGTGTTGGGACAGATGATTGGATATGTGAGGCAATGGAATGTGTAGGAACAGATGATTGGATATGTGAGGCAATGGACTGTGTAGGGACAGATGATTGGATGTGTGAGGCGATGGAATGCGTAGGGACAGATGATTGGATGTGTGAGGTGATGGAATGTGTAGGAACAGATGATTGGATATGTGAGGCGATGGAATGTGTAGGAACAGATGATTGGATATGTGAGGCGATGGAATGTGGAGGGACAGATGATTGGATATGTGAGGTGATGGAATGTGGAGGGACAGATGATTGGATGTGTGAGGCAATGGAATGTGTAGGGACAGATGATTGGATATGTGAGGCGATGGAATGGGTATGGACAGATGATTGGATATGTGAGGTGATGGAATGTGGAGGGACAGATGATTGGATGTGTGAGGCGATGGAATGCGTAGGGACAGATGATTGGATATGTGAGGCGATGGAATGGGTATGGACAGATGATTGGATATGTGAGGTGATGGAATGTGGAGGGACAGATGATTGGACGTATGAGGCGATGGAATGGGTAGGGACAGATGATTGGATATGTGAGGCGATGGAATGTGTAGGGACAGATGATTGGAGGTGTGAGGCGATGGAATGTGTAGGGGAAGATGATTGGATGTATGAGGCGATGGAATGGGTAGGGGCAGATGATTGGATGTGAGGCGATGGAATATGTAGGGGAAGATGATTGGATGTATGAGGCGATGGAATGGGTAGGGGCAGATGATTGGATGTGTGAGGCGATGGAATGTGTAGGGGAAGATGATTGGATATATGAGGCGATGGAATGGGTAGGGACAGATGATTGGATATGTGAGGTGATGGAATGTGTAGGGGAAGATGATTGGATATATGAGGCGATGGAATGTGTAGGGACAGATGATTGGATGTGTGAGGTGATGGAATGTGTAGGGACAGATGATTGGATGTGTGCGGTGATGGAATGTGTAGGGACAGATGATTGAATATGTGAAGCAATGGAATGTGTAGATTGGCTTTTTTTATTATTTAATGAAACATGGGAATAATTAAGCTGTTTAAAGAGAGGCCACAAGGATGTGAGAATTGGACAATCCCCATTGGGTCTGGGAACTTTGGGAATCGTCTCCCTCTACAGGTCAAATGGAGTATGCCAACTTTAAAATTGGTTTGCAGCTCCTATCTGACCTCAGCCAGGGTGAGAATGATTGAAAACTTTCTCCCAATCTTTCCAAAGGGGCTTGTCTCTCTGACCAAAAGGAAAGTCAGAAATGATGGCTTTAAAAGGAGGCAGACTTGGCGACAGAAGTACAGCTTTCCCAGGAAGAGTGGGAAGCAGAGCTGAGGTCAGTTGGTGGGCTGCACCACCTCCAGCATGATCCATTTGGGGTGAGCAGACAGCTATCGTGGGCTCAGTCCTCCATCAAAGCACAGCAAAGTGGAGGATACGGGCTACGCACAAAGCTGCATCATTACTCAGTGCTGTGTGTCTAACTCTAAAAGAGAATGAGGTGTCTAGCATTGCATCATACTGCCAGACATTAACCCCCTGTAAGGTTTTCACTCTCCCTCTACACCTCACCCCCCGCTCCCCTTCAACAATGTTCTCCTCTCCTCTGCAGAGAAGGACTGGGCATTGTTCCATATCGTCCGGTTACCTCACCCAATGAGCCATCATAAGTGGGTCTTGGCAGAGATTGGCAATGGGCATCATGACCAGGCTCCATCCTTCCCCCCCTGACATCCAAACAGGCCCAGGGGTCCAGGCTGGTGTCACTCCAAACAGGCAGGGGTAGCAACACTGTCCAACTGTCCCTCACCCACCAGACACTGAGCACGAGAGGAAGAACATGCCTTTATGCAAGACCCCGGTTTAATGTCGCATCCAAAAGGGGGCACCTCCGACAGTGCAGCACTCCTTCTGTACTTCAGTGCTAGTGCCAGCCTGGATTTTTGTGTGAAACTCTCTGGAGGAGTTGAAAGCACAACCCTCAGACTCCGTGGCACTGAGACTGCTACCCATTGACAGCTGAGGACAATGCCCAGATAACGCAACCTTGTGGATCTTTGTTTGGAGAACACAGGCCTGGTGCTAGGATCAAGACAGGAGCTCCCCAGCCCTCCAACCTCACTGTCCAATCCTTCAGGCCTTGGGGAAACCTGAAGGGTGCTTTGTCCTGTCCTGGCTACCGCTACAGGGAGCAGAGGTAGCAGCTCAAGCCCTTCAGCCACACTCCTGTATCCACCAGGCAATAGAAACCTGCCCGTGAGCACCTCAACCTGGAGAATCAGGGCCCATTTTGGATGTCTCTTCCCTGCTGCCAGGCAAAAGGGTATGAGAAGGGACTTAGACTTACAAGCCCAGAGCGCATGCAGAAAGCCCTGGGGGGCATCTGAAAGGGCAGCACCGCACATAGATAAACCACAGAAAGTGGATTAGATATCGAGTTGGAATACAGGACCAGCTAGAGCACAGGCTGAGCAATTGTAAGTAATAGTCATAATCTACAAGGGGCCACAGAAATCTCCCTTCCTTAGGGAGGGACGTATAGTCCGAGGGGCGCCACTCCTCAAAGTGTGAACACCGCCCGTCGCTACTACCGAGTGAGGCCCTCGGGTCGGCCCCACCGGAGTCGGCGACGGCCTTGGCGGAGCACTGAGAAGACGATCAAACCTCACTATCCACAGGAAGGAAAAATCCTAACCAGGTTTCCGTAGGTGAACCTGCGGCAGGATCATTATTGGGTGGGGGGGGGGGGGGGGTGCCTGTCATCCTCGCTCTCTCTCTTGAGCCTGTGGTGCTGGAGGCCAGCAGGGAGTGCTCGTGGGTGTGGCAGGACCCCCGGGGGAGCCTGGGTGACCCTCCTCGTCCGGAGCCTCATACGCGGGCGGGAGGTCACCTCCGAGGAATTCTCCGAACCCGTCCTCACCCCCTTTCTGTTTCCCCCTTTTTCCTTTTTTTTCCCTATAAATTTTATAGATTTTTCTTTTCCCACCTATTTCCATTATTTTTAAATATTTTAAAATCTTTTATGCTCCCCCCACCCCCACTAGAGCTGTACCTTGAGTGCCCTACCATCCATTCTTAATTAGCACATTCGTTTAGATAATATCACCAACTTTAACTTTAACACCTATGTGTTCTTTTGTACTATTGTCGTTGACATCTTTTGATGATCTGCTTCTATCACTGCTTGTTTGTCTACACAAGCACCTCTGTCTCTCTCTCTCTCTCCGCGCCCCCCCCCCCCCCACACACACCTTAAACCAGCTTATATTTCAACTCTTTCTTGGACTCGAAATCAAGTTCTGTCGAAGGGTCATGAGGACTCGAAACGTCAACTCTTTTCTTCTCCGCCGATGCTGCCAGACCTGCTGAGTTTTTCCAGGTAATTCTGTTTTTGTTTTGGATTTCCAGCATCCGCAGTTTTTTTTGTTCTTATCTATGTGCCGGCTTGCTCGGTGGGCCCGGAGCCAAGCGGGTTTAAGTCGGTCCTCCGAGTGCACAGGGCGAGAGTATCTCACTCTCACACACCGGGGTCTGACGGACAGCTCGGGTCGCGAGGTTCACGCCGAGACTTTACAGTCCACCGTGAGACGGGGACACGCTCCCCCTCCCCCCCTGTCCCCGCCCCCCCCCACCCCTCTCCCCGCCCCCCGCCCCTCTCCCCGCCCCTCCCCCACCCCCTCTCCCCGCCCCCCGCCCCTCCCCCACCCCCTCTCCCCGCCCCCCGCCCCTCTCCCCCACTCTCCCCGCCCCTCCCCCACCCCCTCTCCCCGCCCCCCACCCCCAGCCCTCTCCCCGCCCCTCCCCCACCCCCTCCCCCCCACCCCACCCCTCTCCCCGCCCCCCGCCCCTCCCCCACCCCCTCTCCCCGCCCTTCTCCCCGCCCCTCTCCCCGCCCCCAGCCTGCGTTGGGGTTGTTTGCTCTCAGCACGTCTGCCATTTGGTGACAGATAGACATGGGGGCTCGAACGGTGTCGTGGATTCCTCACTGCGCTGCACCGGCTGCGAAGCCATCCCCGCTCCTCGCCCGCCCGTCTCTCCCGCTCGGCCCGCTGCTCGTGGACCCATGCCTGACCATGACCCGCTTGGCCCTCGTCTCTCGCCTGCCCCTCACAACCCCCCGCCCCCCCCCCCCCCCACCACCCGCGGCGCACCAGCGCCCGCTCGCTCCTTCTGCCGGGCACCGGGACCTTGGCGAGCGGCACTAAGAGCTCCACAGGGGACCGAGCCGGTGATGCAGGCCCGGCTTGTCTTTCCCACCACGGTGAGCCTTTGGCCGCAGTCTGGTCACTCCTCCCTATACGCAGCGTTTGAGAGAACATACCTGACCCGGTCTGTGCTGGTTCCCCCGTCCACAAAGCCGCAGCGGGCGGGGCATGTGGTCAGCTCACACTTCTTTGCCTTGTACCCCACTCAGTGCATTGTGGCTCTCCTTCCTCCTCCTTCCCGGCAGCCGGTGGTGGCAGAGACCCTGCCTCCGTCAGCCGGGGTGCCTGACAGCGCGGTTGGACTCTGGCGTTGTTTCTGGTGTACAAAGGGACCTGGGTGTCCATGTACACCGGTCACTGAGAGCAAGCATGCAGGCGCAGCAAGCAGTTAAGAAGGTAAATGGTGTGTTGGCCTTCACAGTGAGAGGACTTTGAGTACAGGAACAAGGATGTCTTACTGCAGCTGTGCAGGACCTTGGCGAGACCACACCCGGAGTATTGTGTGCAGTTTTCATCTCCTTCCCTGAGAAAGGATACACTGGCCATAGACAGAGTGCAGTGAAGGTTCACCAGGCTGATTCCTGGGATGGCAGGATTGTCAAATGAGGAGAGATTGGAAACAAAAACAGAATTACCTGGAAAAACTCAGCAGGTCTGGCAGCTTCGGGTTGACTGGGCCTGTACTCACCGGAGTTTATAAGAATGAGAGGAGCAGGAGTAGGACAGGGATGGACAAACTGGATGCAGGGATGATATTTCCTCTGGCTGGGGGGTCTAGAACAAGGGGTCACAGTCTGCAGGATACAGGGTAGGGCATTTAGGACTCAGATGAGGAGAAACTTCTTCACTCAGAGGGTGGTGAACCTGTGGAATTCTCTACCACAGAAGCTGTGGAGGCCAAGTCACCGAATATATTTAAGAAGGAGAAAGATAGATTTCTGGTCTCTAAAAGCGCCATGGGGTATGGGGAGAGAGCGGGAGTGTGGCATTGAGATAGTGGATCAGCCATGATCAGAATGAATGTCGGAGCAGGCTCGAAGGGCCGAAAGGCCTACTCCTGCTCCTAGTTTCTATGTTTCTATCCATAACAATGACCTTAGCAATGATTATTCAGAATTGAATGTGTATTACATATACTTACATCTGTTTACCTATTTATCTATCGTTTATCCAACTACCTATCTCTCTATCTCCATCTATCTGTCTCCATCCATCTATCATCTATCTTTCTGTTTATCTGTCTCTATCGATCTATCTATCTATCTATCCATCTACCTCTCTCCACCTGTCTGTCTATCTATCTGTCTGTCTATTTATCTATATCTCTATCTCTCATCTATCCATCTCTTTGTCCATCATATATTTACCTCTATTTCTCCGTCTATCTCCCTATCATCTATCTATCTCTCTATTTCACTGTCTGTCTTGCTATCAATTTCTCTATCTGTCTATCTCTTTTTTTAATTCATTTACAGGATGTGGGCTTCGTTGGCTGGGCCATCATTTACTACCCATCTCTAACTGCCCTTGAGAAGGTGGTGGTGAGCTGCCTCCTTGAACCTCTGCAGTTCCCTCTATCTATCCAGGAAATAGAGAGGCGAATAATTGAGAGTAAGGACTTCTCATGTCTTCTTCTGCTTATGAATAAATATAATCTAAAACAGATGCAGTTATCTGTCTCTATCGATCTATCTATCCATCTAGCTCGTCCCAACTCTGTCTATCTACCTGTCTATCTGTCTGTCTATCTATCTATTTCTCTATCTCTCATCTAACCATCTCTGTATCACTCATCTACCCATCTCTTTGTCCATCATATATTCACCTCTCTATTTCTCCATCTATCTCTTATGTTCCACATCACAAGGTCTGAACGCTACAGGTACATCATCAAACAGGCAGAACTTGGAACTGTTGGGGAACAACAGGTTTAATGTGTTTTTTGCACTGACGTTAAGATCAAAGGCCATCTGCCCAGACTGCAGCCAAGCAACAACGATGAAGGGATAAACCAGGAGGGGCTCCGCCAGAATTTTTGAAACTCAAACTTGCCTTTGAAAACTCTGCAGACGGGAGAAGCTGACGATTCAGGGATGTGAAGAATTCCTCTGCAGTGAGGGACTGAGGAAGAATGAGTTTAAACCAATACGCACAAAAAAAACAGACCATAACAGAAATAAAACGATCGGCATCCAGGGATCAAGGGGACCCATGAGGTAACTCCTCACCAATCAACAAGTGTTTGCATCCCTCTAAGGCGAATCCATTCCGAAAGACTTCACAAAGATGTACGGAGACACGTGGGATTACAGAGCTGGATTTTTGAAAAGATTGTTAAAGGACGGAGTTGAATTCAGGGCTTAAGGGCGGAAAGTCCCGCATGATGCCGCATAACCTCCTTTGCCCCGCCATTGGCGGCTGTGCCTTCAGCTGCCTAGGCCCCAAGCTCTGGAATTGTTGAGGCTGAAACGCTCAACTCATTTAAAAGGTACCTGGATCTGCGCCTGAAGGTGCTGCACAAGGCTCTGCACCAGGTACTGGAAAGTGGAGCGACTAGTTTCTTTTTCCTCTTTTTGGCCAGCACACCCGCGATGGGCTGAATGGCCTCTTTCTGCACCATAACTTTTCTATGGTTCTAGAGTTCTGTGAAATTCCCTCCCTAAACCTGTCTACCTACCTCAATCTCCTCCTTTAAGATGCTCCTCATGACCTGCTTCTTTGGCCAGGTTTTTGGTCCACCTGTCCTAGTGCATTCTTATTTGACTCCAGTTCATTTTCCTCTGACGAGTTGCCACTTTACGGCAATAAAGGTGATGGGCTAGAGTTTCCTTGGCTGGACTGATCTATCAAAGACAATTTGCCCAAACACCTTCCCAAACCTGCATGAAAGACCCTGGAGTTTCGAGCATGTTTTATGTCCATGGTAAGTTGAGGTTCTGTGCTCTTTTGTGCTAGTTGGAAAAGCACTGGGCTCGATTTTACCACAGACCCTTGGACTCTCATGTCGGGACTATGTAATACTAGCTCGGCCATTTTACTAGAGGCAGCTTCCTAATTGGCTACCTCTGAGCCCACCGTCCAATTAAGGACAGCGGGCAGGCTCCTGATGCAGCCTCCTGGTCCAATCGGAGGATGGGTGGATGCTGCTGAAGCAGGTGGGTGCCCTTGGGAGCACCTCCAGGTAAGTAAATATGTGGGGAGATGGTGGTATAGATGCTGGACAAGTAATCCAGAGGCCCCGGCTAAATGTTCTGGAGCCCATGGGTTCAAATCCCTCCACAGCAGCTGGTGAAATGTAAATTCAGTTAAATAAAATCAGAAAGATATCCAGAATGCAAACTGGTCTCAGTCATGGTGACCATGAAACTGTCATCGATTGTTGTAAAAACCCATCTGGTTCACTAACATCCTTTAGAGAAGGAAATCTGCTTGGCCTACCTGTGACTCCAGAACCACAGCAATGCATTTGCCTTTTATATACCCTTAAAAGGGCAATTAGGGATCATCAGCGACTGCTCTCATTGTCAGTGATGCTCACAGTCCACTAAAGGATACATTTAAAAACTCAAGGGGCCAAGAGTTGGAAGGACAAACCCCTCCAGGGGGATCATTGGCACTATGGGCACTGCCAACCTCGCCCAGGCCCCACTTGTGGGCCATAGATCCTGCAGCTCCAATGGCTCCCCCACCTTCCACAGTCCTTCAGGCTGCCACATGGAGGACGCCTCTGTGAAACTTGTGGTCTCCCCAACGGAACGCCACCTTGCAACCGGCAGAATACCAGCAGACTCACGCAATGGTTGCTAAGAGGGCATAACTTATGCAAGCAGGCTGCCCGCCTCCATGGAACATACAGCCAACAAGCACCCACCAGGGAGACCACCTACCAGCCGACAGCGGGACTGCAATGGGGAGCCCACCCACTAACTGACCACACCTCCAGATCGCACTCATCAGCCTGGCAAGGCTCCTTCGACAGCACCTTCCAAACCCACAACCTTCTACCATCAAGAAGAACAAGGGCAGCAGATACATGGGAACACCACCACCTGCAAGTTCCCCTCCAGGTCACACATCATCCTGACTTGGAAATATATCGCCGTTCCTTCACTGTCACTGGGTCAAAATCCTGGAACTCCCTCCCTAACAGCTCTGTGGGTGTACCTACACCACATGGACTGCAGCGGCTCAAGAAGGCAGCTCACCACCACCTTCTCAAGGGAAATTAGGGATGGACAATAAATGTCCTGTGAAAAAATGTCTTAAAAATTGCATCCATTGACGGCTCTTCACCGGGGCTCCTCAAATTAATTTATTTTTATTGATAAGAGCACTAATAGCATCTTTTTAAAAATATTTACATATTAAGAAATATTTAATTCACAAAGAAACCACCCACTGTGCATCAGTGAAATTATAAATGCTTCTCCTTAGCTTTATAAACTCGTTTTCAATGAATTAAAATCAGCTTACTCAAAGGTGCTGTCTGATTCAAAGTGCTTACCTTTCTGTTATAAATCAATTTTCAGCTTCCTTAGTAAACTGGTACAGTTTACTATACTTAAATAAATCAAGGAACTTTTGTTCTAAGGAAAATTTAAAAATTACCCTGGACAATTGCACTGGTTCATGGAAAATGTTACACTAGTGAGTCTGCAAATGAATTTGAGCAGTAACTTGAACCGTCACTTCACTTTCGGGAAACCCAGCATAACGTTGAGCGCGATTTGTACCCGATTGCCAAGTGCACCCAAAATAGAAACGCTGCCCCCATAGATGAGTGCAAGCTGTTGACGTTGACCTGAGTTAGAGGAAAAGAGAGTTTGCAGGTAGGGAGAGGACTTTGTGAGCTGGAGGAAGCAGTGGATACACGGTGGGATTTTAAACCTGAGCGTGAACAACAGGAAGATCTGAATATGGATCAAAGATGAACAGGACTTTTGCTTTTAACTGAGTATAGGGTTGGATATGTTCTGCAGAGGCTCCAATCAGAATTAAGTATCAGAAAGAGAGTTTAACATGAATCCAAGAAGTTTAGAAAGAAAGAACATCTCACAGAACAACCGTCGTAGTATTGTTATAGAACGCTCCATTGCTTATTGTTCCCTGGTATTTCTTTGCATAAGACGCAGTTCATAAATCTCTGGCTTTACATTTCCTTCGGTCGCACATCATTGGAGATGTGGCCGATTGCTTGTCATGTAGTGAATGCTGGGACGCTTGATGCATCTACTGATAAAGATAACTTGTTTCGAATCAAAGTTTGTGAGGCTCAGACTAAAAATTTTTTTTGTTTAATTAACCGCTCTTTAATTCAGGTTTAAGTTTCTCCTGGTTTCTTTTGCTGTCTCACCCTGTGACACTTCCAGCTGTCATTGGGGGATAGCCAGTAATTTTGGGTATCTCACCAAGTGGACATTCTCCATGAGTTGACCTTTGTCAATGCTCGTTCATAGTTTTTTTTAATTCTCTCAGGGAATATGGGCATCGCTGGCAAGGCCAACATTTGTAGCCTATACATAATTGCCTTTGAGAAGGGCAACTTTTTTTATTCATTCATGGGATGTGGACTTCACCGGCTGGGCCAGCATTTATTACCCATCGATATAAAAACAAAAAACTGCGGATGCTGGAAATCCAAAACAAAAACAGAATTACCTGGAAAAACTCAGCAGGTCTGGCAGCATCGGCAGAGAAGAAAAGAGTTGACGTTTCAAGTCCTCATGACCCTTCAACAGAACTAAGTAGAAATAGGAGAGGGGTGAAATATAAGCTGGTTTAAGGTGGGTGGGGGGAAAAGTTGGGGGGGGTGGTGTGGTTGTAGGGACAAGTGAGCAGTGATCGGAGCAGATAACCAAAAGATGTCACAGACAAAAGAACAAAGAGGTGTTGAAGGTGGCTTTTAGATCATAGTGAGTGGCTTGGAGGGGATCTTCCAGGTGGTGGTGTTCCCATGTGTCTGCTTCCCTTGTCATTCTAGAAGGTAGTCGTCACAGATTTGGAAGTTGCTGCATAAGGAGCCTTGGTGAGTTGCTGCGGTGGTTTTGGTAGATGGTACACACTGCTGCCACTGTGCGTTGGTGGTGGAGGGAGTGAATATTTGTGGATGAGGTGCCAAGCAAGCGGCCTGTTTTGTCCTGGATGGTGCTGAGCTTGAGTGTTGTGGGAGCTGCACTCATACAGGCAAGTGGGGAGTATTCCATCACACTCCTGACTTGTGCTTTGTAGATGGTGGACAGGCTTTGGGGAATCAGGAGGTGAGTTACTCATTGCAGGATTCCTAGCCTCTGACCTGGTCTCGTAGCCACAGTTTTTATATGGCTCGTCCAGTTCAGTTCCTGGTCAATGGTAACCCCAGGATGTTGATAGTGGGGGATTCAGTGATGGTAATGCCATTGAATGTCAAGAGGCGATGGTTAGATTCTCTCTTGTTCCAGATGGTCGTTGCCCGACGTGTGTAGTGTGAATGTTGCTTGACACTTGTCAGCCCAAGTCTGGTTATTCTCCAGGTCTTGTTGCACTTGGACATGAACTGCTTCTGTACCTGAGGAATTGCTAAGGAACAGAAGAATGCCATTTAACCCTCTGGGCTTATTTTGCCATTCATTTAGATCATGGCTGAACTGTATCTCATTTACCTTTTCCCTTTATTCTTTGAAGCACTTAACCTGACCAAAACCTATCAATCTCAGATGTCAAGTTTTTAACTGTTCCCCTCCTGATTTCACTGGTGAATGGGCCCAGTTCTAATCTTAAATCTGTGCCTCCTTATTCCCCCACCAGGGGAGATATTTTCTCTACATAGAGCCTATCAAATCGCTTTATCATTTAAACATTCATTAGGTCACCCCTCAACTATCTAAACTCAAGGGAATGCAAGCTACGTTTATGCAATCTATCCTCATTATTTAACCCTTACACAGGAGTATTGTCGCCTCTTGAATTTAAACAAAAGCATGGGGGACAATAGTTCCCTGGTGCATTCTCCATGGCAACGCCTCACCAAGCAGAGTCCACTTGCTGACCAATCAGCACCCTGTTCTCAGGCAATATAGATTGTTGCTCCCTTTGAAATTTGGAATTCTTCTATTTGTCCTGATAAGTGCAAGACGAAAAGCTTCAGCAGCATGTCTCTTTCTCAGCAATAGTTTTTGATTTGTATGTTTTTTGACTGCACCTCCCAGTCCTAGACTCGCCAACTAGCGGAAATGGTTTCTCCTAATCTATCTTCTCTTTCCTCCTTAATAACTTGAAAACTTCAATTAAAACACGTCTTAAACCTCTGCATTCCAGGGAATACAACCTAGTTTGTGTAAATTTCTCCTCATAATTTAACACTGGGAGTCCAGGTATCATTCCGATAAATCCGTGCAGCATTGCCTTCAAGGCCAATACTTCCTACCTAGGGTGGTACAGAACTGCCAACTGTACTCGGTGTGTGGTCTAACCAGGGCTTTGTACAGCTGAAGCATGATTCTACCCTCTTGCATTCTAGACCTCTAGGTATAAAGGCCACCATTCGATTCACCTTTTAGATTGTTTTCTCTGGCTGTTCAACACCGATGGCAATGCTTTGTCTACGACAATCCCTAAATCCCTTCCCTCATTGCCAAACTGCAAAATTGTCCCTTTAAATGTATATGCCAAAGACATGTGCGTAACCTGACTCTCTCCCAGTGGAGTACTGAGGGAGTGCTGCACTTTCACAAGTGCCTTCTTTTGGCTATGTTCAACTCTGGCCTGGTCTGTCCCCTCATGGGCACTATTTTGAAGAAGAGTAGGGGAGTCATTCCTAGACCTGACCAATATTTATCCCTTAACCAACACCACTAAAAAAACTGATTATCAATAATTATCAATCAATAGGGGCAGATGGTGATGTTGTGGTCATGTCACTGGACTAGAAATCTAAAGGCCTGGCTAAAGCTCTGGGGTTACAGGTTCAAATCCCACTACGGCAGCTGGTAGAATTTAAATTCAATGAATAAATCTGGAATTAAAAGCTCGTCTCAGTAATGGTGACCACGAAATCCTTGTTGATTATTGTTAAAAGCCCATCTGAGTCACTAATGTCCTTTAGGGAAGGAAATCTGTTGTCCTTACCTGGGCTGGCCTACATGTGACTCCAGACCCACAGCCATGTGGTTGACTCTTAACTGCCCTCTGAAATGGCCAAGAAAGCCACTCAGTTCAAGAGCAAATAGGGATGGGCAACAAATGATGGCCTTGCCAGCAATGCCCACATCCTAGTTTTGGTCTCCTTATTTAAGAAAGGCTGTAAATGCACTGGAGGCAGTTCAGAGGGAGTTTACTAGACTGGAATGAGCGGGTTGCCTTATGAGGATAGGTTAGACAGACTGGGCTTGTTTCCACTGGAGTTTTGAAGAGTGAGGGGTGACTTGATTGAAGTTTACAAGATCCTGAACGGTCTCAACAAGCTGGATGTGGAAAGAATGTTTCCTCTCATTCTTGTCAGGCAAGTGAATCAAAGGTTATTGATGGTAAATGGGTGTGTTGAAACACAAGCAGACCAGCCACGATCTTATTGAATGGCGGGGCAGGGTCAACGAGCTGAAAGGCCTACTCCCGCCCCTATTTTGTCCGTCCATACGTAATAAATTAAAAATGAATCGTTACCGGATTGCTGTCAATGAGAGCTTGCTGTGCACAAATTAGCTCCTATTTTTCCTACATTGCAACAGTGACTGCACTTTGAAGGTGCTTTATTGCCTGGAAAATGCTTTGGTACGGTCTGAGATTGTGAAAAAGTGCTTTAGAAACACTCATTATTCCTTTCTTTCTATTTTCCACTCGCAGCCATCGGGACCTGCAGTTGTCACCTGCGACCTGGTCCAAATAATTCTGAATCCAGCTTTCAGACATACTGTGCGGGGGGGGAACAGAGACGAGAGCTCGGAATACAAAGATGAGGGAGTTGGCCACTGAGGAAACAACAAGAAGGATTTCAAGAAAGTTTGACACAAACTGTTGTTTCCATGTTTTGCAGGAAACAATATCACACTGAGCGCAAGTTTAACCTGAGAAAAAGCCAGCAGTTGGAAGCAATGAGAACAAAACACAGTTTGTTACACCTATCCGCATTCTCCCCTGGGCCACAACCAGGACCCATCTGAATGTGGCTGACTCTCTCGTTCTCTGTTTCAGTAACAGCCAGTGCAGCAGGTACTGGCTGGTTCCCCCTCTCACAGACCCTTCTGCTCCTTCACCCCAGCGGTGGCTCAGTTTGCAGCTCACCCACCCCAGTGTGCAAGGCCTAGGGAGTTAAGTTCCAGTCCAGCAGCTTTCCCCTCTTCTTTGTTCTCTGAATCGTGCTCTCAGTTTTCTTTCTGATCTGATTAAAAATGTAAATTGAACGCGTTGTAAAGTGGCTCATACAATGGACTATAAAACCCGTGCCGGGGGTGTCTCGTAGACTGGACTCTATATTATTGTGTTGTTGGGTTGAATCAGCTTTAATAACTCCTGAAGACTGCCAGCTACAAATACTCTGACTTTATTGTAACATATTTACGGTGACAAGAACTTACACGATCTTCTTTCCACATTGCTGCACTCGCAGATCACAGGAGTTTATCTGACTTCCTTCAATGACATCACAAGACTGTTACAGTTAACCCTTTATGGGACTTAGTCTGACATACTCCATGAGACCCTAGAGTCCATTGCAAAGTGATTTGTAGCCTACACTGTGCAGCCCATTGGCAGGGGTGAGTGGGATGGGGTGGGGTTGTGGAGAAATTATTCCCAGTTGTTGGTGAATCCAGAACAAGAGGACATCAAGCGGCTTTAGCAGAGAGCAATGAGGCATTTAAGGGGAGGATTGATGCATACATGGAAGAGAGAGACAGGGAGAGAGAGGGATAGAGTTGAAGGATCTAAATGCAGGGTTGTATGAGGTTATCAGAGTGGCATAGGCATAGAACCTGAATGGCGTGTTTCCAGACTGTAAATGCTGTGTAAGTCTAACTTGTGAATGATGTGGAATTAGGGTTGCCAACTGTGATTAAATGTATTCCTGGAGGTTTCATCACATGACTTGCCCCCACACTCCAGCCATTAGTCGGCCAACACATCCATCCTTGTGACTCACTGTCTTCCCACACCAACTGGAAAGCAAAAAGACTCATTACCCAATTGGATGATGCTTGGCTGTCAGCCAAACAGCCTTGTTCCCCATTTCCAATACAGTTATATCTGGTGAAGAGAAATGGTCAAAGAAAATGACAAAATATCCAATCTTTTTTAATGGTCCAGATGGTTTTGTCTCCAGGGTTTGCACACAGCAGTGTCCTGGAGATTGATCTTGAATTCTTGGAGGGTTGGCAACCCTATGTGCAATTAAGGCTGACTGTAGACTTCACTGTATACAATGTGTGTGATTGAAGACTCTCTTTAAATTATGATGCAATACCATTAAACAACTACAGAGCTGACTCCTGATTATCCTACAGGGTGTTGTGATATCGCAAGAGAGAATGTGCTATTGAGTAGGTAGCCAGGATGTATACTATGTGACCAGCTGACATTGTTCAGAGGAGCTTTCAGTTTAACTAGCAGCATGTGATGTGAAGAAATGCAACTGTACTTTCCTGTTAACAATAGCTGTTGCATCTTTATAGTAATACTGTCTGCTGAGCAATCCCATACTACATCTTCAAATAAGCCGAACCTACGTCTAGTTTACCAGTCCAGTGTAAGATTAAGTTTGTACTAAGCGAACATAGAAATACAATACAGATCTTCCTGTAAATGCCTAGTCAGAAACCACTTCACACTGGTGTGAAATAGCTCGTGAGTTCTGTGTCATCGACCGCTAACCTGAGTATTGAATGGCGCCTATTAGTACACATGACATGAAGCACAGGTCAATGCTCCTGCAACTCATGCACTAGAACAAAGACCCAAAGCAAGGCCAGAATCCAGGCTGGGGCAAGAACCTAGGCTGCTGGCTAGGATCCACATAAATCTGAGCCCGGCTTAAGTGGAACTTACTTTGGGTCACTACACATGTAGCAACTGGACAGGTAAATGCACAGACAATTCTATATTTTAGAAAAAACAGCTTGTTATGAGGAAATAATTACAAGAGAATTAACATTCAGGCTAGTTAATCCATAACTTGACCTGGTGAGGAAGCAGGAGCTGCTTGTCAAAAATTCCAGTGTCCAAAGTCACGGACGAGGTGAGAGAGAAGAACTGTAACCCAGCTCCCTCTGGTAACACACTGCTTCATCCCAAAAATCCAATGCTTCAGCCAGAGGGACTAGTGCTTCATTCAGAGGGTCCAGTGTTTCAGCCAGAGGACCCAGTGCTTGACTGAGGATCCGGTGCTTGATCCAGAGGAACCAGTACTTCATTCGGAGAATCCAGTGCTTAATCCAGAGAATCCAGTGCTTAATCCAGGGGACCAGTGCTTCATACAGAGGTTCCAATGCTTCATCCACTTGCAGCCCACCTTCCAAATAACGTTGATGTATTGACCAAGGCAGCAGCAATGACCTCAGCACTTCTGGCTCTGGGTTAGGATGATGAGCAGACATTGGGCTGAATTTTACATTCCCCCAGAGGGTGCGTTTCTCATGGGGTGGGGAGGGGGAGGCACATAAAATGGGAAGGGGTGGCCATCCTACCTCCTTCCCGCCCACCTCCAAGCTCACCCCATAACATGGTGGGGGGGGGGGGGGGGGGGGGGGGCGGTGGGGGCACCCACCCACCATATTAAAGTGACCCTGATAATATGCTGTCCATATCATAGTACATTTGGCATGGGCAATGGGGCAGGGAAGGAAGGGGGTCACTGTTCGGGGGCTACCCTCTGCCAATCATAGGGTGGCCCCCTACTTAAACTGAACCACCCTCTTCCTTCCTACCCGCTCCCTCCCTTACGTCCCCCTCTGCCATTATTTTTATTTAGTGAATGCACTCTTAACTTTTGAACATTGGTTTTGTGGAGTGGGGTAGGTCACAAGACAATTGGGTTGGTGGGTGTGATTCAATGATGTGGTGGTGGGGTTTGGTTTTGCGTTTGTTCACAGGCAGATATGGCACAGGATGAGGAAGTGAAATCATTGAGGCTATGAAATGGGAAACAATGTACCGAGGTAAAATGCCTCAAAAGGGAGTGGGGAAAAGTTTTTTGTCCAAACTTCTTCCACTTTTAATAGAAAATAGCAATATAATCACGCTATAATATATAAATAAAAACAAAAAGCTGACTCTTAGAGTTCACGCCACAAGTTTCCCTGGGTCTGCTCCACTGATCCCCTCAGGGTTGTTTTACTCTGAACAATCTCGTTTGAAGTTACCTCTCCCATTGTTTGGAACAGAGCCGGTCTCGGATACTCCCTAAAGCTGTCTCCCCACGTCACGGCCCAGCAGAGAGTGAGGCCTCAATTTGCTCAAGGGTGTCCTGGTTGATGGATTAAAGAGGCTTTTATCTTTTGTGCAAAAAGCTTACTCGACGAAGCCAACAACTACAGAACAAAACGGTCAAACATTCAGCAGCGGAGGTGTAAACATCGTAATGCTTTTCACCAGACCCCTTTTATAATTTATTCTTTCATAAGATGTGGGTGTCGCTGGCAAGGCCAGCATCGGTTGCCCATCCCTAATTGCCCTTGAACTGAGTGGCTTGCTAGACCATTTCAGGGGGCAGTTAAGAGTCAACCACATTGCTGTGGGTCTGGAGTCACATGTAGGCCAGACCCAGGATGACCAATTTCCTTCCCTAAAGGACAGTAATGAAGAATGGGTTTTTACAACCATCGATGATCATTGCCATGACCACCATCACTGTTGCTGGTCTTCAATTCCAAATCTAATTAATTGGATCTAAATTTCATTCGTTGTCGTGGTGGGATTTGAACCCATGTCCCCAGAGCATTAGCCTAGTCCTCTAGATTACTAGTCCAGTGACACTACCACTACACCACCATCTCCCTCTCCACCCTCCGCCCTTTCCCCACCACACCTCCCGCTCCCCCCAGGGTAATGCTCTGGGGACATGGGTTCGAATCCCACCATGGCAAGTGGTAGAATTCGAATTCAATAAAAATCTGGAATTCAAAGTCTGATGGTGACCATGAAACTATTGCTAATTGTTGTAAAAACCCATCATTTTCACTAATGCCCTTTAAGGAAGGAAATCTGCCATCCTTACCTGGTCTGGCCTACATGTGACTCCAGACCCACAGCAATGTGGTTGACTCTTAAAAATGCCCTCTGAACAAGGGAAATTAGGATGGGTAGTAAACGCTGGCCTAGCCAATGATGCCCACATCACATTAATGAATAAATAAAAATTTTAAGTAACTGGAGTAAGGGTAGTTATGTAGCATCATTGTGTAGATTAGCTTCACGTTTGAGCAGCTTTGAATGGCTCTACACGGACACAGGGTATAGGGGCTTTTTAATCATTTATGGGGGGGTTGAGTCATCGCAGACAAGAAGGGATTGTATTTGTTGTATTGGAAAGGCCAAGAGGCAGAAAACTTTGAATCCTCCCCCCGGCCTATCCTCTTTAACTGAGGCCACGGATTGGATGTTTCTTGTTAAGAAAGGTGCATTAGTGGAAACAAGGGACTGGTCCCCATCATAAAGCACAGGACAAATTTGCACCACAATGGTCTCAGTGAGTGACACCTGGCAGAATGCAAGGAATAAGAGAAATGCCAAATGAAAGGAGGAAGCTTTCAAAAACCTTTACATTGTTGGGGAGATTATGGCATTGTGGTAATGTCACTAGACTAGACAGAAGGAGCATGTCCACACATTGCACCTTTTTCAACTAACCAAAGCTTGGATTACAGCCATTCCCTGGCTCATTCCCCATGGCAAATGCCTTGACCAATCAGAGTTAACCTGCTTGGTTTGAATTTGAACAAAAGCTTGGCAGTTAACTGCCTCCTGATGCCCTCTCCATGGCAACGCCTTTAACAATCAGAGCCCACTTGCCAACCAATCAGCACTCTCTTCTCATGCAGTATAAATTGTTGTTCTCTTTGCAATTTGGTCTTCTTGTGAACTCCCCTGATGCTTGCAAGAGAAAAAGCTTCGACGGCATGTCTCATTTCAGCAATAAAAAAAAAATCAAGTAATCCAATAAACACAGAGAAGGCAACAAAGAGGATGAACTTGTGCAATGATCGGGAACGTACTGCCTGAAAGGGCGGTGCGGAAGTGGGTTCAATAGTAACTTTCCAAAGGGAATTAGAATACATGCTTAAAAAGAAAATGTTTACAAGACAGTAGAGTGAAATTAAATGGATAAGTCTTTCACGTGCATGATGGACCGAATGGCCTCCATCTGTGCTGTACGATTCAAAGTGAATTCCTTCATCCCGCCACTGGTAGCTCTGCCTTCAGCTGCTTGGGCGCTAAGATCTGGAATTGCCTCTCCATCTCTCTCTCCCCTTGTTTAAGATGCTTTTAAAACCAACCATGTTTGGTTCCTCACTGCCTCAGTGTCGAGTTTTGTTTGATAACACTCCTTCGAAGCACCTTGGAGCATTCGACCGCAGTAAAGGCAGTGTATATATAAGCAAGATGTTGGTAGTTGTGGCCATGAAAATCTAGTGGATTATCTAATTCCTTTCCACCTCAGAAGGAACTGGGCCTTCCCTCGGCCAATGCCAAGGCTTCCCTCCTCCTGTGAGGCGACCAGTGCAGCTGCCCATGTGGGATTCGATAGCCCATGGCAATGTGGACAATGATAGGTACAGCTTCGTTCTGTCAAAATCCTTGTTAAGTAGGCAGCCTGCTTCAAACTCCATGAGGAGGAGGCCTCAAGCCGCAGCTCTGATGATCCTTAACTGCTCACACAATCATAGAATTGCTACAGTGCAGGAGGTGGCCATTTGGCCCATCGTATCAGCACCAGCTCTCCGAATGAGCAGTTTACCTTGTGCCCTTCTCCCACCTTTGCCCCATAACCCTGCATATTCTTCCTTTTCAGATAACAGCCCAATTCCCTTCTGAACGCTTAGATTGAACCTGCCTCCGCTACACTCTCAGGCACTGCATTCCAGACCTTAACCACACGCTGTGTGAGAAAGGTTTTTCACATATCACCATTGCTTCTCTTGCAATTACTTTATATCTGTTGTTACAATTCCAGCTGATGTTAATATCGCACAAGTTCGATCCCAAAGTGAAACCTGATAGATCCTAACTTTTCTTTTTTAAGAAACTGTAGAGAAAAATTATTGAACAAATTCACAGGAGTCTGCTGATGAAGTTTTAACACAAAGAATAAAATATTTATTAAAGCAGGATAAAATGAACTATATTACACCAGACAAAAAGGTTGGGACAATCTCAATACAAATACGAGAAAATGATTCAATTTCCCAATAGTCCTTTCCCCAGCAATATTTTTACAGACACATGAACCAGTGAATAGTTACCATGAGCTTAACACAATGGCTCCTTGCTTGGGACTGACATGCGTGCAAACAGTTTTCTGCTGGTGAATTCTTGAGCATTCACTTGATGCTACTCATCCAAGTCATATCTCCTCGAGATACCCAAAAATAATCGCCCTTTAAATTCAGGTTCAGTAGCAACATTGCTAATCTGATCACGTTACTGAGTCCTATAACTGACTATTCAGTTAACAACTGTCCCACTAACCTTGTACTTTGCTCTTCTCAGGGGGCTGAAAATATCCCTATCTTCACTCTCTGACACACATACTGAACTGTTCCCTGTCTTTGTGTCACTTGATCTCTGTTGCTAGGTAACAGCCCAGTTTTTTTCTATTTTGTGTCCCTTTCCCCCCAAAAATCACTAAACTTCCAGTCCATTTTTAACCCATCCCTTTAACTTCAGGGGTTGTAAAACATCTGGAGTTGTAAAAATTAAATATGTTCATATGTATAAATAAACAAAAGACTGACCTTTCAGCCACAGGACCATCCAGACTTCCAGGCACCAAGACACATAAATCACTTACATGATACTGAAATTCCTCTACCTTCCTCAATATAAAAATACATATGTATAAAAATGCAACTTAAAAAAATATACACTGTTCACCACACTGTGCCCTCTTGTTCTCGATCCTTTCATGGGTGTTACGATCCCAGCTGAGGTTACCCCTGGCAAAGCCTACTCCCAGAGTGGAACCCAGCTTAACAGATACTAACTTTTACTTGTTTGTTTAGATATGTGGAGAGTAGCTACTGAGGAATCAGCTGATGAACTTTTAACAAAAGAATAAAACACTTATTCAACAAGAAAAGATGAAATATATTACAATATTCCTTCCCCTGCAACTATACCTTTATAGGCGTATACGTATTTGTAAGGATAACACAAGTTACAAAAGCTATCTTATACTCTAATGTACACAGCAAGTACACAGACCATGTAAATCTATGGCACCCTGTGGGAGGGGGACCTGCCTCTCTGGGCCCCTGTTGCTAGGCAACATTCCAATTCTTCTACCCTTGTATGTTTACCTTTACTTTATAGGCATCGTAAAACTCCTCATTAGAAACGCAAGCACCTTTTTAAAGTAAAACTAAAACTCCATTTGACATTTCTTAACACACAGATACAGAAATACAAATTAACCTTAACATTTAAAGCTAAAACTCATTCCTAACACTCAGAAATACCAATATAACTTACTTAAACTATCTCTACTTCCAAACACAAGTGGGAACAGTTTCTCCCAAACTGCTCTGTCCAGACCCTCATGAGTTTGAACACCTCTATCTGATCTCCAAGAAAAACAGTCCTAACTTCTCCAATCTATCTTCAAGCCTGAATTTCCTCATCCCTGGAACCATTCTCGTGACTGTTTTCTGCACTCTCTCCAATTCTTTCACATCCTTCCTAAAGTGCAGCATCCAGAACAGGACGCCCTACTCCAGCTGAGGCTGAACTAGTGTCTTATACAAGTTCAACATAACCTCCTTGCTTTTGTAATCTATGCCCCTATTAATAAATTTCGGGATACTTTATGTTTTATTAATCACGTTGTCAAGCCTCTTCTGCCACCTTCAATGACTTACGCATATATACACCTAGGCCCCTATGCTCCTGCAATCCTTTTAGAATTGTAGCCCCACAAAGCTGAGCATCATCTCACGTTGCCAGTGTGATACAGATCCCCATCCTGCCCTGGCTTTCTTCTTCCTGTCATGAAGAGATATTAATGTCCATAATGTTATTGGTAATTATTTTTAAATTGGAATTGTAGTAGGAGCTGTATCTTAACTGGATTAAAGCTGATAAAGTCTGGGTGTTTTGATGTACAGAAGTTTTGGTGTGTTAATTAGATAAACGTAAGGAAGTTAAAAGGTAAAGTGCAATTTGCATTTGTTGAATAAACCCTTCAAAAGAATGGGTAAAATCTTGTACCTAGCTGGAAGATGCCAAGCAATGTGTTTACATTAGTAATAAAATTGGTGGAATGAAAGGATTAATATTAGGAGAGGTAAAATTTTAAAAACCTAGTAATACACATTGGAAAATGTATATTCAAAGGGGAAGCTAGGTATAAACAGAAAAGAGTTTTTGTGTGTGTAAGGCAGAGGCATTGAATATCTAACCAGCCTGTAAGCCTCCAACTGCAAAGGAACCAAATTGCAAGGAACATCAGTTTGAATTTGTACAGTCAAATGTGCATTTCCTGGAGTCTGTTTAAAGTCTATGGGTTACTGTTGCCTTGGTGGAGATTTACCTGGAAATGCTTAATTTGGGGATTTGTTTAAAAGTTATTATGATAGTAATTTGTAGACATGCATACGTGTTTAATTTCTTGTTAAATTAATAAATATTTAATTTAGTTTTATATATCTTGAGGCTCGGTGATCTGAACTCAGAGCTGTATCTCAAACATACCAATTGAAAATATAGGTTATGACAGTTGTTCAGGTTGCCCTCTGGAATTTAAACAACTCAGCCTTTACCAATTGCTGTGTCATAACATTCCTCATTACAGTCAGTGAAGAAATTCTCCAATAAAGAGAGTTTGAACAGACAGAAGTGCCTTTGGGCGTGGAGAGGCTTCAGATGCCACAGGCAGATTTAATACAGGATCAGGCATTTGTAATTAAACCAGAGATGACAGATGGTGTAGTGTTCAATTGTTCTGTGTTCGATTATGTGGGACTGATAAGTGATCTATGCCCACTGCACTTGATTGGTTAAGTCTTGGTGATGACTCAGAGCTAAAGTAAGCAGAGAAATTTGGAGAACATCGAAGCTGTGATAAGTAGGGTGCTGATATTTTGTGATTGTAGAGATATTTTAAAACTCTTGTAAATAAATCTCTAGCACACTTAGAAAATAGCATCATCTCTGCCATGCTCTGAGGTAAATCAAATATACAGAAAATACGACAAGCCAGCAATTATGTAACAGATGGGTGAAGAAAGATAAAAATGCCTGTCAAAAATGTCCAAAAATTTTGCAGAAGTGTGCAAAATATATAAACGTATATTATTTAAACATTTAGGTGTCAGCCATGGCTCACTGGGTAGCAGTCTCACTGTTGAGTCAGAAGGTTGTAGGTTCAATCCCACACCAGAGACTTGAGCATATTAACCAGGTTGGCAGTCTGAGTGCGGTAATGAGGGAGTGCTGAACTGTCAGAAGTGATGCACTTTTTAAAAATTTATTCTTTCATGGGATGTGGGTGTCACTGTTAAGGCCAGCATTTGTTGCCCATCCCTAATTGCCCTTGAGTGAACTGGCTTACTAGGCCATTTCAGAGGGCAGTTAAGAGTCAACCACATTGCTGTGGGTCTGGAGTCACGTTTAGGCCAGACCAGGTAAGGACAGCAGATTTCCTTCGCTAAAGGACCTCATGAAGAGATACTAATGTCTATAATGTTATTGGAACTTTTTTTTTAATAGAGATCTAGTGGGATCTGTGTCTATGTGTGTGTTTTAATTGGATTAAAGCCAGCTAGTCTGGGTGCTTTGATGTCGAGTGGTTTTGTGATGTTAATTAGGTAAGCCTAAGGAGGGTAGAAGGTAAAGTGTAAATTTGCATATGTTAAAAGAAACTGTGGGTGAAATCTTAACACTTAGCTAGAAGACGCCTAGCAATGTGCTTTTTTCAGCTTGCTAATAAAATTGGTGGGATAAAAGGATATTGTTAGAAGAGGTAAAATTAAAAGTCTAGTGATACAATGGAAAATTTACATTCAAAGAGAAAGATATGTATAAAGGAGAAAGGAGAATGTGTGTAAAGTTGAGGCATTTTAAGATGCAACACATGTGAGAAGCCTCCAGCCTGTAGGCCTCAAGTCTGTCTGCAAGGACCCAGAGCTGAAAGAAACTCATTTTAAATGTGACAGTCCAGGTTGTGCTTTGCCAGGTGTCTCTTTAAATCTATGAAATTTGCTGTTGCTTTAACAAGGGTGTAACTGAGAATCAGATTAATTACGGGATTTTTGTGGTTATTATGGTAGTAATTTTGTAGATGTATATATGTGCTTACAATCTCTCTTGTATTAATAAATGTTTAATTTAGTTTTATAAAAACTTCTTGAGACTCGGTGGTCTTAGTTAAAAGACTGCATCTTGAAACATACAAATTGCAAAAATTGGTTATGACAGTTGTTTCAAGTTTCCCTCTGGGATTTGAACAATTAAGGCTTTACCATCAGCTGTGTCATAATAATGATATTAGTGAACCTGATGCATTTTTACAACAATCACAATAGTTTCATGGTCACCATTGCTGAGTATATATTCAATATCAGAATTTCCTTAATAACTGAATAAAATTCCACCAGCTGCTGTGAGGGGGGTGGGGGGGCGGTTTGCAATTATGGCCCAGAATATTAACCTGGGTGGTTGGATGGGGTACAGTGTGTGTGTGAGACGGTGAGGAGTTGGATGGGGTACAGTGTGTGTGAGAGGGTGGGGAGTTGGATGGGGTACAGTGTGTGTGAGAGGGTGGGGAGTTGGATGGGGTAAAGTGTGTGTGAGAGGGTGGGGAGTTGGATGGGGTACAGTGTGTGAGAGGGTGGGGAGTTAGGTGGGGTACAGTGTGAGTGTGAGAGAGTGGGGAGTTGAATGGGGTACAGTGTGTGTATGAGAGGGTGGGGAGTTGGATGGGGTAACGTGTGTGTGAGAGGGTGGGGAGTTGGGTGGGTAATAGTGTGTGTGTGTGAGAGGGTGGGGAGTTGGATGGGGTACAGTGTGTATGTGAGATGGTGGGGAGTTGGATGGGGTACAGCGTGTGTGTGAGAGGGAGGGGAGTTGGACGGGGTACAGTGTGTGTGAGAAGGTGGGGAGTTGGATGCGGTACAGTGTGTGTGTGTGAGAGGGTGGGGAGTTGGATGGGGTACAGTGTGTGTGTGTGAGAGGGTGGGGAGTTGGATAGGGAACACTGTGTGTGTGAGAAGGTCGACAGTTGGATGGGGTACAGTGTGTGTGAGTGAGAGGGTGGAGAGTTGGATGGGGTACTGTGTGTGTGTGTGAGAGGGTGGGGAGTTGGATGGGGTAACGTGTGTGTGAGAGGGTGGGGAGTTGGATGGGATACAGTGTGTGTGAGAGGGTGAGGAGTTGGATGGGGTACAGTGTGTGTGAGAGAGGGTGGGGAGTTGGATGGGGTACAGTGTGTGTGAGAGAGGGTGCGGAGTTGGATGGGGTACAGTGTGTGTGAGAGAGGGTGGGGAGTTGGATGGGGAACAGTGGTGTGTGAGAGAGGGTGGGGAGTTGGATGGGGTACAGCGTGTGTGAGAGGGTGGGGAGTTGGATGGGGTACAGTGTGTGTGAGAGAGGGTGGGGAGTTTGATGGGGTACAGTGTGTGTGCGAGTGGGTGGAGAGTTGGATGGGATAAAGTGTGTGTGAGAGGGTGGGGAGTTATGTGGGGGTACAGAGTATGCGAAAGAGGGTGGGGGTTTGAATGGGGCACAGTTTATGTTAGTGTGGGGAGTTGGATGTGGTCAGTGTGTGTGTGAGAGGGTGGGCAGTTGGATGTGGTCAGTGTGTGTGTGAGAGGGTGGGGAGTTGGATGGGGCACAGTGTGTGTATGAGAGGGTGGGGAGTTGGATGGGGAACAGTGTGTGTGAGAGGGTGGGGAGTTGGATGGGGCACAGTGTGTGTGTGAGAGGGTGGGGAGTTGGCTGTGGTCAGTGCATGTGAGAGAGGGTGATGAGTTAGGTGGGGTAGAGTGTGTGTGTTTGAGAGGGTGGGGAGTTGGATGGGGTACAGTGTGTGTGTGAGAGGGTGGGGAGTTGGACGGGGTACAGTGTGTGTGCGTGAGAGGGTGGTGAGTTGGATGGGTGCAGTGTGAGTGAGAGTGTGGGGAGTATGATGGGGTACAGTGTGTGTGTGAGAGGGTGGGGAGTTAGGTGGGGTACAGTGTGTGTGAGAGGGTGGGGTGTTGGATGGGGCACAGTGTGTGTGTGAGAGGGTGGGGAGTTGGATGGGGTACAGTGTGAGTGTGAGGTTGGGGAGTTGGATGGGGTACAGTGTGTGTGTGAGAGGGTGGGGAGTTCGATGGGGTACAGTGTGTGTGTGAGAGGGTGGGGAGTTAGGTGGGGTACAGTGTATGTGAGAGGGTGGGGAGTTGGATGGGGCACAGTGTGTGTGTGAGAGGGTGGAGAGTTGGCTGTGGTCAGTGCGTGTGAGAGAGGGTGATGAGTTAGGTGGGGTAGAGTGTGTGTGTTTGAGAGGGTGGGGAGTTGGATGGGGTACAGTGTGTGTGTGAGAGGGTGGGGAGTTCGACGGGGTACAGTGTGTGTGTGTGAGAGGGTGGTGAGTTGGATGGGTGCAGTGTGAGTGAGAGGGTGGGGAGTATGATGGGGTACAGTGTGTGTGTGAGAGGGTGGGGAGTTCGATGGGGTACAGTGTGTGTGTGAGAGGGTGGGGAGTTAGGTGGGGTACAGTGTGTGTGAGAGGGTGGGGTGTTGGATGGGGCACAGTGTGTGTGTGAGAGGGTGGGGAGTTGGATGGTGTACAGTGTGAGTATGAGGTTGGGGAGTTGGATGGGGTACAGTGTGAATCAGACGGTGGGGAGTTGGATGGGGTACAGTGTGAGTGAGAGGGTGGGGAGTTTGATGGGGTACAGTGTGAGTGAGAGGGTGGGGAGTTGGAAGGGGTAAAGTGTGTGAGAAAAGGTGGAGGGGTTAGGTGGGGTACATTGTGTGTGGGAGAGGGTGGGGAGTTGGAAGGGGTGCAGTGTGTGTGTGAGAGGGTGGGGAGTTGGATGGGGTACAGTGTGTGTGTGAGAGGGTGGGGAGTTGGATGGGGTACAGTGTGAGTGAGAGGGTGGGGAGTTGGATGGAGTTCAGTGTGTGTGAGAGGCTGGGGAGTTGGATGGGGTACAGTGTGAGTGAGAGGGTGGGGGTTTTGATGGGGTACAGTGCATGTGTGAGAGGGTGGGGAGATGGATAGGTTACAGTGTGTGTGAGAGAGGTTGGGGAGTTGGATGGGGTACAGTGTATGTGAGAGGGTGGGAAGTTGGATGTGGTCAGTGTGTGTGTGAGAGGGTGGGGAGTTAGGTGGGGTACAGTGTGTGTGAGAGGGTGGGGTGTTGGATGGGGCACAGTGTGTGTGTGAGAGGGTGGGGAGTTGGATGGTGTACAGTGTGAGTATGAGGTTGGGGAGTTGGATGGGGTACAGTGTGAATCAGACGGTGGGGAGTTGGATGGGGTACAGTGTGAGTGAGAGGGTGGGGAGTTTGATGGGGTACAGTGTGAGTGAGAGGGTGGGGAGTTGGAAGGGGTAAAGTGTGTGAGAAAAGGTGGAGGGGTTAGGTGGGGTACATTGTGTGTGGGAGAGGGTGGGGAGTTGCAAGGGGTGCAGTGTGTGTGTGAGAGGGTGGGGAGTTGGATGGGGTACAGTGTGTGTGTGAGAGGGTGGGGAGTTGGATGGTGTACAGTGTGAGTATGAGGTTGGGGAGTTGGATGGGGTACAGTGTGAATCAGACGGTGGGGAGTTGGATGGGGTACAGTGTGAGTGAGAGGGTGGGGAGTTTGATGGGGTACAGTGTGAGTGAGAGGGTGGGGAGTTGGAAGGGGTAAAGTGTGTGAGAAAAGGTGGAGGGGTTAGGTGGGGTACATTGTGTGTGGGAGAGGGTGGGGAGTTGGAAGGGGTGCAGTGTGTGTGTGAGAGGGTGGGGAGTTGGATGGGGTACAGTGTGTGTGTGAGAGGGTGGGGAGTTGGATGGGGTACAGTGTGAGTGTGAGGTTGGGGAGTTGGATGGGGTACAGTGTGAATGAGAGGGTGGGGAGTTGGATGGGGTACAGTGTGAGTGAGAGGGTGGGGGTTTTGATGGGGTACAGTGCATGTGTGAGAGGGTGGGGAGATGGATAGGTTACAGTGTGTGTGAGAGAGGTTGGGGAGTTGGATGGGGTACAGTGTATGTGAGAGGGTGGGAAGTTGGATGTGGTCAGTGTGTGTGTGAGAGGGTGGGGAGTTGGATGGGGTACAGTGCATGTGTGAGAGGGTGGGGAGATGGATAGGTTACAGTGTGTGTGAGAGAGGATGGGGAGTTGGATGGGGTACAGTGTATGTGAAAGAGGGTGGGGACTTGGATGGGGAACAGAGTGTGTGAGAGAGGGTGGGGAGTTGGATGGGGTACAGTGTGTGTGTGTGAGAGGGTGTGGAGTTGAATGGGGTACAGTGTGTGTGAGAGAGGGTGGGGAGTTGGATGGGGTACAGTGTGTGTGAGAGAGGGTGGGGAGATGGATGGGGTACAGTTTGTGTGAGAGAGGGTGGGGAGTTGGATGGGGAACAGTGTGTGTGAGAGAGGGTGGGGAGTTGGACGGGGTACAGTGTGTGTGCGTGAGAGGGTGGTGAGTTGGATGGGTGCAGTGTGAGTGAGAGTGTGGGGAGTATGATGGGGTACAGTGTGTGTGTGAGAGGGTGGGGAGTTAGGTGGGGTACAGTGTGTGTGAGAGGGTGGTGAGTTGGATGAGGTACAATGCCTGTGCGTGTGTGAGGGTGGTGAGTTGGATGAGGGACAATATGTGTGAGTGGGTGGGGAGTTGGATGGGGTACAGTGTGAGTGAGAAGGTTGGGAGTTGGATGGAGTACAGTGTGTGTGTGACATGTGGGGAGTTGAATGGAGTACAGTGTGTGTGTGAGCATGTGGGGAGTTGGATGGAGTACAGTGTGTGTGTGAGAGGGTGTGTAGTTGGATGGGGTACAGTGTGTGAGTGAGAGGGTTGGGAGTTGGATGGGGCACAGTGTGTGGGAGAGACTGTGGGCAGTTGGGTGGGGTACAGTGTCTGTGTGTGAGAAGGTAGGGAGTTGGATGGGGTACAGTGTATGTGTGAGAGGGTGGGGAGTTGGATGGGGCACAGCATGTATATGAGAGGGTTCGGAGTTGGATGGGGTACAGTGTGTGTGTGAGAGGGTGGGGAGTTGGATGGGGTACAGTGTGTGTGTGAGAGGGTGGGGAGTTGGATGGGGTACAGTGTGTGTGTGAGAGGGTTCGGAGTTGGATGGGGTACAGTATGTGTGTGAGAGAGTGTTGTGTTGGATGGGGTACTGTGTGTGTGAGAGGGATGGGAGTTGGATGGAGTACAGTTTGTGTGTGAGACGGTGGGGAGTTGGATGGGGTAGTGTGAGTGAGAGGGTTGGAAGTTGGATGGAGTACAGTGTGTGTGTGAGAGGGTGCGGAGTTGGATGGGGTACAGTGTGTGTGAGAGGGTGAGGAGTTGGATGGGGTACAGTGTGTGTGTGAGAGGGTAGGGAGTTGGATGGGGCAGAGTGTGTGGGAGAGACTGTGGGCAGTTGGGTGGGGAACAGTGTCTGTGTGTGAGAGGGTGGTGAGTTGGATGTGGCACAGTGTGTGTGTGAGAGGTTCGGGAGTTGGATGGGGTACAGTGTGTGAGAAGGTGGGGAGTTAGGTGGGGTACAGTGTGTGTGTGAGAAGGTGGGCTGTTGGAAGGGGCACAGTGTGTGTTTGAGTGGGTGGGGAATTGGATGGTGTACAGTGTGTGTGTGAGCGTGTGGGGAGTTGGATGGGGTACAGTGTGTGTGTGTGAGCATGGGGAGTTGGATGGGGTACAGTGTGTGTGTGAGAGGGTGGGGAGTTGGATGGGGTACAGTGTGTGTGTGAGAGGGTGGGGAGTTGGATGTGGTACAGTGTGTGTGTGAGAGGGTGGGGAGTTGGATGGGGTAGTGTGAGTGAGAGGGTTAGAAGTTGCTTGGAGTACAGTGTCTGTGCGAGAGTGGGGAGTTGGATGGGGTACAGTGCGTGTGTGAGCACGTGGGGAGTTGGATGAAGTACAGTGTGTGTGTGAGAGGGTGGGGAGTTGGATGGAGTACAACATTTGTGTGAGATGGTGGGGAGTTGGATGAGGTACAATGCCTGTGCATGTGTGAGAGGGTGGTGAGTTGGATGAGGTACAATATGTGTGTGTGTGTGAAAGTGGGGAGTTGGATGAGGGACAATATGTGTGAGTGGGTGGGGAGTTGGATGGGGTACAGTGTGAGTGAGAAGGTTGGGAGTTGGATGGAGTACAGTGTGTGTGTGAGCATGTGGGGAGTTGGATGGAGTACAGTGTGTGTGTGAGCATGTGGGGAGTTGGATGGAGTACAGTGTGTGTGTGAGAGGGTGTGTAGTTGGATGGGGTACAGTGTGTGAGTGAGAGGGTTGGGAGTTGGATGGGGCACAGTGTGTGGGAGAGACTGTGGGCAGTTGGGTGGGGTACAGTGCGTTCTGTGAGAGGGTGAGGTGTTGGATGGGGTACAGTGTGTGAGAGGGTGGGGAGTTGGATGGGGTACAGTGTATGTGTGAGAGGGTGGGGAGTTGGATGGGGTACAGTGTGTGTGTGAGAGGGTGGGGAGTTGGATGGGGTACAGTATGTTTGTGAGAGAGTGTTGTGTTGGATGGGGTACTGTGTGTGAGAGGGATGGGAGTTGGATGGGGTACAGTATGTGTGTGAGAGGGTGGGGAGTTGGATTGAGTACCGTGTGTGTGAGTGTGGGGTGTTAGGAGGGGTACATTGTGTATGTGAGAAGGTGGGGAGTTAGGTGGGGTACTGTTAGTGTGTGAGAGGGTGGGGAGTTGGATGGGGTACGGTGTGTGTATGAGAGGGTGGTGAGTTGGATGGGGCACAGTATGTGTGTGAGAGGTTCGGGAGTTGGATGGGGTACAGTGTCTGAGAGGGTGGGGTGTTATGTGGGGTACAGTGTGTGTGAGAGAGTGGGGAGTTGGATGGGGTACAGTGTGTGTGAGAGAGGGTGGGGAGTTGGATGGGGTACAGTGTGTGTGAGAGAGTGGGGAGTTGGATGGGGTACAATGTGTGTGAGAGGGTGGGGATTTGGATGGGGTACAGTATGTGTGTCAGAAGATGGGGAGTTGGATGGGGAACAGTGTGTGTGTGAGAGGGTGGGGAGTTGGATGGGGTACAGTGAGTGTGAGAGAGTGTGGAGTTGGATGGGGTGCAGTGCATGTGTGTGAGAGGGTGGGCAGTTGGATTGGGTACAGTGTGTGTGAGAGAGTGTGGAGTTGGATGGGGTACAGTGCATGTGTGTGAGAGGGTGGGGAGTTGGATGGGGTACAGTATGTGTGTGAGAGAGTGTTGTGTTGGATGGGGTACTGTGTGTGAGAGGGATGGGAGTTGGATGGGGTACAGTATGTGTGTGAGAGGGTGGGGAGTTGGATTGAGTACCGTGTGTGTGAGTGTGGGGTGTTAGGAGGGGTACATTGTGTATGTGAGAGGGTGCGGAGCTGGATGGGGTACGGTCTGTGTATGAGAGGGTGGTGAGTTGGATGGGGCACAGTATGTGTGTGAGAGGTTCGGGAGTTGAATGGGGTACAGTGTCTGAGAGGGTGGGGTGTTATGTGGGGTACAGTGTGTGTGAGAGAGTGGGGAGTTGGATGGGGTACAGTGTGTGTGTGAGAGGGTGGGGAGTTGCATGGGGCACAGCGTGTATATGAGAGGATTCGGAGTTGGATGGGGTACAGTGTGTGTGTGAGAGGGTGGGAAGTTGGATGGGGTACAGTGTGTGTGAGAGGGTGGGGAGTTGGATGGGGTACAGTGTGTGTGTGAGAGGGTGGGGAGTTGGATGGGATACAGTGTGTGTGAGAGAGTGGGGAGTTGGATGGGGTACAATGTGTGTGAGAGGGTGGGGATTTGGATGGGGTACAGTGTGTGTGTCAGAAGATGGGGAGTTGGATGGGGAACAGTGTGTGTGAGAGAGTGTGGAGTTGGATGGGGTACAGTGTGTGTGAGAGAGTGTGGAGTTGGATGGGGTACAGTGTGTGTGTGAGAGGGTGGGGAGTTGGATGGGGTACAGTGTGTGTGAGAGAGTGTGGAGTTGGATGGGGTACAGTGTGTGTGTGAGAGGGTGGGCATTTGGATTGGGTACAGTGTGTGTGTGAATGGGTGGGGAGTTGGATTGGGTACAGTGTGTGTGTGAGAGGGTGGGGAGTTGGATGGGTTACAGAGTGTGTGTGAGAGGCTGGGGAGTTGGATGGGGTACAGTGTGTGAGAGGTTGAGGAGTTCGATGGGGTACAGTGTGTGTGTGAGAGGGTGGGGAATTAGGTGGGGTATAGTGTGTGAGATAGGGTGATTTTACGTGGGGTACAGTGTGTGTTTAAGAGGGTGGGGAGTTAGGTGAGGTATAGTGTATGTGAGAGTGTGGGGAGTTGGATGGGGTACATTGTGTGTGTGAGTGGGTGGCAAGTTGGATGGGGCACAGTGTGTGTGAGAGGGTGGGGATTTATTTGGGCTACAGTGTGTTTGAGAGCGTGGGGAGTTGGATGGGGTACACAGTGTGTGTGCGAGTGTGTGGAGTTGGTTGGGGTACAGTGTGTGTGTGAGAGGGTGGGGAGTTGGATGGGGTACAGTGTGTGTGTGAAAGGGTGGGGAGTCAGGTGGGGTATAGTGGGTGTGAGAGAGGGTGGGGAGTTAGGTGGGGTACAGTGTGTGTGAGAGGGTGGGGAGTCAGATGGGGTACAGTGTGTGTGTGCGAGTATGGGGAGTTAGGTGGGGTACAGTGTGTGTGAGAAATGTTGGGGAGTTACGTGGGGTAACGTGTGTGAGATAAGGTGTGGAGTTAGGTGGGGTACAGTGTGTGTGTGAGAGGGTGGGTAGTTGGATGCGGTACAGTGTGTGTATGAGCGGGTGGGGAGTTGGATGGAGTACAATGTGTGTGTGAGAGGGTGGGGAGTTGGATGGGGTACAGTGTGTGTGTCAGAGGGTGGGGAATTGGATGGGGTACAGTGTTGTGTGTGAGAGGGTGGGGAGTTGGATGGGGTACAGTGTGTGTGAGAGAGTGGGGAGTTGGATGGGGTACAATGTGGGTGAGAGGGTGGGGAGTTGGATGGGGTACAGTGTGTGTGAGAGGGTGGGGAGTTAGATGGGGTACAGTGTGTGTGAGAGGGTGGGGTGTTGGATGGGGTACACAGTGTGTGAGAGGGTGGGGAGTTAGGTGGGGTACAGTGTGTGAGAGAGGGTGGGGTTTTAGGTGGGGCACAGTGTGTGAGAGAGGGTGGGGTGTTTGGTGGGGTACAGTGTGTGTGAGAGGTTGGGGAGTTTGGTGGGGTACAGTGTGTGTGTGTGTGATAGGGTGTGGAGTTGGATGGGGTACAGTGTGAGTGAGAGGGTGGGGAGTTGGATGGGGTACAGTATGTGTGTGAGAGGGTGGGGAGTTGGATTGAGTACCGTGTGTGTGAGTGTGGGGTGTTAGGAGGGGTACATTGTGTATGTGAGAAGGTGGGGAGTTAGGTTGGGTACTGTTAGTGTGTGAGAGGGTGGGGAGTTGGATGGGGTACGGTGTGTGTATGAGAGGGTGGTGAGCTGGATGGGGCACAGTATGTGTGTGAGAGGTTCGGGAGTTGGATGGGGTACAGTGTCTGAGAGGGTGGGGTGTTATGTGGGGTACAGTGTGTGTGAGAGAGTGGGGAGTTGGATGGGGTACAGTGTGTGTGTGAGAGGGTGGGGAGTTGGATGGGGTACAGTGTGTGTGAGAGAGTGGGGAGTTGGATGGGGTACAATGTGTGTGAGAGGGTGGGGATTTGGATGGGGTACAGTATGTGTGTCAGAAGATGGGGAGTTGGATGGGGAACAGTGTGTGTGTGAGAGGGTGGGGAGTTGGATGGGGTACAATGTGTGTGAGAGGGTGGGGATTTGGATGGGGTACAGTATGTGTGTCAGAAGATGGGGAGTTGGATGGGGAACAGTGTTTGTTAGAGAGTGTGGAGTTGGATGGGGTACAGTGTGTGTGTGAGAGGGTGGGGAGTTGGATGGGGTACAGTGTGTGTGAGAGAGTGTGGAGTTGGATGGGGTACAGTGTGTGTGTGAGAGGGTAGGGAGTTGGATGGGGCACAGTGTGTGGGAGAGACTGTGGGCAGTTGGGTGGGGAACAGTGTCTGTGTGTGAGAGGGTGGTGAGTTGGATGTGGCACAGTGTGTGTGTGAGAGGTTCGGGAGTTGGATGGGGTACAGTGTGTGAGAAGGTGGGGAGTTAGGTGGGGTACAGTGTGTGTGTGAGAAGGTGGGCTGTTGGAAGGGGCACAGTGTGTGTTTGAGTGGGTGGGGAATTGGATGGTGTACAGTGTGTGTGTGAGCGTGTGGGGAGTTGGATGGGGTACAGTGTGTGTGTGTGAGCATGGGGAGTTGGATGGGGTACAGTGTGTGTGTGAGAGGGTGGGGAGTTGGATGGGGTACAGTGTGTGTGTGAGAGGGTGGGGAGTTGGATGTGGTACAGTGTGTGTGTGAGAGGGTGGGGAGTTGGATGGGGTAGTGTGAGTGAGAGGGTTAGAAGTTGCTTGGAGTACAGTGTCTGTGCGAGAGTGGGGAGTTGGATGGGGTACAGTGCGTGTGTGAGCACGTGGGGAGTTGGATGAAGTACAGTGTGTGTGTGAGAGGGTGGGGAGTTGGATGGAGTACAACATTTGTGTGAGATGGTGGGGAGTTGGATGAGGTACAATGCCTGTGCATGTGTGAGAGGGTGGTGAGTTGGATGAGGTACAATATGTGTGTGTGTGTGAAAGTGGGGAGTTGGATGAGGGACAATATGTGTGAGTGGGTGGGGAGTTGGATGGGGTACAGTGTGAATGAGAAGGTTGGGAGTTGGATGGAGTACAGTGTGTGTGTGAGCATGTGGGGAGTTGGATGGAGTACAGTGTGTGTGTGAGCATGTGGGGAGTTGGATGGAGTACAGTGTGTGTGTGAGAGGGTGTGTAGTTGGATGGGGTACAGTGTGTGAGTGAGAGGGTTGGGAGTTGGATGGGGCACAGTGTGTGGGAGAGACTGTGGGCAGTTGGGTGGGGTACAGTGCGTGTGTGAGAGGGTGAGGTGTTGGATGGGGTACAGTGTGTGAGAGGGTGGGGAGTTGGATGGGGTACAGTGTATGTGTGAGAGGGTGGGGAGTTGGATGGGGTACAGTGTGTGTGTGAGAGGGTGGGGAGTTGGATGGGGTACAGTATGTGTGTGAGAGAGTGTTGTGTTGGATGGGGTACTGTGTGTGAGAGGGATGGGAGTTGGATGGGGTACAGTATGTGTGTGAGAGGGTGGGGAGTTGGATTGAGTACCGTGTGTGTGAGTGTGGGGTGTTAGGAGGGGTACATTGTGTATGTGAGAAGGTGGGGAGTTAGGTGGGGTACTGTTAGTGTGTGAGAGGGTGGGGAGTTGGATGGGGTACGGTGTGTGTATGAGAGGGTGGTGAGTTGGATGGGGCACAGTATGTGTGTGAGAGGTTCGGGAGTTGGATGGGGTACAGTGTCTGAGAGGGTGGGGTGTTATGTGGGGTACAGTGTGTGTGAGAGAGTGGGGAGTTGGATGGGGTACAGTGTGTGTGAGAGAGGGTGGGGAGTTGGATGGGGTACAGTGTGTGTGAGAGAGTGGGGAGTTGGATGGGGTACAATGTGTGTGAGAGGGTGGGGATTTGGATGGGGTACAGTATGTGTGTCAGAAGATGGGGAGTTGGATGGGGAACAGTGTGTGTGTGAGAGGGTGGGTAGTTGGATGGGGTACAGTGAGTGTGAGAGAGTGTGGAGTTGGATGGGGTGCAGTGCATGTGTGTGAGAGGGTGGGCAGTTGGATTGGGTACAGTGTGTGTGAGAGAGTGTGGAGTTGGATGGGGTACAGTGCATGTGTGTGAGAGGGTGGGGAGTTGGATGGGGTACAGTATGTGTGTGAGAGAGTGTTGTGTTGGATGGGGTACTGTGTGTGAGAGGGATGGGAGTTGGATGGGGTACAGTATGTGTGTGAGAGGGTGGGGAGTTGGATTGAGTACCGTGTGTGTGAGTGTGGGGTGTTAGGAGGGGTACATTGTGTATGTGAGAGGGTGCGGAGCTGGATGGGGTACGGTCTGTGTATGAGAGGGTGGTGAGTTGGATGGGGCACAGTATGTGTGTGAGAGGTTCGGGAGTTGAATGGGGTACAGTGTCTGAGAGGGTGGGGTGTTATGTGGGGTACAGTGTGTGTGAGAGAGTGGGGAGTTGGATGTGGTACAGTGTGTGTGTGAGAGGGTGGGGAGTTGCATGGGGCACAGCGTGTATATGAGAGGGTTCGGAGTTGGATGGGGTACAGTGTGTGTGTGAGAGGGTGGGAAGTTGGATGGGGTACAGTGTGTGTGAGAGGGTGGGGAGTTGGATGGGGTACAGTGTGTGTGTGAGAGGGTGGGGAGTTGGATGGGGTACAGTGTGTGTGAGAGAGTGGGGAGTTGGATGGGGTACAATGTGTGTGAGAGGGTGGGGATTTGGATGGGGTACAGTGTGTGTGTCAGAAGATGGGGAGTTGGATGGGGAACAGTGTGTGTGAGAGAGTGTGGAGTTGGATGGGGTACAGTGTGTGTGAGAGAGTGTGGAGTTGGATGGGGTACAGTGTGTGTGTGAGAGGGTGGGGAGTTGGATGGGGTACAGTGTGTGTGAGAGAGTGTGGAGTTGGATGGGGTACAGTGTGTGTGTGAGAGGGTGGGCATTTGGATTGGGTACAGTGTGTGTGTGAATGGGTGGGGAGTTGGATTGGGTACAGTGTGTGTGTGAGAGGGTGGGGAGTTGGATGGGTTACAGAGTGTGTGTGAGAGGCTGGGGAGTTGGATGGGGTACAGTGTGTGAGAGGTTGAGGAGTTCGATGGGGTACAGTGTGTGTGTGAGAGGGTGGGGAATTAGGTGGGGTATAGTGTGTGAGATAGGGTGATTTTACGTGGGGTACAGTGTGTGTTTAAGAGGGTGGGGAGTTAGGTGAGGTATAGTGTATGTGAGAGTGTGGGGAGTTGGATGGGGTACATTGTGTGTGTGAGTGGGTGGCGAGTTGGATGGGGCACAGTGTGTGTGAGAGGGTGGGGATTTATTTGGGCTACAGTGTGTTTGAGAGCGTGGGGAGTTGGATGGGGTACACAGTGTGTGTGCGAGTGTGTGGAGTTGGTTGGGGTACAGTGTGTGTGTGAGAGGGTGGGGAGTTGGATGGGGTACAGTGTGTGTGTGAAAGGGTGGGGAGTCAGGTGGGGTATAGTGGGTGTGAGAGAGGGTGGGGAGTTAGGTGGGGTACAGTGTGTGTGAGAGGGTGGGGAGTCAGATGGGGTACAGTGTGTGTGTGCGAGTATGGGGAGTTAGGTGGGGTACAGTGTGTGTGAGAAATGTTGGGGAGTTACGTGGGGTAACGTGTGTGAGATAAGGTGTGGAGATAGGTGGGGTACAGTGTGTGTGTGAGAGGGTGGGTAGTTGGATGCGGTACAGTGTGTGTATGAGCGGGTGGGGAGTTGGATGGAGTACAATGTGTGTGTGAGAGGGTGGGGAGTTGGATGGGGTACAGTGTGTGTGTCAGAGGGTGGGGAATTGGATGGGGTACAGTGTTGTGTGTGAGAGGGTGGGGAGTTGGATGGGGTACAGTGTGTGTGAGAGAGTGGGGAGTTGGATGGGGTACAATGTGGGTGAGAGGGTGGGGAGTTGGATGGGGTACAGTGTGTGTGAGAGGGTGGGGAGTTAGATGGGGTACAGTGTGTGTGAGAGGGTGGGGTGTTGGATGGGGTACACAGTGTGTGAGAGGGTGGGGAGTTAGGTGGGGTACAGTGTGTGAGAGAGGGTGGGGTTTTAGGTGGGGCACAGTGTGTGAGAGAGGGTGGGGTGTTTGGTGGGGTACAGTGTGTGTGAGAGGTTGGGGAGTTTGGTGGGGTACAGTGTGTGTGTGTGTGATAGGGTGTGGAGTTGGATGGGGTACAGTGTGAGTGAGAGGGTGGGGAGTTGGATGGGGTACAGTATGTGTGTGAGAGGGTGGGGAGTTGGATTGAGTACCGTGTGTGTGAGTGTGGGGTGTTAGGAGGGGTACATTGTGTATGTGAGAAGGTGGGGAGTTAGGTGGGGTACTGTTAGTGTGTGAGAGGGTGGGGAATTGGATGGGGTACGGTGTGTGTATGAGAGGGTGGTGAGCTGGATGGGGCACAGTATGTGTGTGAGAGGTTCGGGAGTTGGATGGGGTACAGTGTCTGAGAGGGTGGGGTGTTATGTGGGGTACAGTGTGTGTGAGAGAGTGGGGAGTTGGATGGGGTACAGTGTGTGTGTGAGAGGGTGGGGAGTTGGATGGGGTACAGTGTGTGTGAGAGAGTGGGGAGTTGGATGGGGTACAATGTGTGTGAGAGGGTGGGGATTTGGATGGGGTACAGTATGTGTGTCAGAAGATGGGGAGTTGGATGGGGAACAGTGTGTGTGTGAGAGGGTGGGGAGTTGGATGGGGTACAATGTGTGTGAGAGGGTGGGGATTTGGATGGGGTACAGTATGTGTGTCAGAAGATGGGGAGTTGGATGGGGAACAGTGTTTGTTAGAGAGTGTGGAGTTGGATGGGGTACAGTGTGTGTGTGAGAGGGTGGGGAGTTGGATGGGGTACAGTGTGTGTGAGAGAGTGTGGAGTTGGATGGGGTACAGTGTGTGTGTGAGAGGGTGGGCAGTTGGATTGGGTACAGTGTGTGTGAGAGAGTGTGGAGTTGGATGGGGTACAGTGCATGTGTATGAGAGGGTGGGCAGTTGGATTGGGTACAGTGTGTGTGTGAATGAGTGGGGAGTCGGATGGGGTACAGTGTGTGTGTGAGAGGGTGGGGAGTTGGATGGGGTACAGTATGTGTGTGAGAGAGTGTTGTGTTGGATGGGGTACTGTGTGTGAGAGGGATGGGAGTTGGATGGGGTACTGTATGTGTGTGAGAGGGTGGGGAGTTGGATTGAGTACCGTGTGTGTGAGTGTGGGGTGTTAGGAGGGGTACATTGTGTATGTGAGAAGGTGGGGAGTTAGGTGGGGTACTGTTAGTGTGTGAGAGGGTGGGGAGTTGGATGGGGTACGGTGTGTGTATGAGAGGGTGGTGAGTTGGATGGGGCACAGTATGTGTGTGAGAGGTTCGGGAGTTGGATGGGGTACAGTGTCTGAGAGGGTGATGTGTTATGTGGGGTACAGTGTGTGTGAGAGAGTGGGGAGTTGGATGGTGTACAGTGTGTGTGTGAGCGGGTGGGGAGTTGGATGCGGTACAGTGTGTGTGAGAGAGTGGGGAGTTTGGTGGGGTACAGTGTGTGTGTGTGTGATAGGGTGTGCAGTTGGATGGGGTACTGTGTGTGAGAGGGATGGGAGTTGGATGGGGTACAGAATGTGTGTGAGAGGGTGGGGAGTTGGATTGAGTACCGTGTGTGTGAGTGTGGGGTGTTAGGAGGGGTACATTGTGTATGTGAGAAGGTGGGGAGTTAGGTGGGGTACTGTTAGTGTGTGAGAGGGTGGGGAGTTGGATGGGGTACGGTGTGTGTATGAGAGGGTGGTGAGTTGGATGGAGCACAGTATGTGTGTGAGAGGTTCGGGAGTTGGATGGGGTACAGTGTCTGTGAGGGTGGGTTGTTATGTGGGGTACAGTGTGTGTGAGAGAGTGGGGAGTTGGATGGGGTACAGTGTGTGTGTGAGAGGGTGGGGAGTTGGATGGGGTACAGTGTGTGTGAGAGAGTGGGGAGTTGGATGGGGTACAATGTGTGTGAGAGGGTGGGGATTTGGATGGGGTACAGTATGTGTGTCAGAAGATGGGGAGTTGGATGGGGAACAGTGTGTGTGTGAGTGGGTGGGGAGTTGGATGGGGTACAGTGTGAGTGAGAGGGTGGGGAGTTTGATGGGGTACAGTGTGAGTGAGAGGGTGGGGAGTTGGAAGGGGTAAAGTGTGTGAGAAAAGGTGGAGGGGTTAGGTGGGGTACATTGTGTGTGGGAGAGGGTGGGGAGTTGGAAGGGGTGCAGTGTGTGTGTGAGAGGGTGGGGAGTTGGATGGGGTACAGTGTGTGTGTGAGAGGGTGGGGAGTTGGATGGGGTACAGTGTGAGTGTGAGGTTGGGGAGTTGGATGGGGTACAGTGTGAATGAGAGGGTGGGGAGTTGGATGGGGTACAGTGTGAGTGAGAGGGTGGGGGTTTTGATGGGGTACAGTGTGAGTGAGAGGGTGGGGAGTTGGATGGAGTTCAGTGTGTGTGAGAGGCTGGGGAGTTGGATGTGGTCAGTGTGTGTGTGAGAGGGTGGGGAGTTGGATGGGGTACAGTGCATGTGTGAGAGGGTGGGGAGATGGATAGGTTACAGTGTGTGTGAGAGAGGTTGGGGAGTTGGATGGGGTACAGTGTATGTGAGAGGGTGGGAAGTTGGATGTGGTCAGTGTGTGTGTGAGAGGGTGGGGAGTTGGATGGGGTACAGTGCATGTGTGAGAGGGTGGGGAGATGGATAGGTTACAGTGTGTGTGAGAGAGGATGGGGAGTTGGATGGGGTACAGTGTATGTGAAAGAGGGTGGGGACTTGGATGGGGAACAGAGTGTGTGAGAGAGGGTGGGGAGTTGGATGGGGTACAGTGTGTGTGTGTGAGAGGGTGTGGAGTTGAATGGGGTACAGTGTGTGTGAGAGAGGGTGGGGAGTTGGATGGGGTACAGTGTGTGTGAGAGAGGGTGGGGAGATGGATGGGGTACAGTTTGTGTGAGAGAGGGTGGGGAGTTGGATGGGGAACAGTGTGTGTGAGAGAGGGTGGGGAGTTGGACGGGGTACAGTGTGTGTGCGTGAGAGGGTGGTGAGTTGGATGGGTGCAGTGTGAGTGAGAGTGTGGGGAGTATGATGGGGTACAGTGTGTGTGTGAGAGGGTGGGGAGTTAGGTGGGGTACAGTGTGTGTGAGAGGGTGGTGAGTTGGATGAGGTACAATGCCTGTGCGTGTGTGAGAGGGTGGTGAGTTGGATGAGGGACAATATGTGTGAGTGGGTGGGGAGTTGGATGGGGTACAGTGTGAGTGAGAAGGTTGGGAGTTGGATGGAGTACAGTGTGTGTGTGACATGTGGGGAGTTGAATGGAGTACAGTGTGTGTGTGAGCATGTGGGGAGTTGGATGGAGTACAGTGTGTGTGTGAGAGGGTGTGTAGTTGGATGGGGTACAGTGTGTGAGTGAGAGGGTTGGGAGTTGGATGGGGCACAGTGTGTGGGAGAGACTGTGGGCAGTTGGGTGGGGTACAGTGTCTGTGTGTGAGAAGGTAGGGAGTTGGATGGGGTACAGTGTATGTGTGAGAGGGTGGGGAGTTGGATGGGGCACAGCATGTATATGAGAGGGTTCGGAGTTGGATGGGGTACAGTGTGTGTGTGAGAGGGTGGGGAGTTGGATGGGGTACAGTGTGTGTGTGAGAGGGTGGGGAGTTGGATGGGGTACAGTGTGTGTGAGAGAGTGTGGAGTTGGATGGGGTACAGTGTGTGTGTGAGTGGGTGGGGAGTTGGATGGGGTACAGTGTGTGTGAGAGAGTGGGGAGATGGATGGGGTACAATGTGTGTGAGAGGGTGGGGATTTGGATGGGGTACAGTATGTGAGTCAGAAGATGGGGAGTTGGATGGGAACAGTGTTTGTTAGAGAGTGTGGAGTTGGATGGGGTACAGTGTGTGTGTGAGAGGGTGGGGAGTTGGATGGGGTACAGTGTGTGTGAGAGAGTGTGGAGTTGGATGGGGTACAGTGCATGTGTGTGAGAGGGTGGGCAGTTGGATTGGGTACAGTGTGTGTGAGAGAGTGTGGAATTGGATGGGGTACAGTGCATGTGTGTGAGAGGGTGGGCAGTTGGATTGGGTACAGTGTGTGTGTGAATGAGTGGGGAGTCGGATGGGGTATAGTGTGTGTGTGAGAGGGTGGGGAGTTGGATGGGGTACAGTATGTGTGTGAGAGAGTGTTGTGTTGGATGGGGTACTGTGTGTGAGAGGGATGGGAGTTGGATGGGGTACAGTATGTGTGTGAGAGGATGGGGAGTTGGATTGAGTACCGTGTGTGTGAGTGTGGGGTGTTAGGAGGGGTACATTGTGTATGTGAGAGGGTGCGGAGCTGGATGGGGTACGGTGTGTGTATGAGAGGGTGGTGAGTTGGATGGGGCACAGTATGTGTGTGAGAGGTTCGGGAGTTGAATGGGGTACAGTGTCTGAGAGGGTGGGGTGTTATGTGGGGTACAGTGTGTGTGAGAGAGTGGGGAGTTGGATGGGGTAAAGTGTGTGTGAGAGGGTGGGGAGTTGGATGGGGTACAGTGTGTGAGAGGGTGGGGAGTTAGGTGGGGTACAGTGTGAGTGTGAGAGAGTGGGGAGTTGAATGGGGTACAGTGTGTGTATGAGAGGGTGGGGAGTTGGATGGGGTAACGTGTGTGTGAGAGGGTGGGGAGTTGGGTGGGTAATAGTGTGTGTGTGTGAGAGGGTGGGGAGTTGGATGGGGTACAGTGTGTATGTGAGATGGTGGGGAGTTGGATGGGGTACAGCGTGTGTGTGAGAGGGAGGGGAGTTGGACGGGGTACAGTGTGTGTGAGAAGGTGGGGAGTTGGATGCGGTACAGTGTGTGTGTGTGAGAGGGTGGGGAGTTGGATGGGGTACAGTGTGTGTGTGTGAGAGGGTGGGGAGTTGGATAGGGAACACTGTGTGTGTGAGAAGGTCGGCAGTTGGATGGGGTACAGTGTGTGTGAGTGAGAGGGTGGAGAGTTGGATGGGGTACAGTGTGTGTGTGTGAGAGGGTGGGGAGTTGGATGGGGTAACGTGTGTGTGAGAGGGTGGGGAGTTGGATGGGATACAGTGTGTGTGAGAGGGTGAGGAGTTGGATGGGGTACAGTGTGTGTGAGAGAGGGTGGGGAGTTGGATGGGGTACAGTGTGTGTGAGAGAGGGTGCGGAGTTGGATGGGGTACAGTGTGTGTGAGAGAGGGTGGGGAGTTGGATGGGGAACAGTGGTGTGTGAGAGAGGGTGGGGAGTTGGATGGGGTACAGCGTGTGTGAGAGGGTGGGGAGTTGGATGGGGTACAGTGTGTGTGAGAGAGGGTGGGGAGTTTGATGGGGTACAGTGTGTGTGCGAGTGGGTGGAGAGTTGGATGGGATAAAGTGTGTGTGAGAGGGTGGGGAGTTATGTGGGGGTACAGAGTATGCGAAAGAGGGTGGGGGTTTGAATGGGGCACAGTTTATGTTAGTGTGGGGAGTTGGATGTGGTCAGTGTGTGTGTGAGAGGGTGGGCAGTTGGATGTGGTCAGTGTGTGTGTGAGAGGGTGGGGAGTTGGATGGGGCACAGTGTGTGTATGAGAGGGTGGGGAGTTGGATGGGGAACAGTGTGTGTGAGAGGGTGGGGAGTTGGATGGGGCACAGTGTGTGTGTGAGAGGTTGGGGAGTTGGCTGTGGTCAGTGCATGTGAGAGAGGGTGATGAGTTAGGTGGGGTAGAGTGTGTGTGTTTGAGAGGGTGGGGAGTTGGATGGGGTACAGTGTGTGTGTGAGAGGGTGGGGAGTTGGACGGGGTACAGTGTGTGTGCGTGAGAGGGTGGTGAGTTGGATGGGTGCAGTGTGGGTGAGAGTGTGGGGAGTATGATGGGGTACAGTGTGTGTGTGAGAGGGTGGGGAGTTAGGTGGGGTACAGTGTGTGTGAGAGGGTGGGGTGTTGGATGGGGCACAGTGTGTGTGTGAGAGGGTGGGGAGTTGGATGGGGTACAGTGTGAGTGTGAGGTTGGGGAGTTGGATGGGGTACAGTGTGTGTGTGAGAGGGTGGGGAGTTCGATGGGGTACAGTGTGTGTGTGAGAGGGTGGGGAGTTAGGTGGGGTACAGTGTATGTGAGAGGGTGGGGAGTTGGATGGGGCACAGTGTGTGTGTGAGAGGGTGGAGAGTTGGCTGTGGTCAGTGCGTGTGAGAGAGGGTGATGAGTTAGGTGGGGTAGAGTGTGTGTGTTTGAGAGGGTGGGGAGTTGGATGGGGTACAGTGTGTGTGTGAGAGGGTGGGGAGTTCGACGGGGTACAGTGTGTGTGTGTGAGAGGGTGGTGAGTTGGATGGGTGCAGTGTGAGTGAGAGGGTGGGGAGTATGATGGGGTACAGTGTGTGTGTGAGAGGGTGGGGAGTTCGATGGGGTACAGTGTGTGTGTGAGAGGGTGGGGAGTTAGGTGGGGTACAGTGTGTGTGAGAGGGTGGGGTGTTGGATGGGGCACAGTGTGTGTGTGAGAGGGTGGGGAGTTGGATGGTGTACAGTGTGAGTATGAGGTTGGGGAGTTGGATGGGGTACAGTGTGAATCAGACGGTGGGGAGTTGGATGGGGTACAGTGTGAGTGAGAGGGTGGGGAGTTTGATGGGGTACAGTGTGAGTGAGAGGGTGGGGAGTTGGAAGGGGTAAAGTGTGTGAGAAAAGGTGGAGGGGTTAGGTGGGGTACATTGTGTGTGGGAGAGGGTGGGGAGTTGGAAGGGGTGCAGTGTGTGTGTGAGAGGGTGGGGAGTTGGATGGGGTACAGTGTGTGTGTGAGAGGGTGGGGAGTTGGATGGGGTACAGTGTGAGTGTGAGGTTGGGGAGTTGGATGGGGTACAGTGTGAATGAGAGGGTGGGGAGTTGGATGGGGTACAGTGTGAGTGAGAGGGTGGGGGTTTTGATGGGGTACAGTGTGAGTGAGAGGGTGGGGAGTTGGATGGAGTTCAGTGTGTGTGAGAGGCTGGGGAGTTGGATGTGGTCAGTGTGTGTGTGAGAGGGTGGGGAGTTGGATGGGGTACAGTGCATGTGTGAGAGGGTGGGGAGATGGATAGGTTACAGTGTGTGTGAGAGAGGTTGGGGAGTTGGATGGGGTACAGTGTATGTGAGAGGGTGGGAAGTTGGATGTGGTCAGTGTGTGTGTGAGAGGGTGGGGAGTTGGATGGGGTACAGTGCATGTGTGAGAGGGTGGGGAGATGGATAGGTTACAGTGTGTGTGAGAGAGGATGGGGAGTTGGATGGGGTACAGTGTATGTGAAAGAGGGTGGGGACTTGGATGGGGAACAGAGTGTGTGAGAGAGGGTGGGGAGTTGGATGGGGTACAGTGTGTGTGTGTGAGAGGGTGTGGAGTTGAATGGGGTACAGTGTGTGTGAGAGAGGGTGGGGAGTTGGATGGGGTACAGTGTGTGTGAGAGAGGGTGGGGAGATGGATGGGGTACAGTTTGTGTGAGAGAGGGTGGGGAGTTGGATGGGGAACAGTGTGTGTGAGAGAGGGTGGGGAGTTGGACGGGGTACAGTGTGTGTGCGTGAGAGGGTGGTGAGTTGGATGGGTGCAGTGTGAGTGAGAGTGTGGGGAGTATGATGGGGTACAGTGTGTGTGTGAGAGGGTGGGGAGTTAGGTGGGGTACAGTGTGTGTGAGAGGGTGGTGAGTTGGATGAGGTACAATGCCTGTGCGTGTGTGAGAGGGTGGTGAGTTGGATGAGGGACAATATGTGTGAGTGGGTGGGGAGTTGGATGGGGTACAGTGTGAGTGAGAAGGTTGGGAGTTGGATGGAGTACAGTGTGTGTGTGACATGTGGGGAGTTGAATGGAGTACAGTGTGTGTGTGAGCATGTGGGGAGTTGGATGGAGTACAGTGTGTGTGTGAGAGGGTGTGTAGTTGGATGGGGTACAGTGTGTGAGTGAGAGGGTTGGGAGTTGGATGGGGCACAGTGTGTGGGAGAGACTGTGGGCAGTTGGGTGGGGTACAGTGTCTGTGTGTGAGAAGGTAGGGAGTTGGATGGGGTACAGTGTATGTGTGAGAGGGTGGGGAGTTGGATGGGGCACAGCATGTATATGAGAGGGTTCGGAGTTGGATGGGGTACAGTGTGTGTGTGAGAGGGTGGGGAGTTGGATGGGGTACAGTGTGTGTGTGAGAGGGTGGGGAGTTGGATGGGGTACAGTGTGTGTGTGAGAGGGTTCGGAGTTGGATGGGGTACAGTATGTGTGTGAGAGAGTGTTGTGTTGGATGGGGTACTGTGTGTGTGAGAGGGATGGGAGTTGGATGGAGTACAGTTTGTGTGTGAGACGGTGGGGAGTTGGATGGGGTAGTGTGAGTGAGAGGGTTGGAAGTTGGATGGAGTACAGTGTGTGTGTGAGAGGGTGCGGAGTTGGATGGGGTACAGTGTGTGTGAGAGGGTGAGGAGTTGGATGGGGTACAGTGTGTGTGTGAGAGGGTAGGGAGTTGGATGGGGCACAGTGTGTGGGAGAGACTGTGGGCAGTTGGGTGGGGAACAGTGTCTGTGTGTGAGAGGGTGGTGAGTTGGATGTGGCACAGTGTGTGTGTGAGAGGTTCGGGAGTTGGATGGGGTACAGTGTGTGAGAAGGTGGGGAGTTAGGTGGGGTACAGTGTGTGTGTGAGAAGGTGGGCTGTTGGAAGGGGCACAGTGTGTGTTTGAGTGGGTGGGGAATTGGATGGTGTACAGTGTGTGTGTGAGCGTGTGGGGAGTTGGATGGGGTACAGTGTGTGTGTGTGAGCATGGGGAGTTGGATGGGGTACAGTGTATGTGTGAGAGGGTGGGGAATTGGATGTGGTACAGTGTGTGTGTGAGAGGGTGGGGAGTTGGATGGGGTAGTGTGAGTGAGAGGGTTAGAAGTTGCTTGGAGTACAGTGTCTGTGCGATGTTGGATGAAGTACAGTGTGTGTGTGAGAGGGTTTGGGGTTGGATGGGGTACAGTGTGTGTGTGAAAAGGTGGTGAGTTGGATGGGGTACAGTGTGTGTGTGACAGGGTCGAGAGTTAGATGGGGTACAGTGTGTGTGTGAGAGGGTGGGGAGTTGGATGGAGTACAACATTTGTGTGAGATGGTGGGGAGTTGGATGAGGTACAATGCCTGTGCATGTGTGAGAGGGTGGTGAGTTGGATGAGGTACAATATGTGTGTGTGTGTGAAAGTGGGGAGTTGGATGAGGGACAATATGTGTGAGTGGGTGGGGAGTTGGATGGGGTACAGTGTGAGTGAGAAGGTTGGGAGTTGGATGGAGTACAGTGTGTGTGTGAGCATGTGGGGAGTTGGATGGAGTACAGTGTGTGTGTGAGCATGTGGGGAGTTGGATGGAGTACAGTGTGTGTGTGAGAGGGTGTGTAGTTGGATGGGGTACAGTGTGTGAGTGAGAGGGTTGGGAGTTGGATGGGGCACAGTGTGTGGGAGAGACTGTGGGCAGTTGGGTGGGGTACAGTGCGTGTGTGAGAGGGTGAGGTGTTGGATGGGGTACAGTGTGTGAGAGGGTGGGGAGTTGGATGGGGTACAGTGTATGTGTGAGAGGGTGGGGAGTTGGATGGGGTACAGTGTGTGTGTGAGAGGGTGGGGAGTTGGATGGGGTACAGTATGTGTGTGAGAGGGTGGGGAGTTGGATTGAGTACCGTGTGTGTGAGTGTGGGGTGTTAGGAGGGGTACATTGTGTATGTGAGAAGGTGGGGAGTTAGGTGGGGTACTGTTAGTGTGTGAGAGGGTGGGGAGTTGGATGGGGTACGGTGTGTGTATGAGAGGGTGGTGAGTTGGATGGGGCACAGTATGTGTGTGAGAGGTTCGGGAGTTGGATGGGGTACAGTGTCTGAGAGGGTGGGGTGTTATGTGGGGTACAGTGTGTGTGAGAGAGTGGGGAGTTGGATGGGGTACAGTGTGTGTGAGAGAGGGTGGGGAGTTGGATGGGGTACAGTGTGTGTGAGAGAGTGGGGAGTTGGATGGGGTACAATGTGTGTGAGAGGGTGGGGATTTGGATGGGGTACAGTATGTGTGTCAGAAGATGGGGAGTTGGATGGGGAACAGTGTGTGTGTGAGAGGGTGGGGAGTTGGATGGGGTACAGTGAGTGTGAGAGAGTGTGGAGTTGGATGGAGTGCAGTGCATGTGTGTGAGAGGGTGGGCAGTTGGATTGGGTACAGTGTGTGTGAGAGAGTGTGGAGTTGGATGGGGTACAGTGCATGTGTGTGAGAGGGTGGGGAGTTGGATGGGGTACAGTATGTGTGTGAGAGAGTGTTGTGTTGGATGGGGTACTGTGTGTGAGAGGGATGGGAGTTGGATGGGGTACAGTATGTGTGTGAGAGGGTGGGGAGTTGGATTGAGTACCGTGTGTGTGAGTGTGGGGTGTTAGGAGGGGTACATTGTGTATGTGAGAGGGTGCGGAGCTGGATGGGGTACGGTCTGTGTATGAGAGGGTGGTGAGTTGGATGGGGCACAGTATGTGTGTGAGAGGTTCGGGAGTTGAATGGGGTACAGTGTCTGAGAGGGTGGGGTGTTATGTGGGGTACAGTGTGTGTGAGAGAGTGGGGAGTTGGATGTGGTACAGTGTGTGTGTGAGAGGGTGGGGAGTTGCATGGGGCACAGCGTGTATATGAGAGGGTTCGGAGTTGGATGGGGTACAGTGTGTGTGTGAGAGGGTGGGAAGTTGGATGGGGTACAGTGTGTGTGAGAGGGTGGGGAGTTGGATGGGGTACAGTGTGTGTGTGAGAGGGTGGGGAGTTGGATGGGGTACAGTGTGTGTGAGAGAGTGGGGAGTTGGATGGGGTACAATGTGTGTGAGAGGGTGGGGATTTGGATGGGGTACAGTGTGTGTGTCAGAAGATGGGGAGTTGGATGGGGAACAGTGTGTGTGAGAGAGTGTGGAGTTGGATGGGGTACAGTGTGTGTGAGAGAGTGTGGAGTTGGATGGGGTACAGTGTGTGTGTGAGAGGGTGGGGAGTTGGATGGGGTACAGTGTGTGTGAGAGAGTGTGGAGTTGGATGGGGTACAGTGTGTGTGTGAGAGGGTGGGCATTTGGATTGGGTACAGTGTGTGTGTGAATGGGTGGGGAGTTGGATTGGGTACAGTGTGTGTGTGAGAGGGTGGGGAGTTGGATGGGTTACAGAGTGTGTGTGAGAGGCTGGGGAGTTGGATGGGGTACAGTGTGTGAGAGGTTGAGGAGTTCGATGGGGTACAGTGTGTGTGTGAGAGGGTGGGGAATTAGGTGGGGTATAGTGTGTGAGATAGGGTGATTTTACGTGGGGTACAGTGTGTGTTTAAGACGGTGGGGAGTTTGGTGAGGTATAGTGTATGTGAGAGTGTGGGGAGTTGGATGGGGTACATTGTGTGTGTGAGTGGGTGGCGAGTTGGATGGGGCACAGTGTGTGTGAGAGGGTGGGGATTTATTTGGGCTACAGTGTGTTTGAGAGCGTGGGGAGTTGGATGGGGTACACAGTGTGTGTGCGAGTGTGTGGAGTTGGTTAGGGTACAGTGTGTGTGTGAGAGGGTGGGGAGTTGGATGGGGTACAGTGTGTGTGTGAAAGGGTGGGGAGTCAGGTGGGGTATAGTGGGTGTGAGAGAGGGTGGGGAGTTAGGTGGGGTACAGTGTGTGTGAGAGGGTGGGGAGTCAGATGGGGTACAGTGTGTGTGTGCGAGTATGGGGAGTTAGGTGGGGTACAGTGTGTGTGAGAAATGTTGGGGAGTTACGTGGGGTAACGTGTGTGAGATAAGGTGTGGAGTTAGGTGGGGTACAGTGTGTGTGTGAGAGGGTGGGTAGTTGGATGCGGTACAGTGTGTGTATGAGCGGGTGGGGAGTTGGATGGAGTACAATGTGTGTGTGAGAGGGTGGGGAGTTGGATGGGGTACAGTGTGTGTGTCAGAGGGTGGGTAATTGGATGGGGTACAGTGTTGTGTGTGAGAGGGTGGGGAGTTGGATGGGGTACAGTGTGTGTGTGAAAGGGTGGGGAGTCAGGTGGGGTATAGTGGGTGTGAGAGAGGGTGGGGAGTTAGGTGGGGTACAGTGTGTGTGTGCGAGTATGGGGAGTTAGGTGGGGAACAGTGTTTGTTAGAGAGTGTGGAGTTGGATGGGGTACAGTGTGTGTGTGAGAGGGTGGGGAGTTGGATGGGGTACAGTGTGTGTGAGAGAGTGTGGAGTTGGATGGGGTACAGTGTGTGTGTGAGAGGGTGGGCAGTTGGATTGGGTACAGTGTGTGTGAGAGAGTGTGGAGTTGGATGGGGTACAGTGCATGTGTATGAGAGGGTGGGCAGTTGGATTGGGTGCAGTGTGTGTGTGAATGAGTGGGGAGTCGGATGGGGTACAGTGTGTGTGTGAGAGGGTGGGGAGTTGGATGGGGTACAGTATGTGTGTGAGAGAGTGTTGTGTTGGATGGGGTACTGTGTGTGAGAGGGATGGGAGTTGGATGGGGTACTGTATGTGTGTGAGAGGGTGGGGAGTTGGATTGAGTACCGTGTGTGTGAGTGTGGGGTGTTAGGAGGGGTACATTGTGTATGTGAGAAGGTGGGGAGTTAGGTGGGGTACTGTTAGTGTGTGAGAGGGTGGGGAGTTGGATGGGGTACGGTGTGTGTATGAGAGGGTGGTGAGTTGGATGGGGCACAGTATGTGTGTGAGAGGTTCGGGAGTTGGATGGGGTACAGTGTCTGAGAGGGTGATGTGTTATGTGGGGTACAGTGTGTGTGAGAGAGTGGGGAGTTGGATGGGGTACAGTGTGTGTGTGAGCGGGTGGGGAGTTGGATGGGGCACAGTATGTGTGTGAGAGGTTCGGGAGTTGAATGGGGTACAGTGTCTGAGAGGGTGGGGTGTTATGTGGGGTACAGTGTGTGTGAGAGAGTGGGGAGTTGGATGTGGTACAGTGTGTGTGTGAGAGGGTGGGGAGTTGCATGGGGCACAGCGTGTATATGAGAGGGTTCGGAGTTGGATGGGGTACAGTGTGTGTGTGAGAGGGTGGGAAGTTGGATGGGGTACAGTGTGTGTGAGAGGGTGGGGAGTTGGATGGGGTACAGTGTGTGTGTGAGAGGGTGGGGAGTTGGATGGGGTACAGTGTGTGTGAGAGAGTGGGGAGTTGGATGGGGTACAATGTGTGTGAGAGGGTGGGGATTTGGATGGGGTACAGTGTGTGTGTCAGAAGATGGGGAGTTGGATGGGGAACAGTGTGTGTGAGAGAGTGTGGAGTTGGATGGGGTACAGTGTGTGTGAGAGAGTGTGGAGTTGGATGGGGCACAGTGTGTGTGAGAGGGTGGGGATTTATTTGGGCTACAGTGTGTTTGAGAGCGTGGGGAGTTGGATGGGGTACACAGTGTGTGTGCGAGTGTGTGGAGTTGGTTAGGGTACAGTGTGTGTGTGAGAGGGTGGGGAGTTGGATGGGGTACAGTGTGTGTGTGAAAGGGTGGGGAGTCAGGTGGGGTATAGTGGGTGTGAGAGAGGGTGGGGAGTTAGGTGGGGTACAGTGTGTGTGAGAGGGTGGGGAGTCAGATGGGGTACAGTGTGTGTGTGCGAGTATGGGGAGTTAGGTGGGGTACAGTGTGTGTGAGAAATGTTGGGGAGTTACGTGGGGTAACGTGTGTGAGATAAGGTGTGGAGTTAGGTGGGGTACAGTGTGTGTGTGAGAGGGTGGGTAGTTGGATGCGGTACAGTGTGTGTATGAGCGGGTGGGGAGTTGGATGGAGTACAATGTGTGTGTGAGAGGGTGGGGAGTTGGATGGGGTACAGTGTGTGTGTCAGAGGGTGGGTAATTGGATGGGGTACAGTGTTGTGTGTGAGAGGGTGGGGAGTTGGATGGGGTACAGTGTGTGTGTGAAAGGGTGGGGAGTCAGGTGGGGTATAGTGGGTGTGAGAGAGGGTGGGGAGTTAGGTGGGGTACAGTGTGTGTGTGCGAGTATGGGGAGTTAGGTGGGGAACAGTGTTTGTTAGAGAGTGTGGAGTTGGATGGGGTACAGTGTGTGTGTGAGAGGGTGGGGAGTTGGATGGGGTACAGTGTGTGTGAGAGAGTGTGGAGTTGGATGGGGTACAGTGTGTGTGTGAGAGGGTGGGCAGTTGGATTGGGTACAGTGTGTGTGAGAGAGTGTGGAGTTGGATGGGGTACAGTGCATGTGTATGAGAGGGTGGGCAGTTGGATTGGGTGCAGTGTGTGTGTGAATGAGTGGGGAGTCGGATGGGGTACAGTGTGTGTGTGAGAGGGTGGGGAGTTGGATGGGGTACAGTATGTGTGTGAGAGAGTGTTGTGTTGGATGGGGTACTGTGTGTGAGAGGGATGGGAGTTGGATGGGGTACTGTATGTGTGTGAGAGGGTGGGGAGTTGGATTGAGTACCGTGTGTGTGAGTGTGGGGTGTTAGGAGGGGTACATTGTGTATGTGAGAAGGTGGGGAGTTAGGTGGGGTACTGTTAGTGTGTGAGAGGGTGGGGAGTTGGATGGGGTACGGTGTGTGTATGAGAGGGTGGTGAGTTGGATGGGGCACAGTATGTGTGTGAGAGGTTCGGGAGTTGGATGGGGTACAGTGTCTGAGAGGGTGATGTGTTATGTGGGGTACAGTGTGTGTGAGAGAGTGGGGAGTTGGATGGGGTACAGTGTGTGTGTGAGCGGGTGGGGAGTTGGATGGGGCACAGTATGTGTGTGAGAGGTTCGGGAGTTGAATGGGGTACAGTGTCTGAGAGGGTGGGGTGTTATGTGGGGTACAGTGTGTGTGAGAGAGTGGGGAGTTGGATGTGGTACAGTGTGTGTGTGAGAGGGTGGGGAGTTGCATGGGGCACAGCGTGTATATGAGAGGGTTCGGAGTTGGATGGGGTACAGTGTGTGTGTGAGAGGGTGGGAAGTTGGATGGGGTACAGTGTGTGTGAGAGGGTGGGGAGTTGGATGGGGTACAGTGTGTGTGTGAGAGGGTGGGGAGTTGGATGGGGTACAGTGTGTGTGAGAGAGTGGGGAGTTGGATGGGGTACAATGTGTGTGAGAGGGTGGGGATTTGGATGGGGTACAGTGTGTGTGTCAGAAGATGGGGAGTTGGATGGGGAACAGTGTGTGTGAGAGAGTGTGGAGTTGGATGGGGTACAGTGTGTGTGAGAGAGTGTGGAGTTGGATGGGGCACAGTGTGTGTGAGAGGGTGGGGATTTATTTGGGCTACAGTGTGTTTGAGAGCGTGGGGAGTTGGATGGGGTACACAGTGTGTGTGCGAGTGTGTGGAGTTGGTTAGGGTACAGTGTGTGTGTGAGAGGGTGGGGAGTTGGATGGGGTACAGTGTGTGTGTGAAAGGGTGGGGAGTCAGGTGGGGTATAGTGGGTGTGAGAGAGGGTGGGGAGTTAGGTGGGGTACAGTGTGTGTGAGAGGGTGGGGAGTCAGATGGGGTACAGTGTGTGTGTGCGAGTATGGGGAGTTAGGTGGGGTACAGTGTGTGTGAGAAATGTTGGGGAGTTACGTGGGGTAACGTGTGTGAGATAAGGTGTGGAGTTAGGTGGGGTACAGTGTGTGTGTGAGAGGGTGGGTAGTTGGATGCGGTACAGTGTGTGTATGAGCGGGTGGGGAGTTGGATGGAGTACAATGTGTGTGTGAGAGGGTGGGGAGTTGGATGGGGTACAGTGTGTGTGTCAGAGGGTGGGTAATTGGATGGGGTACAGTGTTGTGTGTGAGAGGGTGGGGAGTTGGATGGGGTACAGTGTGTGTGTGAAAGGGTGGGGAGTCAGGTGGGGTATAGTGGGTGTGAGAGAGGGTGGGGAGTTAGGTGGGGTACAGTGTGTGTGTGCGAGTATGGGGAGTTAGGTGGGGAACAGTGTTTGTTAGAGAGTGTGGAGTTGGATGGGGTACAGTGTGTGTGTGAGAGGGTGGGGAGTTGGATGGGGTACAGTGTGTGTGAGAGAGTGTGGAGTTGGATGGGGTACAGTGTGTGTGTGAGAGGGTGGGCAGTTGGATTGGGTACAGTGTGTGTGAGAGAGTGTGGAGTTGGATGGGGTACAGTGCATGTGTATGAGAGGGTGGGCAGTTGGATTGGGTGCAGTGTGTGTGTGAATGAGTGGGGAGTCGGATGGGGTACAGTGTGTGTGTGAGAGGGTGGGGAGTTGGATGGGGTACAGTATGTGTGTGAGAGAGTGTTGTGTTGGATGGGGTACTGTGTGTGAGAGGGATGGGAGTTGGATGGGGTACTGTATGTGTGTGAGAGGGTGGGGAGTTGGATTGAGTACCGTGTGTGTGAGTGTGGGGTGTTAGGAGGGGTACATTGTGTATGTGAGAAGGTGGGGAGTTAGGTGGGGTACTGTTAGTGTGTGAGAGGGTGGGGAGTTGGATGGGGTACGGTGTGTGTATGAGAGGGTGGTGAGTTGGATGGGGCACAGTATGTGTGTGAGAGGTTCGGGAGTTGGATGGGGTACAGTGTCTGAGAGGGTGATGTGTTATGTGGGGTACAGTGTGTGTGAGAGAGTGGGGAGTTGGATGGGGTACAGTGTGTGTGTGAGCGGGTGGGGAGTTGGATGGGGCACAGTATGTGTGTGAGAGGTTCGGGAGTTGAATGGGGTACAGTGTCTGAGAGGGTGGGGTGTTATGTGGGGTACAGTGTGTGTGAGAGAGTGGGGAGTTGGATGTGGTACAGTGTGTGTGTGAGAGGGTGGGGAGTTGCATGGGGCACAGCGTGTATATGAGAGGGTTCGGAGTTGGATGGGGTACAGTGTGTGTGTGAGAGGGTGGGAAGTTGGATGGGGTACAGTGTGTGTGAGAGGGTGGGGAGTTGGATGGGGTACAGTGTGTGTGTGAGAGGGTGGGGAGTTGGATGGGGTACAGTGTGTGTGAGAGAGTGGGGAGTTGGATGGGGTACAATGTGTGTGAGAGGGTGGGGATTTGGATGGGGTACAGTGTGTGTGTCAGAAGATGGGGAGTTGGATGGGGAACAGTGTGTGTGAGAGAGTGTGGAGTTGGATGGGGTACAGTGTGTGTGAGAGAGTGTGGAGTTGGATGGGGCACAGTGTGTGTGAGAGGGTGGGGATTTATTTGGGCTACAGTGTGTTTGAGAGCGTGGGGAGTTGGATGGGGTACACAGTGTGTGTGCGAGTGTGTGGAGTTGGTTAGGGTACAGTGTGTGTGTGAGAGGGTGGGGAGTTGGATGGGGTACAGTGTGTGTGTGAAAGGGTGGGGAGTCAGGTGGGGTATAGTGGGTGTGAGAGAGGGTGGGGAGTTAGGTGGGGTACAGTGTGTGTGAGAGGGTGGGGAGTCAGATGGGGTACAGTGTGTGTGTGCGAGTATGGGGAGTTAGGTGGGGTACAGTGTGTGTGAGAAATGTTGGGGAGTTACGTGGGGTAACGTGTGTGAGATAAGGTGTGGAGTTAGGTGGGGTACAGTGTGTGTGTGAGAGGGTGGGTAGTTGGATGCGGTACAGTGTGTGTATGAGCGGGTGGGGAGTTGGATGGAGTACAATGTGTGTGTGAGAGGGTGGGGAGTTGGATGGGGTACAGTGTGTGTGTCAGAGGGTGGGTAATTGGATGGGGTACAGTGTTGTGTGTGAGAGGGTGGGGAGTTGGATGGGGTACAGTGTGTGTGTGAAAGGGTGGGGAGTCAGGTGGGGTATAGTGGGTGTGAGAGAGGGTGGGGAGTTAGGTGGGGTACAGTGTGTGTGTGCGAGTATGGGGAGTTAGGTGGGGAACAGTGTTTGTTAGAGAGTGTGGAGTTGGATGGGGTACAGTGTGTGTGTGAGAGGGTGGGGAGTTGGATGGGGTACAGTGTGTGTGAGAGAGTGTGGAGTTGGATGGGGTACAGTGTGTGTGTAAGAGGGTGGGCAGTTGGATTGGGTACAGTGTGTGTGAGAGAGTGTGGAGTTGGATGGGGTACAGTGCATGTGTATGAGAGGGTGGGCAGTTGGATTGGGTGCAGTGTGTGTGTGAATGAGTGGGGAGTCGGATGGGGTACAGTGTGTGTGTGAGAGGGTGGGGAGTTGGATGGGGTACAGTATGTGTGTGAGAGAGTGTTGTGTTGGATGGGGTACTGTGTGTGAGAGGGATGGGAGTTGGATGGGGTACTGTATGTGTGTGAGAGGGTGGGGAGTTGGATTGAGTACCGTGTGTGTGAGTGTGGGGTGTTAGGAGGGGTACATTGTGTATGTGAGAAGGTGGGGAGTTAGGTGGGGTACTGTTAGTGTGTGAGAGGGTGGGGAGTTGGATGGGGTACGGTGTGTGTATGAGAGGGTGGTGAGTTGGATGGGGCACAGTATGTGTGTGAGAGGTTCGGGAGTTGGATGGGGTACAGTGTCTGAGAGGGTGATGTGTTATGTGGGGTACAGTGTGTGTGAGAGAGTGGGGAGTTGGATGGGGTACAGTGTGTGTGTGAGCGGGTGGGGTGTTGGATGCGGTACAGTGTGTGTGAGAGAGTGGGGAGTTTGGTGGGGTACAGTGTGTGTGTGTGTGATAGGGTGTGCAGTTGGATGGGGTACTGTGTGTGAGAGGGATGGGAGTTGGATGGGGTACAGAATGTGTGTGAGAGGGTGGGGAGTTGGATTGAGTACCGTGTGTGTGAGTGTGGGGTGTTAGGAGGGGTACATTGTGTATGTGAGAAGGTGGGGAGTTAGGTGGGGTACTGTTAGTGTGTGAGAGGGTGGGGAGTTGGATGGGGTACGGTGTGTGTATGAGAGGGTGGTGAGTTGGATGGGGCACAGTATGTGTGTGAGAGGTTCGGGAGTTGGATGGGGTACAGTGTCTGTGAGGGTGGGTTGTTATGTGGGGTACAGTGTGTGTGAGAGAGTGGGGAGTTGGAAGGGGTACAGTGTGTGTGTGAGAGGGTGGGGAGTTGGATGGGGTACAGTGTGTGTGAGAGAGTGGGGAGTTGGATGGGGTACAATGTGTGTGAGAGGGTGGGGATTTGGATGGGGTACAGTATGTGTGTCAGAAGATGGGGAGTTGGATGGGGAACAGTGTGTGTGTGAGTGGGTGGGGAGTTGGATGGGGTACAGTGTGTGTGAGAGAGTGGGGAGTTGGATGGGGTACAATGTGTGTGAGAGGGTGGGGATTTGGATGGGGTACAGTATGTGAGTCAGAAGATGGGGAGTTGGATGGGGAACAGTGTTTGTTAGAGAGTGTGGAGTTGGATGGGGTACAGTGTGTGTGTGAGAGGGTGGGGAGTTGGATGGGGTACAGTGTGTGTGAGAGAGTGTGGAGTTGGATGGGGTACAGTGCATGTGTGTGAGAGGGTGGGCAGTTGGATTGGGTACAGTGTGTGTGAGAGAGTGTGGAATTGGATGGGGTACAGTGCATGTGTGTGAGAGGGTGGGCAGTTGGATTGGGTACAGTGTGTGTGTGAATGAGTGGGGAGTCGGATGGGGTATAGTGTGTGTGTGAGAGGGTGGGGAGTTGGATGGGGTACAGTATGTGTGTGAGAGAGTGTTGTGTTGGATGGGGTACTGTGTGTGAGAGGGATGGGAGTTGGATGGGGTACAGTATGTGTGTGAGAGGATGGGGAGTTGGATTGAGTACCGTGTGTGTGAGTGTGGGGTGTTAGGAGGGGTACATTGTGTATGTGAGAGGGTGCGGAGCTGGATGGGGTACGGTGTGTGTATGAGAGGGTGGTGAGTTGGATGGGGCACAGTATGTGTGTGAGAGGTTCGGGAGTTGAATGGGGTACAGTGTCTGAGAGGGTGGGGTGTTATGTGGGGTACAGTGTGTGTGAGAGAGTGGGGAGTTGGATGTGGTACAGTGTGTGTGTGAGAGGGTGGGGAGTTGCATGGGGCACAGCGTGTATATGAGAGGGTTCGGAGTTGGATGGGGTACAGTGTGTGTGTGAGAGGGTGGGAAGTTGGATGGGGTACAGTGTGTGTGAGAGGGTGGGGAGTTGGATGGGGTACAGTGTGTGTGTGAGAGGGTGGGGAGTTGGATGGGGTACAGTGTGTGTGAGAGAGTGGGGAGTTGGATGGGGTACAATGTGTGTGAGAGGGTGGGGATTTGGATGGGGTACAGTGTGTGTGTCAGAAGATGGGGAGTTGGATGGGGAACAGTGTGTGTGAGAGAGTGTGGAGTTGGATGGGGTACAGTGTGTGTGAGAGAGTGTGGAGTTGGATGGGGTACAGTGTGTGTGTGAGAGGGTGGGGAGTTGGATGGGGTACAGTGTGTGTGAGAGAGTGTGGAGTTGGATGGGGTACAGTGTGTGTGTGAGAGGGTGGGCATTTGGATTGGGTACAGTGTGTGTGTGAATGGGTGGGGAGTTGGATTGGGTACAGTGTGTGTGTGAGAGGGTGGGGAGTTGGATGGGTTACAGAGTGTGTGTGAGAGGCTGGGGAGTTGGATGGGGTACAGTGTGTGAGAGGTTGAGGAGTTCGATGGGGTACAGTGTGTGTGTGAGAGGGTGGGGAATTAGGTGGGGTATAGTGTGTGAGATAGGGTGATTTTACGCGGGGTACAGTGTGTGTTTAAGAGGGTGGGGAGTTAGGTGAGGTATAGTGTATGTGAGAGTGTGGGGAGTTGGATGGGGTACATTGTGTGTGTGAGTGGGTGGCGAGTTGGATGGGGTACAGTGTGTGTGAGAGGGTGGGGATTTATTTGGGCTACAGTGTGTTTGAGAGCGTGGGGAGTTGGATGGGGTACACAGTGTGTGTGCGAGTGTGTGGAGTTGGTTGGGGTACAGTGTGTGTGTGAGAGGGTGGGGAGTTGGATGGGGTACAGTGTGTGTGTGAAAGGGTGGGGAGTCAGGTGGGGTATAGTGGGTGTGAGAGAGGGTGGGGAGTTAGGTGGGGTACAGTGTGTGTGAGAGGGTGCGGAGTCAGATGGGGTACAGTGTGTGTGTGCGAGTATGGGGAGTTAGGTGGGGTACAGTGTGTGTGAGAAATGTTGGGGAGTTACGTGGGGTAACGTGTGTGAGATAAGGTGTGGAGTTAGGTGGGGTACAGTGTGTGTGTGAGAGGGTGGGTAGTTGGATGCGGTACAGTGTGTGTATGAGCGGGTGGGGAGTTGGATGGAGTACAATGTGTGTGTGAGAGGGTGGGGAGTTGGATGGGGTACAGTGTGTGTGTCAGAGGGTGGGTAATTGGATGGGGTACAGTGTTGTGTGTGAGAGGGTGGGGAGTTGGATGGGTTACAGTGTGTGTGTGAAAGGGTGGGGAGTCAGGTGGGGTATAGTGGGTGTGAGAGAGGGTGGGGAGTTAGGTGGGGTACAGTGTGTGTGTGCGAGTATGGGGAGTTAGGTGGGGTACAGTGTGTGTGAGAAATGTTGGGGAGTTATGTGGGGTAACGTGTGTGAGATAAGGTGTGGAGTTAGGTGGGGTACAGTGTGTGTGTGAGAGGGTGGGTAGTTGGATGCGGTACAGTGTGTGTATGAGCGGGTGGGGAGTTGGATGGAGTACAATGTGTGTGTGAGAGGGTGGGGAGTTGGATGGGGTACAGTGTGTGTGTCAGAGGGTGGGGAATTGGATGGGGTACAGTGTTGTGTGTGAGAGGGTGGGGAGTTGGATGGTGTACAGTGTGTGTGAGAGGGTGGGGAGTTGGATGGGGTACAGTGTGTGTGAGAGAGTTGGGGAGTTGGATGGGGTACAATGTGGGTGAGAGGGTGGGGAGTTGGATGGGGTACAGTGTGTGTGAGAGGGTGGGGAGTTAGATGGGGTACAGTGTGTGTGAGAGGGTGGGGTGTTGGATGGGGTACACAGTGTGTGAGAGGGTGGGGAGTTAGGTGGGGTACAGTGTGTGAGAGAGGGTGGGGTTTTAGGTGGGGCACAGTGTGTGGGAGAGGGTGGGGTGTTTGGTGGGGTACAGTGTGTGTGAGAGGTTGGGGAGTTTGGTGGGGTACAGTGTCTGTGTGTGTGATAGGGTGTGGAGTTGGATGGGGTACAGTGAGAGTGAGAGGGTGGGGAGTTGGATGGGGTACAGTGTGTGTGTGAGGGTGGGTAGTTAGGTGGGGTACAGTGTGTGTGAGAGTGTGGGGAGTTGGATGGGGTACTGTGTGTGTGTGAGAGGGTGGGGAGTTAGGTGGGGTACAGTGTGTGTGTGCGAGTGTGGGGAGTTAGGTGGGGTACAGTGTTTGCGAGAAATGTTGGGGAGTTAGGTGTGGTAATGTGTTTGAGATAAGGTGTGGAGTTAGGTGGGGTACAGTGTGTGTGAGAGAGTGGGGAGTTGGATGGGGTACAATGTGGGTGAGAGGGTGGGGAGTTGGATGGGGTACAGTGTGTGTGAGAGGGTGGGGAGTTAGATGGGGTACAGTGTGTGTGAGAGGGTGGGGTGTTGGATGGGGTACACAGTGTGTGAGAGGGTGGGGAGTTAGGTGGGGTACAGTGTGTGAGAGAGGGTGGGGTTTTAGGTGGGGCACAGTGTGTGAGAGAGGGTGGAGTGTTTGGTGGGGTACAGTGTGTGTGAGAGGTTGGGGAGTTAGGTGGGGTACAGTGTGTGTGTGCGAGTGTGGGGAGTTAGGTGGGGTACAGTGTTTGCGAGAAATGTTGGGGAGTTAGGTGGTGTAATGTGTTTGAGATAAGGTGTGGAGTTAGGTGGGGTACAGTGTGTGTGAGAGAGGGTGGGTAGTTGGATGCTGTGAGAGAATGGGTTGTCGGATGGGGTACAGTGTGTGTGAGTGGGTGGGGTGTTAGGAGGGGTACATTGTGCATGCGAGAAGGTGGGGTGTTAGGTGGTGCACAGTTAGTGTGTGAGAGGGTGGGGAATTAGGTGGGGTATAGTGTGTGAGATAGGGTGGGATTTAGGTGGGGTACAGTGTGTTTAAGAGGGTGGGGATTTAGGTGGGTTACAGTGTGTGTGAGAGTGTGGGGAGTTGGATGTGATACGGTGTGTCTATGAGAGGGTGGTGATTTGGATGGGGCACAGTATGTGTGAGAGGTTCGGGAGTTGGATGGGGTACAGTGTCTGAGATGGTGGGGTGTTAGGTGGGCTACAGTGTGTTTAAGAGGGTGGGGATTTAGATGGGGTACAGTGTGTGTGAGAGGATGGGGTGTTGGATGGGGTACAGTGTGTGTGAGAGGATGGGGAGTTGGATGGGGTACAGTGTGTGTGTCAGAGGATGGGGAGTTGGATGGGGTACAGTGTGTGTGAGACGGTGTGGAGTTGGATGGGGTACAGTGTGTGTGAGAGGGTGGGGATTTGGATGGGGTACAGTGTGTGTGTCAGAAGATGGGGAGTTGGATGGGTAACAGTGTGTGCGAGAGAGTGTGGAGTTGGATGGGGTACAGTGTGTGTGTGAGCGTGGGGAGTTGATGGGGTACACTGTGTGTGAGAGGGTGTGGAGTTGGATGGGGTACTGTGTGTGTGAGAGGGTGTGGAGTTGGATGGCATACAGTGTGTGTGAGAGGGTGTGGAGTTGGATGGGGTACTGTGTGTGTGAGAGGGTGTGGAGTTGGATGGGGTACAGTGTGTGTGAGAGGGTGGGGAGTTGGATGGGTACAGTGTGTGTGAGAGAGTGTGGAGTTGGATGGGGTACAGTGTGTGTGAGAGAGTGTGGAGTTAGATGGAGTACAGTGTGTGTGAGAGGATGGGGAGTTGGATGGGGTACAGTGTGTGTGTGAGAGGGTGTGGAGTTGGATGGGGAGTTAGGTGGGGTAACGTGTTTGAGATAAGGTGTGGTGTTAGGTGGGGTACAGTGTGTGTGTGAGAGGGTGGGTAGTTGGATGCGGTGAGAGAGTGGGGAGTTGGATGGGGTACAATGTGGGTGAGAGGATGGGGAGTTGGATGGGGTACAGTGTGTGAGAGAGGGTGGGGTGTTAGGAGGGGTACATTGTGCATACGAGAAGGTGGGGTGTTAGGTGGTGTACAGTTAGTGTGTGAGAGGGTGGGGAATTAGGTGGGGTATAGTGTGTGAGATAGGGTGGGATTTAGGTGGGGTACAGTGTGTTTAAGAGGGTGGGGATTTAGGTGGGTTACAGTGTGTGTGAGAGTGTGGGGAGTTGGATGTGATACGGTGTGTGTATGAGAGGGTGGTGATTTGGATGGAGCACAGTATGTGTGAGAGGTTCGGGAGTTGGATGGGGTACAGTGTCTGAGATGGTGGGGTGTTAGGTGGGGTACAGTGTGTTTAAGAGGGTGGGGATTTAGATGGGGTACAGTGTGTGTGAGAGGATGGGGAGTTGGATGGGGTACAGTGTGTGTGAGGGAGTGTGGAGTTGGATGGGGTACAGTGTGTGTGTCAGAGGTTGGGGAGTTGGATGGGGTACAGTGTGTGTGAGAGGGTGTGGAGTTGGATGGGGTACAGTGTGTGTGTCAGAAGATGGGGAGTTGGATGGGTAACAGTGTGTGTGAGAGAGTGTGGATTTGGATGGGGTACAGTGTGTGTGAGAGAGTGTGGAGTTCGATGGGGTACAGTGTGTGTGTGAGCGTGGGGAGTTGGATGGGATACAGTGTGTGTGAGAGAGTGTGGAGTTGGATGGAGTACAGTGTGTGTGAGAGGATGGGGAGTTGGATGGGGCATAGCATAAATGAGAGGGTTCGGAGTTGGATGGGGTACAGTGTGTGTGTGAGAGGGTGGGGAGTTGGATGGGGTACAGTGTGTGTGAGAGGGTGTGGAGTTGGATGGGGTACAATGTGTGTGAGAGGGTGTGGAGTTGGATGGGGTACTGTGTGTGTGAGAGGGTGTGGAGTTGGATGGGGTACTGTGTGTGTGTGAGAGGGTGTGGAGTTGGATGGGGTACAGTGTGTGTGTGAGAGGGTGGGGATTTGGATGGGGTACAGTGTGTGTGTCAGAAGATGGGGAGTTGGATGGGGAACAGTGTGTGTGAGAGAGTGTGGAGTTGGATGGGGTACAGTGTGTGTGAGAGAGTGTGGAGTTGGATGGGGCACAGTGTGTGTGAGAGGGTGGGGATTTATTTGGGCTACAGTGTGTTTGAGAGCGTGGGGAGTTGGATGGGGTACACAGTGTGTGTGCGAGTGTGTGGAGTTGGTTAGGGTACAGTGTGTGTGTGAGAGGGTGGGGAGTTGGATGGGGTACAGTGTGTGTGTGAAAGGGTGGGGAGTCAGGTGGGGTATAGTGGGTGTGAGAGAGGGTGGGGAGTTAGGTGGGGTACAGTGTGTGTGAGAGGGTGGGGAGTCAGATGGGGTACAGTGTGTGTGTGCGAGTATGGGGAGTTAGGTGGGGTACAGTGTGTGTGAGAAATGTTGGGGAGTTACGTGGGGTAACCTGTGTGAGATAAGGTGTGGAGTTAGGTGGGGTACAGTGTGTGTGTGAGAGGGTGGGTAGTTGGATGCGGTACAGTGTGTGTATGAGCGGGTGGGGAGTTGGATGGAGTACAATGTGTGTGTGAGAGGGTGGGGAGTTGGATGGGGTACAGTGTGTGTGTCAGAGGGTGGGTAATTGGATGGGGTACAGTGTTGTGTGTGAGAGGGTGGGGAGTTGGATGGGGTACAGTGTGTGTGTGAAAGGGTGGGGAGTCAGGTGGGGTATAGTGGGTGTGAGAGAGGGTGGGGAGTTAGGTGGGGTACAGTGTGTGTGTGCGAGTATGGGGAGTTAGGTGGGGAACAGTGTTTGTTAGAGAGTGTGGAGTTGGATGGGGTACAGTGTGTGTGTGAGAGGGTGGGGAGTTGGATGGGGTACAGTGTGTGTGAGAGAGTGTGGAGTTGGATGGGGTACAGTGTGTGTGTGAGAGGGTGGGCAGTTGGATTGGGTACAGTGTGTGTGAGAGAGTGTGGAGTTGGATGGGGTACAGTGCATGTGTATGAGAGGGTGGGCAGTTGGATTGGGTGCAGTGTGTGTGTGAATGAGTGGGGAGTCGGATGGGGTACAGTGTGTGTGTGAGAGGGTGGGGAGTTGGATGGGGTACAGTATGTGTGTGAGAGAGTGTTGTGTTGGATGGGGTACTGTGTGTGAGAGGGATGGGAGTTGGATGGGGTACTGTATGTGTGTGAGAGGGTGGGGAGTTGGATTGAGTACCGTGTGTGTGAGTGTGGGGTGTTAGGAGGGGTACATTGTGTATGTGAGAAGGTGGGGAGTTAGGTGGGGTACTGTTAGTGTGTGAGAGGGTGGGGAGTTGGATGGGGTACGGTGTGTGTATGAGAGGGTGGTGAGTTGGATGGGGCACAGTATGTGTGTGAGAGGTTCGGGAGTTGGATGGGGTACAGTGTCTGAGAGGGTGATGTGTTATGTGGGGTACAGTGTGTGTGAGAGAGTGGGGAGTTGGATGGGGTACAGTGTGTGTGTGAGCGGGTGGGGAGTTGGATGCGGTACAGTGTGTGTGAGAGAGTGGGGAGTTTGGTGGGGTACAGTGTGTGTGTGTGTGATAGGGTGTGCAGTTGGATGGGGTACTGTGTGTGAGAGGGATGGGAGTTGGATGGGGTACAGAATGTGTGTGAGAGGGTGGGGAGTTGGATTGAGTACCGTGTGTGTGAGTGTGGGGTGTTAGGAGGGGTACATTGTGTATGTGAGAAGGTGGGGAGTTAGGTGGGGTACTGTTAGTGTGTGAGAGGGTGGGGAGTTGGATGGGGTACGGTGTGTGTATGAGAGGGTGGTGAGTTGGATGGGGCACAGTATGTGTGTGAGAGGTTCGGGAGTTGGATGGGGTACAGTGTCTGTGAGGGTGGGTTGTTATGTGGGGTACAGTGTGTGTGAGAGAGTGGGGAGTTGGATGGGGTACAGTGTGTGTGTGAGAGGGTGGGGAGTTGGATGGGGTACAGTGTGTGTGAGAGAGTGGGGAGTTGGATGGGGTACAATGTGTGTGAGAGGGTGGGGATTTGGATGGGGTACAGTATGTGTGTCAGAAGATGGGGAGTTGGATGGGGAACAGTGTGTGTGTGAGTGGGTGGGGAGTTGGATGGGGTACAGTGTGTGTGAGAGAGTGGGGAGTTGGATGGGGTACAATGTGTGTGAGAGGGTGGGGATTTGGATGGGGTACAGTATGTGAGTCAGAAGATGGGGAGTTGGATGGGGAACAGTGTTTGTTAGAGAGTGTGGAGTTGGATGGGGTACAGTGTGTGTGTGAGAGGGTGGGGAGTTGGATGGGGTACAGTGTGTGTGAGAGAGTGTGGAGTTGGATGGGGTACAGTGCATGTGTGTGAGAGGGTGGGCAGTTGGATTGGGTACAGTGTGTGTGAGAGAGTGTGGAATTGGATGGGGTACAGTGCATGTGTGTGAGAGGGTGGGCAGTTGGATTGGGTACAGTGTGTGTGTGAATGAGTGGGGAGTCGGATGGGGTATAGTGTGTGTGTGAGAGGGTGGGGAGTTGGATGGGGTACAGTATGTGTGTGAGAGAGTGTTGTGTTGGATGGGGTACTGTGTGTGAGAGGGATGGGAGTTGGATGGGGTACAGTATGTGTGTGAGAGGATGGGGAGTTGGATTGAGTACCGTGTGTGTGAGTGTGGGGTGTTAGGAGGGGTACATTGTGTATGTGAGAGGGTGCGGAGCTGGATGGGGTACGGTGTGTGTATGAGAGGGTGGTGAGTTGGATGGGGCACAGTATGTGTGTGAGAGGTTCGGGAGTTGAATGGGGTACAGTGTCTGAGAGGGTGGGGTGTTATGTGGGGTACAGTGTGTGTGAGAGAGTGGGGAGTTGGATGTGGTACAGTGTGTGTGTGAGAGGGTGGGGAGTTGCATGGGGCACAGCGTGTATATGAGAGGGTTCGGAGTTGGATGGGGTACAGTGTGTGTGTGAGAGGGTGGGAAGTTGGATGGGGTACAGTGTGTGTGAGAGGGTGGGGAGTTGGATGGGGTACAGTGTGTGTGTGAGAGGGTGGGGAGTTGGATGGGGTACAGTGTGTGTGAGAGAGTGGGGAGTTGGATGGGGTACAATGTGTGTGAGAGGGTGGGGATTTGGATGGGGTACAGTGTGTGTGTCAGAAGATGGGGAGTTGGATGGGGAACAGTGTGTGTGAGAGAGTGTGGAGTTGGATGGGGTACAGTGTGTGTGAGAGAGTGTGGAGTTGGATGGGGTACAGTGTGTGTGTGAGAGGGTGGGGAGTTGGATGGGGTACAGTGTGTGTGAGAGAGTGTGGAGTTGGATGGGGTACAGTGTGTGTGTGAGAGGGTGGGCATTTGGATTGGGTACAGTGTGTGTGTGAATGGGTGGGGAGTTGGATTGGGTACAGTGTGTGTGTGAGAGGGTGGGGAGTTGGATGGGTTACAGAGTGTGTGTGAGAGGCTGGGGAGTTGGATGGGGTACAGTGTGTGAGAGGTTGAGGAGTTCGATGGGGTACAGTGTGTGTGTGAGAGGGTGGGGAATTAGGTGGGGTATAGTGTGTGAGATAGGGTGATTTTACGTGGGGTACAGTGTGTGTTTAAGAGGGTGGGGAGTTAGGTGAGGTATAGTGTATGTGAGAGGGTGGGGAGTTGGATGGGGTACATTGTGTGTGTGAGTGGGTGGCGAGTTGGATGGGGTACAGTGTGTGTGAGAGGGTGGGGATTTATTTGGGCTACAGTGTGTTTGAGAGCGTGGGGAGTTGGATGGGGTACACAGTGTGTGTGCGAGTGTGTGGAGTTGGTTGGGGTACAGTGTGTGTGTGAGAGGGTGGGGAGTTGGATGGGGTACAGTGTGTGTGTGAAAGGGTGGGGAGTCAGGTGGGGTATAGTGGGTGTGAGAGAGGGTGGGGAGTTAGGTGGGGTACAGTGTGTGTGAGAGGGTGCGGAGTCAGATGGGGTACAGTGTGTGTGTGCGAGTATGGGGAGTTAGGTGGGGTACAGTGTGTGTGAGAAATGTTGGGGAGTTACGTGGGGTAACGTGTGTGAGATAAGGTGTGGAGTTAGGTGGGGTACAGTGTGTGTGTGAGAGGGTGGGTAGTTGGATGCGGTACAGTGTGTGTATGAGCGGGTGGGGAGTTGGATGGAGTACAATGTGTGTGTGAGAGGGTGGGGAGTTGGATGGGGTACAGTGTGTGTGTCAGAGGGTGGGTAATTGGATGGGGTACAGTGTTGTGTGTGAGAGGGTGGGGAGTTGGATGGGTTACAGTGTGTGTGTGAAAGGGTGGGGAGTCAGGTGGGGTATAGTGGGTGTGAGAGAGGGTGGGGAGTTAGGTGGGGTACAGTGTGTGTGTGCGAGTATGGGGAGTTAGGTGGGGTACAGTGTGTGTGAGAAATGTTGGGGAGTTATGTGGGGTAACGTGTGTGAGATAAGGTGTGGAGTTAGGTGGGGTACAGTGTGTGTGTGAGAGGGTGGGTAGTTGGATGCGGTACAGTGTGTGTATGAGCGGGTGGGGAGTTGGATGGAGTACAATGTGTGTGTGAGAGGGTGGGGAGTTGGATGGGGTACAGTGTGTGTGTCAGAGGGTGGGGAATTGGATGGGGTACAGTGTTGTGTGTGAGAGGGTGGGGAGTTGGATGGTGTACAGTGTGTGTGAGAGGGTGGGGAGTTGGATGGGGTACAGTGTGTGTGAGAGAGTTGGGGAGTTGGATGGGGTACAATGTGGGTGAGAGGGTGGGGAGTTGGATGGGGTACAGTGTGTGTGAGAGGGTGGGGAGTTAGATGGGGTACAGTGTGTGTGAGAGGGTGGGGTGTTGGATGGGGTACACAGTGTGTGAGAGGGTGGGGAGTTAGGTGGGGTACAGTGTGTGAGAGAGGGTGGGGTTTTAGGTGGGGCACAGTGTGTGGGAGAGGGTGGGGTGTTTGGTGGGGTACAGTGTGTGTGAGAGGTTGGGGAGTTTGGTGGGGTACAGTGTCTGTGTGTGTGATAGGGTGTGGAGTTGGATGGGGTACAGTGAGAGTGAGAGGGTGGGGAGTTGGATGGGGTACAGTGTGTGTGTGAGGGTGGGTAGTTAGGTGGGGTACAGTGTGTGTGAGAGTGTGGGGAGTTGGATGGGGTACTGTGTGTGTGTGAGAGGGTGGGGAGTTAGGTGGGGTACAGTGTGTGTGTGCGAGTGTGGGGAGTTAGGTGGGGTACAGTGTTTGCGAGAAATGTTGGGGAGTTAGGTGGGGTAATGTGTTTGAGATAAGGTGTGGAGTTAGGTGGGGTACAGTGTGTGTGAGAGAGTGGGGAGTTGGATGGGGTACAATGTGGGTGAGAGGGTGGGGAGTTGGATGGGGTACAGTGTGTGTGAGAGGGTGGGGAGTTAGATGGGGTACAGTGTGTGTGAGAGGGTGGGGTGTTGGATGGGGTACACAGTGTGTGAGAGGGTGGGGAGTTAGGTGGGGTACAGTGTGTGAGAGAGGGTGGGGTTTTAGGTGGGGCACAGTGTGTGAGAGAGGGTGGAGTGTTTGGTGGGGTACAGTGTGTGTGAGAGGTTGGGGAGTTAGGTGGGGTACAGTGTGTGTGTGCGAGTGTGGGGAGTTAGGTGGGGTACAGTGTTTGCGAGAAATGTTGGGGAGTTAGGTGGTGTAATGTGTTTGAGATAAGGTGTGGAGTTAGGTGGGGTACAGTGTGTGTGAGAGAGGGTGGGTAGTTGGATGCTGTGAGAGAATGGGTTGTCGGATGGGGTACAGTGTGTGTGAGTGGGTGGGGTGTTAGGAGGGGTACATTGTGCATGCGAGAAGGTGGGGTGTTAGGTGGTGCACAGTTAGTGTGTGAGAGGGTGGGGAATTAGGTGGGGTATAGTGTGTGAGATAGGGTGGGATTTAGGTGGGGTACAGTGTGTTTAAGAGGGTGGGGATTTAGGTGGGTTACAGTGTGTGTGAGAGTGTGGGGAGTTGGATGTGATACGGTGTGTCTATGAGAGGGTGGTGATTTGGATGGGGCACAGTATGTGTGAGAGGTTCGGGAGTTGGATGGGGTACAGTGTCTGAGATGGTGGGGTGTTAGGTGGGCTACAGTGTGTTTAAGAGGGTGGGGATTTAGATGGGGTACAGTGTGTGTGAGAGGATGGGGTGTTGGATGGGGTACAGTGTGTGTGAGAGGATGGGGAGTTGGATGGGGTACAGTGTGTGTGTCAGAGGATGGGGAGTTGGATGGGGTACAGTGTGTGTGAGACGGTGTGGAGTTGGATGGGGTACAGTGTGTGTGAGAGGGTGGGGATTTGGATGGGGTACAGTGTGTGTGTCAGAAGATGGGGAGTTGGATGGGTAACAGTGTGTGCGAGAGAGTGTGGAGTTGGATGGGGTACAGTGTGTGTGTGAGCGTGGGGAGTTGATGGGGTACACTGTGTGTGAGAGGGTGTGGAGTTGGATGGGGTACTGTGTGTGTGAGAGGGTGTGGAGTTGGATGGCATACAGTGTGTGTGAGAGGGTGTGGAGTTGGATGGGGTACTGTGTGTGTGAGAGGGTGTGGAGTTGGATGGGGTACAGTGTGTGTGAGAGGGTGGGGAGTTGGATGGGTACAGTGTGTGTGAGAGAGTGTGGAGTTGGATGGGGTACAGTGTGTGTGAGAGAGTGTGGAGTTAGATGGAGTACAGTGTGTGTGAGAGGATGGGGAGTTGGATGGGGTACAGTGTGTGTGTGAGAGGGTGTGGAGTTGGATGGGGAGTTAGGTGGGGTAACGTGTTTGAGATAAGGTGTGGTGTTAGGTGGGGTACAGTGTGTGTGTGAGAGGGTGGGTAGTTGGATGCGGTGAGAGAGTGGGGAGTTGGATGGGGTACAATGTGGGTGAGAGGATGGGGAGTTGGATGGGGTACAGTGTGTGAGAGAGGGTGGGGTGTTAGGAGGGGTACATTGTGCATACGAGAAGGTGGGGTGTTAGGTGGTGTACAGTTAGTGTGTGAGAGGGTGGGGAATTAGGTGGGGTATAGTGTGTGAGATAGGGTGGGATTTAGGTGGGGTACAGTGTGTTTAAGAGGGTGGGGATTTAGGTGGGTTACAGTGTGTGTGAGAGTGTGGGGAGTTGGATGTGATACGGTGTGTGTATGAGAGGGTGGTGATTTGGATGGAGCACAGTATGTGTGAGAGGTTCGGGAGTTGGATGGGGTACAGTGTCTGAGATGGTGGGGTGTTAGGTGGGGTACAGTGTGTTTAAGAGGGTGGGGATTTAGATGGGGTACAGTGTGTGTGAGAGGATGGGGAGTTGGATGGGGTACAGTGTGTGTGAGGGAGTGTGGAGTTGGATGGGGTACAGTGTGTGTGTCAGAGGTTGGGGAGTTGGATGGGGTACAGTGTGTGTGAGAGGGTGTGGAGTTGGATGGGGTACAGTGTGTGTGTCAGAAGATGGGGAGTTGGATGGGTAACAGTGTGTGTGAGAGAGTGTGGATTTGGATGGGGTACAGTGTGTGTGAGAGAGTGTGGAGTTCGATGGGGTACAGTGTGTGTGTGAGCGTGGGGAGTTGGATGGGATACAGTGTGTGTGAGAGAGTGTGGAGTTGGATGGAGTACAGTGTGTGTGAGAGGATGGGGAGTTGGATGGGGCATAGCATAAATGAGAGGGTTCGGAGTTGGATGGGGTACAGTGTGTGTGTGAGAGGGTGGGGAGTTGGATGGGGTACAGTGTGTGTGAGAGGGTGTGGAGTTGGATGGGGTACAATGTGTGTGAGAGGGTGTGGAGTTGGATCGGGTACTGTGTGTGTGAGAGGGTGTGGAGTTGGATGGGGTACTGTGTGTGTGTGAGAGGGTGTGGAGTTGGATGGGGTACAGTGTGTGTGTGAGAGGGTGGGGATTTGGATGGGGTACAGTGTGTGTGTCAGAAGATGGGGAGTTGGATGGGGTACAGTGTGTGTGAGAGAGTGTGGAGTTAGGTGGGGTACAGTGTGTGGGAGAGACTGTGGGGAGTTGGATGGAGTACAGTGTGTGTGTGAGCTTGGGGAGTTGGATGGGGTACAGTGTGTGTGAGAGAGTGTGGAGTTGAATGGGGTGCAGTGTGTGTGTGAGAGGGTGGGGAGTTGGATGGGGTACAGTGTGTGTGTGAGAGGGTGGGGCATTGGATGGGGTACAGTGTGTGTGAGAGGGTGTGGATTTGGATGGGGTACTGTGTGTGTGAGAGGGTGTGGAGTTGGATGGGGTACTGTGTGTGTGTGAGAGGGTGTGGAGTTGGATGGGGTACAGTGTGTGTGTGAGAGGGTGGGGATTTGGATGGGGTACAGTGTGTGTGTCAGAAGATGGGGAGTTGGATGGGCTACAGTGTGTGTGAGAGAGTGTGGAGTTAGGTGGGGTACAGTGTGTGTGAGAGGGTGGGGAGTTGGATGGAGTACAGTGTGTGTGTGAGCTTGGGGAGTTGGATGGGGTACAGTGTGTGTGAGAGAGTGTGGAGTTGAATGGGGTGCATTGTGTGTGTGAGAGGGTGGGGAGTTGGCTGGGGTACAGTGTGTGTGTGAGAGGGTGGGGCGTTGGATGGGGTACAGTGTGTGTGAGAGAGTGTGAAGTTGGATGGGGTACAGTGTGTGTGTGAGAGGGTGGGGAGTGGGATGGGGTACAGTGTGTGAGAGGGTGGACTGTTGGATGGGTTACAGAGTGTGTGTGAGAGGGTGGGGAGTTGAATGGGGTACAGTGAGTGAGAGGGTGAGGAGTTCGATGGGGTACTGTGTGTGTGAGATAGGGTGGGTTTTACGTGGGGTACAGTGTGTGTTTAAGAGGGTGGGGAGTTAGGTGGGGTATGGTGTATGTGAGAGTGTGGGAAGTTGGATGGGGTACATTGTGTGTGTGAGTGGGTGGCGAGTTGGATGGGGTACAGTGTCTGTGAGAGGGTGGGGAGTTAGGTGGGGTACAGTGTGTTTGAGAGCGTGGGGAGTTGGATGGGGTACAGAGTGTGTGTGTGAGTGTGTGGAGTTGGTTGGGGTACAGTGTGTGTGTGAGAGGGTGGGAAGTTGGATGGGGTACAGTGTATATGTGTGAGCGTGGGGAGTTGGATGGGGTACAGTGTATGTGTGAAAGGGTGGGGAGTTAGGTGGGGTACAGTGTGTGTGAGTGGGTGGGGAGTTGGATGGGGTACAGTGTGTGTGTGCGAGTGTGGGGAGTTAGGTGGGGTACCGTGTGTGAGATAAGGTGTGGAGTTAGGTGGCGTACAGTGTGTGTGTGAGAGGGTGGGGAGTTGGATGGGGTACAGTGTGTGTATGAGTGGATGGGGAGTTGGATGGGGTACAGCGTGTGTGTGAGAGAGTGGGGAGTTGGATGGGGTACAGTATGTGTGTGAGAGGGTGGGTAGATGGATGGGGTACAGTCTGTCTGTGTGAGGGTGGGGATTTGGATGGGGTACAGTGTGTGTGAGAGTGTGGGGAGTTGGAGGGGCTATCGTCTGTGTTTGTGAGGGGGTGGGGAGTTGGATGGGGTACAGTGTGTGTGAGAGTGTGGGGAGTTGGATGGGGTACAGTGTGTGTGTGAGGGGGAGGAGTTGGATGGGGTACAGTGTGAGTGAGATGGTGGGGAGTTGGATGGGTAACAATGTGAGTCAGAGGGTGGGGAATTGGATGGTGTACAGTGTGAGTGAGAGGGTGCGGAGTTGAATGGGGTACAGTGTGTGTAACAGGGTGGGGAGTTTGATGGGGTACAGTGTGTGTGAGAGGTTGCAGAGTTATGTGGGGGTACAGTGTGAGTGAGAGAGGGTGTGGGATTGAATGGGGCTCAGCTTATGTTAGTGTGGTGAGTTGGATGTGGTCAGTGTGTGTGTGAGAGGGTGTTGAGTTAGGTGGGGTACAGTGTGTGGGAGAGAGGGTGGGCTGTTGGGTGGGGTACAGTATGTGTGTGTGAAAGATGGGGAGGTGGATGGGGTACAGTGTATGTGTGAGAGGGTGGCGAGTTGGATGGGGTTCGGTGTGTGTGTGAGAGGGTGGGGTGTTGGATGGGGTAAAGTATGTGAGAGGGTGGCGAGTTGGATGGGGTACAGTGTGTGTGCGAGAGGGTGGGGAGTTTGCTGGGGTACAGTGTGTGTGAGAGGGTGGGGAGTTAGGTGGGGTAAAGTGTGTGTGAGTGAGTCTGGGGAGTTGGATGGGGTACAGTGTGTGTGTGAGAGGGTGGGGAGTTGGATAGGGTACAGTGTTTCTGTGAGAGGGTGGCGAGTTGGATGGGGCACAGAGTGTGTGAGAGGGTGGGGAGTTAGGTGGGGTACAGTGTGTGTGAGAGGGTGGGGAGTTTGGTGGGATACCGTGTGTGTGACAGGGTGGGGAGTTATGTGGGGTACAGTGTGTGAGAGAAGGTGGGGAGTTAGGTGGGGTACAGTGTGTGTGTGTGAGAGCGTGGGGAGTTGGATGGGGTACGGTGTGTGTGTGAGAGGGTGGGGAGTTAGGTGGGGTACAGTGTGTGGGAGAGAGGGTGGGGTGTTGGGTGGGGTACAGTATGTGTGTGTGAAAGATGGGGAGGTGGATGGGGTACAGTGTATGTGTGAGAGGGTGGCGAGTTGGATGGGGTTCGGTGTGTGTGTGAGAGTGTGGGGTGTTGGATGGGGTAAAGTATGTGAGAGGGTGGCGAGTTGGATGGGGTACAGTGTGTGTGCGAGAGGGTGGGGAGTTTGCTGGGGTACAGTGTGTGTGAGAGGGTGGGGAGTTAGGTGGGGTAAAGTGTGTGTGAGTGAGTCTGGGGAGTTGGATGGGGTACAGTGTGTGTGTGAGAGGGCGGGGAGTTGGATAGGGTACAGTGTTTCTGTGAGAGGGTGGCGAGTTGGATGGGGCACAGAGTGTGTGAGAGGGTGGGGAGTTAGGTGGGGTACAGTGTGTGTGAGAGGGTGGGGAGTTTGGTGGGATACCGTGTGTGTGACAGGGTGGGGAGTTATGTGGGGTACAGTGTGTGAGAGAAGGTGGGGAGTTAGGTGGGGTACAGTGTGTGTGTGTGAGAGCGTGGGGAGTTGGATGGGGTACGGTGTGTGTGTGAGAGGGTGGGGAGTTAGGTGGGGTACAGTGTGTGTGAGAGGGTGGGGAGTTAGGTGGGGTACAGTGTGTGTGAGAGGGGGTGTGGTGTTGGATGGGGTACAGTGTGTATGTGTGTGAGAGGGTGGGGAGTTGGATGGGGTACAGTGTGTGTGAGAGAGTGGGGAGTTGGATGGGGTACAGTGTGGGTGAGAGGGTGGGGAGTTAGGTGGGATACAGTGTGTGTGTGAGGGTGGGGATTTAGTTGGGGTACAGTGTGTGTGAGAGGGTGTGGTGTTGGATTGGGTACAGTGTGTGTCTGTGAGAGGGTGGGGAGTTAGGTGGGGTACAGTGTGTGTGTGTGTGAGAGGGTGGGGTGTTGGATGGGGTACAGTGATTTTGAGAGGGTGGGGAGTTAGGTGGGGTACAGTGTGTGTGTGTGTGTGAGAGGGTGGGGTGTTGGATGGGGTACAGTGATTTTGAGAGGGTGGGGAGTTGGATGGGGTACAGTGTGGGTGAGAGGGTGAAGTGTTAGGTGGGGTACAGTGTGTCTGTGAGATGGTGTAGTGTTGGATGGGGTACAGTGTGTGTGTGAGAGGGTGGGGAGTTGGATGGGGTACAGTGTGGGTGAGAGGGTGGGGAATTAGGTGGGGTACAGTGTGTGTGAGAGGGTGTGGTGTTGGATTGGGTACAGTGTGTGTCTGTGAGAGGGTGGGGAGTTAGGTGGTGTGCAGTGTGTGTGTGTGTGTGTGTGAGAGGGTGGGGTATTGGATGGGGTACAGTGTTTTTGAGAGGGTGGGGAGTTGGATGGGGTACAGTGTGTGTGAGAGGGTGGGGAGTTAGGTGGGGTACAGTGTGTCTGTGAGATGGTGTAGTGTTGGATGGGGTACAGTGTGTGTGTGAGAGGGTGGGTAGATGGATGGGGTACAGTCTGTCTGTGTGAGGGTGGGGATTTGGATGGGGTACAGTGTGTGTGAGAGTGTGGGGAGTTGGAGGGGCTATCGTCTGTGTTTGTGAGGGGGTGGGGAGTTGGATGGGGTACAGTGTGTGTGAGAGTGTGGGGAGTTGGATGGGGTACAGTGTGTGTGTGAGGGGGAGGAGTTGGATGGGGTACAGTGTGAGTGAGATGGTGGGGGGTTGGATGGGTAACAATGTGAGTCAGAGGGTGGGGAATTGGATGGTGTACAGTGTGAGTGAGAGGGTGCGGAGTTGAATGGGGTACAGTGTGTGTAACAGGGTGGGGAGTTTGATGGGGTACAGTGTGTGTGAGAGGTTGCAGAGTTATGTGGGGGTACAGTGTGAGTGAGAGAGGGTGTGGGATTGAATGGGGCTCAGCTTATGTTAGTGTGGTGAGTTGGATGTGGTCAGTGTGTGTGTGAGAGGGTGTTGAGTTAGGTGGGGTACAGTGTGTGGGAGAGAGGGTGGGCTGTTGGGTGGGGTACAGTATGTGTGTGTGAAAGATGGGGAGGTGGATGGGGTACAGTGTATGTGTGAGAGGGTGGCGAGTTGGATGGGGTTCGGTGTGTGTGTGAGAGGGTGGGGTGTTGGATGGGGTAAAGTATGTGAGAGGGTGGCGAGTTGGATGGGGTACAGTGTGTGTGCGAGAGGGTGGGGAGTTTGCTGGGGTACAGTGTGTGTGAGAGGGTGGGGAGTTAGGTGGGGTAAAGTGTGTGTGAGTGAGTCTGGGGAGTTGGATGGGGTACAGTGTGTGTGTGAGAGGGTGGGGAGTTGGATAGGGTACAGTGTTTCTGTGAGAGGGTGGCGAGTTGGATGGGGCACAGAGTGTGTGAGAGGGTGGGGAGTTAGGTGGGGTACAGTGTGTGTGAGAGGGTGGGGAGTTTGGTGGGATACCGTGTGTGTGACAGGGTGGGGAGTTATGTGGGGTACAGTGTGTGAGAGAAGGTGGGGAGTTAGGTGGGGTACAGTGTGTGTGTGTGAGAGCGTGGGGAGTTGGATGGGGTACGGTGTGTGTGTGAGAGGGTGGGGAGTTAGGTGGGGTACAGTGTGTGTGAGAGGGTGGGGAGTTAGGTGGGGTACAGTGTGTGTGAGAGGGGGCGTGGTGTTGGATGGGGTACAGTGTGTGTGAGAGAGTGGGGAGTTGGATGGGGTACAGTGTGGGTGAGAGGGTGGGGAGTTAGGTGGGATACAGTGTGTGTGTGAGGGTGGGGATTTAGTTGGGGTACAGTGTGTGTGAGAGGGTGTGGTGTTGGATTGGGTATAGTGTGTGTCTGTGAGAGGGTGGGGAGTTAGGTGGGGTACAGTGTGTGTGTGTGTGTGAGAGGGTGGGGTGTTGGATGGGGTACAGTGATTTTGAGAGGGTGGGGAGTTGGATGGGGTACAGTGTGGGTGAGAGGGTGAAGTGTTAGGTGGGGTACAGTGTGTCTGTGAGATGGTGTAGTGTTGGATGGGGTACAGTGTGTGTGTGAGAGGGTGGGGAGTTGGATGGGGTACAGTGTGGGTGAGAGGGTGGGGAATTAGGTGGGGTACAGTGTGTGTGAGAGGGTGTGGTGTTGGATTGGGTACAGTGTGCGTCTGTGAGAGGGTGGGGAGTTAGGTGGTGTGCAGTGTGTGTGTGTGTGTGTGTGAGAGGGTGGGGTATTGGATGGGGTACAGTGTTTTTGAGAGGGTGGGGAGTTGGATGGGGTACAGTGTGTGTGAGAGGGTGGGGAGTTAGGTGGGGTACAGTGTGTCTGTGAGATGCTGTAGTGTTGGATGGGGTACAGTGTGTGTGTGAGAGGGTGGGGAGTTGGATGGGGTACAGTGTGTGTGAGAGGGTGGGGTTTTTAGTGGGGTACAGTGTGTGTGAGAGGGTGGGGAGTTAGGTGGGGTACAGTGTGTGTGAGAGGCTGGGGAGTTAGGTGGGGTACAATGTGTGAGAGAGGGTGGGGAGTTAGGTGGGGTACAGTTTGTGACAGGGTGGGGAGTTGGATGGGGTACAGTGTGTGTGAGACGGTGGGGTTTTTGGTGGGGTACAGTGTGTGTGAGTGGGTGTGGTGTTGGATGAGGTACAGTGTGTGTGTGTGTTAGATGGTGGGGAGTTGGATGGGGTACAATGTGGGTGAGAGGGTGGGGAGTTGGATGGGGTACAGTGTGTGTGAGTGGGTGGGGAGTTGGATGGGGTACAGTATGTGTGTGTGTGTGTGTGTGTGTGAGAGGGTGGGGATTTAGGTGGGGCACAGTGTGTAAGAGAGGGTGGGGAGTTTGGTGGGGTACAGTGTGTGTGAGAGGGTGGGGAGTTGGATGGGCTGCATTGTGTGTGAGAGCGTGGGGAGTTGGATGGTGTACAGTGTGTGTGAGAGGGTGTGTAGTTAGGTGGGGTACAGTGTGTGTGAGAGGGTGGGGATTTGGATGGGGTACAGTGTGTGTAAGAGGGTGGGGAGTTGGATGGGGTACAGTGTGTGAGCGAGGGTGGGGATTTAGGTGGGGTACAGTGTGTGAGAGGGTGGGGAGTTAGGTGGGGTACATTGTGTGAGAGGGTGGGTAGTTAGGTGGACTACAGTGTGTGAGAGAGGGTGGGGAGTTAGGTGGGGTACAGTGTGTGAGAGAGGGTGGGTAGTTAGGTGGACTACAGTGTGTGAGAGAGGGTGGGGAGTTAGGTGGGATACAGTGTGTGAGAGAGGGTGGGGATTTTGGTGGGGTACAGTGTGTGTGAGAGGGTGGGGAGTTGGATGGGGTACAGTGTGTGTGTGTGAGGGTGGGGAGTTAGGTGGGGTACATTGTGTGAGAGGGTGGGGAGTTAGGTGGGGTACAGTGTGTGAGAGTGGGCGGGGACCCTTTGTTTCCCGTGGGGTTTCCCCTCCATTTGCGATTGACCCTAGTTCTTCACTTGCCACGGGATCATCTTAACCAGCAACAAGCTGCACTAACCATCAGGAATGTCCCTCCTTAAGCTGCATTATCAGGGTCTGGGATCTAACCACCTCATGCTCACCTCCTTCACTTACAGTCTTTCAGGAGAGACGTTAATCCGAGACTCCACCTCCTTGCTCGGCCGTGTGAAAGACCCCATGGCGCTATTTCAGTGAAGTGCAGCAGAGTTTGCCCGGTGTCCTGGCCAATATTTACCCCTCACCCAATGTTGGAAAAAGCAGTTTATCTGGTCGTTGTCACATTGCAGGCTGTGGGAGCTTGCCGTGCCCACATTAGCTGCCACATTTTCTACAGTACAGCATGGACTACACTTCAAGGAGCACTTCATTTGTGGTGAAGTGCTTTGAGTTGTGTAGCGGTTATGAAAAATGCTGTATAAATGCAAGTCTTTTCTTACTTGAGACCTTCCAGCAACCTGATCCTCAGTCATGCTCCACCGTTCAGATTTTCACTCCTCCCCCTCTTCATGGAGCAGAGACCCAAGGCTGAGTATCCAGCCAAGCTTGGGCCTTGCCATTCAGGCTTCAGGGACCCACCCAAATATGGACTCGCCCAAACTTCTCGGCTGCTATGCTGGTCATTAATCCCTGCGTTGTTTGTGGGATCTTCCTGTGCACAAACTGGTTGCCATGTTTGCCTGCATAACCTCATCTGCACTTTTGGGGCCTTCTGAGAATTAAGGTGATAAGATGTTATCCAAGCGCTGTTTCTTCCTTTCTAAAAGCAACCAAGAAAATTCAACAAGCAAGTGCTTAACCCACAACCCCGGGAAATTAAACAAAACCGACTGAGCACAAAACCCAGAACTCCACAAGCAGCCGAGCTTGCTCAACTTTGTTTCCGTGGGAACGCAAATGCTGTTACTGAATTTCAAACAGATTCAGGGGATATTAGAAAGAGACCTTCCTCGGAAACCGGAGCTTGCAGCAGTGGGAGAATTTTAATTTCACCGAATACAAAGCAAATTGATTTTTTTTTTATGAGTCCGGGGCCGGTGCTTCCTTCGATGAGGGCAGAATATGAGAGACAGGCCTGAGAGGGATTGAGCTAGGGTATGGCGTATGGGGTACGAGGTGCAGGCCAGCGGTGGACAAGGTTAGTGTCTTGTGAAATGCTACAAACTCCCCACGGATAGACAGGCAGGGCCCAGGGAACCCACGGAGGAGGAGATAAAGTGGAAAATACCTTGCAACCAGGTATTGTGACAACCATAACTTGTGACTGGTCACTGTAACCACCCTAGGCCTGGGGAAATAGTGCTATAGTGGTAGTATCACTGGACTAGTAATTCAGAGGCCCAGGCTCATGCTTTGGGACATTGGTTCCAATCCTGCCCTGGCAGCTGGTGGAATTTAAATTCAGTTGGTTGATAAATCTGGAACTGAAAGCTAGCCTCAGTAATGGTGAGCATGAAACCATCATCGATTGTCACAAAAACCATCTGGTTCACCCAGTGCCCTTTAGGGGAAGAATCTGCTGTCCTTATCTAGTCTGGCCTACATGAAGCTCCAGACCCACAGCAATGTGGTTCGTTCTTAACTGCCTTCTGAAATGGCCTAGCAAGCCACTCAGTTCAAGGGCAATTAAGGTGAGGTTATGGCGCAGTGGTATTGTCGCTGGACTAGCAATCTAGAGACCCAGGGTAACACTCCGGAGACCTGGGTGTAAATCCTGCCACAGCAGATGGTGGAATTTGAATTCAATAAAAATCTGGAATTAAAAGTCTAACGATGAAACTATTGGCGATTGTTGTAAAAACCCATCTGGTTCACTAATAAACCAGGAAGGACCAGGGGAGGGAATCTGCTGTCCTCACCCGGTCTGGCCTACTTGTGACTCCAGACCCACAGCAATGTGGCTGGCTCTCAAATGCCCTCTGAACAAGGGCAATTAGGGATGGGTAATAAATGCTGGCCTAGCCAGCGACGCCCACATCCCATGAGAAAATAAAGGAGCTACTGGCTAAAGTAACTACAGTCTGATTAGTGCCTACGGATGAGAAATTTTTCCGGTTTCATATCTATCTTTTCACCCCCCCCCCCCCCCACCCCGCCCCCCCTCCACCATCACCAAATTAAGAATTAAGTTTGAGGAGAAGGAGGCAGTGAGAGAAGATGAATCTCACTCACCTTCACTCTCCTACCAAAAAGGGGATGAGTTCACACCAGGCCCCTGAGGTCTCTGTCCGACACCCCCCCCACCCCGGGTGAAAACTGGCTGACTTTGAACCGGTGCTGAAACTGTACAGGAAGGGCGCATTGGCCGCTTGTTCACAGGCTGAGGCGGTCAGTGTTCGGACAAGTGTTTTGTGTACTGCCTTGCACCAAGGCCCATTCCCCATCAGCCCTGTGCTCGCTGACTCCTGGACTCCGTGTTAAAATTCTCATCCTTGTTTTCAAAGCTCTCCATGGCCTCTCCCCTCCCTCTCTCCATAATCTCCTCCAGCCCCACAACTCTCTGATTTATCTTCACTCCTCTTAAGTGTTGCTGAAAAAGACATTTTGTCAAAGTTTTACATCTTGCACTCATTCGGCCAATCACAAGAATACCAACGTCAGGGGAAGCAACAACTTTATACTGTATGTGAAGAGAGTGCTGATTGGTTGGAAAGTGGACACTGATTGGTAGAGGTGTTGCCATGGAGAATGCACTAGTTAATGGTGACTCACAATTAATTGCCTAGCATCGTTTGAAATTTGACTCTGATTGGTCAAGGCATTGCCCCGAGGAATGAGTCAGCAAATGGCTGTCACTTATTTTGTTTAGCTGTAGCAGACGCAATATGTGTACATGTTCTTTCTGTCTACAAAGAACAGGGCCCTGTGTACTAATATGCACGCTCCCAGTACATGCAAATGCACCACACTGCGAGGCCAACTGAAAGTCTTAAATTGGTTGTCAGTGTAATTCTTAGCACACTGAAGATTATTAAGCAAATATTGTACAACTGCAGAATGTCATCTAATGTTGGATACTGTGTTTTGAGATTTACAAGCACAAGCTGGTTGGGTACAGTCTGTACCTTGCCCATTTCGAACCACAGCTAGGACATCCTGTTTGATACGATCTGCCAGTCTTTGAGACGTACGGCCTACATACCTGGCATCAGACTGGCACTGAAATTCATATACCACATCACTCGTTTGTGTGAAAGGCAGAGTGTCCTTTTGGCTTGACGGCAGCATCCTGTTAGTGGCCAATAGCACTCGTGCTGGGGGCAAGAATAGCTATCCTTAACAAGCATGACTATATCAACAAAATGCGCGCCATTCCTAATAACAGGTCCAAATTCGTATTGTAGTGCTGCAGCACTATATCATAGTGATCTAGACCCACCACCATTGTGTGAATCAGCATTCATTAAGTTTATGAACATGGCAACTCATGCAGTTGAGTTCAGTTTTAACAACACCATGTTTGCCCAAATAGATGGTGTTGCCATGGGATCCCCTCTAGGCCCAGCTCCTGCAAAACATCTTTGTTGGCTTCCACGAGAAACGTGTCTTCGATGGAATGACACCTAATCTCCTGCCCCTGGCATATTTCCGATATGTGGATGATACATTCACTATGTTTAAATGCACAGCTGCATGTAGTAACTTCCATACATGTCTTCATGGGCTCCATCCTGCGCTCAAATTCACCTTTGAAATGGAGCAGTCAAATGGACTCCCCTTCCTTGACATACTAGTTGAGAAATTTGGCGGGGTTTCTCTACCACCTTCTACCTCAAGCCGACATTCACTGATCAATATACGCGTTGGGATTCTTACAGTTCCACACACTATAAGATTGGTCTTATTGGCAACCTTGTAAATAGGGCCCAAGCCATTTGCTCACTATGAAAGCTTGATGCTGAAATAGGGCGTGTCAAAGGCATCCTGCAGAATAATGGCTACTCTGATCAGATCATTTTGCGCAGCATATCACGCAGACGCATGATTGGGCCGTCACTTTCAGCCCTGAAAATTGCCCGGTCTACCTCAGATTACCCTGGAAGGGCAAGTTATCTCAAAAATTTGAGCAACAGTTGAAGCTAGCTGTTTCAGGCTGCTGCTATGCAGTAGCAACACAAGAGGTATTGGCCACTAACAGGATGCTGCTGTCAAGTCAAAAAGACATTGGCTTTGATAATGTGTTACAAAAGGAAATAAAACATAGAAACTGGCCATTCAGCCTGACTGTGTTCACCCTGCACGAAGGCTAATAGTTCTAGTCATATTTACCTGCCCTCTTCCCATTCACAGCTTCTATGCTAGTGTAGTAACTGGACTTGTAATGCAGAGGATGTGAGGTTGAGAGTTAGAATTCGCTTCAAGCAAGATCTGGAAATAAAAAGCTGGCACATCAATAAAAGTGACCACAAGGATGTCAGATTGTCGAGATTCATGTCCTTTTGGGAAGGAAGCCTGCTTTCCTTACCCAGCCTGGGTCTCTATGTGACTCCAGTCCCACACCAACCTGGCTGACAGTTAACTCCACCCGAAAATGGCCTGGCCGGTTACCCAGTCAGGGTAACTAGGGATGGGCAATGAATGCCTGCCTTGCCACAGGCTGAGAATGTACAAGTTAAATAAATTCAAGTACTTGCATGCAGTAACATGAAGTGAAATATGTGCAAACTTTACACTTATTTGAGTTGTTGAGTTTCTGACCACCACCCCCTTCCCCCTCCCCCTTCCCTTCCTCCTCCCCTTCCCCCTTCCCCCTCCTCCCCCTCCATTTGGTTCCCATCTCTGGTTTGGGACCATCCCCACCCCCTGCCCTGCGCTGCAGCCTCCAGCACCACCCTGTGGCCGGACAGCTCTACATCACCATGCTGAGCGAGAAACGGCTAGACTCTTGAGAAACTCTTGGAGCAGAGAGCAGGAGGCAGGTTGAGGTGAGGGGCACCGGGTGGGGGGGGGTGTTGGTGAGATTGCAAGGCGCAGTTGGAATGTATAGATTTTGGAGCGGCCTTTGGGCAGCAGGGAGAGAGAGGCAGCAGGGAAAGAATTCCAAGAGATGGATCAGTTCGGCGTGGGGTCAAGGATTTCCCGAGCCAGTGTACCCATTGACGCATGTAATCAGGGTATGAAGCCAATGTCCAGCTAAGACATTGAGGAATGTCGAGTGAAATATGTTGTATACATTTTTTTTTATTCTTTCATGGGGTGTGAGAGTTGCTGTGGTCAGCATTTGCTGCTCATCCCTAATTGCCCTTGAACTGAGTGGCTTGCCACATCATTTCAGAGGGCAGTTCAGAGGCAACCACTTTACTGTGGGTCTGGAGTCACATGTAGGCCAGACCAGGTAAGGGAGGCAGATTTCCTTCCCTAAAGGACATTAGTGAACCAGATGGGTTTTTACAACAATCAATGATAGTTTCCTGGTCATCATTACTGAGACTAGCTTTATATTCCAGATTTTATTTACTGAATTTAAATTTTATGATGAAGGCTTCTTGTCTACAAGACTAAAAACAAAATACTGCAGATGCTGGAGATCTGAAATCAAAACCGAAAGTGCTGGAAAAATGCAGCAGGCCAGGCAATGTCTGTGGAGAGTGAAACAGAGTTAACGTTTCATGTTCAAAGTAGAGTCAGATTGAACCGGAAACGTTAGTCCTGTTCCCCTCACCACAGATGCTGAGTTTTTCCGGCACTTTCTGCTTTCATTTCTTGTATACAAACATTGGGGAATCCTAACTGACAGTAGACAAAGTAATTGTGTTCGCTCTTCAACGCCCGTGTAACAATCCCTGCTTTTGAATCTTTTCTAGCTTATTGTTATGACCATAAGACCATAAGACATAGGAGCAGAAATTAGGCCGTTCGGCCCATTGAGTCTGCCCCGCCTTTCAATCTTGGCTGATAAGTTTCTCAACCACATTCTGCCGCCTTCTCCCTGTAACCTTTGATCCCCTTACCAATCAAGAACCTATTTATCTCGGTCTTAAATACACTCAATGACCTGGCCTCCACAGCCTTCTGTGGCAATGAATTCCATAGATTCACCACTCTCTGGCTAAAGAAGTTTCTCCTCATCTCTGTTCTAAAAGGTCTTTCTTTAGTCTGAGGCTGTGCCCTCGGGTCCTAGTCTCTCCTACTAATGGAAACATCTTCCCCACGTCCACTCTATCCAGGCCTTTCAGTATTCTGTAAGTTTCAATCAGACCCCTCCTCATCCTTCTAAACTCCAGCAAGGAAAGACCCAGAGTCCTCAAACGTTCCTCATATGTTAAGCCTTTTATTGCTGGGATCGTTCTCGTGAACCTCCTCTGGACCGTCTCCAGGGCCAGCACATCCTTCCTGAGATACTGGGCCCAAAATTGCTCACAATATTCTAAATGTGGTCTGACCAGAGCCTTATAAAGCCTCAGCAGCACATCCCTGCTTTTATATTCTAGTCCTCTCAAAATAAACGCCAACATTGCATTTAACTTCCTAACTACCGACTCAACCTGCAAGTTAACCTTAAGAGAATCCTGGACTAGGACTCCCAAGTCCCTTTGCATTCCAGATTTCTGAATTATCTCCCCATTTAGAAAATAGCCTATGCCTCTATTCTTCCTACCATAGTGCATGACCTCACAATTCCCCACGTTGTATTCCATTTGCCACTTCTTTGCCCATTCTACTAACCTGTCCAAATCCTTCTGCAGCCTCCCCGCCTCCTCAATACTACCTGTCCCTCCACCTATCTTTGTATCATCTGCAAACTTGGACAGGATGCCCTCAGTTCCTTCATCTAGATCATTAATGTATAAAGTGAAAGGTTGTGGTCCCAACACTGACCCCTGCGGAACTCCACTAGTCACCGGCCGCCATCCTGAGAAGGACCTCCTTATCCCCACTCTCTGCCTCCTGCCAGACAGCCAATCTTCTATCCATGCTAGTACCTTGCCTCTAACGCCATGGGCTCTTATCTTACTGAGCAGCCTCCTGTGCGGCACCTTGTCAAAGGCCTTCTGGAAGTCCAAGTAGATAACATCCATTGGCTCTCCTTTGTCTAACCTACTCGTTACCTCCTCAAAGAATTCTAACAGATTTGTCAGGCATGACCTCCCCTTGATGAAACTTTGACTTTGCCCTATTTTACCATGCACTTCCACGTATTCTGAAATCTCATCCTTAATAATGGACTCTAAACTCTTACCAACGACCGAGGTCAGGCTAATCGGCCTGTAATTTCCTGTCTTTTGCCTCACTCCCTTCTTAAACGGGGGGGTTACATTAGTGATTTTCCAGTCCTCTGGGACCTTCCCTGACTCCAGCGATTCCTGAAAGATCACCACTAACGCCTCCACTATCTCTTCAGCTATCTCCATCAGAACTCTGGGGTGTAATCCATCTGGTCCAGGTGATTTATCCACCTTCAGACCTTTCAGTTTTCCTAGCACCTTCTCCTTGGTAATGGCCACCATACTCACCTCTGACCCCCCGACTCTCTTGAACTTTGGGGACGTTACTCGTGTCTTCCACCGTGAAGACTGACGCAAAGTACCTATTCAGTTCCTCCGTCATTTCTTTGTTCCCCACTACTACTTCTCCAGCGTCATTTTCCAGCGGCCCAATATCCACTTTTGCCTCTCTCTTATCCTTTATATATCTAAAAAAACTCTTGCAATCTTCTTTTATATTACTGGCTAGTTTACCCTCATATTTAATCTTCTCCCTCCTTATTTCTTTTTTAGTTGTCCTCTGTTGGTGTTTGTAGGCTTCCCAATCCCCTGGTTTCCCACTGCTCTTCGCCACATTGTATGCTTTCTCTTTAGCTTTTATGCTGTCCCTGGTTTCCCTTGTCAGCCATGGTTGCCTTGTCCTCCCTTTAGTATGCTTCTTCTTCCTAGGGATGAATTTTTGCTGTGTCTCCCAAATTATTCCCAGAAACTCCTGCCATTGCTGGTTCCACTGTCTTTCCTGCTAGGCTCATATCCCAGTCAATTCTGGCCAGCTCCTCCATCATGCCTCTGTAGTTGCCTTTATTCAACTGTAATACCGGTACATCTGATTCCAGCTTTTTCCTCTCAAATTGCAGGGTAAATTCTATCATATTATGGTCACTTCCTCCTAAGGGTTCCTTCATCTTAAGCTCCCTTATCAAATCTGCCTCATTACACATCACTAAATCTAGAATTGCCTGTTCCCTAGTGGGCTCCAACACAAGCTGCTCCAAAAAGCCATCTCATAGACATTCCACAAATTCCTTTTCTTGGGATCCACTACCAACCTGATTTTCCCAGTCTACCTGCATATTGAAATCATCCGTGATCATCCTGACCTTGCCTTTCTTACACACCTTTTCTAACTCCTGGTGTATCTTGTGCCCCACATCCTGACTACTGTTCGGAGGCTTGTACATAACTCCCATTATGGTTTTTTTACCTTTGCGGTTCCTCAACTCTACGCACACAGATTCTACATCATCTGACCCTACGTCGTTTCTTGCTATCGATTTAATTTCATTTCTTACTAACAAAGCAACCCCACCCCCTCTGCCAACCTGCCTATCTTTTCGATAGGATGTATATCCTTGGATATTTAGCTCCCGGTCCTGATCCTCTTGCAGCCATGTCTTATGGCTCTACCGCACTATGTTTTCACGTTCAAACAAGCAAATTTCACAAAATTTCTGCAGAACTTTTAGAAGCTGCCGGAATGAAGGTCATTTTCCCTCAGTCCTCCCTTACCCCCACAGGGCAGCAAATCCTCTCCTCTATCCTCCCACCTCCCTCCGCCCCTACGAGGCAGAGGTCCAACCACAAGTCCTTCATTACCTGCCTCGCTGATAGGTTTCGAGATATTAAATTGCTGTCTGGTCTACCCGGCAGCCATTGGACAAACGTTCCCCCTCCCAAAGTTCAGGTCAAGGTTGAGGGAAGGCAAATTGGGGGTCAGCTACAACTGATCTGGAGCTTTTTTTGACAGAGAAAGAGAGAGAGAGCACCCGTTCACAGAGCAAGAGCTGATCGTTCTACACAGAGCGGCATTTTAACTGTGGTGCTCCATTCCCAACAGTGGATCAGGAAGTGGGCGTCTCTTCCACTCTGCTGCTTTTTCCCATTTCCCACGCGGTTACAACTAGAACTTAAAGTGTTGGCGGTGCACACGGGGGACACGTGTGATCACACGGCGAAGGAAGCTGTTCACTGGTGAAACCCGCCATCAGCTGACAATGCTGCAGCCACGGGCTATAAAAGGGTCAAACAGGGAAGCTCTGTATCACGGCCAAAATCTTTCTGCCCAACTCCATTTCCATTAACTTTAGACTGATTGAGAACACAAAGGGTGTTTTTCAAACTTAAATTGCACTTGTAGCTATTTCACATGACGTTGGTTTCACTCTATTCGTGTGTGGATCAACATTATTTGTTAAGATTCGCTTAATCAGAGGGCTAAATGTTTTGGCGTGCCTCATGGTTGGCGCACATTGATGGTTACAGGGGAGTTAGGGACACTTGCTTTATCGCAGGAGAAACAATGATGTGTTTTCACATTCGTCCTTTATTGTATTCTGGGATCAGTATAAATGACCATGAAGGTGCCAAATTGTCAAAACTGGTTCATCATAGGCTCTTTAAGTAAGGAAACCTGCCATCCTTAAACAATCTGGGATTATATGTGACTCCCTTCCCACACCATTGCGGTTAACTCTTAACTGTCCATTGGCCTTAGGGATGAGCAATAAACACCAACCCCGCCAGTGCTGCCGACATCCCAAGAGGAGAGGATGTTAAGAAGCAACCCGGTAAGTGTGGGTATGGAGTCACATGTAGGCCAGACAGGATCATGGAAGAGCAAATTCCCTTCCGTAGGTTCCTTCATTTACAATGCAACAGCTGTTTATTTTAACTGTTCCCAGATGTATTGATGTCAGTTTTAAAGCTTGCAAGGATGGGATGTGAGGCCATGACTGTTCAGTTCCTAGTCCTGATCCAACCCCGCCGCCACATCACAGCGACGGGCCTGAAGTTTTCGGGCGTCGGGTGAGCACGAATCAGCGGGCCCAGTCCTGGGCCCGGGAGCAGACGGGGGAAAATGGGGACCCCAACCGCGATCGGGCCCCCAGCCACGGTTTCACTCTAGCTGGCCCATCAACGACCAGCCGACGTGAAACGGGCGCCGAGAAAGGGAGTGGGAAGAGGGCGGGCACCTCCAAGAGAGATCCCTGAAGTGCAGACAGCTGCCCCAGGGAAGCTCCAGGCCCCCACAGAATAAACGGAACGACAAAAATGCTACCAAATATTGTCCATGCAGCACCGTCAAGCACCTGAAAGCGTCGCTTGTAATTAAAAAAATATAGAGTCCCCAGACGTCTCTTTGTATTTTGTTTCCCCGCGGAGATTTCATCCCATCCTGGAGACCTGATTAAAAAACGTAAAGGCTGCCCAGGCCGATGGGCCTATCCGCTGACCTTACAATTGGACAGGCCGCGAGAATTTGCTTTCAATTGCCTCCCTGATGGGCTTAATTGCCCACTTAACTGTCGGCTGGCGCACTTCAGACCACCGAGCGGGCCTGCCGAGCGAGGTATAGCGGCCGGATGGGTCGGGCACGCTCTCTCCCTCCTGCCCACGAGACATAAAATTCTGACCATGATGGACATCAGTGTCACCCCCCACCCCCATCCCCCTCCCCCATCCCCCGGGTTTGTGCTGAGATGATCCCGTTTGGGGGGGTGGGATCCTGCCTGTAGTCTTTGGGATGTCAACTATCCATAAGTGGACGGGAGTGTGATTGGGCCGAAGACGAGTACACTTCTGAACAGTGGAGCAATCTAGGGTTAGGGGTACGGGGATATAGCAAGGCAGTGGAACTGATTGGTTGCTCTACAGAGAGATGGCATGGACGGGGGTGTAGTTGTGGTAATCCAGAGGCCTAGGCTAATGTTCTGGGGATAAGGGTTTTGTATTTAAATTCAATTAATAGATCTATCATTATAAAGCTACTCTCAGTGATAGTGACCATAAAACCATTGTCGACTGACATTAAAAACATATGACTTAAAAACATATGTTACGAACATATGACTTAGGAGCAGGAGTTGGCCACTCAGCCCCTCGAGCCTGCTCTGCCATTCAATAAGATCATGGCTGATCTGACTGTAACCCCATCTCCACATTCCCACCTACCCCTGATAACCTTTCACCCCTTGCTTATCAAGAATCTACCTAGCTCTGCCTTAAAAATGCTCAATGACTCTGCTTCCACTGCCTCTTGAGGAACAGAGTTCCAAAGACTCTCAATCCTCTGAGAGAAAACATTTTTCCTCATCTCTGTCTTAAGTGAGCAGCCCCTTATTTTTAAACAGTGACCCCTAGCTCTAGAAAATCTGCCATCCTTACCTGGTCTGGCCTAGATGTGACTCCAGACCCACAGTAATGTGGTTAATGCTCAACTGCCCCTTGAAATGGTGTGGCAAGTCACTCAGTTTAAGGGCAATTAGGGATGGGCAACAAATGCTGCCCTTGCCAGCGATGCCCACATCCCATGAAAGAATCATTTTTAAAATGGACAGAATGGTCTCCTTCCAAGCCATTGTGACTCTGTGACGCTATGATGCCTATAGAAAAGGCCACCAAGAATAGCAGAGGCGAGATATATCCAGAAGCAATAATTGGTTGACAAGAGTCTTGAATTCTAAAAGCCACAATGATATCAGGAAAGAAAGTGAGGTGAGAAAAAATGAGTTCAAGTTGGAGACAGAGTAATAAGTCTTGATTTAACACAGTGAGAACGTAGGGAGGAGGAATAATGTGTTGGGTGAGATAATTAGGGCTAAGGAGAGCAATGGAAAACAAGCTTCAGATTCAGAGCAGTCTCACATCGTACCTTTCTTCCTTGGAATTTGAAAGCCTCATCAAGCACAGGAAGACAAGAGGCTGAGGAGTGCGGGGTCTCCCATGGAGTTTGTCGGTTATGAGCTAGAGTAAGAGGAAGAGTGCACAGGTCAAATGGAGATATAGGGTATGTAGAGACTGATTAAGTGTTGATCCTGCTTCAGACACAGTGCATTCCATTAAGGTTTAGGCTTCACTTTGGGGATTATAGCTAGAAGGTTATGATAATATGGTTAGATAAAGCATGTGGAGTCTATGTGCTAGTACTGTTGGGCTGAATGGCCTGCTTTTGCTCTATATAATTCAGTAACGTGTGCCTTTAATGAACCAGAGTAGAATTTCCTGTTGGTGGAGTTAATGTCAATGTTTAATATGTCTGAGCTACATGACTAATATTTATCACAGCATTAATGGTTAACAATTGCTGCTCTCTGATGTCTGATATCTTGACTGTGGTCCTTCCAGCAATGGTTCATTCCTCTCTCTCCCACCTCTCTCTCTCTCTCTCTCTCTCTTCACCTCCCGGACTGCTGTCTCTGACCCACGTTCCCTCATTTTGTTTTTCCAGGCTGTTTGCCACCAAGTGCAGCGGCTGCGCCAAGGCGATTGGCCCCACCCAGTTCATCATGCGGGTGCTGGGCAGCGTGTACCACGTCGAGTGCTTCAGCTGCTGTGAGTGCGAGCGCCACCTGCAGCGGGGTGATGAGTTTGTGCTGAAGGAGGGCCAGCTCCTCTGCCGCAGTGACTACGAGAAAGAGAGGGAAATGTTGAGTGGGATCAGCCCCACCCCAACCAACTCAGGTAACCAGAGCAGGGCTACAGTCCTGCACAGATCAGTGTTATTCAGAACCTAACGCCTGGTGAATAATAATAATAATGTATAATAATTCTATATTACCTGGAGCGCGGGAGTTATCCCCAGTCTCCTGGCCAATATTTATCCCTCAACCTACATCGCTAAAATAAATTGTGTGGTCATTAACACATTGCTGTTTGTGGGATCTTGCTGTGTGCAAACTGGCGACTGTGTTTACCTACATTACCACAGTGATTACACTTCCAAATTGCCTGTAAAAGTCTTTGGGTGCACCCTGAGGTTGTGAAAGATGCCAAGCTATTCAACTTGGATAATAAAAGCAAAATACTGCAGTTGCCGGAGACCTGACATAAAACCAGAAAGCCCCTGGAGAAAACTCAGCAGGTCTGGCAGCCTCTGTGGAGAGAGAAACAGAGTTAACATTTCGAGCCCATACGACCAATCTTCAGAGTCCTGGGTTTTTCCAGCATTTTCTATTTTTATTCCACTCGGATCTTGTGTAAGTTTAACATTGCAAAAAAAAACCATTAATAACCAAGAATTCAGTTAATCTTTTAATCACCTGACCCAGAGGTTCCCAAATTGTGGACGTGATGCCCCATGTGGTGGTGGGCCGAGATTTGGGGTCATGAGCCAACAGGCAGCAATGCAGTTCAAATTGTGTTTTGACAGCTGCGAGGCCCCTTTAAATGTTTGTTTTTTTTCTCCATTAGTGGGCGTGGCTTAATTGTCCGATCAATGAGGCCCAATCACTGCTACGACCATGCTTGTTGAAAGGTGGCTCTTCGCAGTTTTAAACCCCGACCCATCACCCCAACTCAACCCACCCCATTCAACAACTCCCACTCCCCCCCTCTTTCACTCAACAACTCTTTCCCCCACCCACTCAACAAACCTCTAATCCTCTCCCTGCCGCTCAATTTTCACCGTGGAGCCAAATGAAGTCTGAGGCATTAAAATGAGGTCACTTCATGCACTGACCTAATCTGTTGCGATATCGCTTTAGGAGAGGATATTCTAATGAGTAAGTATAGCCAGGATGTAAACCATGTGACCAGCAGACATTGTACAGAGGAGCCTGCATTATAGCTAGCAGCATGTGAGGTGAAGAAATTACAGTTGCACTTTCTTGTTAACAATAGCTGTTGAATCTTTACAGTAAATCTGCCTGCTGAGTAATCCTGTACTATATCTCCAAATAAACCAAATCTACACTTACCAGTCCTGTGTGCGATTGGTAAATTTGTATTAAACAAACATAGAAATACAACATAATCTACTTGTGCTGCCATTTTTAATGACCTGTATACCCGCTGACCATGTGTCCTCTCTTTAATCCATTCAATACATTGTAGCATTAGGTAGAATTGTTTTCTCCCTTCTTATGTCAGTCTCTGAATGCAGCCCAGGGTTCATCCCAGGGAAATGCAGGATCGGTGAGCTTAGCTTTTGATTTTAACACCGTGAGGTTGCAGGGCAGAGGAAGCGATGAGGTGAAAAAGAGAGGCTTGCGTTTACATAGCACCTTTCACAATCTCAGCTTTACAGTCAATGAAGATAATCTTTGATGTGAGGTAGCAAACAAGGCAGCCAATTTGCACACAGCAAAGTCCCTCAAAAAGCAATGTGCTTATGTCTAGATCATTGTTAAGTTGGTTGAGGGATAAATATTGACCAGGACACCATCCTTCCTACAATTCTAGGGGATCATTTGGATCTACTTGTGAGGGCCATCAGAGCCTTAGTTTAATGTGTCATCTGAAAGACAGCTCCTCCAACAGTACAGCACTGCCTCAGTACTGCGCAGTACAGCCTGGACTTTTGTGCTGAAGCCTTTGGCATGGGGCATGAACCCACGATCGTCAGACAGCGAGGTGAGAGTGCAACTCACTGGGCCACTTTTGAGAGTGTTAAAACTGAAAATGAGCAAAAACAAAAGTTCATTAGAGTGATGACCATAGTGTTGCTAAAGTAGAGAGAGGGGGGGACAGAGCTGAGATGGAGAGAGGGGCTGGAGACCACTGACGAGAGAGGAGACACTTTTTCTTGTACTTATCTCGGATTGTGAGAGAGGTGCTGGGTCATCCCTCTGAATATTGGAGTTATATTAAAGCCGTGGACAGATTTCAGCCTTTCAGATAGTCCGGGGAAGCGTAGAGATGAGCCAGGAGCAGTAGCAAGGTTTAAAAAGAATAATTCACAGGTCGGAGAGGTCATGAATAGTCTTCATCAATCTGTCAGATGTTCAGGGACAAATGAGGCCACCACCCAACCAGAGCGAGTGAAACCTGCCCTCCCATGCCCCAGGCAACAGAAGGAGTCCGAGTTATTCATCACAGCCCGTTATTCAAAAACATGTGAGGGTTGACTCTTCTGAAACACAGTGACCACAGCAGCACGCAAAATGATTATGAGAACTGGAAGCATTAGAGACCTTCAATTGTTGTCTTTTGAACACAATTCAAACCTTCAAACAGAGAAAGAAAGAGCAGTAAGACTTCTGGGAAGGCCACCCACATTCGACCCACCATAAACTTGAGGTCATCCAAAACCCTGCTGCCTATGACCTTTCTCTCACCAAGTCCCATTCCCCTGTCAACCCTGTGCTCACTGGCCTACACTGGTTCCCAGCTGAGCAACACATTGCTTTTAAAATTCTCACCCTTGTTTTCAAATCCCTCCTTGGCCTCACCCCTCCCTATCCCTGTAAGCTCCTCCAGCCCCACAATCCTCCGAGATATCTGCGCTTCCCCAATTCCAGCCTCCTGAACATCCCCGATTTTAATTACCCTATCATTGGGTGACTGTGCTTTCAGCTACCTGGGCCCTAAGCTCTGGCATTCCCTCCCTAAACCTCACATACTCTCTGACTCTCTCTCTTCTTTTTCACCTGCCTCTTTGTCCAAGCTTTTGGGCATGTGACCTAATAATGCCTTATGTGTCTTGGTGTCAAATATTTCTTTATAACGCTCCAGGGATGTTTTAATAAGCTCAAAATACTGTATAAATACAAGTTGTTGTTAAGGACAGTTTTGCTTTAAAGTAACAGGCAGCTGTCTGAGCCCAGTGGGATGACCTACGATTGAGTCTCTCCTTGCCTCTTAAAGTAGCTGTCAACCAATAGCCAGCCACATAAAACCCAGCACGTCAGGGAAAGGAAAGATTCCTGGCTCATCTCAATCGTTCCTCACACTATCCCTGAAAGGCTGAAATTTGTCCACAACTTGAAAATAACTCCAGTGTTCAGAGGGATGGCCCAGCACCTCTCTCACAACCCAAGATAGGCACAGGAAAAAGCGTCTCCTCTCTCGTGAGTGGTCCCTAACCCCTGTCTCCACAGCGTCAGGGTTTCCCAAGGCGCTTTACACCCAGTGAAGTACTTCTGAAGCGCAGTCACTGTTGAGATGTAGGAAATACAGCGGCCAATTTGAACACAGCAAGATCCCATAAAAAAGCCATGTGATGAATGACCTGATGATCTCTTTTAGTGATGTTGGTTGAGGAACCTGGTAGAATTCGCCTTTTTCTTCTCTGTAACAGTGCATAGGGAAATTATATACCTACTTTAGAGTGCTCATCATCTCATCTGAAAGACAGCACCTCTGACAGTCCGGCACTCCCTCAGTGCTGCACTGGAATGTCTACAAATTGTCCTTAAGTCAGAAATGAATGACAAAGGAGTCCATTCCCAATCACCAACCAGTAACCTGAATTCTTCAAGCAAATTACCAGTTGTATAGAGAAAGGGTACAGAGTAAGTGTTTTATAATTGGGCTTCACAAAAGACATTGGATAAAGTGACACACGAAAGTCTTGGGTAAATTCCACTATATTTATATATAAATGATAAAACTCACAGTGAAGTCAGAAATAAGTTGGAAATAAGTTGGAAATAAATAACTGGGAAACCCACCTCGATGCCAGCCATTTGCCTTATAATGAGGGCGGGTCAGATGGAGAAGGGGTGGGTGGCCAATTCCCTCTCCGACAGCAGGTCGCTCTTTAAAATAACTCTAGGAGGCCGTGTGCTTCCATTTTAACATTACATTCATTATTAACAGCTGCAGACCAGTTTTCCACGGTATTAAGAAACCCGGCAGCTTGAATCGTGATGTGAAAGGCCACAGCAATCAGGAAAATGCTTTTGCAGCACTGCTTGTGGGCCAAGGGCAGCAGGATGGTTCCACCTGGTCCAACAAGCTAACCTGTAAACCCCACCACGATCTGTCCAGCTCCCTTCTGACCATAGATCCTCAGCAATCCAGCCCGGAGCTGCAGACTTACCCACCCAACAGCCTGACACCCTACCACCTGGCTGGCTGCGGACAGGAAACAGAGAATTTTTCGGCCCCTCCATCGAACAAACCCCTTCTCATCTCCCTGTTAATATCATGGCCATAAACTCAGCAGCTTAAAAGAAGTGTCTTGACACATGGAATATTATTGCCTCACCACCACTCAACGGCTACTGAAGGCACAACGTTCAAGAAGGAATTTGGTAAAATGTTAACGGAAATGGGGAAAAGGGCAGGGAAATCTGATTTCTGTCGACAGGTCCAGTTAGAGTTGGCACTGGCACAAGTTGTCTTTTGTGCTGCATTTTTATTACACCAGAGTGCATATTGGCTAAGGGCTGAATTGGACTTAGCTGTGATACCTCCCATGGTTGCTACTCACTGCTACGCTCACAGTGAAATGGGAGACTTCGGTGCCGCAGTGAGGGAGCACTGCACTGTCAGATGTGCCAACTTCCAGCGGAGACGTTAAACCAAGGCCCCTCCTGCATTGTCTGGCGGGCATCACAGAAGAAGAGCTGGAGAGTTTGCCTGATGTCCAGGTCAACACTCCTCCCTCAGCCAATGCCACTAAAAACAAAAGACCTGGTCATGCGGTCACTATATGTGGGATCTTGCTGTGTGCAATCTGGCTGGCAGGTTCGCCTATGTAACAGTAACCTACTCAATGTTTGGCTATTGAACCCCAGTGAAGGGCCTTTATCATTTTCCTACACTACAGGTGCAAGTTACTGCTAAAAACACTTTGGAAATTACTGTGGATGTGATAAAAACAATATAAATAGACATTCATTCCTTGGAGTTAATGTAAAGGGCATTTTGTTGTCTCATTGCTCCCTTTGTGTTTCCTGACAGTGAAAAGCGAAGACGAGGAAGCTGAACAACTTGGGCAGGCGCAGGGCAAGGGCAGCAACGAGGGCAAGGACCACAAGAGGTCCAAACGCCCGCGGACGATACTCACCACCCAGCAGAGACGGGCCTTCAAGGCTTCCTTTGAGGTGTCGTCCAAGCCTTGCAGGAAGGTACGAGAGAGGGCGGAGGGGCGCTGAGGCACATTGAGGTGCCCACCCTAACAGAAGGGAAGACAGACGCTCCTGGGTCTGTGCCCAGGAGCCCTAGGCGTTGGTTGGCGTGAGCGCCCGGCCCCCCAATTTTCAAATATCTGCCATGCCCTGGGTGCAGGCCCAAGAGAGTCTGCACTGGAATTCTCAAAAGGAGATCAAGAACTTTCAAAGCCAGAACTGTACGATCGACAGAGGATAGCAGAACATCAGCAAGTTCAATAGAGATATGGATGTGGAGGGTGTGGCCTGGGGGTCCTGGGGTGTTTGGCAGTTTTTGGAACTGCACAGATAGCTGATCTTGCAGTCTTGTGCATTGCTGTGACGCCAACATCCTCATTGGACCCATGCTGTGCCCTGAGCTCATTGGTCTAATTAGTTTCTCCTTTATCTTTTCTGTGGTAGCCTCCATTTTTTAGTTTTATTGTCCTAATTTCATTTGCGATTTGGTTAGAGCGGAGTCCTCTTTGAAACGGTTCTGCTTGGGTAGTGTGTGGGAGAGACAGTGAGGCACTGACTGTTTCCTATCTATTAGGTAGGCTTTGCTCTCATTGAAGGGACTGTTTCCTGTGTTGATACAGCCTTATGTCCTGACCCTCCCAAAGTCACTGAGCAAAAATCCTGAAAAGTTTACGCCTGTATTATTTGTAGATAAAGAGGCACACTCTCTCCCCATAAAGACACCCCCCCCTACCACCGCACCCCATCCGCACCCCCCCGCCCCCCCCAAGGGATTAGTGCATCGGAATGTGGATGCTTAGGGACTCCCCCAAGTGTGTTTTCAGGACTACTGCTGGAGTTTAACCTGATCAAATAGCATAGCGATGTCCAGCCTTTGTCCAGCCAGGAATACGCTACCCATTTCCTCAAAGGTGTTACTGAAGGTGAGAGGAGTCCTGGCCTCCTGTGGCATGTCCTGGGCTGGTCAGTGAGTCATTAGCAGCGCTCTGGATCACTATGGCAAGGGCAAGGCCCTTGATGTCCAGTGCCAAGCATCCCTGAGTCAATTATAGAACACCATGCAGAGTGGCAGGCTAAAGCTATCGCCACCTGCCCTAACCAACATGCCTCTGGCCCAACCTCAGAGAAGCCTCCTTTACCTGGAGCAGACAGACGTAGATTCTTTACGACTGAGATTGGGGGTAGTTTTGTGCTGTGAGCCCACGCATATTAGAAATTGGGTTTTGACTGCCTCATTTCATGTAGGGGGCACCTGCATCCAACAGGCAGAGGAGATTTTTCCAAAGCTTTCTTTGGACAATGCACAGTTGGATCAAAGACGCCGACTTTGCCAACAACACTCTGCGTCACTGATGGAGCTGTCCCCAGGGCTATTCAGGAATGTTATCTTGTCGGGAAAATTAAATGCCATGGGGTTAAAGGGGACAGAGGCAGCACATACACAAAATGGGCTAAGGGACAGAAAGTAGTGGTGAACAGTTGTTTTTCAGGCTGGAGGGAAGTGGAGTTCCCCAGGGTTCAGTATTATAGTCCCTGCTGTTTTGATCTATATCAATGGCCTGGATGGGCATCATTTCACAGTTTGCAGGTGATATGAAAGTCGGGGAAATGTAGTAAACAGTGAGGGAGTTTAGTAACCAATTTCAGGGCAATGTAGACAAACTGGTGAAGTGGGCAGACAAATGGCAAATGAGGTTAATGCAGAGATGTGTGAAATGATTCATTCTGGTAACAAGAATGAGGACAGGCAATACAAACGAAATGGTACAATTTTAAAGGGGGGGTTGGCGCAATGACAGAGAGAGATGGGTGTCGTATATATACAAATCTTTGAAGGTGATGGGACAAGTTAAGAAGGCTGTTATATATACGTACGGGATCCTGAGCTTTATTAAGAGAGACGCAGAGTACAAAAGCAAGGAAGTTATGCTAAAACTTTAGTTCTGCCTCAACTGAAGTGTTGTGTTCAGTACCGGGCACCACCCTTTAGGAAGGATGTGAAGGCTTGAGAGAGGGTGCAGAAAAGATTCACAAAATGGTTCCGGGGATAAGGGACTTTAGTTAAGTGGAGAGCCTGCTGAAACTGGGACTGCTCTGCTTAGAGCAGAGAAGGTGAAGGGATTTGATAGAGGTGTTCAAAATCATGAGAGGCTTGATAGAGCAAATAAGGAGAAACTGTTTCAAGACAGAAAGTTGGGTAACAGGGCAAAAGAACAAGAGGTGATATATATCAGGAAGGTTTTTTTTAACACAGAGAGTTGTGGAGAGTTGAAGTGGATGGGGTGCCAACTAAACGCACTGCATTGTGTCTGAATGCTATCGAGCTCCATGAGTGATGTTGCAGCCACAGCCGGAAAGCGGACAGTATTCTTGCACGCTCACAATGCTCACACGTCAAGAGCAACCATTTGCGTGAGGTACAGGATAGCGTGAGAGCGCGTGGGGTTCAAGCCCAGCAAAGGGCCTTCAGATAGAGAGGGGAGATGGTGGGAGGATGAATCTCAGCCACAGCTTTGTTGATTTGTTTGGATTTGCTTTGCTCTAGGTGAGGGAGACACTAGCTGCAGAGACAGGCCTCACTGTCCGGGTTGTACAAGTTTGGTTTCAAAACCAAAGAGCCAAGGTGAGAGTCTTTTTCATTCTATCTCCTTTTCCCCAACTATTTGCTTAACTTACTTTTGGGGGAGGTGATGGTGACGTGGTGGTATTATCAATGCACTAGTATTCCAGAGACACAGGAAGAGGAGCGGAGATGTTTACCCTGATGTCCTGGACTATCAATCAGCGTAACTGAAAAGATAAATAGTTGGGCCATTCACCTTGTTGCCATTTGATCTCGCAGTGTGCAAACAGGCAGCTGTGTTTCCTACATCCCAACTGTGCTGCAAGAAGTGCCTTATTGGCTGTAAGCCCTTTGGGATGTCCTGAAAGGTGCTACGTAAATGCAAACCTGGCATCAATGAAGCTGTTTTTCAACCGAGGGGCTCTCTCCTGATGGTTGCCGCGCTGTTGCTGTCCTTCGGGGCAGCTTCCCAGTTTTCCGGCAGGCTTTTCAAAAGAAAGAGTGGGAGCCATGCTGCTGCCCTGAGGTCAGAAAGCAGGAGCAGGAGGAGCAGCAGCAGCAGCTCAGTGGAACTGGCACTGGCACTGACAGACTCCCCAGCTCCCACATTTTGAAGCCGATCGGTCAGGTCTGCAGCTCGGGCTGCTCAGGCTGGACCATCATCTCACTTGTGACATTGAATTCAATAAACATCTGGAATTAAAAGCCTGACGGTGACCATGAAACCATTGCCGATTGTTGCAAAAACCCATCTGGTTCACTAATGCCCTTTAGGGAAGGAAATCTGCCTCCCTTACCCGGTCTGGCCGACATGTGACTCCAGACCCACAGCAATGTGGCTGAACTCTTAAATGCCCTCTGAACAAGGGCAATTAGGGATGGGTAATAAATGTTGGCCTAGGCAGTGACGCCCGCATCCTGTAAATGAATTTTTAAAATTGGCACATGTGCCATAGGTTTCCAGCTCTTGCTCTTGTCTAATCTCTCTCCATGCTCTATTGTCTTCCATCACTGGTGATGTAGGCTGTATATTTACACACTTAACATTAACCCTTTATGTGACAGTCTCTAATTCACAGAATAAAAACGAATGGTCTACTGCACTCTGCATTTTTGCATCAAAGTCCGTAGGTCACATGTCAGGATGAGTTAAAGCCCCCCCAGAGGGTAGCTCTGTGTCCTCTGGTTGTAAGCTGCAGTTGAGAGAACTGTTGGTTTTCTTCTCTTTGTTTCGAAACCTCCAGATGAAGAAGCTAGCCCGAAGGCAACAGCAGCAACAGCAGCAGGAGCAAGAGCAGCTGAACTGTCAGCGGATGGGCACCCGGCGTAACTCGAATCGAGGGGCAAGGCAGCACAACGAGGACAGTGAAGGTGAGAAATGGCGTCGTCAGCAAACAAACTGGGGACCAAGGAACGGGGAGGTAAATGGAGGGGATGCAGAGGAGGTTTAATAGAATGGGTGACCCGGCTGTTAGGTGGAAGAGGCTGGAGAAACCGGGGTTGTTCTCTGCCCCCGAGGCCTGCAGAGGCTCAGTCATCAACTACATTCAAGGCTGAGGTCGATAGATTTCCATTTATTCAAAACATCCAGGGATACGGGTGGGGAGAAATGCTTTTTGAAGTAAAAGATCAACCATGATCTGATTGAATGGTAGAGCAGGCTCGAGCAGGTTGGGCCTATACTCATTGGAATTTCGAAGAGGAGAGAGATGATCTTATTGAAAACATATAAGATTCTGAGGGGCCTTGACAGGGTCAAGGTACTGGAGAGGGTGCTTCCTCTCATGGGGAATCTAGAACTAGGAGGCACAGTTTCAGAATAAGGGGGTGTCCCATTTAGGATGGAGATGAGGAGGAATTTCTTCTCTCAGAAGGTCGTTGGTCTTGGAAATTCTCTTCCCCTGAGAGCAATGGAATAAACTCAAGGCTGAGTTAGAATTCTGTGGCCCAGTTCCACCAGAGAAACAGTGTTATTTACCAGAATTAGTAATGACTGTCTCTCATTATTTTGCCAATGGATCTTTCCAGGCAGACCCAGATGACTCAGATTAGACAGGCATAGCTCCTAACTGAAGCAGGAAGGTCAGCAGAGTTGTTCAGGCAGGAGTTGTGGTTTCCTATCTTCTGAATGGAACCCTGCAAAACGAGGAGGGCAAGCAGTCCAATTATGATGGTTGTCATGACGACCGCAGGAGTGGTTGATGGAATTTTTGAGAAATTGGAAGTCCTGTGTGGATTTCTTCTCTCAGAGGGTTGTGAGTATTAGGAATCCTCCAGCCCAGAGAGTTGAGGAGGCTGAGTCATTGCGTCACACAAGGTGTCAGGCAATGACCATCTCCAACAAGAGAGAATCTAACCATCTCCCCTTGACATTCAATGGCATTACCATCACTGAATCCCCACATTAACACCTGGGGGGAGAGGTCACCAATGAACAGGAACCAAGTGAACCAGCCGTATAAATACTGTGGCTACAAGAGCGGGCCAGAGGCTGGGAATCCTGCATTGAGTAACTCGTCTCCTGACTCCCCAAAGTCTGTCCACAGGTACAAGGCACAAGTCAGGAATGTGATGGAATACTCTCTACTTGTCTGGATGAGTGCAGCTCCAACAACACTCAAGAAGCTTGACACTATCCAGGACAAAGCAGCCCCACTTGATTGGCACCCCATGCACAAACATTCACTCCCTCCACCACCGACACACAGTGGCCACAGTGTGTACCAACTACAAGATGCACAGACAATGAATGCTGGCTTTGCTTACATCCCAAGGACGAATAAAACTAAATTCAGGGTTGCAATAGATAAATCCTTGAACTAAAGGGGAGGAGGCAGCAAAGTGGAGCTGAGACCATGGCCAGATCAGCTGTGATCCTATTGAATGGTAGAACTGGCTTGAAGGGCCAAATGGCCTACTCCTGCTCTTATTTATGTCCGTACGTTCTGCTCATATTCTGAAATGGGAAAGAGTTTCATTCAAATAACAGATAGGTAATGGGCAATGCTACTCCTGATACCTTATACATTAATACCCATGGCCTATTGAAGCAGATATGGTGCTTTCATTATGCACGTGTTCACAATATTCATCCTGATCAGTGATAGACGTTGTCCTCTGTGACTATGGCTTATCTCGCCTATAAGGCTTCAACTTAATTAGCATCCCCTAAATCAGCTTTTTTATTTTAATTATGCGTTCATGGGATGTGGGCTTTGCTGCCTAGGTCAGTATTTATTGCCCATCTCTAATTGCTCTTGAGAAGGTGGTGGTGAGCTGCCTTCTTGAACCGCTGCAGTCCATGTGGTGTAGGTACACCCACGGTGCTGTTAGAGAGGGAGTTTCAGGATTTTGACCCAGCGACAGTGAAGGAACGGCGATATATTTCCAAATCAGGATGGTGGGTGACTTGGAAGGGAACTTGCTGTTAGTGGTGTTCCCATCCATCTGCTGCCCTTGTCCTTCCAGGTTGCAGAGGTCGTGGGTTTGAAAGGTGCTGTCGAAGGAGCCCTGGTGAGTTGCTGCAGTGCATCTGCACCCTGCTGACACTGTGCATCGATGGCGGAGGGAGTGAATGTTTGAGGTGGCAGATGGGGTGCCAATCAACTCACTGAATGTAAGTGAGTTTGGGTTCCACCAGGGCCATCCAGCTCCTGACTTCATCAGAGCTTGGTCCAAACATGGACAAAGTAGCTGAACTCAAGAGATGAGAGTGACTACCCTCGGCCTCAAGGCAGTATTTGACCGAGTGTGGCATCAAGGAGCCCTAGCAAAACTGGAGTCAATGAGAATCGGGGCGAAACTCTCTGCTGGTTGAAGTCATACCTAGCACAAAGGAATTTGGTTGTGTTTGTTGGAGGTCAGTAATCTCAGCTCCAGGACATCACTGCAGGAACTCCTCAGGGTAGTGTCCTAGACCCAACCATTTTAAAGCATTGCTACCCTCCCTGCCAGTAACAAAATTATTGTTTCAAATTCACACCAAATATATGATTAGACCCATTTCAGGAACAAGATGTGGGTTAGCGGCAGTGTCAGATCGGTGGACAATGCCCAGTACTTCAAAGAAATCATCACAGGCCTGAGATTAAACCTGGGACTTCACTCATCGATGTGGCTGAGTATTGTGTCAGGAAAGGCCCATCATCACCTTCTCAAGGCAGCCTGGGGAATTGGGGGACTCTCATTCACACCCCCGGAGCAAGTAATCAGACCGCAGAGCATTCACCATTAGCAAAACCTTGGATCTGTGCAGAGGGAGCAATCACTTTGGGGCAGATTCCAGTTGAGGGAGTATCAGGTGTGCTAGACAATGAGCTGACCTCAACAACAACAACAACTACTTGCATTTATGTAGAACTTTTAACAGCATCCTGAGGCAACGTCACAGAATCAGACAGAAATTAGATACTGTCCGACTGAGGAGATAGTAGCACATGTGACCAAAATCTTCATCACACAGGTAAGTTTAAAGGTGTGTCTTAAAGGTAGGGTTGACAACTGTGATTAAATGTATTCCTGGGACTTCATCACATGACTTGCTCCCACCCTCTATCCATTAGTCAGCCAATACATCCATCCTTGTGACGCACTGTCTTCCTACACCAACTGGAAAGCAAAAATACTCATTTCCCAATTGGATGATGTTTGTCAGCCAAACAGCCTTTTCTCCCATTTTCAATATTGTTATATCTGGTAAAGAGAAATGTTCAAAGAAAATGACAAACTAACATTCTTTTTTAATGTCCCGATGATTTTGTTCTCCAGGGTTGCACACAGCAGTGTCCTGGAGATTGATCTTTAATTCCTGGAGACTCCAGGCCAATCCCTGGGGGGTTATCAATCCCAGTTAAAACAGGACAGAGGGAATTCCAGAGTTTTGGGCCTAGGTGGCCGAAGGTACAGCTACTGATGATGGTCTCAGCTCTCATAGCTGTACCTCTGATAACAATGATTGCAGCCAGACAGGTCCATCCATTCCAGGGTAGACTTCCTGTTTGTGTCCCGTGTGTTCACAGTCAGATCCACTGACGTCAAGCCAGTGTTCTTCTCTGACCACTGCCTCCTACTGACCGACTGTCACATAAAGGAAGACCAGAGGGCTGGCAGGGGGGCATGGAAGCTGAATATGCAACTGCTGACCCCAGAGAACATTGAGGAACTCAAGAGGGATTACAAAGGTTAGACAACCGTGAAACCCCTCTTTGAGTCACTGACACACTGGTGGGAAGCGATCAAGGGAAACATCAAGAGGTTTTTCATCCTCAAAGGCACCCAGAAAGCTAGAAAGGAACAGAGGAAAATGTCCCGACTTCAGAAAAACATGCAGAATCTGCTCTGGCTGCAGTCGATTGGGGTCGATATCAAGGAGGAACTCCAAGAGGTGAAGAGCCAGCAAGCCTCCCTCTTTGCCTCGGAGGCCTCCAAGATCATCTTCCGTTCCAGAGTCCGCTCCGTGGAGCAGGATGAGACGTGCTCACGTTTCTTCTTCCAAAAGGTACACAGAGAGAGCTCTGTGATCAGCAGCCTGAAGGAAGAAGACGGCTCAGTTAAGTCATCACAGTCCAACGTTGAAGATCAGCAAATCCTTTTATGCCGGATTGTATGACATGAAGACCACAGACAGCACGGCCTCCCAATCCTTCCTGTCCTCTATCATGGAGTTCTTAGACGACAGTACACGGGAGAGTTTGGACAAACAGCTAACTCCTGATGAACTGACTGAGGTCCTTGAGTCCTTCAAGAGGATTAAAACTCCCCGAAGTGATGGCTTACTGGCTGAGTTGTATTCGGCTCTGTGGGACTGGATCGGCTCAGACCTGCTAGAAATGTACAAGAGTATGCTTCTGGCTGTTGAAAGTGGACTATAAGATTCTGTCCAAGGTCATCACCAATCAGGTTAGGTCAGATCTGGAATTGGTGACTCACCCTGACCAGACCTGCACTGTGCCGGACAGTAAGAGCTCTGACAGCCTCGCGCTGCTCAGGGATACAATTGCCTATGTACAGGACAGGGGTGTGGACACCTGCCTCATCAGCCTGGATCAGGAGAAGGCCTTTGACAGAATATCGCACACCTACATCGTGGATGTGCTCTCCAAAATGGGGTTTGGGGAGGGAATCCGCAACTGGATCCAGTTGCTCTACAGTAACATCAGTAGCTCAGTCTCAATCAATGGGTGGGAATCAGATAGCTTTCCGATTAAATCTGGAGTTAGGCAGGGCTGCCCTCTCTCCCCTCTCCTGTTTGTGTGTTGCATTGAGCCCTTTGCTGAGTCCATCAGGAAGGATCCGGGCATAAGAGGAGTGACAATCCCAGGCAGTGGAGGCACTCAGGTTAAAGCCTCCCTGTACATGGACAATGTCGCCGTCTTCTGCTCGGATCCACTATCGGTGCGCAGACTGATCCACATCTGCGACCAGTTCGAACTGGCCTCGGGAGCCAAGGTAAATCGTGGGAAGAGCGAGGCCATGTTCTTTGGGAACTGGGCTGACCGATCCTTTGTTCCCTTCACCGTCAGGGCTGACGGCCTGAAGGTGCTGGGGATATGGTTCGGAGGGACCGGGGCATACGTTAGAAACTGGAAGGAGTGAGTGTCTGTGGTGAAAAGGAAACTGGGCATGTGGGAGCGACGCTCCCTCTCCATTGCGGGTAAGAACCTGGTCATCGGGTGTGAGGCACTCTCGCTGTTGCTGAACGTGGCGCAGGTCTGGCCCATTCCAGACTCCTGCGCGATGGCGATCACCCGAACCACCTTTCGCTTTATCTGGAGGTCAAAGATGGATTGTGTTCACAGGGATGTGATGTACAAGCCTCTAGATAAAGGGGGAGAAAATATGCCCAACCTCGCCCTCATACTGATGGCCACCTTTGTCTGCGGCTGCATCAAGCTGTGCGTAGACCCTCGGTACACAAACACCAAGTGTCACTACGTGCTGAGGTTCTACCTGTCCCCGGTGTTGTGAAGGATGGGTCTGGCCACGCTGCCGTGGAATGCTCCAAGTAGTTGGACCGATCTGTACCACCTGTCCTTGGTGGAAAATTTATACAGAGAAACAGCTTTGACCACAAGTCCATCAGGCAGTGGTCGGCACGTAACATCTTTTCCCTGAGGGAAAAGGAGATGGTGGATCCTGTCGGATGGTTCCCCGAGCAGACTGTCAAAGTCATTTGGCAGAATGCCTCATCGCCAGAACTTTCCAACAAGTGCCAAGATGTAGCTTGGCTGGTGGTGAGAAAGGCCCTCCCCATCAGATCCTTCCAACACGTCAGGAGTCTCACCCCCTCCGCACGTTGCCCTCGAGGTGGCTCTGGTGGGGACGAGACCGATGTTCACCTCCTTGTAGATTGTGCCTTTGCAAAGAAGGTCTGGAGAAAGATGCAGTGGTTTCTGTCGAGGTTCATCCCGAGCAGTTCTGTGACACAGGACTCTGTGCTCTACGGGCTGTTCCCAGGGACACACACTGAGACAAACATCAGCTGCAGCTGGGAGATCATCAACTTGGTGAAAGACGCTCTTTGGTCTGCCCGAAACTTGTTGGTCTTCTAGTGCAAAGAGTTGTCCCTGACCGAGTGTTGCAGACTGGCACATTCCAAGATCCAGGACTACGTGCTGAGGGACGCACTAAAGCTTGGGGCAACCACTGCAAAGGCCAAATGGGGAAAGGTCGCTGTCTAAGACCTTCCTGCTATAGTGCACCGAGGGACTGGGAATTGTATAGACCCCTCGGGCTGTATGACTCACAATGAATGAATGTAGTGAATACTGCATGTATCTCAATTGTATTGAAGCAGCTCAGAATGGAACATGATCTATGTGGAAAATTTGAATATGATTGCACTTTTTGTGATGGGCACTTTGAAATTCTTTGCAATGTTCTTTCAGATATTTTACGAATAAAGTATATTTTGCAAAAAAAAAAGACCTGTGAGGATGATCTGTGCTGGGATCGTTCTATCATGACTGGTATTAATAACATCAGATGCCGACTGTTAGAATGTCTAAGACGATGTCTCAACTGCGCCTCCCTCCCTCCCTCCCCCTTCGCCCACCCCCCACCCGTTTTGTGTAGATGCAGCGACTGCTCCCAGGATGGAAAGGATGACGGTTTCCTACTCTTCTCTGCAACGTCAGCAGCTGATGCCAATGGACCAACGTGGCTACAGCACGGACCACTTCAGACAGGGACTCACCCCGCCACAGATGCCAGGTGATCATATGCATCCTTACAGTGAGTTCCAGGTGCAGATAGGAAAGGGCAAAAACGTAGCCACAAACCCGAAACGTGAAAGGCCACAACGCTGAACGTGGCTTGTTACCAAAGGGAAGATGGAGATGGAAACCTGTTGCATGGCAGCAGTTCATGTCCGAATAGCGCCTGTACGTTATAAAAAAAAACAGGTCCTCAAAGCGCTGTAAGGAATGAAGAATGTCAAAAGGAGATAGGAGGATGACCAAAACTTTGATCAATAGGCTGGGGGTCCAAGGAGGACCTGAAAGGGGGGGCAATGTGGGATGTGTGAAGAAGGGAGGGTTCGGGAAGCGAATCCTAGAGAGTGTGGCCGGTGTGGAGCGGGGGAATTGCACAGGAAGCCAGAGGGACAGAGAGTTGGGGGTGCAAGGTGGTGGTAGAGGTGGGTGAGGGGACCAGCTAGCTCCGATGGAGATCGCAGGGAAACAGGAGGGGAAAAGCCATGGAAGTATGGAAGTATTAAGGCTGAGAATAATGAGCAGTCACAACTTGCAAGTGAAGATCAGCACAATTGGATTGGGTTGACTTTTCTACCAGAGCTCAGCCCTCACAGGATCAAGAACATAAAGGGCGGGCGGTCTTACACAGTGTTAGATGGGCAGTGAGAGTGTGGCAATGGCAGGGCCATGGCACCAGGCTGCTTCTCAACCAGGGGGCGTCAGAGGGAGGCAGTGGGGGGGGGAGGCATTGCAAGGTGAAAGAATGAAGAAAACTCCAGTAGCTGCTCCACCAGGAAGGGGGTGAGCAGCATTTCAGTGGAGCAGGGTCAGCAAGCACTGGTCAGCGCTGTAGGTTAGCTATTCAACCTTGGGTGGCATCACACTCCAGCCCAATCCTGCCCCATTCCCATGTGTTCATTCAAGGATTGGTTACAAGATATTAATCAGGAGGAGCACCCTAGACCATCCTGTCACAGCGCCTAACTGATACCAGGGATTTTAAGCTGGGACTCTTAGGTCTGCACAAGATTAGTGACTCTCTCTGTTTCTGTCAAGTGAGTCGTTGGGCTAGCTTACAAGATGAAAGCCTTTAGTATTTACTTGCTTGATGAGCTTTGTCCCCTTCTACCCTCTGTCCATGTCTTGGCTTCGTCTACCCAGTGCTCACCTCTTGTCCACTTCCAACCTCAGTCCTGATGTTGTGGGACATTCCGCAGTGTAGAAATTAAACCAAACTAATCAACAAGAGCACAAGAATTAGGAGCGGGAGCAGGCTATTCATCCCTCGAATGCCTCACCATCCGATAAGATCATGGCTGATCTGATAGGGTCTCAGCTCCGCTTTCCTGTTTGCCCCCAGATCCTTTGACCCCCTTGACGATCAGAAATCTGTCTAACCCAGCCTCCACTGCTCACTGGGGAAGAGAATACCACAGACTAATGTGGCATGCAACAACCGGCCTTGGTGGGGAGGGGGCTGAGGAATCGCAAATTAGACTGCAGCCCCCACCCCTCTATCCCCCTCCCCCACCTCTCAACAGCATCCAAATGAAAATGAGTACTCTGGGCTTCAGAGGAAAATTGGACTTGGCTCACTTGTGATGGCTTCCACAGTCCAAAAGCCTGTTTGCACTCCCTCGGATTTCACATATTGAAAAAGGGCTGCCAGTCCAATAGTGATGAGAATGTGGGACTCTACCGCACAGAGTGGTTGAGGCAAACAGCGTAGATGCAGGTAGGGGAAGGCTAGATATGCTCATGAAGGAGAAAGGCATAGATCGACAGCATTAGATGAAGTAGGGTGGGAGGAGGTTCGTGTGGAGAATAAACACCGGTGTAGACATGTGTGGGCTGAACGGCCTGTTTCTATGATTTAAATACTTTGTAACTCCTGGAGCGATGAGAGATGTTGCAGCATGGGGGTTCATTCTGTTCTGTGAGATACTGCGTGTGAATTAACAACAAAGGGTGACAGGCAAACCGTATCCTAAAGCAGTTGTTTCTCTTTGTGTGGCTTAGATTCCGATGCCGGCTTCCACAACATGGACCGTGATGGTTCCCTCGGTCATCTGGGAGACAGTCTCCTGGTCCCACCCGACTCGAACCTCCCCCCAGCAAGAGTGGGAAACCCCATAGACCGGCTGTATTCCATGCAGGACTCCTACTTCGCCTCCTGAGCTGCAGCAACCCGCCACGGATATGTTGGCTTTTTTCCGAGTCTTTTGCAGTAGATTTGTTGTAGATGCTTTCGCTTTCTTCGGCCTTTAGATTTTTCCACAGGCCACTAGGAACACAATAACACGTAGCAGTTCCCCTTTCCCTTGCACACAATTAAGTCCCTCTGCACATACAGAGAGGAATATAGTAGGAAACATGCAAACAGAACCTAGAAAGTCCTTCATATCACAGCACTCACAACCAGCTTTGAGTAGACCTTTACTAAGCGTGGAACGATGAAGAGAGGAATACGTACCTACTAAGTTGTGTCACAAGGTTAAATATTCTCAGTTGTGGTGTTTGGATATTTAATCATCATCTTGTGTCTTACAGGTTATTGATGTTCCTGATTAGAGGTAGTTTAGGAATAAATGTTTAGATCTGCACCCTTGCTTAAGGTGTCATGAATTGGGAGACATGATCGAAGCAGTTTGCTCCATTTTTATGTCCCTGGCTAGAAATGCCCTAGTTTCTCAACTTGGACTGGAGGCCTTATACCCATCACGTGTACTTTAACCATTTCAACATATAAAGTATGATTACAAGGATTAACAGGGAGACACCAGTAAGAGCACCATCATCTCCCCCTCCAACATTTACATATAATTCACTGCAAATGCTCTGGGATTGGACTGCAACCATTGCCAGTGAGAAGACATTCTAAGAAAGGGTTAGATGGGTTCTGGACTCTGTGGTGTGGGGTGCTGCTGATGCGTTCAGGGGTTCAAGTCCCATCAAGCCTCAGGAAGACCAGACCGAAGATTACTGAAGCCAGGTGCTTCAAACCCTGCAGGCACCCGTATCCCCACACCCACTTGTTCAGCTTGGATCACCCAGCCCCAAGTTCACATCCTGAGAGAGCAGACAGTCGGCAACACCTAAACACAGAACACCAAGCAAGTGGGGCTGACTGTTAGACATCCTGTTATAGAGTTGATTTTCCAGATAGGTTTCTCATTAGAAGCATCGAACTTTATTTACAGGCTGCAACAGCAGTTACATACTTCCATCAAGCTCCACAGCTAGAAGAAGAACTCCCACGCTAAGATTCCCTGTGCTTAGAGCTGATTCATTCACACTGTCACGTGACACTATACAACACAATAAGTCTTAAAGCTACAGTCACCACATTCCTTAAAGCTACAATTACTAAATATCCCTTCAATCAGTGACCACATCTACTGTCAGTTGCAGCTCCCCAATACCTTTAGACAGGAAATAAAGACAGAAAGTGCTGGAAAAACTCAGCAGGACTGGCATCAATGTGACTCTTCTTTGAACTCAAAGCATTCACTCTGTTTCTCTCTCCACAGATGCTGTCAGACCTGCTGAGTTTTTCCAGCACTTTCTGTTTTGATTTCGGATCTCCAGGATCCGCAGTATTTTGCTTTTATGTTTGCAGACAAGAAGCAAAATTTAAATTTGGTTAATAAAATCCGGAATTGAAAACTAGCCTCAGTAATGGTGACCGTGAAAGTATCAGAGATTGTCATTAAAGCCCATCTTATGTCCTACATGTGACTCCAGATCCAAAGCAATTTAGTTGACTCTTAACTGCCCTCTGAAATGGCCTAGTAAGCCTCTCAGTTCCAGGACAATTAGGGATTGGCAACAAATGCTGGACCAGCCAGCGACACCCATGCCCCATCAAAGAATTTTTAAAAACCGACTTCCTGCAACAACATGTGATGTGCCAAAGTGTATTGAGAATTGAGCTTCTGCAATGAGTTCCTTTATTCTTTCAACCACATTGCTGTGGGTCTGGAATCACATGTAGACCAGACCAGGTAAGGATGGCAGATTTCCTCCCCTAAAGGACATTAGTGAACCAGATGGGTTTTTACAACAATCAATGATAGTTTCCTGGTCACCATTACTGAGGCGAGTTAGCTTTGAAGTCCAAATTTTTATTAATTGAATTTGAATTCCACTACAATTGGATTTAAACACATGCCCCCAGAGCATGAGCCTTTGGATTACCAGTCCAGTGACGATACCGCTACACCACCATCTGCTCTGGACAGTGTGTTAGAAAAGTTACTCAAAATGCCATTTAAAAATTCACTCACGATTGTAGGATTTAATTTCTAAAGGGATGTCTTCATTAATTAACCTGGTGAATAGAAACGGATGAGTTTTCATTTCTAATTTAACTACTGTGTCTCCTACCAATGCAATATGGCCATACCCTGGTCTGCACATGCGCAGAAATCCAATTACATCAGCCTCAGCCTGGATCTCAGGGTGGCAGAAGGTGGGGAGGGGGGGTGTGGCGGGAGGGGGGTGGGGGTGGGGTGGTGGGAGGATTTGCAAACGGGAAAATAAAACCGTTTCCTTGTGGGATATTTCAGAGTTTAGAAACGTTGACCAATTTCGCTGCAGTAAAATACCTTTCCCTTCTAACCCCCTGTGGAAGGAATTTCCAAAACCCATCACTGTCAGTCCAGGATAAATATTCACAACAACCTCTCCTCCTGCTTCAGTGGTGACCATGCATGTGCCCTGCTGTACATTGCCCCTTATAAAGATGGGGGCTGCACATGTGCCCTGTTACACATTGCCCCCATGAAGATGGTAGCCACACAGGCACCCTACTGCACATTGCCCCCTATAAAGATGGCAGCCACACAGGCACCCTACTGCGCATTGCCCCCTATAAAGATGGCAGCCGTTAACCCGGGCATGTCATCAGCATACAACTGTGCATGCATGGCATTGGCAGCAAATGCAGACTAAGTTAACACCAGTTCTATCAACATCTGGCTCAAGGGATTAGACTATAAGACGTAGGAGCAGAAGGAGGCCATTCCGCCATCAAGTCTGCTCTGCAAGGTAATCTGCCATTTATGGTCTTTGTCACTGAGAACCAAGAGCTTCAGCATCAAGTATTTGGACTTCAACTAAACCAAGATGCTCTCTGTATTAGCCAGAAAGTCTTCAGTGAGAGCTAGATGGTCTTAAATATGAGTTAGATGGTCTTATGTATGTACTGAAGATTAGTGATATGTTAGATGGCCTTCAGTACTGACTGAGGAGAGGTGATCTTCATGGTGAATCAGGTTGTTTTCCGTTTGACCAATGTTTCAAGGTCTTCAGTGTAAATAGATTTGTGTGATTGAAGTCGCTGGTGAGATAGCTTTTCAAAAAGAATAGCGGCTTTAATTTGAAGCAGTTAAGTAGCACAGAATGGCTCATCGCCACATGTGACATACCATTTGGGAGCAATGCTGCACTTACAATGACCAGAAATTGAACCGGACCAGCCATATAAATACTGTGGCTACAAGGACAGGTCAGAAGCTGGGAATTCTGCTGCAAAGAACTCACCTCCTGACTCCCCAAAGCCTGTCCACCACCTACAAGGTAAATGTCAGGCGTGTGATGGAATATTCTCCACTTGCCTGGATGAGTACAGCTCCAACAACACCCAAGAGGCTTGACACCCTCCAGGACAAAGCAGCCCGCTTGATTGGTACCCCATGTACTAACTTAAACATTCCCTCCCTCCACCACCTTTGCACAGTAGCAGCAGTGTGTATCGTCTACAAGGTACCTTGCAGCTGCTCTCTAAGGCTCCTTCGACAGCACCTTCCAAACCCATAACTACTCAGCTAGAAGGACCAAGGGCAGCAGATACATGGGAACACCACCATCTGGAAGTTCACCTCCAAGTCACTCACCGTCCTGACTTGGAAATATATCACCGTTCCTTCACTGTCGCTGGGTCAAAGATCCGGAACTCGCTCCCTAACAGCACTGTGGGTGTACCTACACCACAAGGACTGCAGCGGTTCAAGAAGGCGGCTCACCACCACCTTCTCAAGGGAAACTAGAGATGGGCAATAAATGTTGGCCTAGCTAAGGATGCCCACGTCCCATGAAAGAATTCTAAAAATTCCCTGAGTTGGTGTTTTGTATTTTGTAACACTGGGAAAACGCCCACTCATGGGTCAAGACTGGTCAATAAAATGGATGCTGTGTTTTAGTACTAGAATCTGTCAAAAAAATTTTATTCCTGTCACTAATTTAAATTGGGATGTAGGAGCTGTTAGATTGCTGGGTAACAGCATGAAACTTAGAGGCTGTGGTCCAGTAGAATTGCCTGTATCAATGTGCATTTCAATACAAAAATTACTCCACCACGTTGAATATTGCCCTTATTGAATATTGCAATATTACTGTCTATTTATGCAATGTGGTGAGAGAATTTTACAGTAACACGTGAGGCTGACCTCTCTCTTTTTAACATTTTCTCAATTTTTATTTTAAAAAAAGAGGCAAGGTCTCCATTGTTGAGTCCTGTGCCCGGCAGCAATCAGCAAAAGCTGGAAGTACCTGGAACCTGCCCAGCAACAACCAAAGAAATACTCCGTGAGGCTAGTGAACCTGCCAGGAATGGTGAATCACGCCAGATAAAACTGGGACAGACCAAACGAGCATCCTTGGAGCTCACACTGGGTTACCAACGCCGGATGGAGGTGTCCCTGGAGGTTTTGTCACATGACATCACAACCCCACTATTAGTCATGTGACAGGTCCATCCTCATGATGTCCCGCCTTCCCAGAGCCAGCACACGCTCCATACCTGATTGGAGGAATTGTGACTGTCAATTCTTTCCCCAACCCCAATACTTTGATAAAAGTGTTCCAAGAAAAGTTGAAGCAGTGCGCAATTTTGCTTTTGATAGGACTGTGATTGTTTTTCTCCTGGCTTGTTTGCAGCAGTGTCCTGGAGATCAGCCTTTCATTCACAATAATCCAGGCGGGTTGGCAGACTTAATCCCACCAGATATATTCTTCGTCCTTAAATGTAAAACGGATGCACTATTTGCGAGCCAACAAGGAGCAGTACACAACAGTGCACACAATGTATCCCAAACTGCTTGGCTGTACCAAAACCTTTGATGGGATTGCAGAGGGCACACTGGGTGCCAGACTTGGGCATGAGTTTCTTGTAGTTTTGTTTTGGGGCAGGGCTGATGGTGACAGGAATGGAGAACTCTTTCCCCTGGGAGTTCCCCATGTCCTCCTCCCTTCCAAAGCCTGACATACTTTTAGACACCATCACCATCCAAAAGCAGGGATGTTTTATTTCAGTCCCTGTTTAAGAGTCAGTCACATTGCTGTGGACCCAGAGTCACATATAGGCCAGCTCATTTCCTTCCCAGACATTACTGAACCAGAGGCAGAGGTGGTAGCATAGCTACACGTGACTCCAGACCCACAGCAATATGGTTGATTCTTAAATGAGGGCAATTAATGACAGTCACACACAGTTTCACAGTCACCCATCACTAAGACCACCGTTTCAATTCCAGATTATTAACTGAATTTAAATTCCACCAGTTGCCATAGTGGGATTTGAACCCACGTCCCCAGAGCATTAGCCTGAGATTGCTAGCCCAGTGATATTACCACTATGCCACCATCTCCCCTTATGGAGGGCAGTATGGGACATTCCCAAGTTTCTGTAGTCCGTTGGATCCGTTGTAACGAATATTGTCAGCTTCCTAAAAAGTTTCATTCAACTTGTGCAGATTACAGTCTTTGTAAATCTAGCCTAATGTTACCCTGCAGATCGCTAAAGTTCCCAGGTTGGGGTTCTGGAAGTTGGCTCAAAATTCCTTGCTTTATTTAGCTGCAAGTTTGTGAAGTTTGATGAGCAATTCTACATTGCTGGAGGGGAAGCTAGATTTCTGTTTGGAAAGTAAAGGACTGTTCGTTACCCAATTTACTTACTTGAGGAACCTGTGGACAAGGCACAGTTTAGCCAAAAACCCTTTATCCAGCAAATGTACATCGTTAAGTCATATGAAATTAATATCCCGTTAATCTTCACTCTCCCTTCATCGGTTTCCTGGATGCAACCAAAACAACCCACTCATGGTTCAAGACTGGTCAATAATATGGACGGTGTGTTTTAGTATCAGAACCGGTCAAAATCTTTCTATTTGTGTCACTGGTTTAAATAGGGGTGGCGAAGCTGTTAGACTGCTGGGTGGCAGCGTGAAACTGAGAGCCTATGCGTGCAGTAAGAGGTACAGGAAAGTGTGACTTGCTCTGTAGTTAGTTTAGGTCTGGTCTTAGTAACATACATCACCCACTCATGGCATTTCCTGTACCTGAATTTCTTCCTGCGCACAACATGGAGAATCATTCCATCGCAAGTGGTTTCTGGTGGGGAGGGATGTTTTAGCAATTGTATTTTAAATTTATATATTATATAGCTGAATACACTTTTTTAGTAACTGTTTGAAAAGTAACCATGAGGCAAAATGTAACTGTGTAATTGAACAAAACACACATGATGGAACGGTTTTGGAAAGGTTGACCCTATTTCACATGATGTCCTAAGTTATCAATTTGCCAGTTGTGAGTTATGTAAAAGGTTTTGTGGTGCAGTGAGTAGTGTCCCTATCTCTGGGCCTGAAACTCAAGGTTCAGGTCCCACTTCAGGATTTGATGGTCATTACATGGCCAATCAGGTTGATCATCAGCCTATAAGTCCTTTCAATACACCTGATGGCAGATGTTAAGGGCTGGAGATTTTACTAAATTAGAAACAAAAAAGTGCTGTAAAAACTCATCAGGTCTGGCAGCATCTATGGAGGGAGAAACAGGCTTAACATTTCGAATCTCCATGATTCTTCTTCAGAGCTAAAGAGGAGAAATGTGATGTGTTTAAGAAAGTGTGGAGTAAGATAGAAGGTCAGGGCTAAATGGGATCTAAGGAGAGATTGACAAAGATGTTATGGACACAAGACAAAGTGGGTGTTAATGGTAGTGGTAAAGCCTAAAGAAGGTGCTGATAGTGGTATAAAGGTAAGAGAAGAATGTGTTATTAGCAGAACAAGTGTCAGCACTCTGTGAAAGCACAACATAGAAACCAGTGACAGATGGCCCTGTTGAGACAGGGTGGGGAAAAAGGATTTTTATAAATAAATACTTTAAAAAGGGAAAAAAATAGTTGGATTCAAAAAGGGGTAAAAGTAGAGGAGAGGGTTCGTGGTCTGAAGTTGTTGAACTCAGTATTCAGTCCAGAAGGCTGTAAAGTGCCTAGTCGGAAGATGAGGTGCTGTTCCTCCAGTTTGTGTTGGGCTTCACTGGAACACTGCAGCAGGCCAAGGAGAGTTTCCTGGTCAGCCATACTGCAGAAGGCAATGGCAAACCACTGCACTACTTTTGCCAAGTATAATCATGGACCAACACAATGGAAGCCCATAGTCGCCAAGACTCTCTTAGGGCCTGAAGGTACCTGAAGGAGGAGGAGATTATAAAAGGCAATGATAAAAAGCTGTTCTGTCCTGTAGTTGGATAATAGATAGACTCATTACTTGACCTGGTATTGGGCCAAACAGTCCAGAGTCTTGCAAGGTTCATTCCTCAGCATGCACTGAGCACATAATGGTGCGGATGCTGCAATTGGCTATGGAGGGAGGAATCAACCAGAACTCCCGCTCCAGTGAACTCTGGTGGAAGGTGCTTGCGTGAGGGTATTGGCTGAGACTTACCGATGATGTCCCCTCAACCTACCGTTGAGTTTCACACAGGAAGAGTGGCTTCTCGGGTATGGTGCTGGAGGACTGTATCCCAACGCAAATCCCCATCTTCCAGGGGAGAGGGAAGAAGGAATGTTACAAATGCATGGGAATAAAGTTAACCTTTGGGTTTAATCAGTAGAAACTACGTTTGTACATCTTCGAGCCTTTAAACCAAATGTAATCAGCAAATCTTTCAAGACAATGGAACAGGTGATAATGACAAGGTATTATGTAAAATAGGGTCATTGTGCGTAGAGTTAAAGATCAAGTGTAATGTTTGTTTTACATTATTTCTACACTGATGTTTTCCTTTCTGCTCCAACTTATTTTACAGGCATTTATGAAATTGAAATGATGATGCTAAAGGATGTAAAATGAACCTCTTGTGAAAGGGTTGAAATGTCATACAGCCTGGGCGTAGATCTGAGGGAACAGCAGGACCAAGGGCAGTGAATGTGTTGTGATGCAGCCAGAGATTGGCATTGAAAGCACAGACCCCCAACTCAAGGGGAATGGGATATTCATGTCTCCAAGTGGCTCCTGACAATGTCTCACAGATGTCAGATATGTACGTGGGGGAGAGCAGAATAGAAGGCTGATGAGATTAGAAGGTGTAGAGTGGGAGTCAGATCTTCTGGAGCACAAAAAAGAGCATGGGCCAGTTGGCTTGTTTCTGTGCTGCGTGCTCTAAGTAATTGTATTTACCTGCTTTTAGTAACCCAAGGCTGATGCACATTTAGGGTTGCCAACCCTCCAGGATTGGCCTGGAGTCTCCAGGAATTGAAGACCAATCTCCGGGACACTGCTGTGTGCAACCCTGGAGAAAAATCATCGGGGCATTAGAAAAGGTTGGGGCTTTTTGTCATTTTCTTTGAACATTTCTCTTTACCAGATATTAAAAATATTGAAAATGATTTGGGGGGGGGGCGGTGGTGGGGGTAAGAAAAGGCCCTTTGGCTGACAGACAACCATCATCTGCAGCGGTTCAAGAAGGCAGCTCATCACCACCTTCTCAAGGGCAATTAGGGATGGGTAATAAATGCTGGCCCAGCCAGCGACGCCCACGTCCCATGAAAGGATATTTTAAAAATCTGATTGGGTGATGTGTTTTTTCGCTTTCCAGTTGGCGTAGGAAGCCAGTGCATCACGAGGTTGGATGTGTTGGCCGACTAATGGCTGGAGTGCGGGGGCAAGTCCTGTGATGAAATCTCCAGGAATACATTTAATCGCAGTTGGCAACCTTAGGCAGACTATCAGCCCTGTTTCTAGCATCAGATGTAACATAACACAAGGCTGTAAGTTGCTGTGTGTTACTTCTGGACCTGACTATTCCCACACCCTCCTGCCTGGCTTCCAATCTTGTACCTCCCATAACCTAGATCTCCAAAACTTTGCTGCCCATGTTCTAACTCACAGCAATTCCCATTCGCCATCACCCCTGCGCTCAGTGGCCTACATTGGTTGAGCAACTCCTCAATTTTAAAATTCTCATCCACGTTTTCAAATCCATCCAGGACCTTGCCCTTTCCCCACCTCTATAACCCCACCGTGGCCCTAGAGTCCTCTGAGACATCCCCTAATTGAGCATCCTCCATTTTAACTGTGCCACCACTGATGACTGTGCCTTCAAAGGTCAGGGCCCCAATTCTCTCCTTACACCTCTCCTCCTTCTCTGCCTCTCTCCCCTCCTTTAAGATGCCCCTTAAAAACCTACCGCTTTGAACAAGCTTTTTGTCACCTGCCCTAATATGTCCTTATGTGGCTCAGTGCAGAATTTTGTTTGCTAGCCCTCTGAAGAAACAACTTGGAACAGCGTTAAAGCAGCTATAAAGCAGGGGCCAGGATAGCTCGAATGTTGGACTTCTCCTTCCCGCTATCTGCGAGTCGGTAGCAAACACATCCCTGTCTGTACCGGCTGCCCCGCAGCCTCATGCTCCAATGAGCTTTGATTGGCTGGAGGTGGGACTTGGCCCTCACTCGGGAGGCATTCCTGCCTCAGAGAGGCGCTGGCCAATGTCTCGAGACCCTGCAGTGCCAGAAGCTGCAGTGGACAGGACCGGGACTCCAAGCAGTCCCCAGAGTCTAAGCCCCAGGAGTTCAGAGCAAGGTAAGTGTGCTGGTCTCTGGACAGGGTGGGTAGGTGAAGCTTGGGGGAGTGGGCAGAGGAGGGTGGAGAGGCCTGGGGTGTGGGAGAAGGAAGCCGCTGCTGGGGTCAGACCTTTTGTAGGGGTTGTCCGATGTTAAAGGAAGCTGTTGAGGGAGGCACGTTCCCCCCTCTCTTCCCACCCTAGGCCCAAACAGGGTTAATTTTCGCCCCCCCCCCCCCCCCCACACCCACCGACCCCCACCCTGGCCCCTGAACTCCCCCCTCCCGCCTGAAAATTGAGGCTGTGTGGGAAACAGCCCTTAAGCAGTCAATAATTGGCCACATGAGAGTTTCCAATAGGGCGATGGCGAGCTGAGCAGTCGAGGCCTCGCCTGTCCTGGTGTAAAATTGCGAAGAGGTCAGGCAGACGGGAGCTGAGCAGGAAGGTCTTCCGAAAAATTTTACAGTCACCCACCCACCCACCCCCCCCCTGCCATCTACAAACCCGCCAGTGAGGGCGGAGGGGACATAACATTCTGCCCAAGCTGTTGTTCTTGCCGAAATCAATGCACAGGTTAATGCGTATGGTCAAAATGGCTGCCCACTATTTGAAAGCAGACGCCATTCAGTTTACCTCAGGTGAATGAACAGCTTCACTGAAGAAGGTGACGAAGGGAATTTCATACCAGCATCTTCTCGTACCGCACCTTCTAGGCTACAATATGCAGCCCACTTAAACCCATGGGATAGCAATCACCTTACTTGAGAGTTGCCACCAAGGGGACTGCAGACTGCAATGGGTCAGTACACTGGCATCTCACCTGGGTTTGAATTGAACCCAGGTGGGTATAGGCTGAGAGCACCCTCTTCCTCTGCAGTCTAAAAGCGTCCGACCTGAAATGAGTTTGGGCAGCCGGTGGGTGCACAGAAACTGGTCCCAAACTTGCCATGGGGTGACATTAAGTTGGCAGCTCCACTCAGAGGAGCCATTCGTTTGAGGGAAATGGAAAAGTCATAGCAAAGGATGTTCATCTGAGATTAAGATTGTTGGAGTATACTTGAGGGAGGGTTATTCTGAATTAACCATCTGTTTTAGTTGTCCTGGGAGTGCTTTATGCTAATATGGACCATAATGTTCCAATGTTGAGGCCATATAGTGTTAAACTGTGCATTGCAACTTGAATTCCCAATAGGCACTCTTAGCAATCCTTTCCTTCAACATACGAACTTACGAATTAGGAGTGGGAGTAGGCCACAGTAGACTGAAACATCTTAACTCCTTAGGAGAAAGAAGCTATAACACTGATCGTAAACTAAAATGAAGCATTTTTGTCAGGTTTCTAACTTCAAAACTTTTGGCACACCCTGATATTTGGGCCCTTTGATTCAACTGGTCAATTTGTTCTTTAATCTTGAAACTTAAATTTGTCACATTCAGAGTTCAAGGTTTTTCAAAGAATACAAATTTTCAGAACCGTTGCTCATAACTAAAGATTCTCGCACTACTAGGTTCTGTTTCAAGTGAATAACAATCTAGCTCATGGGATACTCACACTGAAGTCAGCACTATTGTGTGGAGCCCAGAATGCGAGACATGTCACCCTTTTACAATAGAAGCATCCGTGTGTAGAAACATGCTTGTAGGACATGGTATTCTCATTTTGTGCAAATGGCTGTGCTAAATATGTTTAATTATTTATGTTAGTAACAGTATTGACTGTACAATGGTTTGGTTCTACCATTTTGTTAAATGATAAAGACTTCATGTGTATTACAAACAACAGACTGGAGTTTTCTTCAAATTTCTACATGATCCCGGTGACTTCAGGAAGGCCTTCAACAAATTGCCGCACAGGAGGCTTGATAAGATCTGAACATACACATTAGGAGCAGGAGAAAGCCATTCAGCCCCTTAAGCCTGCTCTGCCATTCAATAAACACAGAACTGCAAAAACTCACCAAGGTCCTTTAGATAGCACCTTCCAAACACATGGCCGTGAATGTTGCAAATGGTGTTGAACATTGTGCAATCATCAGTGAACATCCCCACTTCTGACCTTATGATGGGAGGAAAGTCATTGATGAAGCAGCTGAAAATGGTTGAGCCGAGGACACCACCATCTTCAGCTACTTCATCAGTAACCTTCCATCATAAGGTCAGAAGTGGGGATGTTCGCAACTCCTCAGATACTGAAGCAGTCTGTATCGAAATGCAGCAAGAACTGAACAATATCCAGGCTTGGACTGACAAGAGGCAAGTAACATTCATGCCACACAAGTTCAGGCAATGGCCATCTCCAACAAGAAAGAATCTAACCATCATTCCTTGACATTCAATGGCATCACCATCATTGAATCACCCACTATCAACATTCTGGGGGTTACCATTGACCAGAAACTGAACTGGAATAGCCATATAAGTTCTGTGCCTGCCTATAACAGCAGACTAGAGGCTGGGAATCCGGCTGTGAGTAACTCATCTTGTAACTCCCCAAAGCCTGTCCACCAGCTACAAGTCACAAGTTAGGAGTATGATGGAATCTTCTCCACTTGCCTGGATGAGTGCAGCTCCAACTCAAGAAGCTTGACCCTATCCAGGACAAATCAGCCTGTTTGATTGCCACAGCATTCACCACCTTAAACATTCACTCCCTCCACTACCAGCACACAATAGCAGCAGTGTGTACCATCTACAAGATGGACTGCAGCAAATTACCAAGCCTCCTTAGACAGCACCTTGCAAACCCATAATCACTACCATCTAGAAGGACAAGGGCAGCAGATACATAGGAACAACACCACACATCCTCTAAAATTAATTTTAAAATAAGATCATGGCTAATCTGATTGTGGTCTCAAATCCACATTCCCACCTCCCCCCGATAATCTTTGACTCGACTCTTGATATGAATATACAAGGCCGGGAATCCTGCGGGAAGTAACTCAGCTCCTGACTCCCTAAAGCCTATCCACCACCTACAAGTCACAAGTCAGGAGTGTGATGAAACACTCTCCACTTGTCTGGATGAATGCAGCTCCAACAACACTCAAGAGATTTGACACCATCCAGAACAAAGCAGTCCACTTGATTGACACCCTATCCATCACATTAAACATTCACTCCCTCTACTACCAACGCACAATAGCAGCAGTGTGTACCATCTACAAGATGCACTGCAGCAAATTACCAAGCCTCCTTAGACAGCACCTTGCAAACCCACGATTGCTACCATCTAGAAGGACAAGGGCAGCAGATACATGGGAACACCACCACCTGCAAGCTCCCTTCCAAGTCACTCACCATCCTGACATGGAAATATATCGGCTGTTCCTTCACTGTCGCTGGGTCAAAATCCTGGAACTCCCTCCCTAACAGCACTGTGGGTGTACCTACACCACCTGGACTGCAGCGGTTCAAGAAGGCAGCTCACCACCAACTTCTCAAGGGCAATTAGGGATGGGCAATAAATGCTGGCCCAGCCAGCGATGCCCACATCCCATGAACAAACAATAAAGGGACATATTAGGAGCAGGATAAGATGTAAGTTCATGGAAATGTAATTGGTTCAGTGACAGGAAGCAGGGCCCTTCACTCTCGTCTCCCTCTGTAACTTTTCACTCCCGTCTCCCTCCAGAACCATTCACTCCCGTCTCCTTCCATACTCCCTCCATAACTTTTACTCCATCTCCCTCCATGACCTTATTCTCTTCTCCCCCCATAATCCTTGTTCCCGTCTCCCTCCATAACCAGAGATGAGTAAACTGCCAACTCCTATCCAGTGCTATAACTCTGGCAGCGAGACAGACGTGCGAAAACAGCAATTTGTTCCCTTATCTCTAATGGGCAGCACTGAGATTATGAAGCCCACTTGATATCAGTTCAGCAGAAGTCAGCAACCCCTGAGAGAGAGGCAGCTCCTTCAGTCAGATGTGACCTATTTTCTAGCTGTGTTGACGTGGCAACTCCCATCTCCCTGGAGAGGAGAGCAGCCTCCGCGTCCCAGCCTGTACCTCACCACTTCCCGCAGGGTGCCTGTGTTTCTCACTGAGGCTCCAGCCTGTTGATCTACTTCGTTCCAAATAACCTATTGTGGAAACTCGACGATGCTGCTCAAACCTGGGAAATTCACCGAGCCTCAAATCGAAATTGGATTGAACCGGGGGATCAGCATGGCTCATGTGTGGCACCTTGGTTTCTGAATCCAAAGGTTTAAGTCCTGCTGTAGGCCCAGAGTATAGAGCAGTGTGCTACATTGTCAGAGTCCCTTCCTTTCAGATGATATGTTAAAATAGTTTACTTAAACCGTGTGAAACACAGAATACATAAGAAGGCATTGGATATAGGCCATAAACCCACAAGTTATAAATCGCTGTCTCAGGGACTGAAGCAAATGGGCCTAGATACCAGTGAATCCCCACCCATTAGAAGGTTGTAGATTTCTGTGTGTGTATTGGGGTTGTACGGCTGGAGGGGTTTACAGGGATTAGTGTTGCCAACCCTCCAAGGATTGGCCTGGAGTCCCCAGGGATTGAAGATCAATCCCCAGGACACTGTTGTGTGCAACCCTGGAGACAAATCATCGGGGCAGTATAAAAAATATGGGTTTTTATATGTCATTTTCTTTGAACAATGCTCTGGACCAGAAAAAAAAATACTGAAAATGGGGGGGGTGGGAACGCGGGGGGGAGAAAAAAGGCCGTTTGGCTGACAGTCAAACATCATCTAATTGGGTAATGAGCCTTTTTGCTTTCCCATTGGTGTAGGAAGACAGTGAGTCACAAGGATGGATGTGTTGGCCGACTAATGGCTGGAGCGTGGGGGCAAGTCATGTGATGAAACCTCCAGGAATACATTTAATCACAGTTGGCAACCCTAACACTAATATCTGTCGTATAAGGGGGGGGTTAATGTATTAAGGGACTTGCAGAGCAAGGGCTAATGTCAGACTGGAGAACAGTGCCACCCACTGTCTGATGCAGAGGGTCACGTGACAATAGACTGGGGTGTGTGGTAGAGTCTGGAAGGAGCCAGCATGGAGGCAGCACACATGGAAGGCAGTACCTTGGATATGTGTATAGTTATGGGTCACTAGTAAATGGCTTACGTTTAAGTATACAGGCCTCCAAACCTCCCCGTAAGACACCAAACAACCTTAAGAACAATCAAACTTAGGACTGGCTTGCATTGGAGTCAGTGAGATGTGACAGTCACCGCACTGCATTACCCTTCCTTAACCTCTCTGCAACACAGAATGCCCCCATCATATTCCCCCAATGACTCCCCTCCATTGTCCAGTAGAGAGGGATTGGGCTCACTTGGGTTCCACTCGTACCTATCCAGTTATAGCTTGCATACCACCCCTGTAACAATGCCCGCCACTACCCTTGCCTCAGCCTACCTGCTGCTGAAACCACCTCCCACCGATGCATTTGTCACCTTCGGCCTTGAGTATCTCGACGTGTTCCTGGCCAAACTCCCACCCCCAGTGCAACTGTAAACCAACTCGTCCAAATCTCAGCTGCCTCTACTCTATCTGACGCACCCATCAATGGATTCACGTCCCCCTGTGCCTCCAATTGAACTTTCTCATCCTTCTGTTTAGGACCCTCCGTGGCTTCTCACCTCTGTGACCCTGACAGGGCTGCCAACTGTGATTAAGTGCAGGGATTTTAAGGTTGGTGGGGGGGCCCGATCGGCGGGCCTGGGAGTGGCCAATGGCCAGCCAGTGTGAAACGTGCGCTGGAATGCTCAGCGCTTCCAGGGTCGGGGTGGGGAGAGGAGGTCAGGTGCTGACATAAACTCAGGTGCGGGCGAGCGCTGAATGAAAGCTCCCTGAAGGCAGAGAGCTGCCCCAGGGAGCTGAAGACTTCAAAACAATCAAATAAAGATTTTAAAATCCAGGAAAAAAATGTCCACGCGTCAGAGCATGTACAGGATGAAAATTCTGTCCGCACATTTCTTTTTTTTAGTTTTAATAACAGAGACCTCGTCCCACCCTTGGATGAGGTTACATCAAAAATGCAAAGTCCACCTGGGAGGTTCACCTATCCGCCAACCGTACGGTTGGACGGACCACAGGAAATCGGGGACAATTGAAACTTTAACATAAAAGCAAAATACCGTGGATGCTGGAAATCTAGAACAAAAACAAAAACACCTGGAAAAACTCAGCAAGTCTGACAGCATCTGCGGAGAGGGACACAGTTGACCTTTCAAGTCCGTATGACCCTTCAAGAGGACTAAGAAAATAGAGAAATGGGGTGAAATATAAGCTGGTGGGACAGGTCAAGCTGGATAGAGGGCCATTAATAGGTGGAGGCAAAAGGACAAAGGGGTGTTGACGGTGGTAATACTATCTAATCTTAACTTTGGTACTTTAACAAGTTTAATTCTCTTCTTAATTGTCGGCGAGCCCTCTTCCGACACTTGCGCACGCCCACATTCCGAAATATCGCGGAGCACCAGGTGATGTAGGAATGTTCACCCGAGGTCATCTCAGGCGATTTCACATCCAGTCGGGTTGGGCGTGCACGCACACACACACACCAACCTAAAAATTCTGCCCTAAATGTATTCCTGGAGGTTTCATCACATGGTTTACCCCCACGCTCCAGTCATTAGTCGGCCAACACATCCATCCTTGTGACGCCCTGTCTTCCTACAGCAACTGGAAAGCAAAAAGGCTCATTACCCAATTGGATGATGTTTGACCGTCAGCCAAACAGCATTTTTTTTGCTCCCAATTTTCAATATTTTTAGATCTGGTAAAGGGAAATGTTCAAAGAAAATGACCAAAAAAAAACAATCTTTTTACATGTCCCAATGATTTGTCTCCATGGTTTGCACACAGCAGTGTCCTGGAGATTGATCTTCAATTCCTGGAGACTCCAGGCTGATCCTGGAGGATCCTGGCAAAACCTAATCCCTGTAAACCCCTCCAGCTCTACAACATCAGTTGCACACATAGAAATATGAAATCTCCTAATACTGGTCTTTTGCAATCCCCCTGCCTTTTCTCAACATTTTCAGAGATTATAATTAAGGATAAGGTGACTGAATATTTTTAAAATGTTCAGCTAATCAAAGGGAGCCAGTGTGGATTTGTAAAGGGTAGGTCATGTCTGGTGAACCTGATTAAATCTTTTGAAGAGGTGACTAAGGTAGTGGACAGGGGAATTGTCATATGTTGTATGTTCAGTAGGTCTCACGAAGCAGTTCTGAACCTTGCATGGTTTAACATTAACTGTTTATTTACAACAACATGACTATGTCCCTGTATATAGGGTGTAAACCCAAGCTATGAGCTAACTCCACGCTTGCTTCTACATGGGTCTCTGTCCAGGCCACAACTGACTCTAGTCTCAGGTCATGTGTGCCTTTACACCACACTGTGGGCGGTACTGTTTCCCAGTCTCACATTAACCTTTGCTACGTCAGATACCCTTATACTGCAGGAATGTCTACAGATGTTAGTTATGTGGACTTCCAGAAGAGATTTAATTAAGTCCCTCATAAGAAGCTGTTAGGTAAAGCTGAAGCTTATGGAATTGACAGTAAATTACTGACCTATCTATGATCTATCTATTAACTAACCATTGGTTGAATGGCAGGAAACAGAGAGTGGGGTGTGAAATTGTTATATTATTCGTAAAGAGTTAGGAACTAATTGTTATGCGAATGTACACCCAGGGTGCCACATTTACCGCTGCACTGCAGTCAGGTACCGAGCAACAGTTCACCAATCACATGGAGAGCAGCAAGAAACACACTCAATGAAGCTCTGGCACTTTGAGTCTAAAAATGTGATCATTTTCCAACCTATGGGAAGCAGAATGTTCTGAGATGAGTTCTTCTATCTTGGACTCTAGTTATGGGGCTTGGCTAGTAAAAAGACTGTAGATAATATTCTGTTATCTGCTTAACACTTGTTTATGAGTATTACATCCAAACAGGTTACAGAGTAGGCACGTAGCTCCTAGGCAAGGCTGCAACTCTCTCGAGTCTAACACATGACTGACTGACGGCAGTAGCACATCATCACCCATGTCATACATTAGCATATCCCATCTGTTATGCTACACAGAAGATATAACAGTGGGTATTCCGGACAGGTTCTTAATTGGCAGGATATGACGAACGATGTTCTGCAGGGATCCATTCTGGGCCTCAGCTTAAGGAGATAAATGACCCACTCTTGTTCAGCAACAGTGTCTTTGTCATCTCCACACTCTGGAACGTCTCCCCTCCCCCTAACCTGAAACACCTCTCCTCCTTTAAGATTCCCCACAAAATTTCCCCCACCTCCAATGACATCCACAACCCGCACCCCTGCCTCAACACCTCGCAAACCCATTCCAAGCTCTTGCTTTGACTCGGCATCCATTTTCAACTGATTACATCTCTTTGCATCTTGGTAGAGTTGACTATGGGTTAGCGTCAGTTGTGGACTGGGCAGAGACCTGTGTAGAAGCAAGCATGGAGTTAGCTCATAGCTTGGGCTATACCCTGTATATTTGTACATAGTTATGTGTGATCAATAAACCAGGTGCTATATAAATTCAACTTGTTGTTAACTATCCAGAAGGGTAAAGGTTGCACGCTGTGCAACTGGACAAAGCTTCCGGTTAAACAGCGGGGTAAGGGTACAGTTCCTGTCTTTTCAGCAGGACAAGGATTGGTCACTGTGTAACTGTGCAAAGCTCCTGTTATCTGAGTTAGTCACTGTGCAGATGTCAGAGTTCCTGTTCACCCAGCCCTGATGGCCTGCTTGTCAGTTTCAGGTCAAATTCAATTTCACAAACCCATATTTAAATAGGGTGCTCCCTGTGCACACAGGGTAATTTAGAAGTGAGGCAACAATAAGATCAGGTAACTGAACAGAAGAATGATTAGATTGAAATGATTTCAGGTTTAATTTAAAAATTTCAGATGCCCTGTGATGCTTTTATTTATCTTTCCTCTACCATTGCTAACCCATCCGAGCGATTAAATTATTCCCAATTATTTGCACCTCCCTCCTTAGCTGGGAAAATAGAATGGCCTGGACAGCAGGTTCTGAAAGGGGTGCTGGCAGTCACTCCTTAGCACTCTTCCCGGTTGCTGGGTTCAGACGCCAGTACTGAGGCTGTGTTGCACTGTCGGAGGGCAATACTCAAGGAGCACTGCACTGTCAGAAGAGCAGTACCAAGAGAACACTGCACTGTCGGACAGTGGTACTGAGGGAGTGTTGCACTGTCAGATGGGCAGTACTGAAAGAGCACTGCGTTGTTAAAGAGGCAGAGCTAATGGAGTGCTACACTGTTGGAGAGACAGCATGGGAGTGCTGCACTGTTAGGGAGACAGTATGGGAGTGCTGCACTGTTGGAGGGACAGTATGGGAGTGCTGCACTGTTGAAGGGGCAGTACTAAGGGAGTGCTGCACTGTTGCAGAGACAGTATTGAGGGAGTGCTGTACTGTCAAAGGGGCAATACTAAGGGGGTGCTGCGCTGTTGAAGGGGCAGTACTGAGGGAGCACTGCACGGTCAAAAGGGTAGTACTAAGAGCGTGCTGCACTTTTGAAGTGACAGTATTGAGGGAGTGCTGCACTGTTGAAGAGACAGTGCTGAGGGAGTGCTGTACTGTTGCAGAGACAGTGCTGAGGGAGTGCTGTACTGTCAAAGGGGCAGTACTAAGGGAGTGCTGCACTGTTGGACAGACAGTATGGGTGTGCTGCAATGTTGAAGGGGCCTACTCCTGCTCCTATTTCTTACGATCTTATGATCTTGTCATCTTGTAAATGGGATTCAACTCACAATCACCCAGGCTTGCTGTAACAGGATCGCACAGATACACTGAATGGCAAGTAAAGGGCAGCCAGAACTGAAGAACCTGACTTGTGTATTTACTCAGTGCCAAATCCCCTGGCCTCCATAATGAACAATTGTTCAAAAGCAGTAATATGGAAAGAGGAGTTTAGATTAACAACATAAGGCTGAAAATATGATTGGCTGGCATATAGTGCAGCTACTTTTTTATCTGTTTGTGGGCAGAACTGGCTAGGCCAGCATTTATTGCCCATCCTTAGTTGCCCTTGTTCAGAGAACATTTTGACAGTCAATTGCTGTGGGCCTGGAGTCACATGTAGGCCAGACCAGTTAAGGACAGCAGATTTCCTTCCCTAATTGATATTTGTGAACTAGATGGGTTTTTAACATCATTCAACCTTTAATTGCAGATTTTCATTGGATTATAAATTTCACCATCTGCCTTGGTGGGATTTGAACCTACTCCCCTATGTTTACTAGAGTATAAGGCCAGTGACAACACCACTATGCCATCACCTTCTCTAATGCAGAGTGGCTGCAGAAGAAAAGATGTCTGCAAAGGGCTGCTGTTTGTGCCGTAACTTTTCTATGGTTCTATGGATGATTTTCTGTGAACACCAAAGCTTCCTCTTCTTAAGGTACTGATTTAATCTGATCAACACAGTGGCACATTTGCAAGTAGAATGCCGCTTCTCATTATGTGAGCATAGACAGTTTTAAGGGAGGCTGTTTAACTGGCAAGTTGGACTCTATCCTTACCCCGAATCCACATACACAAAAGATAGTAGTGAGGGGATCAAATGCTGGTTGAGTGTCCTCTGGTGAGCCTGGAGGTGCTGAGATCAATTCTACAGCAGCCCAGGTGACTTTAGCCAATTCTGCACAGATTGAGGTCCAAGCCTGGCGTCTTCATGGCTCAGAATGTACAGTCTCTGTCAGCTTAACCAATTTAAAAGCACTTCAAACACTCCCCTCTAATTACCCAGCTCGGTCACTCATATGAACAGCCACTTCCAAATAACCACTCCCCATACACCAAACCACTCTCACACAACACATTCCCAAGTCGCTCATACATACAACCAAGTCATTCTTACACAACAGCAACTTGCATTTGTACGGTGACTCTAACATAGCAAAATGTCCCAAGGCATTTAAAGGACATTATCAAATTAAAATTTAACACTCAGTCACATAAGAAGATATTAGGGCAAATGACCAAAGACCTAGCCAAGACCTCTAAGGGGTTCTGAAAGGAACAGAGGTCCAGACGCAGAGCAGCTAAAGGAAGAAATTCCTGAGTTCAGGGCTGAAGCAGCATAAGGAGCGACAGAAGGGTAAGAAAATCAGGATATCCAAGAGGCCAGAATTGGAGGTGCGCAGAGATCTTGTAGGGCTGAATATAAGAACACAAGAAATGGGAGCAGGAGTAGGTCATTGGGCCCTTCAAGCCCACACCGCCTTTCAACAAAATCATGACTGATCCTCTACCTCAACATCACTTCCAGCACCATCCCCAAATCCATTACTTCCCTTAGTTATTTATTGATCCTTGTCTTGAATATTCAATGGCTGAACATCCAAAGCTATCTGGGGTAGAGAATTCCAAAGATTCACAAGCCTTTGAGAGAAGAAATTTCTCCTGATTTCTGTCCTAAATGGTCAACCCTTGTTCTGTGACAGTGATGCTGAGACTTTTACTCCCCAGCCAGGGGAAATGTCTTCCTAGCATCTAATCTGTCAAGCCCCTTAAGAGTTTCATAGATTTCAATGAGATCATCTCACATTGTTCTAAATTATAGAAGTAGGCCTGGTCTACTCAGTCTCTCCTATCCCCTCAAAGAGAGAAAGAAATCAGGCAGCATGACTTGACCAAAGTTTACAGAGGATGGAGTTGAAAGGTATTTCACCTCATTTGAAAAGACAGCTGTGAAGTTGAAGTGGCCAAAAGATGCTTGGACCTTAATGTTACAAAGTGTCCTGTCAGGTACAGATATGAATGTGTACACTAGTCTGTCAGAAGACCAATTTGTAGACTATGGCAGATCAGTCATGATCTGGTGGCTGATAACGTAATTTGTATTCCAGACAGTTTGATGAAGCAAGTTTATGAGCTTGTCCCTGAATCTTATCAAATAAAGCTTAGGACCACAAGGAAAAAAACCTAATCAGACATTTGTAGAATTTGCGAGGGAAAAAGAAATGCTGTGAGATCAGTGGTTTCGATCGCTGAAGCTAGAGAAAACTTTTGAGAACGTGAGGGAAATTATGATCATGGAAGAATTCCAGAATTGCATTCCAGTAACCATTAAGACTTATTTAGATCAGCATCAAGTATCAAAGATCCAAGAAGCGGCAGCTTTGGCTGGTACCTATGATATCTCACGCAGACAGTTACACGTGGGGAAATGGTCAAATGGGAATCAGCAAGGAAATTGGAGGAATAGAAAACCTGGCGATGGAAAAGGTTCTAGGGAGCAGACAGGAGGATGCCAAAATAATAGAGGAGGTAGGCTAGAACCTAAAAGTGATGTAAATAGTATGCTTCCATTGCAAAACTGGACATACTAAAAGTAATTGCAGATCAGTCATTGCTGGTGGCTGATAATGTAATCTGTGTTCCAGATAGTTTGATGAAGCAAGAGGTGTTAATAGGAGATATCCATGGCATTTATAAACCTGTTCCTTTGAGTAAAGTCAATTTATCAAGTGACTAAGTAAATGAAATTGTTACGGTTGGAATTATTCCTAGATCACCTATTGAAGGGGTAGACTTAATTCTGGGAATGATTTGGCTCATGGAGACGGTAAAATAGCAGCTGGTGCTTGATCATGCCGATATGACCAAACTCCAAAAAAAAATCACTGTGGCCAAATGCGAGAAACTGATTGCCGAAAACGAGCAATTGGAGGAAAACCTGATCAGTGTAAAGAACCAAGTTTCATGCATGAAAGATGAGTTTGCTAATGAAAAACAAGAATTGATGAGAACAATTGAGCATCAGCCATGGGAAGTGGAACACTTGACTGAACACTTGAAACATCTAAAGGATAAACTTGTAGAACCAAATTCAACAAAGGCAGATCTTCAGTTGAAACATCATGAACTTCAAGCAGCAGAAGTCTCTATGAAGTATGGTGAAAAACGCCTTGAGAGGAGAAGGAATTGCTGGTGAACCAGAACAGTTGGTTGAGTGCAGAATTTAAAACAAAGACTGATGAACTGTTGGAACTTCTTTGTGAAAAGAGAAATGAGATTCTAGAACTCCGATATGATTTGGAGAACCAGAAGAACAAGATGTATGGTACTGAAGAGCGGATCCAGAATTTAAAAGCAGACAGGGAAAATCTTACAGATTGATGGTCTAATGAATTAAGGAAGTCTAAAGAACAGTCAGTAACTATGGAAGGAAGATTCTGAAATGAACTGAATGCCCATGCGAAGTTGTTCACCTTGTATAAGGGTTACACAAATGACTCTGAAACAAAAACAGCTGAAATCACTAAAGTAGTTGCTGAGCTAAATGAAAAGATTAACAAAACTTGGGAAAGAATTGGAAAGGAAGGTTCCAGTCCTGAGATGTCAACAGGGAAAGTATGAATGTGTTCAGAAGAATGTAGCATAAATCTTGGATAAACTAGAAAATGACTTGAGTGAAAGGAGAAAAAGTCTTTTGGTGCAAGTTCATTCATCTGATGTTGATCAAAGCGATGAAAACAGGACATCTGTTATGGAAGAAATGAGCGGGAAAGATAATTTTGAAGTTGGTTGCCAATCAGGCTTACGTGATGTCCATTGCAAATATGGAGAAGAGTAAGAAAAATCCCATGTTCTTCTGTATTAAAGTTGAGAAATCTAGGCAAGAGTCATTTATATCACATAAATATGGATGCATATCAATCCTATTTGATGCATATCAATCCTATTGGCTCAGAATGTGACATATGCCTGGGTGGATTGTTGAGAAATCTATGGAATCTGCTTTGGTCACATCTGTCATTTATTTTGGAGTGTGGTGTGTCTGACCACAGTTCACTTGTTAATTCACATGTACCTCATACTTACTCTGAATGTTAGAGTATAAGGTAGATATTGCAAATTGTTTATCTGCCTGAAATTTATATGTGTCTGTAAAGATATTGCTGGGTAAAGGAATAGTGTGAATTTGAAGCATCTTCTTGTGTTTGTATTGAAATCTTTCCAACCTTTTTGCCTAGTGTAATATTGTTCATTTTTCTTGTTCAATAAATATTTTATTTCTTGTGTTAAAAGTTCATCAGCAGACTCCTGTTCAGTAACTTTCCTCCACAGTTTCTAAAAATAAAACAAAGTTAGGATCTATCAAGCAGGTCTCACGCTGGGATCTGACTTGTGCAATACTAACATCAGCTGGCACTGTAACACCATGGCCTGATCTAATTGTAGCAAGACTTCTTTACTCTTATATTCCCAATCTTCTTAATTTCTGTCAGCCCCATAACCCTTCAAGATCCCTACGCTTGTCTAATTCTGCTCCACCAGCCATGTCTCCAGCTGCCTAGGACCAAAGCGCCAAGGTTCCTCCCTAAACCACCCCACCCTCTTTCTTCCTTTTCGGTGCCTCCTTAAATGTTACATCTTTGACCAAGCTTTTAATCATCTGTCCTATTATTACCTGATGTGCCTCAGTGTCAAAATTTGCTTTGTAACATTTTTGAGAAGCACTCTGGCATGTTTTAAAAAGCACTATGTAAATTCTAATTGCCTTGTTGTTGTAATCTAATCCCTTTGTAATACAGGCCAAACTTACCATTTGCTTTCCTAAGTGTCTGCTTTTCTAATTGTTTGCTGTACCCATATGCTAACTTCCTGTGATTCTTGTGCAAGGACACCAAGGCACCTCTGAATACTAGTATATCCAGTCCCTCACTATTTAAAAAAGTATTCGGTTTTTCTATTTTTCCTACTAAAGTGGGTAAATTCACACCACCCCACATTATATTCCGTCAACAGTGCTTTGCCCGCTCACCTAGTCAGTCTATGATCCCTTTGCATTCTCCTCACAACAAACTTGGATATGCTACACTTGGTAACCTCTAAGTCATTAATAGAGATTGTAAATAGCTGAGACCCAAGCAACGATCTTTGCGGTACCCAGCCCAAAAATGACATATGAACATACGAAATAGGAGCAGAGGTAGGTCATTAGGCCCCTCGAGCCTGTTTCGTCATTCAATAAGATCATGGCTGATCTGTTTGTGTTTCAGGTTCCACAGTTCCATCTACCCCCGATAACCTTTGATTCCCTTGCCTAACAAGAATCTATCTACCTCTGCCTTAAACATATTCACTGACCCCGCCTCCACCACCTTCCGAGGCAGAGAGTTCCAAAGTCGCACAACCCTCTGACCTGTTTGTTTATGTTCCCTGTTTACTGTCCAATGACCAATCCTCAATCTATGTTAATATTACTCCCCATCTCTTGAGACTTACATTGCGTAGTAACCTCTTGTGTGGCACCTTATTGAAAGTTTTTGATGATCCAAACGCACTATACTCATTGGTTTCCCCCACCCCTCACCGCCCCCCCACTCGTTACAACCCCAAAATACTCAAACAGATTTGTCAAACATAATATTCTTTTCCGAAATAAGTTAGAAATAGGGAGTGAGAAGTTTAGGAAGGGATTTGAAAACCAGAATGAGAACTTTAAAAATCACATATCACTTACCTCTTGCACTAACCAATTCTCTCTCAACAAACTAACCAAGTCCCTCTCACACTTACAAACTGCACCTTTCACGTGCAGACAGGTTACACAGTGCCCGTACAAACATATTCATAATCAGTGGCCTCTCGGTGCCTGAAGCAATATTCGCAGAGATCCCCTGTGGTTTATTTTCATGAAACTACGATGATTTTAATCAAATCCCATCCTTGTGGTGTGATGCAGGCTGGATCATTACAGCTGGAAGAGGGACTTGGTGTGAGGGCTCTGGGGGGCACAGCTCAGAACACAAGCAATAAAAATCGGCTTTTTAGTGTCAGCCTGACATTTTAATAGAAGCTGTACATGTGTAAACTTCATTCATGTGGAATTATTGTGTCTTCATAATGCAGTCTCCCCAGACGGAGCTTTATACATATTGAGAACCTTCAGCACCCACAGGACACAAATTTATCAGCTGGAATTCTTTCGTTTACTCTCCAAGTTTTTATTGCAATCACTTTCCTTCTGCAGCTATTTAAGATGAAACAACCTTCTATAAATAAACTGATTCTTAGAGATCTTCTGACGTTTTAGACAATTGTATGTTTTTTCCTCTTTCAAAATCTAGGCTGACACTCCCAGTGCAGTACCAAGGGACTGCTGCACTGTTAGCAGTGCCATCTCCTGCAGGCGATGTTAAACCGAGGCTCTGTCTGCCCTCTCAGGTGGGCGGAATAGATTCTGTGGCACTACTACAAAGAACAGCAGGGGCCTTCTCCCCATTGTTCTGCCCAATTGTTACCTCTCCACCAACATCACTATGAACAGATTATCTGGGCGTCATCTCATTCCTGTTTGTGAGACTGTGCTGTGCACTAATTGGCTGCCGTGTTTGCTATATTACAATAGTGATTGAATTTCAAAAGTACTTTGTTGACTGAATTAGAATTGGAATTGCTCAGCACGGAACAGGACCATTTAGCCCATCTTGCCTATGCAGCCTCGCTGAAAGAGCTATCCAGTTATTCCCATCTCCCTGCTATTCACCCGCAGCCCTGAAAATTCTCCCACTTCAAGTATATACCCAAGTTGCTATTGAATCTTTTTCCACCACCCTTTCAGGCAATCGACTGAGTAGGTCCCTTCCACAGAACTTGTGCCGTTTTCTTCAAAAGACACATGACTTAATCCAAGTGAGGTGACTTGGTATAGGTAAAATTAGCAAGCAGATAAAACCTCTGAATTCTCTCCCTAATGCATGAAATACAACTCCAGGACATTAATCCAGTCTTATGACTAACTAACCTTCTCCATTCATGGTCTGTATGTTTCTTTATTGCCGAGGGAGCAATTGAGCATCTAACCTAATCTAAACCTTCAACCCTGTAAAGTGCTTTGTGACAATCTCAGGCAGTCAAAGATATTTTATAAATGCAAGTCTTTCTTTCAAGTCTTGTTTTTTTTCTCTCCCTTGCTTATCTGATGCACTGGCAAAAGCTCTGGGGAGAGATAGACCATTATGGAACTTGACAGATTAATCAAGGCAAGAGAAAAAATGCAGTCATATTGAAAATATGGTGTTGTTCCTTTAAGAATAAAGCTACAGGTGTATGTGGTAAGACCTGCTTGATTCCTTAGCCCATATCACTCCTGTCGACCTTGACTGCAGTCAAAATTCCTTCATTCTTTTCTTTCCCCTTACCACAGTACCAAATACTTTGCCTCAACTACTTGCCTTAACTTGCCAACAACTCCTGGCTTTGTTTGGGGGGTGGTGGGGGGAAATGGTGGCATAGTGGTAATGTTACTGATCTGGTAACCCAGAGGCCCAGGCTAATACACTGGGCACACAGGTTCAAATCCCCATCATGGCAGCTGGTGGAATTTAAATTCAGTTAATAAATCCAGAACGCAAAGCCAGTCCCAGTTACCATGACAACCATCATCAGTTGTTGTTAAAACTCATCTGGTTCACCAATGCCCCCTTTAGGGAAGGAAATCTGCCATCCTTACCCAGTCTGGCCTACATGTGACTCCTCTGACCCACAGCAATGTGGTCAACCTCTGAAATGGTCAAAAAAGCCAATGAGTTCAAGGGCAATTAGGGATGGGCAACAAATGCTGGCCTTGCCAGTGCCATCCACATCCCAGGAAGAAACACCATGTGCTATCCACTCAGGGAACATGTGGATTCATAGTAGATTTTAACACACAGAGCCCAGATTTGCATTGTTATTGGTTCTATTTTGTCACCTTTTTTGGGTTCCGCAGCAGCATCTCCACCCACCATTGCCCAAAGGCCATTTTCCTGTCTCATGTTCATTCCGTAATCAGCAGCTTGCATTTAGATAGCACCCTTAAAGTTGTAAAAAGTCCCAAAGTGCTTCACAGGAGGGTAGCCGGCAGCATTAAGCTGCTTTACAGAAGCTGCGTGGGAGGGGAGGTGGCTTATTCCTTTGACCGCCCCTTCTTCTCTCCACCTTCACCCCTCCTTCTTGTTTCCTGCCACCTTACTTTGTTAGCTTCCTCCCTCCAGGGAGAATGTGCACTGAGAGACATATCTATCTGCTCCCTGGATCTTCTGTGTACCTGCAACCTCGGTCGCCAGTGTTGTAACGAGTGGAAAATGCCACCCAAATAAGAGGAACAGAGAAGGACAAAAACAGGACAGGAGCGAAAACTGTTCGGGGGGGGGGGGGGGGGGGGGGGGGGCACTGTTTTGAACAACTTCTAAGGAAGATTTTCCACTGGCCCTTGTGTTGAAACAGCTTTCTAAGATGATCTGCCATTTCTATAGTGCCTTTGACAATCACAGGATATTGCAAAATGCTTTACAAGCAATTTTCAAGTGTTGTCACTATTGTAATGTAGGAAACACAGCAACCAAACTGCACATAGCTAGCTCCCACAAACAGGCAATGACCAGATAATCTGTTTTAATGTTGCTGGTTGAAGGATAAATGTTGTCCAGGATACTGGAGGAATTTATTAATTATTATTAAATAATAATTAACTTTTATTTTATAGCGGCTTGAGAAATCTTCAATTCACCCGAGAGGGCAGAATGGGCCCCGGGGTTTAATGTCTCACCCAAAAGACAGCACCTCTGACAATGTAGCACACCCTCAGTACTGCACTGGGAGTGTCAGCCTGGATTTTATGCTCAAGCCTCTGGAGTGGGACTTGAATCCACAAAGCTGCTGACTCAGAGGGCTACCCATTGAGCCACAGCAAGTCCAAATATTGCTCCTGTAACTGCTGAAGGAGCCATTTGGCTACAATCAACGAAAGCGGCACACTTGCTTCAACAGAGAGAGCACGCACAAGTTGAAACTGGGATAGAAGAACATAGGAACAGTCTATAGAAACATAGAAACTAGGAGCAGGAGAAGGCCATTCGGCCCTTCGGGTCTGCTTTGCCATTCATTATGATCATGGCTGATCATTCAACTCAATAGCCTGCTCCCACTTTCTCCCCATACCCTTTGATCCCTTTCGCCCCAAGAGCTATATCTAACTCCTTCTTGAAAACATACAATGTTTTGGTCTCAACTACTTTCTGTGGTAGCGAATTCCACAGGCTCACCACTCTCTGGGTGAAGAAATTTCTCCTCATCTCAGTCCTAAATGGTCTACTCCATATCCTCAGACTGTGACCCCTGGTTCTGGACTCCCTCACCATCGGGAACACCCTTCCTGCATCTACCCTGTCTAGTCCTGTTAGAATTTTATAGGTTTCTATGAGATCCCCCCTCATACTTCTGAACTCCAGAGAATATAATCCTAATTGGCTCAATCTCTCCTCATATGTCAGTCCCGCCATCCCAGGAATCAGTCGGGTAAACCTTCGTCGCACTTCCTCTATAGCAAGAACATCCTTCCTCAGATAAGGAGACCAAAACTGCACACAATGTTCCAGGTGTGGTCTCACCAAGCCCCAGTACAATTGCAGCAAGACATCCCTGCTCCTATACTCGAATGCTCTCGCTATGACGGCCAACATACCATTTGCCTTCTTTACCGTCTGCTGCACCTGCATGCTTACCTTCAGCGACTGGTGTATGAGGACACCCAGGTCTCGATGCACATTCCCCTCTCTCAATTTATAACCATTCAAGTAATAATCTGTTTTCCTGCTTTTGCTACCAAAGTGGATAACCTCACATTTATCCACATTATACTGTATCTGCCATGCATTTGCCCACTCACTCAGCTTGTCCAAATCACACTGAAGCATCCCTGCACCCTCCTCACAGCTCACCCTCCCACACAGCTTTGTGTCATCTGCAAATTTGGAGATATTACATTTAATTCCCTTATCTAAATCATTGATATATGTTGTGAATAACTGGGGTCCCAGCACTGATCCCTGCAGTACCCCACTAGTAACTGCCTGCCATTCGGAAAAAGTCTCATTTATTCTTACTCTTGTTAACTGTCTGCCAGCTAGTTTTCTATCCATCTCAATTACACTACCCCAAATCCCATGCACTTGAATTTTACACGCCAATCTCTTATGTGGGGCTTTGTCAAAAGCCTTCTGAAAGTCCAAATAAACCACTTCCACTGGCTCCCCCTCATCAATTCTACTAGTTACATCATCGAAACATTCCAGTAGATTTGTTAAGCATGATTTCCCTTTCATAAATCCATGCTGACTCTGTCCGATTCTGCCACTGTTTTCCACGTGCTCAGCTATTAAATCTTTTATAATGGACTCTAGAGTTTTCCCCACTACCGATGTCAGGCTGACTGGTCCATAATTCCCTGTTTTCTCTCTGCATCCCTTTTTAAATAGTGGGGTTACATTAGCTACTCTCCAATCTGTAGGAACTGTTCCAGAGTCTATAGAATCTCGGAAGATGACCACCAATGCATCCACTATTTCTAGGACCACTTCCTTAAGTACTCTGGGATGTAGATTGTCAGGCCCCGGGGATTTATCGGCCTTCAATTCCATCAATTTCTCCAACATCATCTCCCTACTAATACTGATTTCTTTCAGTTCCTCCCTCTCACTAAACCCTGTGTTCCCCAACATTTCTGGTGTGTTATTTGTGTCCTCCTTTGTGAAGACAGAACCAAAGTATGTATTTAGTTGGTCAGCCATTTCTTTGTTCCCCATTATAAATTCCCCTGTTTCTGACTGTAAGGGACCTACATTTGTCTTCACCAATCTTTTTCTCTTCACATACCTATAGAAACTTTTACAGTCAGTTTTTATGTTTCCTACAAGCTTACTCTCATACTCTCTTTTCCCCTTCTTGATCAATCCCTTGGTCCTCCTTTGCTGAATTCTAAACTGATCCCAATCCTCAGGTCTGTTGTTTTTTCTGACCAATTTGTATGCCTCTTCCTTACATCTAATACTATCTCTAATTTCCCTTGTAAGCCATGGTTTGGCCACCTTTCCTGTTTTACTTTTGCACCAAACAGGAATAAACAATTGTTGCAGTTCACCCATGCGCTCTTTGAACGTTTGCCATTGTCTATCCACCGTCATCCCTTTAAGTAACGTTTCCCAATCCATCATAGCTCATGCCTCATACCATCGTAGTTTGCTTTATTAAGATTCAGGACCCTAGTCTCAGAACCAACTACGTTACTCTTCATCTTGATGAAGAATTCTATCATATTATTGTCACTCATCCCCAAGGGGCCTCACACAACTAGATTGCCAATTATTCCTTTTTCATTACATAATACCCAGTCGATGATGGCTTGTTCTCTCGTTGGTTCCTCAACATATTGGTCCAGAAAAGCATCCCGTATACACTCCTCTATGGTATTGTTACTAATTTGATTTGCCCAATCTATATGCATATTAAAGTCACCCATAATTACAGATGTTCCTTTATTACATGCATCTCTAATTTCCTGTTTAATGCCATTCCCAACATCACCACGACAGTTTGGGTTCTATATACAACACCCACTAACGTTTTTTGCCCCTTAGTGTTTCTCAGCTCTACCCATACAGATTCCACATCGTCAGAGTTAATATCTTTCTTCACTATTGCATTCATTTCCTCTTTAACCAGCAATGCAACTCCACCGCCTTTTCCTTTTTGTCTGTCCTTCCTAAATACTGAATACCCCTGGATGTTCAGTTCCCATCGCTGGTCACCCTGCAGCCATGTCTCCGTAATCTTGACTATATCATACCTGTTTACATCTATTTGTGCAGTTAATTCATCCACTTTATTGCGAATGCTCCTCGTGTTAAGGCACAAAGCCTTAAGGCTTGTCTTTTTAACATCAATTGTCCCGTTCCCACTATTTTTCACTGAGGCCCTATTTGATTCTTGCCCTTGATTTCTCTGGCTATCACTTTTCTTTTTCCGCTTTCTGTCTTTTGTTCTTGTCTTTGATTCCCCTTCCTCTGACTCCTTGCATAGGTTCCCATCCCCCTGCCATTTTAGTTTAAACCCTCCCCAACCACTCTAGCAAATGTTCCCCCTCGGACATCAGTCCCGGTCCTGCCCAGGTGTAAACCGTCCAGTTTGTACAGGTCCCACCTCCCCTGGAACCGGTCCCAATGCCCCAGGAATCTGAAACCCTCCCCTTCACACCATCTCTTAAGCCACGTATACATCTGATATATCCTGCTATTTCTACTCTGACTGGCACGTGGCACTGGTAGTAATCCCGAGATCACTACCTTTGAGGTTCTACTTTTCACCTTACTTCCTAGCTCCCTATATTCTGCTTTTAGGACCTCATCCCATTTTTTTAACTATGTCGTTTGTACCAATGTGTACCACAACCACTGGCTGTTCACCCTCCCCCTTCAGAATGTCCACTAGATGCTCTGAGACATCCTTGACCCTAGCAGCAGGGAGGCAGCATATCATCCTGGAGTCCCGTTTGCAGCCACAGAAATGCCTATCTATTCCCCTTACAATTGAATCCCCTATAACTATTGCATTCCCACACTTTTTACTCCTCCCCTGTGCAGCAGAGCCAACTGCGGTGCAATGAACTTGGCTGTTACTGCTTTCTCCTGAGAGGCCAGTCCCCCCCAACAGTATCCAAAGCGGTATATCTATTTTGCAGGGGAATAGCCACAGGAGATTCCTGCACTGCCTGCCTAGTCCTCTTGCTTTGCCTGGTGGTCACCCATTCCCTTCCTGCCTGTGGACTCTTAGCCTGCGGTGTGACCACCTCTCTATACATGCCATCCACCATACTCTCCGCCTTGTGGATGCTCCAGTGTCCCCAGCTGCCGCTCCAGCTCCAAAACCCGGGCTTCCAGGAGCTGCAGCTGGCATTCAGTAAGATCTTGGTGGATTAACTTTATATACCCACCTTTGCCCTATATTTTTTAATATCTTTGGTTAATAAAAATGTCAATCTCGGATTTAAAATAAATAATTGATCCCTGGTAATCTAGTCCTCTAGGTGTATAGGCCAACAATCTATTAGGTTATTGATTATTGTCTGCACATATTCATAATGGTCTATGTATGTTTTTTAAATTCTTTCATGGGATGCGGGCACCACTGGCTAGGACAGAATTTGTTGCCCATTCCTAAATTGACCTTGAGAAAGTAATGGTGAGCTGCCTTCTTGAACCACTGCAATCCATGTGGTATAAATACGCCAATAGTCCTGGCAGAGAGTTCTAGGATTTTGACCCAGTGATAGTGAAGGAGCAGCAATATACTTCCAATTCAGGAAGGTGAATGGTTTGGAGGGGAACTTCCAGGTGGTGGTGTTCCCATGTATCTGCTGCCCTTGTCTTTCTAAGTGGCAAAGGTCATGGGTTTGGAAGACGCTGTCAAAGGAACCTTGGCGAGATGCTGCTGTGCATCTTGTATATAGTACACACTGCTGCCATTGTGCATTGGTGGTGGAGGGACAGAATGTTTAAGTTGGTGGATGGGGTGCTGATCAAGCAGGCTGCTTTGTCCTGAATGGTGTGGAGATTCTTGTGTGTTGTTGGAGCTGCACTCATCCAGAAAAGTGGAGATATTCCATCACACTCCTGACTTGTGCCTTGTAGATGATAGGCAAGCCTTGGGGAATCAGGAAGTGAGCTACTCGCCACAGAATTCCTAGCCTTGACCTCCTCTGGTAGCCAGTGTTTATATGGCTAGTCCAGTTCAGTTTCTAGTCAATGGTAACCCCCAGCATGTTGGTAATGGGGAACTCAGCAATTGTAATGCCATTGAATGTCAAGGAGGGGAGATGATTAGACTCTCTCGTTAGAGATGGTCATTGCCTGGCACTTGTGTGGTGCAAACATTATTTGCCATTTATCAGCTCAAGCCTGAATGCTGTCCAGGTCTTGCTGCAAATTGGCACCGTTTGCTTCACTATCCGAGGAGTTGTGATTGATACTGAACATTGAGCAATTGCCAGCAAAAATCCCCACTTCTGACTTTATGATGGAAGGAAGGTCATTGATGATGTAGCTGAACATGGTTGGCCCAGGACATTAACCTGAGGAACTCCTGCAGTGATGTCCTGGGACTGAGATAGGCCTCCAACCACCACAGCCACCTTCCTTTGCCAGGACTCCATGATGCTACACTCAGTCATATGCTGCCTTGATGTCAAGGGCATTCACTCTCACCTCTTGAGTTCAGGTCTTTTGTCCATATTTGGACCAAAGCTATTATGAGGTCAGGAGCTGAGCGGTCTTCGCAAACCTCCCAAACTAAGCATCAGTGAACAGGTTATTGCTCTATAGTGCCAGTTGATTGCATTTTCAATCTTACATTCCATCACTTTGTTGATGATCGAGAGTAGGCTGATGGGGCAATAGTTGGCCAGATTGGATTTGTCTTGCACTTTTGTGGACAGGACATACCTGGGTAATTTTCCACATTGTCCAGTAGATGCTAGTGTTGTAGCTGCACTGAAACAGCTTGGTTCAGAGTGTGGCTAGTTCTGGAGTACGTCTTTAGTACTGTCAGGGTGTTTTCAGGGCCCATAGCCTTTCCAGTATCCAGTGCCTCTATCTGTTTTTCATATCATGTAGATTAACTTAACTGAAAATTGGTACTGGTGATGCTAGGGACCTCAGGGGGAGGCCAAGATTGATCATTCACTCAACACTTTTGGCTGAAGATGGGTGCACATGCCTTGTCTTTTGCACTAATGTGCTGGGCTCCCCCATTATTGAGGATGGGGATATTTGCCCCTTCTCCAGTTAGTTGTTTAATTGCTCACCACCATTCACAACTGGATGTAGCAGGGCTGCAGCGCTTTGATCTGATCATTAGGTTGTGGGATTGCTTAGCTCTTTTTATCACATGCTGCTTCTCCTGTTTGGCATGCAAGTAGTCCTGTGTTGCAGCTTCACCAGGTTGACACTTTATTTCAAGGTATGGCTGGTGCTGCTCCTGGCATGTCTTCTTGCACTCTTCATTGAACCAGGGTTGATCCCTTGGCTTGATAGTAATGGAGTGAAGAATATGCTGGGCTATGAAGTTATAGATTGAGGTTGAATACAATTCTGTTGCTGCTGATGGCCCACAGCATCTCATGGATTTCCAGTTTTGAACTGCTAGATCTGTACTGAATCTATCCCATTTAGCACAGTGATAGTGTCACACAACATGATGGAGGGCATACTCAGTGTGAAGACGGGACATTATCTCCACAAGCACTGTGCGGTGGTCACTCCTAACAATATAGTCATGGGCAAGCATCTCCAACAGGTACATTGGTGAGGGTAAGGTCCAGTAAGTTTTTCCCGCTTGTTGATTCCCTCACCACCTGCCACAGTCCCAGTCTAGCAGGTATGTCTTTTGGGACTTGGCCAGTTCACACAGGGGCATTGCTACCGAGGAGCCTTTGGTGACCGAAATTGAAGTCCCCCACCCAGAGTACATTCTATACCTTTGCCACCCTCAAGTGCTTCCTCCAAGTGGTGTTCAACATGGAAGAGTAATGCTTCATTAGCTAAGGGAGGGTGGTATGTGATAATCAGCAGGTTTCCTTGCTCATGTTTGACCTGATCCCATGAGACTCCGTAGGGTCCGGAGTCGATGTTGAGGACCCTCAGGGCAAATCCCTCCCGACTGTGTATTACCAGCTGACACCTCTGGTGGGTCTGTCCTGCCAAAGGGACAGGACATACTCAGGGATGGTGATGGTGGTGTCTGGGACATTGGCTGTAAGGTATGATTCGGAGAGTATGACTATGCCAGACTGTTGTTTGACTAGTCTGTGAGACAGCTCTCCCAACTTTGGCACTAGTTTCTTTGGATCTTCACGATTGTTATAGATCTTTTATTAAGAGCAAAGTGGATGACCTCACATTTACCTACACTGGAATCCATTTATTGCACTTTTGCCCAATCACTTATCTATGAATTTCTCTCTGGAATTTTACTTCAACTATTCTGCTTACACAGTTGCCTACCTCTGCGTCCTCAGTAAACTTGGATCCAATTATCTAAGTCACCAACAATTAGAGTGAATAGTTGAGGCCCCAACCACAAATCCTCCTTTAGAATTCTAGAAGCCATCTCGAATTTTTTAAGGTTTATATAAAATAGTGTAAAAATATAAAATATAAATATAAAATGTAAAATATAAGTCACATTTATTTATATAAAATTTAAAAACCCATTTTTCCTGGACATTTGTCACTCTTTAGTACCATTATTTTCTTCATTAATGTTATATTATTCAAGCTAATTTTGGTGAGTCCCTGCTTCAATATTAGTTTCCTTGGGATACAAATACTAATGCAAAATAATTACTGAACACACCCATCATTTCCTTATTTTCAATGACCATCCTATTCCCTAATAATTGTCAACATTTTTTTGTATTTTGAGATCCTTGGCAAGTTTTTTGTGCTCCCGTTTCACAGCTCTTACTGTTTTGCCACCCATTGCTGTTCTTTACGTCTCACCCATTCACCAGAATCTGTGTTCATTTTTGCCTGTTTTTCCTTTCCACTTTATCTTGTCCCTCACCTCTGAAGTCATCCATGGCTGTTTTTTTTTTGAAAAGTAGAGCTCTTGCCCCTTAGGGCTATACACTGGTTCTGTATCACAATCCTTGAAAGCCTCTCACTGATCTTCGGTCATTTTACCCATTAACAGATTTGCCCATCTTTCTGTGGGCAGTCTCTGCCCCATCACATTGAAGTCAGCCTTAGCTAGGTGGGAGAATGCAAAATCACTTTATCTTTCTCCTCCAAGAGCAGGTGTTATGTCTGAAACATGCACCCTTCCCCTTTATTGCTACCCCAAGTGGAAAAGGTGCAAGACTTAAATAAATAAATACAAATTCTTTATTTAAAAAAAAAATCACATTTAAAAAGACCAAACACTGAGGGAACTGCAAACTGTCTGAGCTAACTTCAATAAATGGTGATAACGTACAGGCTCCAAAAACTGCCCGAGTGACAAGGGATTAGTTTCAAAACCACGTACATCTCCCACTCAGGCTTTTACATTCAGCTACCATTTGAGGATTCTCAAAAATATAGCAGTCCTTTGTTGAGTGAAACACAAAACACCTCTACCAAATTCAAATCAGGTTTCATTGAAAGCACTGGGAATGTATTTCTTAGCGAAAGGGAGGCAATCCTAAATAGGAATAACACGCATCAATGAGATTCTTCAGGAGCTAGCTGGTAGGGAATAGAAGTGTTGCCGTAGTGTCACAAAGGGTCAGACAGAGGAGAAAAGAATGATGGTCTGGAGTCTGGCTGTTCACTGTAACCTATTTCCACGATGTCCTCTCTCAAACATCTCCTTTCAAGGACTTTCACGTTACAATAACCCAAAGATTTCCTATCACAACTTGGTCCTCTTCAGTAATGTGACAAGTTCTGTGCTGTCCGCAGATATATATCCCCAGTCACAGGGAACCAGAGAGGGGATTCTATGTAAAATATCGACTCCAATCTGTTCTGGAGAATAAAACGCGAGATCAAAGACACCAGACAGTACATGGTTGCCCACACACCCCCCCTACTGTCCCTGAGAAAATTTAGGAGTTTCATGGCAATACCTCTTACAAGTTCCTCTTTAAGCAGCTATAACGACTTCTTAAAGCTGTAGGCCTATATAGCTGCTCCCTTTATGAACAAGCTTCATCTTAAACTCTTCACCATTCCGAATGTAATTATTTTAAACAAGCTGTTCTACAGCCATTTGCTTCTGTTTCCAATGTTGACAGCTGGTCAGGTTACACATCATCCATCTCCGGCAGGTTCTTGATAAGGGCAGCTGCCTACAAGTGAATCTGTGGCGGTGATGATCCCAAGCCTGTTGCGCCCTCACATGCTTTGCTGTACAGCCGCCCCTATGATCAGAAACAGACAGCATAAGTGAATTGTCAGGGGCAGAGTCATCAGATTGAGTTTACTTACATAAAAGGCTTGAATTTATATCGCGCCTTTCAAGCTTGCAAGAGGTCCCAATGTGCTTCACGGCCAATAAAATACTTTTGGAGTGTGGTCCCTGCTGTAGTGAGCAAAAATGAAGTAAATGGCACACAGTAAGATCTCACAAACAGCAATATCATAATGGCCAGGTAATTAGTTTTAATGCTGCTGGTGGAGGAATAAATATCGGAGAGGACACTGAATTTTTTTTTTACAGTGCAATGGGATCTTTCATATCCACCTGAGAGGGCAGAAAGACCTTGGTTTAACATTCAAAATAAATCACCGCTGATAGTGCAGCACTCTCTTGGTACTGCACCGCAGTGTCAGCCGAGATAAAATGCTGAAGTCTCTGGAGTGGGGTTTGAACCGACAACCTCCTGACAGAGACAAGAGAGCTACCAACTGAGTCACCGCTGACAACTTATATTAGAACATGTTATATTTGTTTCTTTGTCAACCAGGTTAAATCAAACTAACTAGTTTAATTACATGGAATTCATAAATCTTGTGTTATCACCAACTGTGAAAGGTCTATTATCTGGTGTATGCATAAAATCAAGTTATCAATGTTGTTACAAACAGAATTTGGTTGCATCTTGAAATCCCATAAAACTGTACTATAATTTAACGTTTTATGAGCTACTTTTAAGATTTTTTTTTAATGGATGGTGTGCTCACCAAGGTGAACCTTTGTCAGAAGGTTGTCGGTTCAAACCCCACTCCAGAGACTTCAGCATTTTATCTCGGCTGACACTCCGGTGCAGTACCAAGAGAGTGCTGCACTATCAGCGGTGATTTATTTTGGATGTTAAACCAAGGTCTTTCTGCCGTCTCAGGTGGATATGCTTGTGATGGGGGAATGGAACCTAGTGTCACCATCAAACTCAGGTCCCTGGTAAGGCACATCTCTAAACAGAATGCCTCATCAACAAGCAGAGCTGGCGGTGAAAAGGACTCTCTCCATCAGATCCTTCACGCACACCCAGAGTATCAGCAGCATTGCATGCCACCCTTGAGGCTGCTGTGGTGAGGAAGAGGCTGCCATCCACCCGCTCCTAATATACGCATGTGCAAAGAATTCCTGGAAAGAATTGCTGTGGTTTTTGTTGGGATTCATCTCCAGCAACTCTAATGGTTCTACAGACCGTCTCCAGGGACGCACACCAAGAACACCACCAACTGCTGCTGGAGGGGCGTCAATGCTCTTTCGTTTGCCCGAAACTTATTGGTCTTCCAGTGCAAGGAGCTGTCTATTCCAGGGTCCAGGATGATGAGCTGAGGGGCACACCCAAGCTTGGGGCAGCCACCACAAAGGCTAAACGGGGAAAGACCAGTCTAGGCTCTTTGGCCATAGTGTACCGAGGGGCTGCAACCAATGTGAAATCTCCCTGGCTGTTTGTATCTGGAAATGTTTAATGTACTGTAAATATAGATGCAATTCATGTTGTAAGTGGTGTGAAGCGCCCTAGAGCGCCATGCATTGTAGATTTTTTTTATTCTTTCATAGGATATGGGCACTACTGGCAAGGCCAGCATTTGTTGCCCACCCCTTATCACCCTCGAGAAGGTGGTGGTGAGCAGTGTTCTTGAACCGCTGCAATCCATCTGGTGCAGATACACTCACAGTGTGCTGGGAAGGGAGGTCTAGGATTTTATCCCATAACATTGAAGAAATGACAGTATATTTCCAAGTCAGGATGGTATGTGCGTTTTAGCATTATTTCTTTTTTTTTCACGGGATGTGGGCATCGCTGGCTAGGCCAGCATTTATTGCCCATCCCTAATTGCTCTTGTTCCACATTGGACTACAGTGGGTCAAGAAGACTGATCACCGTCACCTTCTCAAGGGCAATTAGGGATGGGCAATAAATGCTGGCCCAGCCAGCGAAGCCCACATCCCGTGGATGAATTTTTAAAAAAATTTATGAGTCAACCACATTGCTGTGAGTCTGGAGTCACGTGTAGACCAGACCAGGTAAGGACAGCAGATTTCCTTCCCTAAAGGACATTAGTGAACCAGATGGGCTTTTATGACAATCGACAATCGTCTCGTGGTCATCGCTAAACTTTTAATCCCAGATTTCTATTCAATTCAAATTCCATCATTTCCCGTGGTGGGATTCGAACCCAGGTCCTCAGTGCATTACCCTGGGTCTCTGGATTACCAGCCCAGTGACAATACCACTACATGTTTTCAATTTTAATCAATGGACTTGTTTTTTCCCTTTCAGTAGGGTTAACCTCCAATTCTTCTGAGGTAATTTTTCTTTTCTCTTTCCTGGGCTTCTCAAGTTAGTGTGGCTCGTTTGGCAAGCTGGTAACCAGCTCCCAGGGGTGCCTCTCCCATCCTGCACTGGCACTTGAATGGGTCACTCACTATGTAACTGATGACTGGCACAAAGCCACATTATCTCATGCCCAGCTGGAAAACCAGTCTATACTACTGCAAAACACTCCAGGCTGCAAGAGCTAACTGGCTGACTCTGTGTTTGGCGTCACAATAATAACTTGAGGTAAATAACTCTACTATCTAAACCACAGCCATTATTCACAAGCACCAATTTTGCCCTTGGTATTAAAGAGTTTACATAAAGCACTAGGACAAAGGTACAACTCATAAAACAGAACGATTCAGCACAGAAGGTCGTCATTTGACCCATCGTGCCTGTACCGGCTCTTTGGAAGAGGCATCTAATGTGCCCCACTCTCCTGTTCTTTCTCCACAGCCCAGCCAATTTACTGTTTCAAGTACTTTTTCAATTCCCATCGTAAGCTGTTCTTTGAATCTGCTTCCATTATCCTTTCAGGTAGTTTATTCTAGACCACAACAGCTTGCTGCGTTAATTTCTTTCCTAATGTCGCCTCTGGTTCCTTTTTTGCCAAAAGCCTTAAATCTCTATCCTCTGGTTACTGATCTCCTGCCACTGGAAACAGTTTCTCCTTATTTAACCTGTCAAAAACTTTCATGATTTCGAACACCTCTTCCATATCTCTCCTTAGCCTTCTCCGCTAATGAGGAGAATAACCCGTTTCATTACTCTCTCCACATCACTGAAGTCTCTCATCCTTGGTCTCTTCTAATAAATCTCCTCTGCATCCTTCCTAAAGCTTTAACATCCTTTCTAAAGTGCAGCGCCTAGAATGCCTGCAATACTCCATCCGGATCTAACTACGATTTTATAAAGGTTCAACATAATTTGATTTTATGCTCCATCACTCTATTTATAAAGCCAAGAATACTGTGTGCCTTGTTAACAGCTTTGTAAACTTTTCTTGCCATCTTCAAAGACTTGTGCACATACCCCCTCCAGGCCTCGCAGTTCCTACACCTCCTTTAAAGCTGTACTATTTAGCTTATATTGTCTCTCCTCATTCTTCCTATCAATATGCACTGACATTTTTTTTTACCCCTTCATGGGATGTGGATGTCACTGGCTAGACCAGTATTTGTTGCCCTACCCTAACTGCCGTCGAGAAGTTAGTGGTGAGCTGCCCTCTTGAACCGCTGCAGCCCATGTGGTGTAGGTACACCCTCGGTGCTGTTAGGGAGGGAGTTCCAGGCTTTTGACCTAGCAACAACGAATGAACAGTGATACAGTTCCAAGTCAGGATGGTGTGCGGCTCGGAGGGGAACTTGCAGGTGGTAGTATCCATCTATCTGCTGCCCTTGTCCTTCTCGGTGGTAGAGGTCACGGGTTTGGAAGGTGCTGTCAATGGCACCTTGGTGACTTTCTGCAGTGCATCTTGTAAATGGTACACACTGTTGCCACTGTGCATCGGTGGTGGAGGGAGTGAATGTTTAAGGTAGTGAATGGGGTGCCAATCAAGCAGGCTGCTTTGTCCTGGATGGTGTCAAGCTTCTTGGGTGTTATTGGAGATGCCCTCATCCAGGCAAGTGGAGTGTATTCCATCACACTCCTGAGTTGTGCCTTGCAGATGGACAGGCTTTGGGGAGTCAGGAGGTGAGTTACTTGCCACAGAATTCCCAGCCTCTGACCTGGTCTTCTAGCCACAGTATTTATACAGCTAGTCCAATTCCGTTTCTGGCCAATGGTAAACATTAGTATATTGATAGTAGGGGCATCAGCGATAGTAATGCCACTGAATGTCATGGGGAGGTGGTTGGATTCTCGGCAGTAAATTTCATCTGCCATGTTTCTACCCTCCTGACTGTCTACAACATTTCCAAGTTTTCTGTTATCTGCACAATTTGAAACGATGGCCTGTATATCCAAGTCCAGGGTAATAACATTTAACAAAAAGAGCAGTGGTCATAATGCTGACTCCTGGGGAACACACTTGCCTCCGGTTTGGAAAACAGCTGCTCATATGAAGACCCTGATTCTTACAGCCCATTTTCCCATCAGTGGTGAGGATGAGGGGCTCAGCAAAGACAGCAAAGCTTGTCAATTATCATGCTGCGTCTTTGCATTGAGAAATCGATTGTTCCCCTCTGTTTGTGCTAATTACACTTAGGATAATGGAAGTCAAGAGTGGTTTCATCCCAGTGATCTTAAGGTTTCAATGTCACAATTGGTGAACAAGCAACAGATATACAACGGCACTTAGTGATAACACAACGAGTTTATTTGGTAAGTAGCCTGACTCATGTAGACCAAGTCGTCCCCGAATCTTGCTGATTGGGTAATCTGAGATGGGATGGCAGTAAACGCCCTAGAATTGGCCTCATGTCTGGGCAATGGACAGGCGATATAAAGAAGAAAAAATTATTAAGGTTGCCACTCCCGATTGACACCCAGTAACCCCTGATGGAGGGTACATGTGAACACTGGGTGAGGTTCAGCTGTGAAGCTCCCTGCAGCCTGGGGTCACATGTGAACACTGGCTATTTGGACAAAGTACTGGAGGGGTCAAACCTTCCTGAAGTATAAAAGGAGATGTTCAGAGAATGGAATAGTACGCAGTATGATTTTGGGGGTTGTTTTTATTTATGATTCCCACTCCTTACACTGAGTATAGACATGTGAACATGATTTGCACAATATACCCAAACCCAATAGTGGATTCATCTTGTTCTTACATTCCAAGGCTAAGTAACATAGCAGACAATGGAGAAAACATACTGGAAGAAACCCCCGATACAATTTCTCACTCTCTTTCACTCAGATTCTACAGGATGTGAACAAAAGAGCTGAACTCAAGAGGAGAGGCGAGAGTGACTCAAGGCAGTATTTGACCAAGCATGCCATCAATGAGCCTGAGCAAAACTGGACTCAATGGGAATTGTGGGAAAACTTGGTTGGAGTCATACCTAGCACAAAGCAAATTGGTTGTGGTTGTTGGAGGTCAATCATCTCAGTTCCAGGACATCACATCAGGAGTTCCTCAGGGTGGTGTCCTCGGCCCAACAATCTTCAGCTGCTTCGTCAATGACCTTCCCTCCAGCATAAGGTCAGAAGTGGGGGCGTTCGCTGATGACTACACGATATTCAGTACCAATCACGACCCCTCAGATACTGAAACAGTCCATGTCCATATGCAGCAAGACTTTGACAACATTCAGGCTTGGGCTGATAAGTGGCAAATAACATTCACGCTACACAAATGCCAATCAGCATCTCCGACTAGAGAGAATCCAACTACCTCCCCTTGACATTCAACTGCATTACCATCGCTGAATCCCCTAGTCCTGGGGGTTACCATTGACCAGAAACTGAACTGGACTAGCCATATAAATACTGTGGCTACAACAGCAGGTCAGAGGCTGGGGACCTTGCAGTGAGTAACTCACCTCCTGACCCTCCAAACCCTGTCCACCATCTACAAGGCACAAGGCAGGAGTGTGATGGAATACTCTCCACTTGCCTGGATGAGTGTTGCTCCAACAACACTCAAGAAGCTCAACACCATCCGAGACATAGCAGCCCCGCTTGATCGGCATCTGATCCATAAACATTCACTCCCTCCACCACCGACGCACAGTAGTAGCAGTGTGTACCATCTACAAGATGCACTGCAGGAATTCACCAAGGCTCCTTAGGCAGCACCTTCCAAACTCACGATCGATACCATCTAGAAGAACAAGGGCAGCAGATACATATCTGTAAGTTTACATAGTATTGAATATGAAACAGCACTGTGCCCTGAACCATGGAACAGTAAGACACAGTACTTCAGGGTCTATTCCAGGTCATCAAAACAAGGCTCCATGGCCTCAGGATGTCTCAAAGCACTTTACAGCCAACGCAGTTCTTTTGAAGTATATTATCTTTGCCTTGTAGCAAACACAGGAACCCATTTGCACACAGCAAGCGCCCAGAAATGGCAATAAGATGAAAAGGTAATCTGTTTGAGTAACGGATGGTTGAGGGATAAATAGTGGCCAGGATGGAGGAATCCTCCTGATGTTCTTTGACTAGAAGTGGAATCCCTCAAGTCCACCAGAGAAGGCAGAACAGGGCCTGGGTTTAACATCTCATCCAAAAGGCGACACCTCCGACAATGCAGCATTCTTCAGTACCAGTGATTCGGAGGCAAGAAGACGGAGTAGATTTGATGCGATGACAATTTGCAAAATTGTGTGTGTTAAATATGTGTAATAATAGGTTGCATTGTTCTATTTATTAACTTTTGGTAGAATTTTAAAATCGTTCAATCACAGAATTCTTTACCTAAAGCTGGCACTTTGACTTTCTCCGCACAGGCCAGGAACTCATTGACGTGGTCTGTGCAGTTCAAAACAGAAGACTGATTCTGCTTCAAACACTGCTCAAAAGCCAGGAAGGAATGTGCACACTCGGTACGGATCTTTTGAATGACTGGGCTGTAAGGAGACAGAAGTTAGTTTTGAGATTTCATAGCAGCAGGCGGTTTCAGTTTTATGGGAGTCTGTCTGGATATAAACATTATAACAGGATCTTCTCTGGAATAACTCAGGAACATTACAGCGCAACACAAAGTCACAATTGCCCTCCACACCAGTCAATGCTGTAAGTCATTATCTATCAATCTATCGGCTTGTTTCTGTTCAAATAATTCAGTGCCTCTCCCTCTAGTTTCAAATCACTAGAAAAGGAGTTTCCCAAGTTTTTCTTCAAGACTTCTTTGTGTTGCTTCCATCAGTCCTATTTTTAGCAGCCGTGTGAGTTACATCAAATGGGCTGATATTGATATCTCCCCTCTCCTGGCTTTAAAATTCTGCACTGTGTCCCCTTAATCCTTCTGACTGATGACATCTGTCCACATTCTGTTCCATTCTTGCTCTCCAGGGGACTCCCACTAAGCGCCCTACCACTTCCCGGTGTGCTCCCCGTGCTGCACACGCTCAAAGCACAAAGTCTGAGAGGCAACTGGTTCCCAAAATTCCACCAGCACTGTTCTGAAACTGAGGAGGCGTATATGGGTGCTCTGAGCTTCATCTATCCCAGACCACATCGGAGGTAGGTGAATGCAGCCAGGCCTGCTTTCATCTACCCCAAGCCCCAGCCATCCCCAAAGGGCAGGTGCTTGGATGCCAATCTTCAGTGCGAATCCAATCTTTTGATCGCTGTAAAACCCTCACTGCACATGATAAGTAGCATGTAAACTCTGTAAACATAAGAACAGGAGAATATCATTCAGCACCTTCAGCCTGCTCCACCATTCAGTTAGATCTTGGCTTCTCCACACCTCAATCCATTTACCTGCCTTTGCTCAATATCCCTATTTATTCTTCCCTCTCTTCATATAGTGTCCTGTTGTGCAAGGGTTGCTCATGGCTCATGCCACAACTATGGGTCATGGCAAGGAGGTGAGCTTCCTGAACGACCTCAGTCTGAATGGGGATTGAACCCACGCTGTTGAAGTCATTCTGCAGCGCACACAAGCCATCTAGACAATTGAGCAAACTGACCTCTTTGATGCTCTTACCCAACAAAAACCTATTGATCTTAATTGCTCCAATTAACTCCCAGCACCTACAGCCTTTTAGGACAGGGAATTCCTTATTTCTAGCACCCTTGTGTGGGAAAAATGTTTCCCGATTTACCTTGACTAGATCAGTTGAGAATCTGAGAAGTGGTGGATTATATAACTGGTGGTTTATATATGGTCAACTCCCCCAAAGAACATTATTCTAGGGTTTTGTTGATTAAACCCAACAAAAATTTCTAAGGTGTGAAGTCTTTACATGTGGAAGAACAACAATGAAACATTAAGCAATGGATAATAATTAAGCAAGATACACATGCAAGGCATATCCGTGATAAACAAGCTATCCCAAAATAGAAGGAAAACAATCTACAGAAAACCTGCAGGGACAAAAGGCAGCAACATCTTCAGTAGGTGCAGGAAAACATTATAACAAGTTTAAAAAAAAAGGTGCTTAAAAAAATTGTGGATATTGAGCACTAGTTCTGCAGCATTGCAAGAAAATGGGGAGATTGAAACCTGGGTGAAAACTGAGCATTGCTGAATTACATAGAACTTACAGCACAGAAACACTCCATTCCTCTGCGCTGGTGCTTAATTAAACCTCTTCCCTTTTTTCCCCTCATGGACTTGTCTAGCTTCCCCTTAAATGCATCCACCAACTTCTCCCTGTGGTCAGAAGTTCCACATTCTCACCACTCCCACCTGGTGCAAAAATGACAAATACAAACTAAATCCTGGATGTTTTTGTTGCACCTTTTGCAAATATTTAGAAAAGTCTCCTTAGAGTCTCTGTGGATCCCTGCATTTTTTAAAAATTCTTTCATGGGATGTGGTGACCACTGGCTAGGCTAGCATTTATTGTCCATCCCTAATTGCCCGTGAGGTGGTAGTAATGAGCCACCTGCTTGAACTGCTGCAGTCCTTGTGGTGTAGGTACACCCCACAGGATTTTGATCTAGCAGTGATACATCTCCAAGCCAGGATGGTGTCTGACTTGGAGGGGACTTGCAGGTGGTGCTGTTCCCATGCACCTTCTGCCCTTGTTCGTCCAGGAGACAGAAGTCATGGGTTTGGAAGATGCTGTTGAAGGAGCCTTGGCAAGTTGCTGCAGTGCAACTTGCAAATGGTGCACATTGCTGCCGCTGTGCTCTGGTGACTGAGCTGGCCAAGTCTTGAAAAATCTACCAGGACATGCCAGAATGGGCCTACATGAAGCGGAGAGAGAATCAACAAGAGGTAAATACCTATCTCATCCTCACCAATCTACGTGTAGAAGATGTACCTGTTTATGACAGTACTGGTAGGAGTGGCCAATGCACAGTCCTTGTGGAGACAAACGCCTGTCTTCACACTGAGAGTACTCTTTATCATGTTGTGTGGCACTACCACCAATGCTTAATGTGGTAAATTCCAAACAGATTAGCAGCTCAAAACTGAGCATCCACGAGGCGCTGTGGGCCATCAGCAGCAGAATTGTATTCAAGCACAATCTGTAATCTCATAACCCGGCACATCCCTTACTTCACCATTACCATCAAGCCAGGGGTTCAACACCAGTTCAATGAGTGCAGGATAGCTTGCAGGAGCAACACAAGACATACATAGAAATGAGGTCCAGCCTGCTGAATCTATAACAGAGGATTATATGCATGCTACACAGTGGAAGCAGCATATGATAGACAAAGCAAAGTTATCCCACACTCAGCAGATGAGATCAAAGTTCCACAGTCCTGTCACATACAGTCATGATCAACTGAAAGCAACTAACTGGAAGAGAAGGCTCCATAAACATTCCTGCCCTCAATGATGGAGAAGCCCAATACGACAGTGTAAAAGACAAGACTGAAAGCGTTTGCAACCACCTACAACACAAACTACCGAGTGGATGATCCATCTTGGCCTCCTCCTTGGGTCCCCACATCACAGATGCCAGTTTTTAGCCAATCCACTTCACTCCATATGATATCAAGAAACAGCTAAAGGCACTGGATACTGTAAAGGCTATGGGCCCTGACAGCATCCTGGCTGAAGTATTGGATGTGTGCTCCAGAACTAGCTGTGCTCCTACCCAAGCTGTTCCAGTACAGCTACAACACTGTCATCTGCCCGGCAATGGGGAAAATTGCCTGGGTATGTCCTGTCCACAGGAAGCAGGGCAAATCCAATCCAGCTAATTACTACCCCATTAACCTACTCTCAATCATCAGCAAAGTGATAGGTGGTGTTATTTACAATGCTACCAAGCAGCACTTACTTAGCGATAACCTGCTCACCAATGCTCAGTTTCAGCTCAGCCAGAGACTCTCAGCTCCAGGCCTCTTTATAGGCTTATTTCAAACGTGGACAACAGAACTGAACTCGAGGTGAGGTGAGAGTGACTGCACTGGACATCAAGGCAGCATTTGACCAAGGTAGCATCAGGGAGCCCTAACAAAACTGGAGTCAATGAATCTGGGAAAAATCTCTCCACTGGTTGAAGTGATATCTAGCATGAAGGAAGATGGTTGTTGCAGGTCAATCATCTCAGCCTCAGTGTATCACATAACAGTTTCTCAGGATAGTGTCCTAGACACAACTGCCTTCAGCTGCTTCATCAATGACCTTCCCTTCATCATAAGGTCAGAAGTGGGAATATTCACTGATCATTGCACAATGTTCAGTGCCATTCATGACTCCTCAGATAGTAGATACTGAATCAGTCCATTCCCATATACAGCAAGACTTGGACTGATAGTGGCAAGGAAAATTCAGACAACCAGGCAATGACTATCTGCAATAAGACAGAATCCAACCATTTCCCCTTGACGTTCTTTGGCATTACCATTGCTGAATCCCCCACTATCAACATCCTGGTGACCTTTGACCAAAAACTGAATTAGACCAGCCATATAAATACTGTGGCTATAAGAGCAGGTCAGGGGCTGGGAATTCTGCAGAGCAACTCACCTTCTGTCTACCCAAATCCTGTCCATCATCTACAAGACACAAGTCAGGAGCGTGATGGAATACTCTCCATTTGCCTAGATGAGTGCAGCCCCAAAAACACTCAAGAACCTCAAAACCAGGAAAAAGCAGCCCATTGATAAGCACCACATTCATTCCCTCTACCACTGGTGCATAGTGACAGCAGTGTGTACCATCTACAAGATGCACTGCAGCAGCTCACCAAGGCTCCTTTTGACAGCATCTTCTAAAGCCGCAACCTCTACCATCTAGATGGACAACGGCAGCACATGCATGGGAACACCACCACCTACAAGTTCCCCTCCAAGCCACACACCATCTTGACTTGGAAATACATCACTGTTCCTTCACTGTTGCTGGGTCAAAATCCTGGAACTCCTTCCGTCACAGCACTGTGGGTGTACCTACACCACATGGACTGCAGAGGTTCAAGAAAGCAGCTCACCACCACCTTCAGGGGCGATAGGGGTGGGTAATAAATGCTGGCCTTGCCAACTACACCCACATCTCAAGAGCAGCAAAAGGTTTCACTGGATTGCCCTGAAAGCACCACCACTACCAGATCCCAGTAAAGAGAAAACACTTAGCAGGAGTCAGCAGCACAGATTCCAAAAGCGATGATTGTGCTTAATAAATCTCAGAATTCTTTGAGGGGCTAACAGATTACAAGAGAAGGCAAAGGCATATGAACTTAGTAGCTGGATAACAACATTGGTTAGAAGATTAGGAGTTAAGGACAAGTCTTCCAGATGTTTGAAAGTGGGTACTGGGTGCCCCACAGGGTTCAGTCCTGTGGTTCACTGCATACATCTAGGATTGGGATACAGGCCAAGAGGGAGGGATGTTGACATTTGTGGATGATACCAAAATAGGTCAGTTAATCCTTTAGAAGATGAAAGCAACAACAAAGGGATATTGACAAGCCAAGGGGAGAGTGAGCTAAAAAGTGGCAGATGGAATTCAATATCAGTAAGTGTGAGGTGATGCCATTTAGTTAGCAGTAGCAGTAATAATTATACTGCGAACAGAACTAGGCTCAAAAGAGCAGAAGGATTTGTTAGGGGTAGTGGTGGGGGAGAGGTGCATGTTAGATATTAAAGGCAGCTCTCCATTTGATAAGGCTGCAAAAGAAGCAAAATAAATTCTAGGTTATCTTAAGAGGGTTAAGGTAAAATATAATATAAAGGCAAGAGACAATGGTGAGTGTTTTTATTTGTTAGAACAAATGCAGTTAACTGGACGAAATACTGGTATTTTAAATTATGAACGGATGAGACAGGGTATTTGGAAGCTGACCATTTAGAGTGGTTGAGGGGTGTAGAATGATGGGATCCATACTTAAAAGTTAGGGATTTAGAAAAGAGTCAGAAATTATGCCAAGATTCCAATTGGATTGGACAGAATGGCCACAGGATGTCCCAAAGATCCTTACAGCCAATGAGAATGTAATGTAGGAGAGGCAGCTCAGTAGATGGAGCCCAGTGAAGCACTGCCTCAGCTTGATTCCTGCACAGACTTTCCAGGTATACTTGGAGGTATTTAAATTTATCGGCTGACTGATTTTCTTAACCCGACTTTACATGACGGCGGAGGGATAGAACACTCCAGCCCCTCACTGACAGTAGGAAATGGGCCTACAGCAGTTCCTACAAACAGCAATGTGATAGTGACTCATACTTCTTTTTAAGTGATGTTGGTTGAGGGACAAACACTGGCCCCTGGACACCAAAGAGAATTACTCTGCTTTAAATAGTGTCAAGGCATTGTTTCCATCCACCTGAGAGGGATTTAGCATCTCATCCAAAAGGCAGGACCTCTGACAATGCAGCACTCCCTTGGTACAGCACTGAAACGGTCAGCCTAGATTTTGTGTTCAAGTCTCTGGGGCGGGACTGGATTCCGCATCCTTCTGATTCAGAGGTGCAAGTGCTACCCACTGGGCCCTGGGCTGCGCCCCACATGCTCGACTCTTCACTACCGAGAACGCTGTCAGTAGGCCCTCCCGCGCCCCAACAAACTCACTGTGATGATGTGCACTGTGCAACGCTGGTTTTCAGCTGGTGACAGTCCTTCTGCCACGAGGCCGGGTTGGAGGCGACACACTGTCCATAGGCCTCCATTTCCTTTGAACAGTAGCGCGCGGTTATCTCAAATGCGGCTTGCCTGCCAGTAAAACAAACCAGAGATCAGACACATACGGGGAGGGGGAAGGGAGAGAGAGAGAGAGAGAGAGAGAGATGAAGAGAGAAAACCAGATACAGCTATAAGAGGAGAACAACATTTTTTAAGAGAAAACTGCATGGGAGATTGAGCATTTGTATAAATGAAAATATGATTATTTTCAAGAGCAATAGAATAACTAAAATGGACAAACGACTTAAAGTTACTAACTGTTAACTTTCAGAAACTAGGACCTGGAATTTCTTATCTGTTAATGGTCAGAGACATGCAACGGGGTGCAGTTTAAACTACCGCAGAATTTGGAGGTGAATTAGGACCCCCAGTAAAGTACAGCCAACCTCCTCGAATACCTCCCCAAACACCCTGTTTCAACCCTGAATACCCAGCACTGCTGTTACAGAGGCATATTTCCACAGATCGCACTTCTTCCGAAGCTCCCTTCAAATTGTGACCAGATTTTCAGGGGCATGGGCACCCACAGTCACCGGCGAGAATCAGCTGATCATTGAAGCACCAAAGCCATTCTCATCCCCATTCCAGCAGACAATTCCCGACAAAGTGGGAGGATGTAACTGAGACAGGAATTAAATTCCCCTTAATCCTTCTATCCGCCTTTCTGAGTCCCAGTGCCCAGTAAACCTGAGGCCACAGAGGTGGGGCATGGGGGTATAATGCCAGGTTGATTGCTCATGTGCTCCTCCTGCCTGGATCCCAGATGGGGGACGTCGAGCTCCCTTGTGCAGTCTGCAGTGAACATGTGACACCAAGCCTGCTGGGAGAAATGGCTGCAGCAGTAAGCACTGCGACTGCACCAGCTGCCCTTCCATTGAAATGCAGCCCCAGGACTCAGTCTGAAGTCTGGCAGTCCTCAGATCCTGCAAGGCCTCAATAAGAGACTGGAAGCCCCAATTCTTCATGCGCTCCTGTCTGTTACCCAAAGCCTTAGGTGCAGATATCTGAAATTCTGTCAAGTTGAAAGCTCTGATTACTCCCTCACCGCCCCCTGCGAGGGTATCTGTAATGCACCCCAACGCCATCACTGCCTGGTGCACTGGTTCTCCAGCACCGGTGGCTGGTAGTGCTTGAGAACAAGAGGGTGATCTGAAGGTGAGGGTACATTCTCAAGAGAGGAGGTATAGTGCTCTAGCATACCATCGATCCCTCATCTCAACAGGGAACAGTGCTGCAACAAACTTCTATAGCTCTTCTTTTCTCACTCCACACCTTCAGATCCTTCCATTACTCCTACACAGTGTCTTCAAGCTGTCTGAATGTCCTGTTGGAAGACAAACCAAAGATTTACAATGGCTGCCTTTGCCAGTGCTGAAAGGCCCTTTCAGGGGATAGGTAGGGAAAGGCAGGGAACATTGATCATGGGTGGACCTAGCTCTGGACTCTCTCCCCCAACATGGCCAGTGGTGTAGAAACACAGTGGCACCACCTCTTCTTCTCAAGGAGGGTCAGAGAGCAAAGGATTGGGACTCTTCCCTGCCTCCCCTTGCCCTTCTCTGAGTATCATGCACCACCTTACCCTGCAAAGCCAAAATGAAAAACTTGGCTTGCAGTTATCTGAGCAAGGAGCTACTTGTCTGCATCCTTCCAAGGGGTCTCATTGGATGGCCACCAATCAACCAGAAATGCCTGAGGGTAGTATTCACTATGGACAAGGAAGAAAGGTGTACTAAGTACTCCATCTTCCATGGTCTGGTCATTGAATTTCTTGTAGCACTACTTTGCCACCCTAGGCATTATGAATGTGGCACTCAGTGTTTTTACCACCTACATCGGCTCCTCACTCCTGGCTATGTGAGAGCTATAGGGGAGTTGAGTAGCTGGCACCATCCAATCCAGATCTTCAGTGAAGCGGAAAGCCTTCTTCTTAACAACCTTCTCCTGAGCCAGGTAGCTACAAGGAAAAGATTTGAGGCATTGAAGATTCCAAACATAGCAATTTAAATTAATTGATTAGAAATCTTTATTAGAGACCAGTGCTCTTCTTACCTTACATGTTCCAGCCTCATCGAAGGAAAAGGTTTTTCTTCCATTTTTATAGCCCTCCATTTTAACACTGAGGGCCCATTGATTATACTCCATTTGCATTCAAATCACACGGCCTAACTAAGTGGATTTACACTTAGGCTTATAATTGTTATAATTATGATCGGCAGGAAATTTGTAGGTAACTTAACACCGGTAGAATAGAGTCCTAACATTCAGAGTTGTGACCATGAAGGAAGTTCCAGGTTTACAATATGCCCACCAACCACTTGTGTATCATCCTCACTCGCACCCAAGTCAGAAGATTGAGGATTCAAGTCCCATTACACACTGAAGCATATAATTCAGATGGAAGGCTTCTGTGTAACCTATTGGTGCTATTGAAAAAGCAGAATTCTCCTGACATCCAGGACAATATTTCTCCAACACCACCCAAAACTGAGAGCTCTTCAAATTGGCTCCCACATTTGCATATATAACAAAGTGAGTGTACTTCGATTGTTATTGTTGGAGGTGCTTTGAAGAAGTGCTGAGGTGTTAGATAAACAGTTGTTTTAAATACAGATAAAAACAAAAAAACTGTGGATGCTGGAAATCCAGAACAAAAACAGAATTACCTGGAAAAACTCAGCAGGTCTGGCAGCATCGGCGGAGAAGAAAAGAGTTGACGTTTCGAGTCCTCATGACCCTTCGACAGAACTTGATTTCGAGTCCAAGAAAGAGTTGAAATATAAGTTAGTTTAAGGTGTGTGTGTGGGGGGGCGGAGAGATAGAGAGAGAGAGAGGTGGGGGGTGTGGTTGTGTGGACAAACAAGCAGTGATAGAAGCAGATCATCAAAAGATGTCAACGACAATAGTACAATAGAACACATAGGTGTTAAAGTTAAAGTTGGTGATATTATCTAAACGAATGTGCTAATTAAGAATGGATGGTAGGGCACTCAAGGTATAGCTCTAGTGGAGGTGGAGGGAGCATAAAAGATTTTAAAATATTTAAAAATAATGAAAATAGGTGGGAAAAGAAAAATCTATATAATTTATTGGGAAAAAAAAGGGGGGGAAACAGAAAGGGGGTGGGGATGGGGGAGGGAGCTCACGACCTAAAGTTGTTGAATTCAATATTCAGTCCGGAAGGCTGTAAGGTGCCTAGTCGGAAGATGAGGTGTTGTTCCTCCAGTTTGCGTTGGGCTTCACTGGAACAATGCAGCAAGCCAAGGACAGACATGTGGGCAAGAGAGCAGGGTGGAGTGTTAAAATGGCAAGCGACAGGGAGGTTTGGGTCATTCTTGTGGACAGACCGCAGGTCTTCTGCAAAGCGGTCGCCCAGTTTACGTTTGGTCTCTCCAATGTAGAGGAGACCACATTGGGAGCAACGAATGCAGTAGTTGGGGGAAATGCAAGTGAAATGCTGCTTCACTTGAAAGGAGTGTTTGGGCCCTTGGACGGTGAGGAGAGAGGAAGTGAAGGGGCAGGTGTTACATCTTTTGCGTGGGCATGGGGTGGTGCCATAGGAGGGGGTTGAGGAGTAGGGGGTGATGGAGGAGTGGACCAGGGTGTCCCGGAGGGAGCGATCCCTACGGAATGCCGATAAGGGGGGTGAAGGGAAGATGTGTTTGGTGGTGGCATCATGCTGGAGTTGGTGGAAATGGCGGAGGATGATCCTTTGAATGCGGAGGCTGGTGGGGTGATAAGTGAGGACAAGGGGGACCCTATCATGTTTCTGGGAGGGAGGAGAAGGCGCAAGGGCGGATGCGCGGGAGATGGGCCGGACACGGTTGAGGGCCCTGTCAATGTTTTAAACAGTCTGTTTCATTTCTAATTTCAATGTAAATATCTCTTTAAAAGGCTGCAGCCAGGGGTTCCAGCAGATTCTACTTTTCAACTCCTTTGTTATTTTCCTTATCTTAATCAACTCTTTAACAAATATACCCCAGGTAATACAGCCCCCACCCCACAATCCATTCATCCTAGGCACCCTGTGCTCCCCTTCTCAGACCAGGATAGCCTCCCCCCATGTCCCACTCCTCCTCAGGCCAGGGTGCCCACCCATGTCTCCCTCCCACCTCAGAACAATTTACCCAGCCCCATGACCCCCTGCCTCAGGTCAGGATACACCTTCCCCATTCCCTCCTCAGATCAGGATACCCTTCCCCATGCCCTCCTCCTCCTCCTCAGATCAGGATACCCTTCCCCATGCCCTCCTCCTCCTCCTCAGATCAGGATACCCTTCCCCATGCCCTCCTCCTCAGATCACGATGCCCTTCCCCATGCCCTCCTCGTCCTCAGATCAGGATACCCTTCCCCATGCCCTCCTCCTCCTCCTCAGATCAGGATACCCTTCCCCATGCCGTCCTCCTCCTCCTCAGATCAGGATACCCTTTCCCATGCCCTTCTCCTCCTCCTCAGATCAGGATACCCTTCCCCATGCCCTCCTCCTCAGATCAGGATACTTCCCTATGCCCTCCTCCTCCTCAGGTCAGGGTATGCTTCCCCGTGCTCCCCTCCTCCTCAGGTCAGGGTACCCTTCCCCATGCCCTCCTCCTCCTCAGGTCAGGGCACCCTTCCCCATGCCCTCCTCCTCCTCAGATCAGGATACCCTTCCCCATGCCCTCCTCCTCCTCAGGTCAGGGTGTGCTTCCCCGTGCTCCCCTCCTCCTCAGAACAATTTACCCAGCCCCATGCCCCCTTTCCTCAGGTCAGGATACCCTTCCCCATGACCCCCTCCCCCTCCTCAGGTCAGGGTATCCTTCCCTGTGCTCCCCTCCTCCTCAGAGCAATTTACCCAGCCTTGTACTCCCCTCCCGCCTCCCTCAGAACAGGATCCTCAGCTCCTTGCCCCCCCCCCCACCGTTCAGACCAGGATACCCTCCCCCTTGCTCCCCCCACCCCCCCAAAATGAGGGTTCCCCTCCCCCTTAGTCCTCTAACTCAGACCAGGTCCCCCTCCTCTCCCCCCACTGTCTATGATTCCCTCCCCCTTGCCCCCCCCCAAACCAGGATCCCCTACCCCAGACCAGGATCACCTCCCCAATGCTCCCCCAACTCAGACCACGGTCCCCTCTTCTCCCCCACCCCCTTGACCCCCACCCTCAACCATGATTCCTTCCCCCCGCTCAGAACAGGATGCCCCCCCCAACCCAGACCAGAATTCCCCTCCCCCTATCCCCAGGCCAGTAGTCACTGAAGCCCCCCTCACTCACATTGCTGCCGGTCACTCGGGGCCGCTGCACAAGGTCAGGGGGCGGGTCCGGAGGGAGGAGCCTATTGGCCCCGTCCATAGCGCTCATTGGCCATCCTGTGACTCCGCCTGTCAAAATACCAGCAGCTCATTCGCTGACCCGACTGTCCATCAGCAGGCTCTCCCTCACTCTCTCTCTCTCTCTCTGCTGATACGTTAATATAGGCGGCCTCCGAAACGCTCATTGGTTGCTTTCCCAGATCAAATGAATAAAAGACGAGGAATCATAGAATATCAATTCTAATCGACAAGGGGAAGCTTTTTTTTATACCGGATGAGGGTTGCTTTTTTTTTCGCGGCTCTTTTTTATCAGCGGAAGTGCTGGTTGCTAAGGGGAGGGGGGGCGCGGGGAGGGGCGACCTGAACCGGAAGCGGCGGTTGCCAGGCCGGGGGTCACGTGGGCGGGGATGCCGGTTGCTGTGCAGCGTCACCGTGTCGGGCCTGCGGCCATGGACAAGCCGGAGCTGGACTCAGAGGCCAGGCCGAGTGGGGTGGCCGCCTTCGGCGAGGAGCTGGTGCAGAGCGTGTCGCTGTACCGGCGCCGGCCGCTGCTCCTCCACGGCACCCTGGGGCCGTTCGCGGCGCTGTACGCCGCCTGGCTCTACCTGTGGGTATGCGAGTACGGGGTGAGCCAGTACCCGGAGGCCGGCCTCATCGCCCTGGCCGTGATCGGCATCGCGCACATCCTCACCGTGCTGTCCGGGCACTGGTCCGTGCACGCGCACTGCCTGCTGACGTGCACGAAGGTGAGAGCGCGTCCTCGCGCCGGGGCTGGACCCGGGCAGGGATTGGGGCTGGGGAATGCACCGGGATTGGGGAATGGATTGGGATTTGGACTGGGAAAAGGACAGACTGGGAATGGACTGGGATTGGATTGGGATTTGGACTGGGAAAAGGACAGACTGGGAATGGACTGGGATTGGATTGGGATTTGGACTGGGAAAAGGACAGACTGGGAATGGACTGGGATTGGATTGGGATTTGGCCTGGGAAAAAGGACAGACTGGGAATGGACTGGGATTGGATTGAGATTTGGACTGGGAAAAGGACAGATTGGGATTTGGACTGGGGAAAGGATGGACTGGGATTGGATTGGGATTTGGACTGGGAATAGGACAGACTGGGAATGCACTGGGAAATGGACTGGGATTGGATTGGGGAAGAGCAGGGATTAGGCATGGGATTTGGACTGGGAAAGGGATTGGACAGGAGCAAGACTGGGACAGGGACTGGGCTCAGTACAGTCTGGGGACAGGCACTGGGGATAGACCAGCCTGGGCAGATACTGGTACAGTGTTAGGATTGGGAATAGACAATCCAGGTACTCCCTGGTATTGGGAATAGACAGGGATTGGGATCAAGACAGCTTGGGTACAGGGATTGGCAGTGGACCAGCCCAGACGTGGGGATTGGAAATAGACCAGCTGGGCAGATCTCGGTCAGCTACTGGGATTAGGAGTGGATGAATTGGGTATACCTGGATACAGGGACTGTGGATATAATAGTGTGGGTGTAACTGGTTGCTGCAGTTTGTAGCTACTCCTATCCAGATCTGCTGTCATGGTATATCACACTTGTCTTGTGCAATTCTCACGCATTCACTGCTTGTCTGCAACCGCTCTGTGATGTCCTTCATCCAACTACGCTGAGGTTGCGCCCTGTTTCTGCTATCCTCCACTTTGCTCTCCAGTCGAGATCTCAGTAGCTTTTCAGCTCTGATCAAATGGCTGAGATGCTGACATTTTCTTTCCTGGATGTCACTTTTTAGCGTTGTTTTCACTTGCAATTTTATTTGCCTCTTTGTTGTCTTATGATCTGTACGTGAAATTTTTGCCATGCATCATAGCATCCACATTTCAAAGGTCTCTATTTTCTTCTGATGATCTTTACTTATTGTCCAAGTTTCTGAGGCAGAAGGAAAGTGGGTGGAATGCCCCATCTTATGAATTTCCTTGTTAATGCATCCTTAATCTTCACAAAATTACTCTAGTTGTCTCTGTCCTTCCAACGTCTACATCAGATCCAACCATCTTCTGGTATTGCTTGTCCTAAATAGACAAACCTGTCTGCTTGTTCCAGTGTCCATCCACTTCAATCTTCACTCTAGCATCTTCTAATGTATTCCTTATAACTACCATTGTTTTTGTCTTTTTGGTGTTCATACTCAATCCAGATTCTAAACTTCTAGATTTTACCTAATCTCTGATATTTTGCCTCTTATTCTCTAAGCCATGCTGTATTATCAGCGTACTGCAAGTTTATGTTCTTGCCTATAATTTTTACCTCTGCAGTAGTTCTCTTGGCAACAGTACTCCTGTTGTACTCCCCTCTTCCCTTGAGACATGTCTGATTATCTATCTTCTAGCCTCGCTATTTGGTCACAGTGTGAGCTCTGGATAAATCTCATCTTTATTGTCAACATCAGTAACTGGTTAATATTCAACATTGGTGGATTTAAGTCCAGGATTTTTTATGTACGCCTAGCATCAAGGATTTAAACATAATGTTCTTTCTGCTCATTCACAGCAAAATAAAGTAGCGTTGTAAGGGTTTGTATAAGTGAGCAGTGCATGTAGAGTATACTACTTGTTGCTTCTGTTCAGTAATTAAAGGTTTGTTCATTCCAATAATGTTCCAAGCTGTTGAAAAAATGTAAACAAAACTTCATAAGTGCCATTTTTGCACAATTTTAGTTCAAATTACCTGATCTTTTGAGTTCAGCAACTTTGGCTAGATGGTAGATTGTATTGTCACCTCCACCCAAGTCGAGAACACAAGCTTGGAGTGGTGACATTCATTCCTGTAATTTTACTGTCTCCATCAGATGACTAAACAGGGATGGTTTGTGAATAGCATTCCATCTTTAGCTTGTGAAATATTCAAAGGCCCTTGATCATTCAGAGATTTAAGCATTGTTCTCTGTACTTCTGTATTCAAGATTTTCTTTGGTGTTAAGTTTTTTGAGCAGAGTTATACGATGAAAGGAGCGTGTTCTTTGGATTTGAACCTTTTTTGTTCAGTTGGCTGACAGAATTCTGGATCTTCTATAAACAGAGCTTCCAATATGTCGTTTGACTGTACTCTGTTAAAGAAAAGCTTCCATTTACATAGCACGTTTCAGGCTCTCTGTCCCAACCTGCTTTACTGACAATTAAGTACTTTTTGAAGTGCAGATATTGTTGCAACATAAGAACATGGCAGCCAGCTTATATAGAGGAAGGCCCCACAAACAGCAACGTGATAATAATCAGATAATCTTCATTTTTAGACCTTACTTGTGCGATTAAGTATTGACCAGGGCACCATGGAGGACGCTTCTGCTCTTCTTTGAAATAATACCACCTTTTATGTTCACGTGAGGAAGTCTCTGCCTAAGAGACAACACCTCCAGCAGTGCATCACTCCCTCATCACTGCAGTGAAGTGTCAGCCTAGATTTTGCTTAAGTTGTGGACAGATAGGAATGTGTGCGTGGTTCACTAGATCAATGAATACATTGCAATACACTATGCTTATAAATACAGGCCTTGAGCTGGCATTTGACCAACCACCTCCATTCAGCAATTATTTTACTTTCTGTTCAAGAGAGCTTTTTCCAATTGCAGACCAAAATCTTGCTTCTTCAAGTCACTGGTCTTTTTCACTTCAATTCCATTGGTTTTATTAAGGACTAATTTGAATTTAGTGCTAATTGTTTAACCAATTTATTAGTCTTTTTTATGAAGTGACTACATAGATAGAATTTTCTGATTTGTCAAGGTGTTTTTTTTAATGAGGCTTGTTATAAATACCTAGATAAGCGATATGCAAAGAAATGTAGCAGCACCTCCTGGCAGCTGTCTGAGGCTGAACCAGACTGTTTGCAGCCTTGGTGTTATATATAACACCGAGCTGAGCTTTTGACCACTTGTCTGCGCCATTATTAAGAATCCTTGTTTCCACCTCTCTAACATCACCCGACTTCACCCTTTCGTTAGCACATCTGCTGAAACCCTCCTCTATGCCGTTGGTAACTCACACTTGAGTATTCTAATGCACCCCTGGCTGGCCTACCCCATTTTACCTTCTGTAAACTTGAGGTCATCCAAAACTCTGCTGCCCGTGTCCTTACTTGCACTGGGTCCCATACACGCATCACTCCTGACCTACGTTGGCTTCCAATAAACAATGCCTCAATTTTTTAAGAAATTCTCATCCTTGTTTTTAAATCCCTCCATGATCTTGCACTTCCCTATCCCCGTCTTCTAATCCCAAAACCCTTGGGGATATAAAAGCAAAAAACTGCGGATGCTGGAAATCCGAAACAAAAACAAAAATACCAGGAAAAACTCAGCAGGTCTGACAGCATCTGTGGAGAGGAACACAGTTAACGTTTCGAGTCCATATGACTCTTCACCAGAACTAAGGAAAAATAGAAAAGAGGTGAAATATAAGCTGGTTTGGGGGGTGGGATGGAACAGGTAGAGCTGGATAGAGGGCCAGTGATAGGCGGAGATAGCCAAAAGATGTCATGGACAAAAGGACAAAGAGGTGTTGAAGGTGGTGATATTATCTAAAGGAATGTGCTAATTAAGGGTAGAAAGCAGGACGAGCAAGGTACAAATAGCCCTAGTGGGGGTGAGGTGAGGGGAAGGGATCGAAAAAGTCTAAAAGGTAGAAATAAAACAATGGATGGAAATACATTTAAAAATAATGGAAATAGGTGGGAAAAGAAAAATCTATAAAAATTATTGGAAAAAAGGGGGATTGGAAAGGAGGTGGGGATGGAGGAGACAGTTCATGATTGTGTTCAGTCCGGAAGGCTGTAAAGTACCAGAAGATGAGGTGCTGTTCCTCCAGTTGGCGTTGAACTTCACTGGAACAATGCAGCAGGCTAAGGATGGACATGTGGGCATGAGAGCAAGGTGAAGTGTTGAAATGGCAAGTGACAGGGAGGTCTGAGTCATGTTTGCAGACAGACCGAAGGTTTTCTGTAAAGCGGTCACCCAGGCCAGCAGTGAGTGAGACTATGGATTTCAGCAGAGAATACATTGCTTAGTGGAATGGAGCTAAAGATGACATATAATTTGAAGTGAGATGTGTGGCAATACATTCTTCCTGAAACTGCGAGACCGGAAGGGAGGTTGAGGTGGGCCAGGGATAAATGTAAAGTTCTTTGAAAGAGAGATTGTAGGTAGTTTAAGCCTTAATTACCAACCCCCAACCCCCAACCCCCCCCCCCCCCCCCCCCCCCCCAACCCACCATTAGCATTGGATTGTACAAATAGCAAAGAGGCTATGAAAAATTTGTATGTGGTTAGGAAGTGACCACAGTTGGAGACTATGTGATGTTTTGGGCACACACCCCCACCCCCATTATGAAAAGGACTTGAAAACCGTGGAGAGTGGAACTGATTCACCAGTATGACGCTAGGGATGAGGAACCATGGTGATGAGATTTGAGAAACTGGTTACATTTTTGCTGGAGCAAGGAACATTAAATAGAGGTTTTTAAAATTACATAGTTTTTCCCTATTCTCTCTCTTTCCTCTGGTTGGGGAATTGTTGGTGAGTGGTGATCAACTTTGAATGGAATGCTTTGTTGTGAGATGGTTGAAACAGAGTCCGTTGCATCTTTGAAGAGAAAATTAGACAAACTGTTGAAGTAAAGGACAATATTCAGCTATAGGAGAGAAGGCAGGACAGTGGGATTTGCTTTGAATTGTTCTAGTAAAGAACCAGCATGATGGGCTAAATGGCAATGTTCTGTGCTGGAGACTTCTATGCTTCTAAAATAGTTATGCTAGTCAGAATCTCTTAACCCACTTGTCAATCTTTTTATACTTGATTCATGTTTGAAAGACTTTGGTTACTGTATGTGTTATTATTTGAATCACTTTTTTGCAAGCAGTTGAACCCAGTGGGGACGGTAGCTTAGTGGCTAGGTTACTGGATGAGTAATCCAAAGGCCTAGGCTAATGCTGAGGGGACATGAGTTCAAACCACCACCCCAGGGCATCTGGGGGAATTTAAATTCGATTAGTAAATCTGGAATAAAATGCTAGTCTCAATCATGATCATGAAAGTACTGGATCGGTTCACTGATGTCCTTCAGGGGAAGGAATCTGCTGTCTTTATCCAGTCTGCCTACAGGTATCTCCAGATCCACAGCAATGTGGTTGACTTTTAACTGCCTTCTGAAATGGCCGAGCAAATCACTCAGTTCAAGGGCAATTAGGGATGGGCTCCAAATGTTGACCTTGCCAACAATGCCCACACCCTAAGACCAAATTTACCCACAAAAACAAATCATCTAGCAACTATAGTTTACTACTCATACTTGATCTTGTTTCAACAAATCCAACATTTTTTGTTCTTGATCTTCCTCCCACTCCAAATAAAAAGAAAATTTGATGTTGATTGCCCAATCCAAACTGTCGCTGCTTTGACCAAAATGGATACCTATTAGAAGAGTCTAAGTATTGAGTGCTGAGCATGATCTGTTGGACAGTTTCATGTCCTGCTGCAGGAACGTGATGGGAAGATAATCCCCTGTGTTGCTTCAGTCGGTGATATTGCTGCAATAATTGGGTGTGGAGTCTGAGGAAATTATTGTTTCATTTAGTATGTTTCTTAAATGTGCCATCCATGCTTATTAGGGACAGCCACCTATATCCAGAAAATAACACTGGCAGTCTGTCACTATCCTAGGAGTCAATTAAAGGTGCCATTTACAATGTATATAGAGTGCGGTCTATTTTGGGCATTTAGGTGCTTAGCACTTTAAAAACTCTGCTTATTTCAAGGAAAGTCAGGCCTTCAAGCCACTTCAATGGGATATTAACTACATAGAAATATATAGAATATACAGCATAGAAACAGGCTGTTCGGCCTCAGCAGTCTGTACCGGTGTTTATACTTCTCACAGGTTATCCATCTTCCATTCCATTTACCTCATCTTAACCTTTCAGCAAATTTTTCAATTCCCCTTTCTCTCCTATATTTGTCTAGTTTCCTTTTGAAAATATTCTTGCCACAGTCACTTTCTGATAGAAAGTCCCTCGGGTCTCCTCTAACTCCTGTATTTTCTAACGATAAAAGCCCCAACCTTTCCAAATGGTCATAATCTCTCATTTCTGCTTTCACCCTTGTCAGTCTCTTTTGCACTTGCTGCCGTGTTTCTGAGCTCTCTTTCTATTGTGTGGAAATCAGGACTGTGCATAGTACTCTTTCAGTGCAGCCTGACAAGGATCAAAGAGACGTCACAGCACAGGAGGTCATTCGACTCATAGTGTCCATACAGGCTCTCTATAGAGCTGTCCAGTCAGTCCCATTCCCAGGTTGCATCCCCATAGCCCTGCAAGTTTATTTCCCTTAAGTGCCAATCCAATTTCCTTTTGGAATCATTGATTGTCTCTGCTTCCGCCACCTTTGAAGTAATTTCAGACGATTACCACTTGCTGAGTTTAAAAAAACAAATCTTCCTCTTATCACCCTGCATCTCTGGCCCACACCTTTAAAACCATGTACCTTGACCTTGTATGTTCAGCTAAGGGGAATGGCTTTTCTTTGTCTAACTTATCTAAACCTGTCATAATCTTTTGCATTAATATAAAATCTCCTTTGCTGCAAGGAGAACAATCCCAGCCTTCCCAATCTAACCTTGTAGCTAAAATCCCTCAATCCTGAAACCATTCTAGTCCTGCACAAGTTTAACATAATTGCATCACTTTTGAATTCTACACCCCCAGAAATAAATCGAGCGCTTTGTTAGTATTTTGAATTGCTTTGATGTCCTGCAGTTCTGCTTTTGTTGGTTTGCTGTTCCATCTATTCAGTTTGTTTTATTTTCTAAGGTTTAGGTAAGGTTTGTTTTTCCCACCAAAGTGCATCACCTCACCACTTATGTTAAAGTTCATTTGCCACTTAACTGGCTGCCTGTGGTTTTCTAATGTCTTCACGTATTGGGTTGCATTATTTCTCTGTTAGCTTTACCTCCAAGTTGGATGTCGTTTTAATATGTTGATATTCATAATTTACTTCAAAGATTTGGACTTAAAATAAATGACTAACAGTGACTCCCATCATTGATCCTTGTGCAACACTGCTCTCTATATTCCTCCAAGCTGAATAATTATCCTTTACCCCATGTCCCTTGGTGAGCTCCTGTACTATCCATTCAGATAATAGCCCGATGGCTTTATATGTCCTAACCATTGTCATGAGCATACTCTGTGGTAACATGTTGGAAAGTGGAGACGTTGTGCAGCTCCAATCAGCTGTTTGCACTTGGGGGTTAATTCATTGCTTAATTAACTATGGGGGTTAATTCATTGCTACAGCCTGTTATGGGCTTATCATCATGTATAGTGCAAGAACCAAATTGGTGTCGATGCACCTGCTCGATAGATGAGACTGTACCAAAGTGTCCTGTTGCCAAAAGCTGTGAACTGGGTGCCAGACTGACTGAGTGCTCCTCTACCCTGAGGAGGTTAATGCTGTTATGTAGGGCAGCCCTGTCTCACGAGGATTATCTTCATCGTAAAAGTTTCTTGGGTCCTGTGGTAAGTCAAGTGATGACTGATAAACCCAGTGCAGGAACCACATATCCTAGTGTGGCATGGTTAAATTTAGGGTCACTTTCTGCATGGTGTCCACAGTGCATTAACTCTTTCTATAGAATTTGCGAGGGGCTGGGTGCTTTCTGCCTCCCTCCCCCTCCTTGCCCCAGGTTATCTTTCCATTGAAACTATAAACTACAACTATTCAGTCCAGTGCATCTGTAATGACCACTGCATCCCCACCTCCTGTTAACATTTTGGTACTGTGATGGGTGCAGACTCCTTCTACTCCATAATAATTCAGTGATTCTGTGGGTGTTATCAGAATGGGGAAGGTGGCAGGGGAGAGGCTGAGGGTGGGGCTGGTAGCTTTCAAGGCAGGAGAGTGTTTGGCATTGGGATGGAATTGGGAAAGGGTTTGGCATTGGGGCAGAAGGGGGTGGGGAGGGGTGAAATTAGTTCAGATTGTTCAGAAAGTAGCATTTTGCGATTCAGGATCTGAATAATTTGAGACTTGACGTGAGGTGAGTGTAGCATGTTTGGGAGGAACATGTGACTTTGGATCCATGGTCCCAAAGCTGATTGCCACTAGATTTTGCTCACCTCATGCTTGGGCCTGTTGAAGACTCATTAATAGAGATTGATTGTGATTAATCAACAACTCCATTATCATTGTAGCATGCGTCCACCAGGTCAACTAGATGAACGTTAATCTTTTTACCTCAAGAGATTCCTGTATTTCTATGAAATAATAAGAATAGAGGGGGAGGAGAGTGGGCAGGCTGACTATTACAACAATTTTTTTGTTTTAGCTTACTGTTTAAAACATTCCCAGACATGAATGCTTGGAACTTGTGGTGCTTCCCCAGACTCATGAAAATGTGTCTTTATGAGCTTGCTGAATGGTTTAAGATGCACAAGAGAGCTTGAGTCTACCTGTATTATAACCTGTTTTGTTTCCATATGCTGCAGGAGCCCAACCCCTTCAAAGCTGCCTGGGCCAAGGTGGTCCCAACGCCCAACAATGGGTCCCCTGAACTGGTGGCGCTCCAGCATGACCAGGTACGCAGCAGATCCCCGCCAGCGGGAGCTCTTCAATCACGCACAAGGCCGAAGGTGTTCTCGGTTTCCAGGAAACCCAACTTATTTAAATTGCAAAAGCAAAATACTACGGATGCTGGAAATCTGAAGTAAAACCAGAAAATGCTGGAAACACTCAGCAGGTTAGGCAGCATCTGTGCAGAGAGAAATAGTTAACGTTTCGGGTCGATGACCTTTACCTCAGAACCGGAAGATGAACAGATTTTAAGCAAATTCAGGCTGGGGGAAAAGGGGCAGGGAAGAAACAAAAGATGGGATAACGGGGAGGAGTGATTAAAGGACAAAGGTTATGGTGGATGACAACAGTGGGTGCTACTGGGACAATGAGGAGGAGTAGTGTGTATAGACGCCCTACAAACCTGCCATAAATCTAGGCACAAATAACCTGTTAAAATGAAACGTGCAAAATACTGCGGATGCTGGAAATCTGAAATAAAAACTGAAAATGCTGGAAAGGCTCAGCAGGTTTAACAACATCTGTGGAGAGAGAAACAAATTTAATATTTCATGTTGTGACCTTTCATCAGAGCTCTCCTTAAAATGAAACCTTTTGTTTTAACAAAAATGGATCAGATTTTCTAATGCTGTTGATTCACTTATGTCTCTAATGCCTGTATTTCTTGCAAGCAATTTTAATGCATGTTTAAATTGTAAAGATATCTACATTAATATTTTGATCATAGATCACAAGATTTTAAGAAAAAAATGCAAATTATTAGATTCTAGTACAATATTATTCTGCTACTGAGGTAGAATGCATCCCTTTTATGACCTTTTTAATAAAGTTCAATTGTTAATTAACCCCAAACTCGGTCAGTCGGAATTAAATTGTTTGGTCGAACTTTGCATATTGACAAGCAATTTAAACAGCAAGTAGGACATTGGGATGAATCGTATGAAGAGAGGGGCATAAGTGAAAAGGTTATACTGATGTTTTACAGTGCACCATAGTCTTCACTTAAGTACTGTTTTTTATCACATTCGCCATAGAGGCATTCATCCATCGCAATGGGTGTAAAGAACAGCACACAAAGTGTAAGGGTGTGAACTATGTGGAGGATTTAGAGAAGTATCAGCTTTTGGAGTCTAAAAAGCAAGCAGTTGACAGTATTGGAAGTGATTAATGGTACATAACTAAGATGAGTTCAGAATATTAAAGACGAGACAAGTCAATGGGACAAGAGAGCTTAAATTTGTGAAAGGTAAATTTAAAGTCGAGGTTAATGGATAGTAAATGGAATAATCCACCAAGCAAAGTTGTTGACTCGAAGAACATTAGGGAATTCACAGTGTAATGTGTTAGGCTGGGAGCGATTAGGTGCCAGTTAGGTTCCTGGTGGTTCATTTAAGAGTCCCAGTTCAGTAGACTGGCCCTTTCTCGTCTTTATATTCTGATTCTTGCTGCAGCCCTGAATCCCATTGTTCTCATACTGGTCTTTTAAGCAGTTTTATCTCTCTTTGTGCAGGATGAGAGCCATCAGAAAACCATCTCTTTTGAGTTTCAGAAGATTAAATACTGGTTTGATGAAAATACAAAAGAGTTCCATCCAGTGGCTTTCCCAGTGACTTTTCAACTGCAGTTCTACCAGGCAGCCAAGGGGTTCCAGGATGAGAAGGAGCTTGAAGCAGCAGAAAGGAAATATGGCTCAAACAAGTATGTACTGCAGCTTGGGAACTCTGAGGAAAGACGGTGCCATTCTCCTTATGCCATCTCTGTAATCAGCAGTATACATTTCTTCACCTCTAGAACAGTAACTAATTGATTTGGTGGTTTGTGTGTATTATTAATTTTATTTTCTATATCAATATTTTGCTCATTATAGTGAACAATATTGCTGCTGAAAGGTAGCGGTACTGGAAATCAATTGACTGAACCAATTTTTTTTGATGGTATCTTGCATCAAATGCAGAATCGATACTGCAAGACAAGTTATCTTCTTGACACTGAGACTTGTTAAAAGTATTGTCATGGGACAGAAAGCATGCACTCAACGTAGAATTTTAAGCCACAGAAGGAGCCTTTTCATCCCATTGAGCCTGTGTCGGCTCTTTTGAAGAGCTATCCAATTAGGCCAATTCTCTGATCTTTCTCTCAAGGTCCTTCCGATTTCAAGTACATGGGAACGTAGGACTTGGGAACAGGAATAGACCATTCAACCCTGTGAGCCTGCTCTGCCATTTAATTAGATCTGGTTGTGGTCTCAACTCCAGTTTGCTGCCTACCCCCCTAAACCTTATCTCTCTTGTCTATCAAAAATCTGCCCAACTCTGCCTTGAATAAATTCAATGACCCAGCCTCCACTGCTTTCTGGGAAAGAGAGTTCCACATGCTAATGACCCTTTGAGAAAAAATTCTCCTGATCTCCTTAAACAGTAGACCCCTTAATTCTTAAACTGTGTCCCCTGGTTCTAGTCTCTCTCACAAGTTGAAACATCCTGCTGACAACTACCCTATAGGCCCAAACTGTTCAATCTTAACAGGAATCAGTCAAGTGAACTTCCTCTGAGATGCTTCTAAGATAATTATATCTTTTTTTCCAAATATGGAGACTAAAACTGTACACAGTATTCCAGATGTGGTCTCACCAAGATCAGATGGGAATGTGGAAATCGAAACACAAGCCATGATCTTATTGAATGGCGGAGCAGTCTCGAGGGGCCGAATGGTTTATTCCTGTTCCTATTTCTTATGTTCTGTACAGTTTCCATAAAACTTCCCTTTTATATTCCATTCCCCTTTCAGTAAACGCCAACTTTCCATTTTCCTTCCTAATCGCTTGCTATACCTGCATACAAATGTTGTGATTCCTGTACCAGAACACCCAGATCCCACTACCACCGAGTTCTGAAACCTCTCTCCAGTGAAAGAACACACTGCTTTTCTATTCTTCCTGGCAAAGTTCACATTTTCCCACGTTATATTCCATCTGTCAGATTTTTGTCTGCTCACTTAACCCGTCCATATCTCTTTGTCAAGAGGAGGTAGAGAGTCTAAAACTTGCTTTCCTACCTATCCTGGTGTCATCGGCAAATTTAGCCACCATACACTTGGTCCCTTCACACAAATCATTGATGTCAATTATAAATAGCTGAGGACCTAGCATTGATCCTGTGGCAGTGATTCCATTTTGAAAGTTACTGCCAAATCTGCTTCCACTGCTCCTTTTCAGGCAGTGCATTTCAGAGCAACATAACTTTTTCCAAAAAAATCTCCTTCCCCTAGCGAAGGGTTTCTGCACCACTGGATTGTAGGAATTTTGGAGAATTCCGGCAAATGACACACTGGGTTTTGTTAGAATGATAATTAGTCGTTTGGTAGTACAGAACTTGCGTATTGCTGAAAGTAGAGCTGTTGAAGCTTTTTGTCTTGCGCTCATCAGGATACTTCGCAAGAATACTAATACATGGGAAAACAATTTATCCTGTATGTGAAAAGAGTATGTGATTAGTTGGCAAGTGGACTCTGGTAGAGGTATTACATGGAGAATGTACCAGTAATGGTGACTGACAATTAACTGCCAAGTGTTTCAAATTTAAACCAGACAGCTTGACCCCGATTGGTCAAGGCATTGCCCTAAGGAATGAGTCAGCGAATGGCTGTCACTTATTTTGTTCAGCTGAAACAGACGCAATGTGTGTACATGTTCTTTCTGTCTGCAAAGAACATGGCCCTGTGCATTAACTTTGAGCAAGCTTTCCACATACATGGTGAAGGATTCCTTCACGTTTGCAGATGTCATACAGGACTTGCATATTGATAGCAGTGCTGTGTCCATCTACTCTTTTGATATTGCTAGCCTATTCACCAATATTCCACTTAGCCATAGATATTTGCGCTGTAGCAATATGTCATGGCGATCTTGACCCACCACCGTTGCATGAATCAGTATTCATTGAACTTATGAACTTGGCAACTTGCGGTTGAGTTCAGTTTTAATGACATCGTGTATGCCCAAATAGATGGTGTTGCCATGGGATCCCCACAAGGTCCAGCTCTCATAAACATCTTTGTTGGGTTCCATGAGAAACGTGTCTTCGATGGAATAACACCTAATCTTCTGCCCCTCGCATATTTCCAATAATGCGGATGATACATTCACTATATTTGTATCTGCCGTTGCATGTAGTAATTTCTTTACATGTCTTAATGGGCTCCATCCTGCGCACAGATTCGCCTTTGAAAAGGAGCGGTCAAATGAGCTCCCCTTCCTTGACATACTTGTTGAGAAATCTGCCGGGGGTTCTCTACCACGGTCTACCAGAAGCCTACCTTCACTGGTCAGTATACACGTTGGGACTCTTGTAGTTCCACGTGCTATAAGCTTGATCTTATCAGCAACCTTGTAAATAGGGTCCGAGCCATTTTTTCACCATGCAAGCTTGATGCTGAAATAGGACGTATCAAAGGCATCCTGCGGGATAATGGCTACCATGATGAGATAATTTTGTGCTGTATATCGCAAACTCATGATCGGGCCTAAGGCCGTCACTTTCAGCACTGAAAGGTGCCTGGTCCACCTTACCTTGCCCTTCCAGGGTAATCTTGCGCAACAGGTGAAGCTAGCTGTTTCATGCTGTTGCTATACCTAGCAACATCAGTGGTATATGAATTTCAGTGCCACTGTGATGCTAGGTATGTAGGCCATACACCCCAAAGACTGGTAGATTGTATCAACAGCATGTCCCAGAAGCTGTTTGCAATGGAGGAGGTACAGACCGCACCTGACCGGCCTGTGTTTGCAAGACTCAAAACAGTGTCCAATTTTAGATGTGATTCTGCAATTGGGCAACATTTGCTAAATGATCCTCATTGTGCTAAAAATTAGGCTGCCAACCAATTTAAGATTGACAGTCAGGCTTGCAGTGTGGTACATTTATGTGTACTAGGAGCTACATATATTAATACTTAGGGCTCTGTTCTTTACAGACAGAAAAAACATGTACACACATTGTGCCTGTTTCAACTAAACAAAATAAGTGACACTCATTCCTCAGGGCAATGTCTTGACCAGTCGGGGGTCAAGCTGCCTGGTTTAAATTTGAAACAATGCTTGGCAGTTAACTGTCAGTCACCATTACTGGTGCATTCTCCATGGCAAAGCCTCTGCCAATCACAGCCCACTTGGTAAGCAATCAACCCTTTCTTCCCATGCAGTATAAGTTGTTGTTTTCCTTTATTTGGGTATTCTTGCGAAGTATCCTGATGAGTTCAAGATGAAAAGCTTTGACATGTCTCTTCTTTCAGCAATACTCAAGAATAATAATTCCGAAAATGTTCTTTCCTGCTTCTTCCAACCCAGACATGGCAGGGCAGTTTGATCTAATCTTGTGTGTTTCAAAGCTACTAGGTACGATTGGGTTAGTTTCCCTGTAAGCCTGGGAGTCTTTCAGCTTGCCTGGGAGTCTTTCAGCTTGCCTAAAGGGATGGCAGAAACTTTGCAATAAAGGATTATTTTTTAAAAATCAATGCAAGCAGTAATTCCTGCAAAACCGATGACTAGTAATGTGCACCTCCAAGTATTAAAAATATCCAGTGTATCCTTGAATGCAACTTGATGACAAAGCACCTCTCTGTCTCTAACAGGAGTGTTCATTTATTTATCAGGGCTGAAATGGTGGTTCCTGAGTTCATGCAACTCTTCAAAGAGAGAGCTACTGCTCCCTTCTTTGTCTTCCAGGTAAGTGCCTTATTCCATCTCTCAAACATGCCAAAGTATTTTGAGTACAATTACAAAAGCAAAACACTGCGAATGCAAAAAAATCTGAATTAGAAACAGAAAATCCTAGACATATTCAGGTCAGAGAGAGAGAAACAGTTTCGGGTCAATGGTCTTTCATCAGAACAAGTACAGTGAGTTACTTTGAAATGTAGTGAACATTACATATTGAATATTATGGAGCAACTATTTTGCACAATAAGATTCCAAAACAGTAATGAGATAAATCATTAGTCAGTCTGTTTTATGGTAACTTTGCATGAGGGTAGAATGTGGGAGTTTTGCATTTGTGCATTTACAGGTTTCACATTTGTTCAGTGGAATTATTTACCCAGTGCTGTAGGAAAACCGGTATTGGAGGGCAGGTGAGAAAGGAAAGGAGCTCCTGTCGAGAAAGTCTTTATTTTTTAAAATTCTTTTCATGGGACATAGGTGTCGCTGGCTAGGCCAGCATTTTTGTTGCCCCCCCACTAATTGCCCTAGAGAGGCGGTGGTGAGCTGCCTTCTTGAACCACTGCAGTCCATGTTCTAGATGAGGGATTTTGTGTCTCTTGCAGCATGTAGATTACAATGCTCTGTCTCTTAGCAAACCAGGCAGGAAGTTTACAAAACAGCCTGTGAAGGAAAAGAGTAAATTTAAAAATCCATGATTTTACATGCTATCGAGTATCAGTTGATATAATAGTTTTTTAATTCTTTTGGAAATGGGGTGTTTTTTTTTGTTCTAATGGCAGTGATTTGGGAAATGCTACGCACATCCATTCTCTGGGTGAATTCCTTCATCATGATATTATTCTCGAAACTTGCCTCTAATAATCATTTCACATAGCAATTTGGCCAATTAGATAATGGCCAAACTTCTCCATCAAAAATCGGGGGAGAAAAAAGAAATTCAGCACAGCAGCCAATTTGTAAAGCCACTTTTTAAAAAGAAGACTAAGTCGTTTAGTGGTACAGAACTTGAATATTGCTGAAAAAAGAGACATGTTGAAGCTTTTTGTCTTGCACTCATCAGAACACTTCGCAAGAATACCAATATAAGGGGACAACATCAATTTATACTGTATGTGAAGAGAGTGCTGATTGGTTGGCAGGTGGACTCTGGTAGAGGCGTTGCCATGGAGAATGTACCAGTGATGGTGACTGACAGTTAACTGCCTAGCATTGTTTAAAATTGAAGACATAAAGCTCCAACATGTCTTTTTTCAGCAATTAAAAAAAACAAGTATGAAACTTTGGTACGTCTGGATGTTGCTAGCTTACTATTAACTTGCATTAATCTCCAATTTAATTCCCTAAGGACTTGCCTCGGGGATACCTGTTTGAATCATAGAATGATAGAGCACAGATGAAAGCCATTCAGGCCATCATCCTTATGTTGGCTGTTTGGTAGAGCTGTCCAGTTAATCCCAGTTCCCTGCTCTTTCCCTATAGTCTGTATTTTATTTTTTCCTTCGAATGTTCATTCAGTTCTCTTTTGAATGCTTTTGTTGAGCCTGTTTCCGTCACCCTTTCAGGCATTTTTTGCTCTGCTGCTTCTGGTTACAGTTTTTCCTTACTTACTGTGTTAAACCATTCATAGTTTTGAACACCTCTATCACATTTCCTTTTGACTTTCTCTAGTCTAAGGAGAACAGCTCCGGTCTCCAGATAACTGAAGGCACTCTGGTACCATTCTAATAAATCTCGAGTACTGCCAATATTTTAAGTAACCCTTTATTTTTATCCTATCCAATATTGCTGTTCCCCCTTACTTTATTCCTGCATTGGCAGCATCCCCTTCTCCAGTGAAATTAGATGTGAAATACTCACTTAGTGCTTCGGCAGTGTCCTCTGCCTCCAGAAATCTCAAAAGAAACTTTGGGTTCCCTTTTATTTTAGCTGCTAATTTATTCTCATTCTCTTTCTGCCTTTTTTTTTAAGGCCTTCTCTCCTTTCTAAATTCAGCTTGGTTCTCTTTTGTGCTATTAACTTATTTTTGACAAAAGGCTTTTCTGTCTTATTTCAGCCTCTGTATCTTCAGTCATCCAGTGATCTCTGGCTTGGTATACCCTTCCCCCCCTCCCTCGTGTCTATTCTGTACCTGAACCATCTCCTCTTTGAAGTCCTCCCATTATTCAATGACTGTTTTCCTTATCAATTTTTGATTCCTATTCACCTTCTTCAGATCCCTCTTCAACTCATGGAAGTTGGCCCTCCTCCCATTAGTCTCCTGTCTAATTCCACCGCCGCCCCCCCCCCCCCCCCCCCCCCCCCAATTCTGAACTACTCTTTACTCTCGTCCTATTTGTTGTTTCTCCTCATGAATGTTTCATCCTGGTGCACGTTCCCCTGCCAAATTAGTTTAAACCCTTTCCCGTAATATTAGTTAACTTGCTCAACAGTATTGATCCCAGCCCTCAGGTGCAACTTGTCCACCTTACTGTTGAATGATGGGACAGGGGTTATGCTAGCAGCAGTTAGCTGTTCTTAATAGAAATTATAAATGTGCATTATTTGTCACTAAATTACTTTTGGCTATCAGCACTGCACGAGTTGTAGTGTAAACCGGTCAGCCAGCCTTTATACAGCATTTGGTTAAAATGTGTGTTATTTATTGTAAAAGAGACTTGAAATTTAAAGTACGCAGACAGTGCTGACATTCTGCCTGGGGGCATACATGTATGAAAGAGAAATGTCCTGGTTGAAGCCATCCACAGTGAAGATATATCCTCAGCCCTGAGTGAAAGCTGGAAGCAGTTAAAAGGGTTTTGTGTCAGGAGGTGCTTCTCCCCCTGTAAAAAGACACTTTAATCTGTGCGATTGATTCCAGGTCTGACAGTACCTGCTCCTCTGCACTAAGTTAGAGTCCATCACATTGAGCAGAAAGCCAAAAAGAGAGTCGGCCTGTCCAAATTCTTGGGAGGAATCCAATAATCCTCCCCTCTTCTGGCAGCAGTTTCTCTCTTGTTCAGATAAATTGGAATTTTGTTTGTGAAATAAATATGTATAAATCATTTTGCTAACATCTTAAAGGAGTGTAAAGCATGATTTCTGTTCACCCTACAGTTGCAAATGTTTCTGGGGTTGGGTAGGGGGCTGATGTCGGGTAGAAGGGTTATGAAAGTACTCAACTAAAATAGTTCCAAAATTGTCTTGTGGAGACTTCATGTTGAGTCCAGATGATATGCCCAGGCACATCTCCGGTTGGCTTTGAGTTTTGGTGGGTGGTTGGTGGCAGAGGTTAATGTCCTTCCCACTACCAAATCTAACTCTACCTCGGTACTAGCTGCCATCAGTCTCCAGGACATTTTGATTTCCTTTTAACACACCAGTTCAACATTTATTTCTTGGATTTGCTATGCTTAGTATTAAACTGCACCCATCTGTTTCTGCAGGTGTTCTGTGTGGGTCTCTGGTGCTTGGACGAGTATTGGTATTACAGTGTGTTTACCCTCTTCATGCTGGTAGCCTTCGAGGCCTCCTTGGTGCAGCAGCAAATGAGGAACATGTCGGAGATTCGGAAAATGGGCAACAAACCTTACATGATCCAGGTAGGATTTTATAAGGGTAAATGTTGGCGGATGTCCAACTGAGTTATACAAAATGAGGAAAGTAGCCAGGGGTGGAAGCTTTTCACCTGTTTGCATTAAGGGTCTTGAGTGAAATGAGTTTGGACCGTGGCACCCAGCTGCTATTAGTGGTAAAACTACTCTAATTTGTCACCATTTTAGCTCTTGAGATGCCTGATGTAAGAATAATATTGGACTGGTATGCATTTCCACTTTGTGATCCAAATGTCACCAACAAATATGCCCAGGGCAGGCACAGCACGGTTAGATTCATAGTTCCTTCCACATTATTTCAACAAAGTGTCTCCATTCCAATCAAAAACTACTTTCCACTGAAACGTTTTTTTTTTAAGCTGCCAATTGGCACAGGATTAGGAGCAATTGTATGCTGGCCCCTTTCCCAATAGGGACTGTGTTTGGACACCCACCCTTGTTTCACAGAGGATTATTTTAGCCCGTTAAACAGAGAAGACCTTCATTCATCATGGGTAGACAAGTGGCAGTTGAAATTTAATGCAAACAAATGTGAAATGATTTATTTTGACAGGAAGAGTAGGGGCAGGCAACATAAGATAAAGGGTACAATTCTGAAAGAGATGCTGGAGGAGAAGGACCTTGGTGCACAAATTATTGAAGGTGCCTGGGCAGGTTGCGTGAGCGATTAATGAAGCATACGCGATCCTGGGTTTTATAAATGGGGGCACAGAGTGCAAAAACAAGCAAGTTATGATTAAACCTGTTTAAACCACTGGTTTGGCCTCAATTGGTGTTGTGGACTCCACACTATAGGAAGGATGTGAAGGCATTAAAGAGGGTGCAGAAAAGATTCACGAGAATGGTTCCAGGAATGAGAAACTTCAGTTACTTGGCTGGACAGGAGAAGCTGAAGCTATTTCCCCCTTAACAGAACAGAAGGTTGAGAGAAGATTTGAGTCAAACTATGTGAAAATGAGCATGAATCCTCCCAGCTTTCTTCTCAACTGATTAATTCTCTGTCCATGCTCCCTTATAACTGATGCACCGACCTCTGGAAATGACCTTTTTATTTTTGCCTCCACCCCCCCCCCCCTCCTTAAAAAGATTTCATAATTTTGAAACATTCTAAATAACTCACCCAATCCAGCATCTGAGTACAGCTGCCATGTTCAGAGTGAGACCCTAATTATGTTGCACGATGTCATGAAGCTACTAATGTAAAGAATGTTATTGGAAATTATTTTTTAAAATAAAAATTTAGTCTGTGGGTATGTGTGTGTGTTAATTGGATTAAAACCAGCTAGTCTGGATGCTTTGATGTATAGTAGCTTTGAGATGTAAACAGAGAGGCAGAGGTGCAATTGCATTTTGTTGAATAGTGTTCAAGAGTGGGAGTAAAATCTTGCACCTAGCTAGGAGAGACCAAGCAATGTTTATATTACTATAAAATTGATACAATTAAAGTTGTTCAAAGGACCTGGTGATACAATGAATGAAAAATTACATTCAAAGATGGGTATAACCTGAGGGGAGTTTGTGTGCAAAGGCAGAGGCATGTAACATCAAAGCAGCTGTAAGCCTACAACTGTCTGCAAAAGGACTAAATTGAAGGGAACCTCATTTTGAATTCATAAGCTGAAAACGCTTTGCCTGGTGTCTGCTTAAAGTCTATGGGTTCTTGTTGCCTTAGTGGAGATTAATTTGTAACCATGTGTATATGTTTAATTTGTTGTAAATTAATAAATGTCACATGTAGTTTGATATAAAACCTCTCGAGAACTGGTGGTCTTAGTCGTGAGTTTAGAGCTGCATCTCAAACATATCAATTGAAAATATAGGTTATGACAGTTGTTTAAAATTTCCCTCTGGGATTTTAAATAACAGCCTTTACCAACTGCTATGTCATAACACACGAACAGAGAGAGAAAATTTGATCTTTCAACAAGGAGCAGTCCTGCTGAGAGCATCCAGTAGCAGTTTTATTAAACTGCCTTCAACAGTCCCATACACTTGAGTTCAGCACCAGTCTCCATACAATCAAGGCAAGTGTTGTGGTTGATTTAAATCCATTGATCTCTGGAATGATATATATTGGGTTCCATTGCACAATGTTTAGTTGTTGCTAGTTTCTTGAAGGTTTGGACACAGCAGTAAAGAATGTGAAGGCTGCTAGTCCATGTGATATGGCAAGTTGGTCTCTTAGTGACTAAGTTTCATTCAGAACCAAAGCATGCCTCACCCTGGCACACTCCCCATTCCTGACTTAATAGTTTATTGCTCGTTACTAGCCAGATTATGATGCTCTTCTTAAGCAAAAGATGCAGAGAGACACATACTGCCCCATATTTATTATATGTGTGTCACTGACCAGCTATATCAGCTTTCATGTGTGATTGACACAGCTTTAGTTATTGAGAGCAATCTCGTGAGGATCAAAGTGTGGTGCGGCTTAGGCATCAACAGAATGGCATTTAATATTTAGAATGGCATTTTTAAGGTGACATATGCCAGCATCAACAGCACAGAGAATATAGCAGAAACAATCGGAAACAGGCAGGTTGCAAATAAAGAAGTTTATATTTAGTCAATTTAGAGGGTATTCTGGCAGGGATGTTACAGCTTGTTTATTGCAGCACAACAGTAGGTTAATATGTGGGCCTGAAAGCAAAATTAAAAACAGAACATGTTGGAAAAACTCAGCAGGTCTGGCAGCATCTGCGGAGAGAGTTAACATTTCAAGCCCACATGACTGCTCTGTCTGGACATGTGTCTGTGTGCACGTGTGTGTCATACAGGGTGAAGTGGTTGCCACTAAATGGGTTTTATTTTGTTCCTGGATTTTTCTAGGTTTATAGGAATAGGAAGTGGAGGCAAATCTCAAGTGATGAGCTCATTCCTGGTGACATTGTTTCAATAGGTAAGCATTTATTTATGTAATTAAAGGAGATGGCAGATCTAAGGGAATCCTTTTATGGGGATGGAGTGGGCGGGGGGAAATCACTTCCCTTTTAACAAAATCTTAAAACTAAGCCCGTGTTTAAAATATTTCCACTTTTCCATATCATTTGTAACATGACACTGACTGCCAATTGTGCGGGCATGCCCTTCCTGAGTCACCACAATGATGCAGATTGTGGACGTTACTCCAGGTCACTCCATTGACTTTGAGAACCAGTGGTTTTTGCTGATCTTAAGTGTGCTCCCTCCCACCCAAAACCATTGAATTTGTGACTGAACAGTCATGTCCTGTATCTGTGGAATCTGATTGAAGAACTCTCCCTCACAGCTCCTATTACCTGGCTCACTATTATTCATTAAATGATGGAAAAGTGTGTTGGATCTTTGCCAGTTGTGGCATATGAACCATTAGCTTAATGTTACAGGGCAGCAATACATACGTTGGCTTAGCCAGCAACAGCTTGCATTAGTTTAGAAATGTCATCCCAAAGCACTTCATGGAGGTGTAATCAGACTAAGCCAAAGGTGAAATTAGAGGGAATGACCAAAAGCTTGGTCAAAGAGGTGTGTTCTAAGGAGGGTCCTAAATGAGGAGTGGAAAGACAGAGGTTTATGGAGACAATTGGAGAACATAGGACTTAAGCAACTAAAGGCATGGCCACCAATGGCCATGACAACCTAAACCTGAGTGAGTATTGACAGTACCTAACCTCTAACATCCTCATACTCCATGCAATAACGTTTTGAGGTGGCATATTTTTTTCCCCCTTCATTGTAACTGTTTCTCGCGGGCAAATTGAATCGCAAACTTTGGGTTGAAGTGCTCTACTGCCCTTTGGTTACCTCTTTTCCAGGGCTTTCTCTCTCTTCCATTGCATGTCGCAAGTTCTACATACAGCTATACCCAACAGGGGGCTTCTTATCAATTTCGTGGTTGATACTTATCCCACAGCCATCACAAAATATCTGATCAGGATCACATTTCTGTTTGTGGGACCTTGCTATGCATAAATTGTCTGCTATGTTTCCTACATTCTATCTGACTACATTTCAAAAAAAATCTTTGTTGAATGGGAAGATATTTTGGGTATCCTGAGTTGTGAAAGGCATTGTATAAACGCAAGTCTTTTTCTCTTGTATTGTATGAGTGCCACATGTCGTTATCTTCCTCCTCGTTAGAGTTGTGTTGCTTTGTTTCTGGCTAGGCCGGTCCCCTCACGAGAATCTGGTTCCCTGTGATGTTCTGCTGCTCAGAGGGCGATGCATTGTAGATGAAGCTATGCTGACCGGGGAGTCTGTCCCACAGATGAAGGTATGGCATAATGGCAGTGTTAGGAAGAATGATCATTTGAAAATAATATCTGATTGCTTGGAAACCAAATAAATTAATTTAGACTTCCTGAGGTAACCAAGAGTTAATATTTATAAATTACAAATTCTTTGTTTTAATTTCTTGCTAATAGTTTGATTTATGTGTATTTTTGTAAACAAACCATGTTTAATTTGTAAAGTGATAGCTTATCAGCCACCTCGGTACAGAGATGAGGAATATCCATTTGCAAATTGTCTTGAATTATCTGTGCATTATCTATTTTACCCTGCTTGAACTGGAGCTGAACTTCCAAACCCAAATCCACTCTTATCACCGAGAACTACTTTGCCAATGGGCCTGCTTCTGCCCCAGCCTAAACACCGCTCCTGCCTTTATTGTCTCTAGACATGACAGTTCCAATGCTCTCTCCTCACCGACCTCCACTTTATACCCTCCGTATGCTTGAACCCATCAAAAACTCTGCTGCCCATATCCTAACTTTCACCAAGTTTCATTCAGCCGTCAGCCACGTACGTGCTGACCTACTTTAGCTCACAATCCAGCAACATCTTGAATCCTGCCGTGGTTTTGCTTCTCCCAATGTCTATAACCACTGCCCAAGCTGTGCCCGTGCACTGTCACATAGCAATCTTAAAGGGGCTGCACAGTGCAACAAAGAGGCTGCACATAACAAATAAAAATTAGGTAAAACATTGCTTCTAATCCTATAATCCTCTGCAGTTTTTGCATTCCTCCAATTATAGGCTTGTATAAATCCTGATTTTCATTGCTCCACCACTGGTGGCGGTGCTTTCAGCTGAAACTCTATAGCCCTCTCCCCTAACTCCTGTGCCTCTCCATATCCCTGCCCTTCTTTGAGATGCTCCTTAAAAACTACCCCGCAGTGGTGGTGATAGCCCCTTGTGTGCTTGGTGTCAAATCCTGTTTGATGATCGCTCCTGAGAAGTTTGGAATGCTTTTGTTATGTTAAAGGAGCTATGTAAGTGCAAGTTACTGCTGTTAATGGTGGAGCAATGAAAATCAGGATGAAACAAGAAGCCAACTTTGAAGGAGCACAGAGGGTAATAGGATTGAATGAGGTGCAGAAAAAGACATTTTCTGTTCCTAGGTCAACAGCTGTGTCAAGTAGCGCTTGATGCATGTGCCTCTTTGGGTGGAGGGGAGAAGAGTAATTTCTGCATGCACGTGCTTGTCCAGGAACAGGAAACATTTTGAGGTACGTATGTTGCCAAAGCCTGACGAGAGCTCAGCTGGCAATGAGAAGAGCTATTGCCTTCTCTGCTGCAAGATAACTGATCCACCTAGTGATCAGGACATGACCCGCCCAAGCAATCTGCTGCAGTGACCTGTCGAATTCTCAGTTTCCATATTGGGAAGTCCAGGCTATTGGAAAACTAATATTTTCACTGCGTTGGTTCTTGCAGGAGCCAGTAGAAGACCTTGACCCAACGCACCTACTGGATTTGCAGGCAGATTCAAAGCTGCACGTAATATTTGGAGGAACCAAAGTAGTTCAACATTCTCCACCTCAAAAAACCAGTGCGGGACTGAAACGTAAGCAGAGAAAGAGCATTGCACTGCATTTGATGTACATTGTGTCACAAAAACCGCATCACCGTTTCTTCTGTCACTCATTCTAATGTGTTCTTGCCCAATGTAGATTTTTAGTTTTGGACCTTTTTTTTTTAAATGTGGTTGGCTTGAGCATTCCCCTTTTCCAGTTATATCATATCATCAGATAAATGAGATTGTGCTGCTGCTTCTCCCCTGAACACCAGTGTTTAGGCAGAAATCCTTCCACTTGGAACAAGGAGCAATTCCCTGGCTGCCCTGTGCACCACCTGTACACAATGAGTGAATGCAGGTGGGGCTGCTATAAACTGTAATGTGGAAACACGTTGTCTGCTGACCAACGAAGCAAAGCACTTGATGACTGAGTGAAAACCATAAAAAATAGAAAATGGATAGAAAACTACAGTTATTCAACTTAAGCCAAGATTGTTTTCAGAGGAACAATACAGAATTAATGGACATTTTGAGACTGTTGGCAATTCCACACAATTGATTGAGAGTGCCTCATAAGCATCACCAGAATTGACTTGAAGCAGTTTACCTGCAACTAAAGCAACAGAACAGATGTCAAAAAACACACATTTAATGATATTCCTTGCTTCTGGAAATCTTGAAGTATGGAGCAAGTGGTTCTTTGGTTTTTGATCTACACCACTGCCCTGGTTTTGCACAGCGGAATGGTTTGTCTTTTACAGGTATTCCACCCTCTTTGTAGCCTGTTACTGGATTTGTGACTCCGCAGTAGCCACAATACAGACAAGAATGTTGCCCTTGAGAAAAACATGAGCAAACCCAACGCTTTTTACACCTTATTCCCCAACCTTTAAACCAAAAGGACATTTTTGATCTTTAAATATAATTTTGCCAAATATTCTAGTTTTGTTCCACATAAATATTATTGCCATCATAATGGACAATCTAGTGATGTAGCTTTCAAAGCATCATGAAATCTGCACCCCCCACCCCCACACCCCCAGTGATTCTGTTTGTCCACCTGAGTCATGGTGGCAGCAGGAATGACCCGCCAATCTGGGTAAGGTAAGGTCGGTAGAAAATATTGTGCAACAGTTTCATGTAAGTAGGGGAAAGTGAGGAAGCTTAATATCTGCTGGCCCATTGACATAAAAGGACGATGCAGCTTAACCGGCCAGTGTCTTTTCATGGGAAGCCAATCCCATGTAGCAGAGGAATATGGAGGGACAGCCAGGTAATAAGGCAGAACTGAATCTGCTCGCGATCTTGCAATTCTCTCATTTTATCCCAGTTAATTCCCAATTGTTGCATATAAAAATGCTTGTGCCTGTGTATTCCGAATATGACGCAGTTTCAGCATTTGGACAACAAACAGTTGTTGCCTGAAGAACTTCAATATTGTATATGGTATATGTGTGGTAATTTATTCCTTTTATGCTTATCTTTATGACTTTTTATACGTTTTGACTGCCTTCTGCTTACTGAACCAAAAATGCCATTCCCACCACTAACGTTTCTGTAATTCTGATTATTTTCCCAGCTGTGGACAACGGTTGTGTTGCCTATGTCCTGAGGACTGGTTTTAACACTTCTCAGGTGAGTAGACCACCACAATACAGTGAGATGTGAAACCGTTTAGCAGAGTAAGGGCTGAACATTATGGCCGAGAGTCATAATTGGCAAAATGTGCCTGTCACAGTGCCAGCTTTGGCGAGTGAAGTTACACCCAAGTTTCTATGCAAATCCATCAAAATATGCCCAAGCGCAAACTGTCCCATGAGTTAGGACAGCCATGCAAATGTAATTGAACTTAATTGATTTCTGACTGGACTGATGCGATTGTGAGAGGCCAGGGCAGGGTGAAATTAAAGGTTTGGGGAAAATTATCCCCTTCAGGGTGAGGCTCAAGACTGCTAAGGTAAAGCAATGCTTTTCTGTTTAAACTAATGGATGTTAGCGGCAGGTCAGACCAACCCAGTGGCTCCATACACTGCTGGTCAACTAATTAATGCTGGATTACCGAGGTACGGATGCCTGTGCACCTGAGAATCTAGCCACACTGTAATAAACCATGCTTAATGAGCACAGTTGGCAGAAACTCTGCTTTCTGCCATTTTGCAGATGGGGACTGGTTTGGGCAATGGGACTCTTGGACTAGTGCAAAAGATCACAGATGCTTGAGGACGAAGTAGTTATGGGTACAACTCGCTCGCACTTAAAATTTCATGATTTTCTTTTTGTCTTATTTGATTTGATTCGATCCTGATTGCATTGTTATCTGGGTGGAAACTCCAGACCCAAATGTCGTTCAGTGATAAGGTCTACAATCGAAACCCGTTGCAATGCAGAGTGAGGCACTATTTAATTATGCTGCTTCAATGTGTTCATGGTAATGGAGGCATTGCCTTCAAACCCGGCAGAGAGAAATAATTGTGGCAACAGCAGTAATTAATGCTGCTTGAGTAGGAGCGGATTATTTACTTATTGAGTTATTTGCATTGAGTTAGCAGGTTCATTGGAATACTCGCCCTACTGTCTTGTAACATCTGCAGTGTTTGGCACAATATTATCCGGGTGTAGAGGTTGTGGGTTCAAGTCGCACACCAGAGACTTGTATTGGAGTGTCAACAAAAATTATGTACCCTCCTGAGGGTATGCCATATTTCTGATGTCACTTCAAACCAGAGCCTCGTCTACCTGCCCAGGTGAATGAATATAAAAGATTCCATTCTGCTGAACGAAGAAGTCTGAGGGTTTGCTCTATGCTTTAATTAGTCTTTCTTTTGAAGAAGAAATTATCAAACTAGATTTTGTGGGTACTCGTCTCACTTAGCTTATAAGAACCTGCTGAATGCAAACTGGCTGCTGCATATCCTTAACAAAAGTAATGAATTGGATCTTAAGCACTTTGAGATCCTAGATATCTGATAAGGCACCCTTGTCTTTGTTCTTTAGAGCTCCCTGCTTATTTTATCCTCAATTCCCAATGTAGCACAGGCAGCCAACAACCTTCCTACAATAATGCCTTATATTTGCATTCATTCTCTGTCATCGTTTTGGTTATAAATTCTTTGTCTACATTCATAATGGGAATTCCCAATGTAAGCTTGTTGGGTTGTGATTACATCCCTGCCCCAGTAGAGGTACACGGTACCACCATTGAGGGGAAGGTTTAATTACAGTGCAACAAGTTTATAACCCCAAACTGCCTTTGTAATGTGGGAGTAGAAATTTGTAATATTAAAGTAGGGAGACAATAAATTCATTTAAAATGAGAACTGAATTGGTCCAATTCTCCAATACCCTTCAGCCTGATTCACTGGAAAACTACACTTATTCTGTGACCTTGTATACAATCACCTGGGAAATTGATTAATTATTACTTCATCATTATTAATGAATGTATCAACAACTGTAGCAACCGGTTGGTTCTGTTGTGTGCAATTAACTGTATATGCGTTAGAAATCTAAATTCCGCTAAAATTCCATTCCCTGTCCCAGATGAAATGTTAAATTGAAGCCCTGTCTGCCAGATCCAGTGGTTCAGCTGGATGTGGGAGGAGCAGAGAGTTCTTTCCATGCCCTAGCCAATGTTCCTTCCTCAACCAACACTGCCAAAGCAACAGACAAAATGGTTATCCATCTCAGTGGGGCCTTGCTCTGTAAACCCACTTGTTGTGGTCCCTGTAAGAGTGACTGCACTTCAAGTAATTCATTGTTTATGAAGCACTTGGTAAATATATGGACGTAAGGGTATGATGTAATTGCAAGGGCTAAAATGTGCTCTCACTCTCGCTGATTCTTGCACTTTTGCTCCATGCTAACGCTTTCTTGTGTGCATGTTCTTTTTCATTTTTATACTTTGTTTTTCTTTCCCACTTTCAAAACCTTGACTTCTCACCTGCCTTGCTCTCGCTCCCTCAGGCCCCATGTGCGGCCGCTTCCTGGCACCCCTCCTTCACACTGCCCTCCCTGCCCCTACAACTCTCTCTGCCGCCTTGTGTGTCTGTCTGATTTTTCTCTGCTATACGTCTCCCTCTTCCTCCCCGTCCGTTGTTTGTGAAGTTACGTGGAAAGTCAATCCCGGTTGTTGCGTGTGTCACCTAATTGGCCATCCCTGGAGAAAACAGGGAAGTAGGTTGCTGGCTACATTGGTACAGAAAACAGGAAGAGAATGCATGGAAAAGACAGAATTATTCACTAGTTCTATGAGTTTAATTTTTGTTTTCAAACTCCCAGGGAAAATTACTGCGAACAATCTTATTTGGTGTCAAACGAGTTACTGCCAACAATCTGGAGACATTTATCTTCATCCTCTTCCTTCTCATCTTTGCTGTTGCTGCAGCTGTATACGTCTGGGTCGAAGGTAAGCCTAACTGAGCCCCGAATATTATTTTCACTAGCCGTTGCAGCTTGAGGAAAGCCTATTGGAGCATGAGCCCAGTGCCCAGTTGAATGCGAGGCATTAATTCAAGTTCCTGCACTTAACCGTTCCCGTTCTTATTTGGGGGGTTGGGAACCAAATGCTTCACTGATTTCTCTGGAAAGGGATGTTGTGGAGAGAAAGAATCCCCTCCAATAAAGATGAAGGGGCAGAATGGACCCCAGCTGTACCCCATCATGGAGCCTTCAAGACGAGGAGATTGGTGAGGGGAAAGGAAGGGAGGGCTTCTACTGCTGATATGAGAAATAATCTACTCTGTATCATGGAGTGAAAAGAACCATGGGCCTCTTACTTGGCAGAAACCTCCATAATTTGATGTTTGATTCGTGTGTAATGACAGAATGTACTCCCATTACATAAGCAAGATACAAGAATGTTCATTACTGATGACTCTCTTGAGGCGAAAGAAAACTTGGAAAATATTTACTTTATATATTTTTTTAAAAATTTATAATCCCTGTTGCCAGAACACCGGTTTATATCAAATATGTGACCTGGCAGTTGGGCTTCTACAGAATGGCTCCTTTGATTATAAATCTCCCACTTTTCATATTCTTGCCTGCAGACAATAATTCAGCATTGACTCGAGCATTTGCTTTCATTGTCAATGTGTTCCAGTTAGGGGCCGTTCGCAAGACTTATTTTCTAAAGTGTTTTAGGGGGACATTTAATGGTCTTTTGCAAGCATTTTACATATCACCTTTCTCCTCTTTCCCTGTCCATTCCTTCATTCAAATGGGAACCACAGTGGAAAAAGTTGCTTTTTAAACACTAGTCAGCCATTAGTTGGATAAATGGGTGTGTTCAGAATGGCCTGTCGAGTTATCAGGCTAAATGTCAACTTGCCGTCTTGAAGAGTTGTGACCTGCAGGGCTATAGACCAAGTGCACCAAGGTGGGATTAGGCTCAGGAGCTCACTGTCCAGCACAGACAGGATGAGCTGAATATCCTGTGTCATAAATTTTTGTGAAATGGCATGTTGGTCAGTGGGCATTTTTAAACATGCCTGGTTTTGGAACATGGGTAGAGGTATATACATATAACTGCTTTAGCGTTTTCACCACTGCCCCTAGCCGTGTATTCTGCAAGACTTACACTCTTAATGTGAGACAGGCTACCCATTCATCTGGATTAAGATGTGACAGGCCTGTTAGTTCTGTGCACTAATCTACTGCACCACACAATCTCCTACGCATGCTGATGCAGTTTGTGTGCAAGAAGCTCCTTATTGAACAGTCTCCTTTCTGTGTTCCGTCACTGACGGTTATATTGTGATAATTGTTGTGCCAGTCTGAGATCGGATGACTTTGCATGGCAGACGAGGTGATGCTTGCCAGAGTTTTGTAACTCCAGGATGAACTGTTTGAAAATCAGAAAAAAAAGCTAGCTGGAAGGCATATAAACTGCTTTTTTGTGTTGGGTGAGAGATGAATTAATAGAAAATGATTTTTTTTTAATTGATTGGTATGGAACAATTGAATGTTTTTTGAGATACACAGATTTCTTATTCAGAATCACAGTGCAGAAGAGGCCCTTCAGCCCATCGAGTCTGCACCAACATGTGAGGAAACACTTGACCTACCTACCTAATCCCATTTACCAGCACTTGGCCCATAGCCTTGAATGTTATGACATGCCAAGTGCTCATCCAGGTACTTTTTAAAGGATGTGAGGCAACCCGCCTCCACCACCCTCCCAGGCAGTGCATTCCAGACTTTCACCACTCTCTGGGTAAAAATGTTTTTCCTCACATCCCCCCTAAACCTCCTGCCCCTCACCTTGAACTTATGCCCCCTTGTGACTGACCCTTCAACTAAGGGGAACAGCTGCTCCCTATCCGCCCTGTCCATGCCCCTCATAATCTTGAACACCTCGAACAGGTCGCCCCTCAGTCTTCTCTGCTCCAACGAAAACAACCCAAGTCTATCCAACCCCTCTTCATAACTTAAATGTTTCATCCCAGTCAACATCCTGGTGAATCTCCTCTGCACTCCCTCCAGTGCAATCACATCCTTCCTATAATGTGGCGACCAGAACTGCACACACTACTCCAGCTGTGGCCTCACCAAGGTTCTATACAACTCCAACATGACCTCTCTACTTTTGTAATCTATGCCTCGATTGATAAAGGCAAGTGTCCCATATGCCTTTTTCACCACCCCACTAATATGCCCCTCTGCCTTCAGAGATCTATGGACACACACACCAAGGTCCCTTTGTTCCTCAGAACTTCTTAGTGTCATGCCGTTCTTTGAATACTTCCTTGTCAAGTTACTCCTTCCAAAGTGTATCACCTCACACTTTTCAGGGTTAAATTCCATCTGCCACTTATCTGCCCATTTGGTCTATATCTTCCTGTAACTCTTTCGAGTACAAACCTGTTTCCATCTGTTTCAGATGAAGTTACATTGTTTCATAGTTTGCCATTGTGAGATTTGAACTCTTGATCTTGGGGTTACAAACCCAGTACCATAACCACTTGGCTATTTGGCACTCAGCCTCACTGTTAACCACCTGGCCAATCTTTGCGTAACCCGCAAACTTACTAATCCTACCGATCGCATAGTCATCTATGTCGTTTATTTAAATAATAGGGGACCCAGCACAGATCCCTGTGGTAAGCCACTGGACACTAACTTCCAGTCACTAAAGCATCCTTCTGTCATCACCCTCTGCCTCCTACAATTAAGCCAATTTTGAATCCCCCTTATCAAATTACCCTGTATCCCATGTGCATTTGCCGCCTTTATAAGTCTCCTATCTGGGACCTTGTCAAAGGCTTTGCTGAAATCCATATAAACTACATCAACTGCACAACTCTCATCTGCGCACCTGGTCACCACCTCAAAAAATTCCATCAAATTTGTGAAGTATGACCTCCCTCTGACAAAGCCATGCTGACTATCCCTGATCAAACCTTGCCTCTCCAAGTGGAGTTAGATTCCCTCCTTCAGCATTTTCTCTAATAGTTTCCCTACCACTGACGTGTGACTCACTGGCATGTAGTTCTCTGGCTTATCTCTACAACCCTTCTTAAATAGCAGAACCACATTAGCTGTTTTCCAGTCCTCTGGCACCTCCCCCGTGGCCAGAGAGAAATTAAACATTTGGGTCAGAGCCCCTGCAATCTCCTCCCTTGCCTCCCTCAGCAGTCTGGGACACAAATCATCTGGACCTGGAGAGTTGTCCACTTTTAAGCCTGCCAACACCCTCAATACCTTGTTACTCCCTATATCAATTTGCTTATTCAGGCTGTCTATCATATAGTAGGACCTCAGAAAACACAAATAGCTTGGAAATGTTCATGTGTGCAAAAACATAAACTTTACAGATATTGTCTCTGTTTAATTCTGTGCAACATAGTTGTTTTGCTAAGGAGCAGTGCCTGACAAAAAGAGTGAAATGCAGTCTTTTTGAGGCCCATAAATGCACAATTTTGTTACTTATGACTGAGGGCATTGTAGCTGATCTTAGTTACATGATGCTGCACATTCTGATGCTTTTTTCTCCAATTAGGTTCATTATAATTTCCAATAATGCTTTCTTTTCTCAAGCATAGAGCTCTAAGGAATGAGATGGTCTATGATAATTAATCAATATTGCATGTTAGAAGGATGCAGTTTAAAGGCTGTTTAACAGAGAACCCTCTCGGGTCGCAAACCCGTGATTGTAGAAGTCACTAAATCTCATGGTTGGCATAAGCCAAAAGCATTTGCATTGTTTCAAAGAATTGTATTCACTGTGGACATTTCTGGACCTTTTCATTCTTGCTTGTAGGTACGAAGGACCCAAACAGAAACCGCTACAAACTGTTTTTGGAGTGCACACTAATCCTGACGTCTGTTGTCCCTCCTGAGCTCCCAATTGAATTGTCACTGGCAGTCAACACTTCTCTTATTGCACTGGCTAAACTGCGTAAGTACCATGGTGGAGCTGAAGGGTGTAAACATTCAAACTGTAGGGATGCATGCACTGCTAGAGGGCATTTCACATTCTGCTAACTTTCTGAAACCATTGTATGCTGAAAATCACTGCAACAGCTAACCAAATTATATAGATAAATATTGGTTTTAAATAGGCCATGGCCATTTTATATTCAGACTGAATCTAGGCCATTCTGGAGTGTGACTTTAACCCATGACCCTCTGACGTGGAGGTGAAAGTGCTACCAACTGAGCAATGGCTGACAGCTTGTCCTGGAACCCTCTTATCAAGTGAATAACTGGGGGAAAACTGACCAGTTTGATTCTTTGTCTCTGCTGAGTTAGCTGATCTCAACCAGGCCCATGCTAGGGGGATGTTGTAATTGGCCTCCGCATATTTGGGAGTCTGCAGTCTAGACATGGAGTTGGAGCTCCATGGTGATAACCCCTCCCTTGCGCCCAGCTGCCATCCATCACTGCCGAGTCACAGAGGCTAAGCAGTGACAACTTGGTCAGTGTACTGAAGGGCACCTGACACCCGGAAAACCCAATCAGTCCCTTCAGATGAAAACCGGAGGAAAAGGGCAATTTAAAAATACGCTTGAGGCAGAGCAGTGGGAGGACAATTGATAAAGCTACTAGGATCCTCGGCTTTAAAATCAAGCTATAGTCAAAAAACCCACAGAGCCTGTTGGCTGTACCGCATAGAATATTGTGTCTGATCTTAGGAGCCTCTGAAAAGATGTTCAGGCCCCAGAGAGGGTGCAGAAGAGATTTGCTAAGATGATATCCGAGATGAGAGGTTCTGAGTATGAGGAAAGATGAGAGAAACTGTTTTGTTTTCATTACAGCAAAGAAGGTGAGGAGATAAGATTGAATTGCCCAAAATCATGAGGGGGTTTTGATAAATAACTAGAGGTAAGCTACTTGTACCAATCATTCGGTGAGTTACTAAATAGGGGTGAATAAAGTTAGCAATGATCTTAAAAGAGTGAGTGGAAACGTTAGCAGAATTTTATTTCATGCAATGTCTGACCAGAAATGGTGGACGAAGCAGAATCTATAGTAGTTTTTATCTGAGGAGAATGGAACTAAGTGGCAAGGTCCTTCAGAGAGCTGGCACAGGCACAATAGGCCAAACTGCTGTGAAATTCCATTATTATAGTGACCAGATGTCAGATCTGTTTCCCTGAAGCATGAAAACATTATTGCAAATTGAGTAGTGACAGCGAACTTTTCCCAGTTAACAGTATAATACAATTAATCAGTACAGTCAGTGTTCCTAGTGACTGGTACCAAATAAAGCTTAATGGGTATGTTGTACAGAAATTAATTTTCCAACATGCCTCGTGGTTGTGATATTATTTTAGTCGGTAATATTGTCTGTATGAATTTATATCCTAATAAAAATTGAGACTGGCAATGAAAATCTTTTAGGGCTGTTCAGAGTTAGGCCAAGTCAGAAATATGGCTTGGCAAACCATGTCAGACTGAAAATGTGGAAAGTCACTGTGTTCCCTTTTCATATGAGTTATGAGCCAGGAATACTTGTTACATATCACAACAGCCTTATTCCCCTGACCATCAGCAAAAGACGATCTGAATTGCTGGTAGAGATCTAAGGACTGAATTTGCAGTCACAAAAACACTTGTTCGTGTTTTCTTTTGGGTGGTGGGAAGGGATGGACTGTTGTATGTGCAACATGACTAAAGTTGGCACAAACTGGCATGCATGAACGCACTAGGGTAGTTCACCTTAGTGTTCTGCGGCCACACAGCATGTAGTTGCACTGCAGCCCCTTGATATTTCCAAAAACTTATGGTTTAACAGCAAATGAATAACGATGCAATGAGGAGAGAGAGTATAGCACCCAGACCGCAAGGGCACGTCAACCAGCCACAGTTTGCATTTCTATAACATCTTTAATAGAATAGAATATTCCAGGGTGCTTCACAGGGGAGTTATCAGGTAAAAATTGTTAGCGAATGCTTCCTCGTGTACTTGCCTAGTTTCCCCTTAAATATGTCTGCTATTTGGCTCAACTCTTCGAGTGCTAGTATGTTCCACGTTCTCAAGACTCTGCATAAAGGGTAAGGACAGATGGAAGAGTTAAGTTTTTAAGAACATCTGAAAAGGAAAGAGAGAGGCGGAGAGGCAAACAGAGTGCAGCCGATTTTGAATGCAGTGAAGAGTTTGGTGAGAGGGGGAGTTCAGTGAAGGAGGAGAAGGAGTTGTTTGTTTCCTCTTTCTATTTTTCCCACCCCAAAGAAATTGGTTCTTGCTTTACTATAGGGAAAGGAGCTAGCTGTTTGGTGAGTATCTGGTAAGTGGGTAAGTTCTATTCTATCCCTAAGGTTTAAAATAGTACATAATATGGTGGTAAAGTTAATAAAGTATATAAGGAAGCAACATAAGTAACTGATTTAATATAATTAAGTAATAATTTAAAACACGTTAAACAGGGCAGGTGATGTCAAGGCTGCAGCATGTGGGAGCTCCTGGATAACATTGTGATCCAGGGCAAACACGTCTGCAGTAATTTGAGGAACTTTGGCTCAGAGTCATTGAGCTGGAGGTTGAGCTGCAGACTAATCAGGGAGGGGGAAAGTTACCTGGATGCTTTATCCCAGGAGGCAGTCGCACCACTTACCATAGGGTCTTCTGATTTGGTCAGTGGCCAGGGACAGGAGAGTGTGACTGCTAGTGAGGCAGGTAAGGGGACCCAGAGGGCCGCAATGCTGGAGTATGAGCTTCTGCAATTGTCTAATAGGTTTGAGGTTCTTTTGGCTTGTTTGGCTGAGAATGGGGGCTGCAGAGTGGATGAGTAAATTGACCACGGCACTGTGGCACAGGAGGCCATCCAAGTGGGGGGAGCAAAAAGGAATTGTGGTAGCAGGAGACAGTAAAGTAAGGGTGATTGACACAGATGTCTGTAGCAAAGAGCGAGAGTCCAGACGGCTTTATTGCCTAATCGGTACCAGGGTTCGGGACATCTGCTCAGGTCTGAAGAGAAACTTGCAGTGGGAGGGGGAGGATCCAGTTGTCGTGGTCCATGTATGTACCAACGACACAGGCAGGATGAGGAAGGAGGTTCTATGTAGTCAGTATGACAAGCTAGGCACCAAGTTAAGAAGCAGAACTTCAAAGATAATTTCTGGATTATTACCTGAGCCACGTACAAATTGGCATAGGGCAGCAGATGCATGGAAATACCACCACCTGGAAGATCCCCTCCAAGTCACTCACCATCCTGACTTGGAAATATATCCTTGTCGCTGGGACAAAATCCTGGAACTCCCTTCAAACACCATATCGACTGCAGCGGTTCAAGAAAGTAGCTCACCACCACCTTCTCAAGGGCAACTAGGGATGGACAATAAATGCTGGCCCAGCCAGCAAAGTCCACATCCTGTGAATGAATAATAAAAAAATAAATAAGATTAGAGAAATTAATGCGTGGCTCAAAGATTGGTATGAGAGAAGTGTGTTCTGGTTTGTGGGGCACTGTCACTAGTATTGGGGAAAGTGGGATCTGTACCATTGGGACAGTCTACACCTGAACCATGCTGGGGCTAGTGCCCTCGCAAGTTGCCTAACTAGGGAAGTAGACAGGGTTTTAAACTGAATAGTGCAGGCAAGGGATCAAATTTGGGAAGATGTGGTAAACCAAAGAGTAGAGACGAGGCAAGAGAGTAATTAATATGGGAAATGATAAACAGACCATGACAGGAAGGGACTGGAAGTACAAATCTAAGAGTACATCAGGTAAGGCTAGATGCTACAAAAATAATAGAAGGACAAAACTAAAGGCTCTGTATCTAAATGCACGTAGCATTAGAAACAAAACAGATGAACCGATAATGCAAATAGAAATAAATAAGTACGTTCTGATAGCCATTACAGAATGACGTGGATTGGGACCTGAATATTGACGGGTATGACATTTAGAAAGGACAGGAAGTTCAGAAAAGGTGGAGGGCTGGCTCTGTTAATTAATGATGGCATTAGCACATTAGAGAAGGATGACCTAAGTTCAGGAAACCAGGATGTAGTAGCGGTTTGGGTTGAGATGAGGAATAATAAAGGCAAAAAGTCACTTGTGGGAGTAGTATACAAGGCCCCTAATTATAACTACACAGTAGGACAGGGTATAAAAGAAAAGATAATGGGAGCTTGCCAGAAAGGTACAGCAATAGTCATGGGAGATTTTAATCTCCATATAGACTGAAAAATCAGATGGGCAAAGATAATGTAGATGAGTTCATAGAATGTTTTTGTGATAGTTCCTTAAAACAGCGTGTTCTGGAGTCAACCAGAGAGCAGGCTATACTAGACCTGGTATTGAGCAACAAGATGAGATTAATTGATAACCTCCTAGTGAATGTGCCCCTAGGTAACAGCAATCATAATATGATTGAGTTTTACATTCGTTTTGAGGGAATGTTCCATTAGATTGGAAAATAGCAAATACAACTCCTTTATTCAAAAAGGGAGGGAGACAGAAAGCAGGAAACTATATGCCAGTTAGCCTAACATCTGTCATAAGGAAAATGTTAGACGCTATTATTAAGGATGTTTTAGCAGGGCACTTAGAAAAATTCAAGGCAATCAGGCAGAGTCAACATAGTTTTGTGAAAGGGAAATCATGTTTAACCAATTTATTGGAGTTCTTTGAAGGAGTCACATGTGCTGTGGAGAAATGGGAACTGGTGGATGTATTGTATGTCCTTAGATTTCCAGAAGGCATTTGATAAAGTGTCACATCAAAGGTTGTTGCAGAAAATAAAAGCTCATGGTGTAGGGGGCAACGTATTGGCATGGATAGCTAACAGGAAGCAGAAAGTTGGCATAAATGGGTCTTTTTCTGGTTAGCAGGATGTGACGAGTGGTGTGCCACAGGCATCAGTGCTGGGGCCTCAACTTTTTATATTTATATCAATGACTTGGATGAAGGGACCAAAGGAATGGTTGCTAAGTTTGCTGACAACAGAAAGATAGGTAGGAAAGTAAATTGTGAAGAGGACGTAAGAAGGCTACAAAGTGACATGGGTTAAGTGAGCGGGCAAAGATCTGGCAAATGGGGTATAATGTGAGCAAGCGTGAAAGCGTTCATTTTGGCAGGAAGAATAAAAAAGAAGCTTATTACCTAAATGGTGAGAAATTGCGGAACTCTGAGATTCAGAGGAATCTTGGTGTCCTAGTGCATAATTCATCAAAGGTTAGTGTGCAGGTACAGCAGGTAGTTAGGGAAGTTAATAAAATGTTATTATTCATTGTAAGGGGAATTGATTACAAAAGTAGGGAGGTTATGCTTCAGTTGTACAGGGCACTGGGGAGACTACATCTGGAGTATTGTGTACAGTACTGGTCTCTTTATTTATAGAAAGATGTAAATGCGTTAGAAGCTGTTCAGAGAAGGTTTACTAGCCTAATATCAGGAATGGGATCCACTGGAATTTAGAAGAGTAAAAGGCAACTTAATTGAAACCTTTACAATCCTGAGGGGTCTTGACAGAGTGTGTGTGGAGGGAATGTTTCCTCTTGTAGGAGAATCTCAAACTGTTTAAAACTAAGAGGTCGCATACTTAAGACAGATGAGGAGAATTTTTTTTCTGAGGGTTGAGTGTCGTTGGAACTCTCTTCCTGAAAAGGCGGTGGAAGCAGAGTCTTTGAATATTTTTAAGGCAGAGCTGGATAGATTCTTGGTTAACAAAGGGGTGAAAGGTTATCGGGGGGGAGGCAGGAATGTGGGGTTGAGGTTGCATTCAGATCAGCCATGATCTTATTAAATGGCAGAACAGGCTCGAGAGGCCAAGTGGCCTACTCCTGCTCCCAATTCGTACGTTCATATGAGAATTCCAGAGCTTGCAGCTGGAGGCACGTCTGCCGGTGGTGGGACAAAATAAGTTGGTGATAGACAAGAGGCCAAACCTTGAAAAGGGGAGCATGAGGAACAGACTTACCTATTCTCAAAAATAACATACCACGGATGCTGTCTTAGCCTCCTTGAACATATAATAACAAATAAACATTACAAGAGCATTGCAGACTCCAAGTGCTGTTACTCAATAGTTGCAACTTGCCTAGTCTTCCTGCTAGAAAATCTTTTGGGGGAAGCCTCCCCAATTTATTTTGCCCTGCAATTGGTAACCGTGCCTTCTCCCCTGCCCCCACTTCTCCCGTCTTGAAACTTATGCTTAAAATGTCCCTTTGAGCAACTTTTTGCTTTGTTGTCAGTTTTTGTCTGATCAAGCTTCTGTGAATGTTTTTAATATTTTCATGTTTGATTTCAAATCATGACTTCCCCCAGCCTTACAACACTCTGAGATGTCTGCGCTCCTCCAACTCCAGCATCTTGGGCATCCTCAGTTTTAATAGCTCCACAATTGACTCTGCCAAGGTCCTGAGCTCTAAAATTCCCGCTCTAAGCCTCTTTGTGTATGACTCTCTCTCCTTTAAGTTGCTCTCTGAAACCTACTTTGTTGCTATGCATTTGGTCATCTGTCCTAATATCTCCTCATGTGGCTCAGTGTCAAACTTTGGTGATGCTCCTGCGAAGCACCATGGGATGTTTTACCTTGTTAAAGGTGCTACAGAAATGCAAGCTGTTGTTCAAATGGGATGCGAAGTCTCACATAGTTTTACACAATTGTGGTGGTGCACCTGCCTCAGCAGCCGATTTCGGGCTTGTCAGGTATATCACTTTTTGTGCTGTTAAATCGACAAGTGCCTTTTTTTAATGGCTCAGTGAGGACTTGTCACCTTCCGTGGGTAATTTAAATTGTTTTTTGAGGGGGTGGGTGGGAAGCACCTCAGAACAAGGTTCTACATCAGACTTCCCCAGCAAATCCATCAAGTTAATCATACTGAGCAAAAGGGTGTCCGATTGAGACCCCAGAATGTGTTATTTGCTGGTCTCAATCAGGCATGTGTCAGCTGACTTCAGTTCCCCGCTTCCAGCAGATGAACATCAGCTGGAGTTTCCTACTCCGAATTGTGTGATGCTGCCTGTGGTTGAATAGCATGTGATTCTATTTATTTTTAGCTGTAATGGCTCACACTGAACGAATAGTGCGGGCTGTGGGAGCAGGGTAGCTAGGACTGTGAAGTCCTCCCCTGGCCAGCAACAGCACTTTGGGCGGAGGTCAAGAAAAGGGAAAGCTTAGTGCTGATCTACAAGCTAATCCATTTGGGCCTTGCTCGGTTTTCCCTGTGTTGGTCCACCCTTTGTTATGACATTGACGAGAGAGCTATAATGCATGCATTTTATTTAGTGCTGATATTATTTCTCAAGTGGGAATAAATCTTGTGCTGAAATTTGACATGGGACGCTCTCTATCAGATGAACGAGTCCTCTGATGTACAAATGTGGTGCCTGTGTTTGTTTAAGATTGGCTTTAGATGACTGGTGTCTGTGAAATGTAATCCATCATGAAGGGAAGAGTTCCTTGTCTTGCAGTGCATGACAGTTAAATAACTCACCTGCAGTATTTAACTGTTAATTGTGACTTGACATATGGACGAATAGGACCTACAGAAATGTTTGATGTTTCTTTTGATGTGATTTTTTTAAAAAAAAATTGTGGTGTTATTGAATGTAAAATTCCTGTATATTAACTGGGGGCCAGTGTGGGGATACCCAAAAGGCTGAGGCGAACTTTATGAAAAATTGAAGCTTTATATTTTAAGCAGATATCTTTTTCAATGGCTTGAAGCTGTGATTTTAAGATCTATTCGAAATTCTTCACACAATGGGGGCGGTGGGAAGTTTTGGTGATGTTGGAAAGACTTGTTGTACCCTCTGATAGAATTGGGTCCCTTTCACATTCAGGAATGTTTGATTTATGCAGGACTTTCAAATGAGTCGGAACTTATAGTAAAAAATTGAATGAATTTCGAAAGGCCTTCAGCAAGGTGCCACACAATAGACAAATGAATGAGGTCAGAGAATGTGGAGTCGGAACAAGCGGCAGAATGGATTTCCGGCTGGCTTCAAGACAGAGAGCAGAGAGTGGGAGTAAAGGGTCGTTATTCAGTATGGCAGAAGGTGGGAAGTGGTGTTCCACAAGGATCAGTGCAGGGATCACTGCTTGTTCACAATTTACGTTAATGCTTTGGACTTCAGGAGCACAGACACAATTTCTAAATTTGCAGATGACACCAAGTCGGGAGTGGGAGTGACCCAATACTGAGGAGGACTGCATCAAATTGCGGGAGGTTTCTAATAAACTTGCAGAATCGACAAATAATTGGTCACTTCTTACGTGGAAAATGCAAGTCTAGTTGGGGTAGGGAAACAAAGGGATTCCGGAATATAAATTCACCAATCACAGGGCTACGGCCAAGAGCTGGAAAATGGGATTAGGATAGATAAATGCTTGACAGCCGGCACGGACACGGTTTCTGTGCTGTATGACTGGATGACGTTAAAAGTTGTACCACAGGTTAGCAAGGCCATGGAAATAAAAAAGCAAACCAAGTGTTTCTAGAGGGACAGAATTGAAAGGTAGGGAGGTTATGCTAAACCTATATCAAATCTTGTTTAGACCACGTTTGTACTGCATGCATTTCTGGATGCCATATTATCGAAAGAGATGATTTACAAGGGTGATATCAGAAATGTGTGGATATATATATATATATATATATATATATATATATCAGGAAAGGATTGACAGGCTGGGCCTCTTTTTCTCTTGAAAGAAAACGGCCAAGGAGTGACCTGATAGAGGTTTTTTAAAATTATGAAAGGTTTTTTTAGCATGGATGTAGAAAAGATTGCACCCTCTTGTGGGGAACAGTATAACTAGAGGCTATCGATATAAGATGGTCACCAAGAAATCCAAGAGAGAATTCAGAGGAAATTTCTTTACCTGAAGAATGGTGAGAATGTGGAACTTGCTGCTACAGGAAGTGGTTGATGCAAATCTTGTGGATGCCTTTTAAGGGGAATCTGGACAAGCATATGAGGGAGAAGGGAATAGATGGTTATGATGGTAGATTTAGATGAGAAAAGATGGGAGGAGGCATGAGTGGAGCATAAACACCAGCATGGACTAGTTTAGACTAGTTAGAATGGCCTGTTTTTGTGTCATATATCCTATGTATTGTTTGCACCTCTAGTAATATACCTCTGCTATTGGTCAGAAGGCAAAACTTCATTAGACAAAAATAGATGGTATTCAGGGATGCTAACTGAAACACCTTTGGTCTGTCTGCAAGCATGACTCAGACCTCCCTGTCACTTGCCATTGCAACACTCCACCCTGCTCTCATGCCCTCATGTCCGTCCTTGGCCTGCTGCAATGTTCCAGTGAAGCTCAACGCAAACTGGAGGAACAGCACCTCATCTTCCAACTAGGTACTTTACAGCCTTCCGGACTTAACATTGAATTCAACAACTTTAGATCATAAACTCTCTGCTCCATCCCCACCCCTTTCCAATCCCCCTTTCTCTAATAATTTATATTTTTTAAATATATTTTTCTTTTCCCACCTATTTCTATTATTTTTAAATGTATTCCCATCCATTGTTTCATCTCCACCTTTTAACCTATTTCGATCCCTTCCCCCCCACCCCACCCCCACTAGGGCTATCTGTACCTTGCTCGTCCTGCTTTCTACCCTTAATGTCACCTATTAGCACATTCCTTAACAAATGTCACCACTGTCAACACCTCTTTGTTGTCTGTGACATCTTTGGCAATCTCTTCTTTGTCTCCACCTATCACTGGCCCTCTGTCCAGCTCTACCTGTCCCACCCCACCTTAAGCCAGCTTATATTTCACCTAACAAAAACAGAATTACCTGGAAAAACTCAGCAGGTCTGGCAGCATCAGCGGAGAAGAAAAGAGTTGACGTTTCGAGTCCTCTTCGACAGAACTTGAGTTCGAGTCCAAGAAAGAGTTGAAATATAAGCTGGTTTAAGGTTATTTCAACTCTTTCTTGGACTCGAACTCAAGTTCTGTTGAAGGGTCATGAGGACTCGAAACGTCAACTCTTTTCTTCTCCGCCGATGCTGCCAGACCTGCTGAGTTTCTCCAGGTAATTCTGTTTTTGTTTTGAATTTCCAGCATCCGCAGGTTTTTTGTTTTTATCTTCATATTTCACCTAATTTTTATATTTCCTCAGTTCTGTTGAAGAGTCATACGGACTTGAAATGTTAACTGTGTTCCCCTCTGCAGATGCTGTCGGACCTGCTCAGTTTTTCCAGCTACTTTTATTTTTGTTATTGATTTGATAATTTGGTTACTATCATGGGTTTGGGTGACTGACTGACTGTATGTCCTGGGGTGTTTGGGTGACTGTATGTCCTGGGGGGTGGTTTGGTGGGTGACTGTCAGACTGTATGTCCTGGGGGGTGGTTTGGTGGGTGACTGTCTGACTTTTTGTCCTGGGGGGTGGTTTGATGGGTAACTGTCTGACTGTATGTCCTGGGGGGTGGTTTGGTGGGTGACTGTCAGACTGTATGTCCTGGGGGGTGGTTTGATGGGTAACTGTCTGACTGTATGTCCTGGGGGGTGGTTTGGTGGGTGACTGTCAGACTGTATGTCCTGGGGGGTGGTTTGATGGGTGACTGTCAGACTATGTCCTTGGAGGGGGTGGGGTTGGGTGACTGTCTGACTGTATATCCTGGGGGTGGGGGGGGGGGGTTGGTTTGGGTGACTGTCTGACTGTATATCCTGGGGGGTGGTGGGGGGTTGGTTTGGGTGACTGTCTGACTGTATATCCTGGGGGTGGGGGGGGGGGGGGAGGTGACTGTCTGACTGTATGTCCTGGATTTGAGTGGGTGATCTTATAAACTAAGCCATGTTATGTTGGCCACCATAATGTTTTATTCCCACTGCTCTAACATAAACAGCTAAACCATTATGTCTGACCTATTCCAGTGCTCTGCGTTGTTGGCCTCTCATTTACTCATCTCTATAAACTCCCAAATTGTGCAAAGTTCTTGCCACTTGTGTCCTGTTGTGCACTAAATCCTGTGCTCACTGGCTCCCCTTCTCCTACTGCATTGCCTTGCTCTACCTCAACTTTATACCCTGGTTTACTCTTCTACTTCAGGTCTTCCATTCGTCCCCCCCTCCCTCCCATTTCAATTGAAAGCTTTGAAATAAATCTGTAGATTTTAGTTGGTGGAGGGTATCAATATGATGTGGATCAACCATGATCTCATTAAAGGGCAGAAGAGACTCGAGGGGCTAATTGGCCTCCTCCTGTTCCTCTATTCCACTGTTCCATGACCTCAGTCCTACCTTCTCGAGTTCTGTTCCTGGCCTCTCCAACTTTTTCTCCACCCCGCTCCATAACCCCTCCAAGTCTCATTACTCCGGCCAAGCTTTCTACATTGGTTCCATATCCATTCTAATACCTATCAGTGAAGCACCTTTTTTTTTAAAGATTAATGACAGCAATCATATTCACATTCTTGTATTGACTCTGCACTACTGTATCAGCTCAGCTGTCACTGTCAGCATTTTGCAGACAGAACAAAAAAAATAACTTTTCTTTGGGTAGGGAAGGAATTTTCTTCTCTCTCTCTTTCCTTTTCAACCCCCTTCATGGAGGTGGTTGCCTCTTTGCTAGGGAGTTGTTTGTCTGGGAACCAGCTGCTCTCACCAAGGGGCTCTTTTTTAAAAATGTATTCTTTTGTGGGATGTGGGCATCGCTGTCAAGGCCAGCATTTGTTGCCCATCCCTAATTGCCCTTGAACTGAACAGTTTGCTCAGCCACTTCAGAGGGCAGTTAACAGTAAACCACATGGCTGTGAGTCTGGAGTCACGTGTAGGCCAGACCAGGTTAAGGACAGAAGATTTCCTTCCATGAAGGACAGTAGCGAATGTGTTTTTTACAACAATCAACAATGATTTCACAGTCTGTATTACTAACAGTAGCTTTCAATTCCAGATTTATTTACTCTTTTGATTAACTGAATTTAAATTCCACCAGCTGCAGCGGTGGGATTTGAACCTGGCGTTCCCAGGGCATTAGCTTGCTGCTCTGGATTACTCATCCAGTGCCATTATCACTACACCACCACTTCCGTTTTTTCACGTGGGAGACTAGGCGAGGAGCATGGAGAGGATGGTCAGCCAGTGAGGGCGCACCTTGGCTAAGCCTGATTCATGCCCTTTCTGGGAAATGTCAGGACCTAGTGATTGGGGAGAGAAACGAGGGCTGTTTCTCCCCACTTCACTGCCCCCCACCCCAAAGCTCAGGGGCACCAAAGTCAGTTGTTGCAGCTACTGTTGTAAAGCTCTGCTAACTTGGCACAGATGGAGATTACAGCTGGGTGAAGAGCATTAGCCTTGGCTTTCTATTCCTTAATACCCTTGGCCTGCAAAAGTCTTGTCATTCTCAGGTTTAAAATGATGAATTGAGCTAGTGTCTACTGCTTTTTGTCTGGACTGTTTCCTAACTTCTCCCCCGAGTAACCTGGCTCTGATCTTAAGGTCATGTCCTCTTGTTCGATTCTCCCCCACCAGCAGAGAAAGTTTATCCACCCTATCAGATTACCCTTTAACCTTCTGTATTCCAGGGGATGCAGGCTGTCCTAATTTAACAGTTGTAGCCCTGATAACATTCTGATGAAACTTTGCTGCATTCCTCCCAAGGCCAAATTTAATAAGTGTTCAGTAAAAGAGAAAAGGAAGAACTAGCATTTCTGTAGCACCCTTCATAGCCTCAGGACATTCCAAACCACTTTGCAGCCAGTGGTATAGTCACCGCGGTAATGTAGAAATGCAGTGTTTGTAAGGCCCTTGTGTAAAACGTTTGCTTGTTTCACCTTCACACCGGTAAGTTCTGCAGACTGAAATTAGGAACAATAATGTTCTACCTGCTGCTTCCTCTTTCAGACGTTTACTGCACAGAACCTTTCCGAATCCCCTTTGCCGGGAAAGTGGAATTCTGCTGCTTCGATAAAACTGGCACTCTGACGAGTGATAACCTGGTTGTCAGAGGGGTCGCTGGACTCAGGTGAGCATTCCTTCCTGGGGCACAGTTGCGTGGCTGCTGGCCAAACTTCAGTACTCCCTTTTCTTCTTTATTTCTTTTTCCATTCCCTGCATACAAACTGTGTTTTCCTCCAATTCTGGCCACTTCACACCCACGATTTCCATCGTCACACCATTGGTGGAAGTACCTTCAGCTCAAAACTCTGGAAGTTCCCTCCCATAACTCTGGCCCTCTCGACCTCTCTCTCGTTTAAGATGCTCCTTAAAACCTACCTCTGATGAAGTTTTTGGTTACCTTTTGACTTGATTGTCACATCCTGTTTACACTCCTGTGAAGCTCCTTGAGGTGATTTACTACACTAAAGGCGCTATATAGATGAAAGTTGCTGTTACTTTGACGCTACACATCATTTGTTGTGTGACTACCTGACAATGCCCGTCAACCTATTTCCAAACCCGTCCTCTCATTACTGTGCATCACTGCTTCCCAGTAAATGCACAGCTTCACTAGCCTCCCAATTCCTCTTCTCCCTTCAAGAAAAGCTGCTACCATAGGTGCTCAGCTGAGTTTGGGAGCTTGCTGTGCACATATCATAGGGTGGCAGAACCGCAGCCTACTGTGCATGCAATACCACTGATCAAGCTGCCTCATCTCAACAATCTTTATATCGACACTTTCCCTTCCTAACAGCAGCGTGGGAGTATCTGCACCATATGGACTGGAGCAATTCAAGAAGGCGGCTCACCACCACCTTCTCGAGGGGAATTAGAGATGTGTAGCAAATGCTGGCCTTGTCAGTGGCGCTCACATGTCATGAAAGAATGAAAAGAAACTTTGAAACCCCTTTGATTGCGGTAGCACTTCATCTGATAGCAGCCAATGGCATAATTAGATGCAAAAGTTTGTGCTCGATTTCATAATGAGGTCAAAACCCTGTTGGGGTGGGACTGTTGATTGATTGTTTTCTTTTCTAATTCATTTATTGGATGCGAACATCACTGGCGAGTCCAGCCTTAATTACCTTTGAGAAGTTGCTTTCTTGACAACTGAGTGGTTTGCTGGACAGGGAGAGATTCAGAGAGCAGTTAAAAATTAGTGCTTTGGGTCTGGAGTCACGGAAGTGTAAAGATACCAACCTGGTAGCTATAGGCTCACCATTCCTAATACTAGCTTCTAGTCGAGATTTTTTTTATTTAACTGTATTTAATTAATGAACTTCAAATTGAATGGCTGCCACATAGCTAAATAATTAGTTGAGACCTCTGGGTTACTTGTCCGATAATATAACCACTATGCTACTGTTCCCGGCTGGGAAGTTGTAGCAGTAGGGGAGATGGTGGTGTAGTGGTAATGTCACTGGGCTAGTAATCCAGAGGCCGAGACTAATGCTCTGGGGACCTGGGTTCAAATCCCACCCTGGCTGGTGGAATTTAAATTCAATTAATAAAAACCTGGAATTGAGAGCTACTCTCCATAATGGTGACCATGAAACTATCATCGGTTGTTGTAAAAAACCCAACTGGTTCACTAATGTCCTTTACGGAAGGGAATCTGCCACCCTTAGCTAGCCTAGCCTACACGTGACGCCAGACCCACAGCAATGTGATTGACTGTTAACTGTCCATGGCTGAGCAAGCCACTCAGTTCAAGGGCAGTTAGGGATGGGCAACAAATGCTGGCCTTGTCAGCGATGCCCACAATCATTAAAGAATTAAAAATAAAGTCAAAGGCACTTTTCAGGTCCCTGACCAGCTTCTGGGTTGTCTTTGTATTGTCTTCTGTGTAGTTTTCGTGTGTTTTGTCTTTCTATTCTTCGGAGAACATTAAGTCTCACCTCTTCCCTTACGTTTAAACTCGATCGTTGACTTGGCCAAAGTTGATTACTTTTTTTTTTAAAAATCCTCACCTCCCCCCCCCTCCCCCCCACCTCCAATAATTGTTGGAAGCTACCAGTTACTAGCAAAATACCCCACATTGATTAAAGTGAAATACTGATACCAAGTGTCCCACGGCCTCCCAAATCTAGGTGGAAAGAGCCATCATGTCAGGAGCCTGGTCAGACATTATTGTATCTGGTTCCAGTCATACACCACAACTCAGGCGCATCAGAGAAACTATTGTTCCAAAGAATTTAATATAACTTAGTCCAACCACGAGGGAAATGCAAAATTCGCCTCAAGGATCTTTATAATTATGTCGGGGATTTTTCAGTTTACCACCCCAAAATGCTTGGATGGGGACAAAGTAGAAACCGTGAGATCTGGAAGAGCAGATTAATTCAAGAAAGGGACCTATTGTTCAAAGGATGCAGGTGTAGACAGCTCCCTCTTCATTAGGCCAGGCTGATGAGAGAGGAGATGGGAGGGCACGAAGGCAGTCCTTGATCTCGATCTGCATGCTCACCCACATGACCCTTCAGCTGATGCGCGCTGTGATCATTGTCCTGGTTTTAACTTGTTAGTAGAATTATGGAATGTGCTTTTTATTTAATTACAACTGTCATTTTTCCCAGTCTTCTTCTTTTCACAAAAAGTCCTGGGTGCCTAGTGTGAAGGTGGCATTGATGCCCTTGCATTGGCCTTTTCCAGCTCACATGATGCTTGGAGTATGACCAAAGTCATTGAACGATGCCAGCTGTTGAAAATGGTTTGGATTATTGCCAGAGGCTGTATACTCACATGCCAGTACAGGGTGACAGAGGGCATTTTTTTAAACAATGTATTTTGTGCTTAAGGTGAGGGATGTTGGTGCTGGGGAATGGAGAGGTGTCTGATTGAAGTGCTGCCTGACCCCTAGTGCCAGCATCAAGCACTCAAGGTATGCGTTAGAAGCTGTAAAACTCCCCCCACACTGCTGCATCAAACACTCCCAGGGCAGGTACAGCACAGTGTTAGAGAGTAAAGCTCCAACTGCACTGTCCCCATCAAACACTCCCAGGGCAGGTACAGCACGGGGTTAGATACAGAGTAAAGCTCCCTCTACACTGTCCCCATCAAACACTCCCAGGGCAGGTACAGCATGGGGTTAGATACAGAGTAAAGCTCCCTCTACACTGTCCCCATCAAACACTCCCAGGGCAGGTACAGCACAGGGTTAGAAACAGAGTAAAGCTCCCTCTACACTGTCCCTATCAAACACTCCCAGGACAGGTACAGCACGGGATTAGATACAGAATAAAGCTCCCTCTACACTGTCCCCATCAAACACATCCAGGACAGGTACAGCACAGGGTTAGATTCAGAGTAAAGCTCCCTCTACACTGTCCCCATCAAACACTCCCAGGACAGGTACAGCACGGGGTTAGATACAGAGTAAAGCTCCCTCTACACTGTCCCCATCAAACACTCCCAGGACAGGTACAGCACGGGGTTAGATACAGAGTAAAGCTCCCTCTACACCATTCAATCAAAAGCATGCCTTAGTGGGAAAGAGGTCTTGTTGATCTAATCCTGCTGAAATATCCAGAGTTTGATTATTATATTGCTGTCAGCAGGAAAGACTTTAAATGTTCAAAGTTATTGAGTAGAAGTCGGATTTGATACAATGAGAGTTTAATGTGGTGCATCATTTGATCAACCTTTCCCCTGACCTGCACAGATGGGATTTAGAAAATGCCAGCTGAGACAATCTGCATTGCCCTGTTTGGTGAAGAGATTCTATTAAATTTACAAATTGAATTCCCCCACTCCCCCCAACCCTTTTGTGGCCCTCGCCATGGGAATAACTTTAAAAACAGACACCTCAAGGGATTCCCATTTTATCCAGTATAACCATTGACAGAAATAGTCAATTCTCAATGTGCAAGTTGTTTTCTATGGTCTTTAGTGACCCCTGGAGAGCTTTGTGGAAATTGCAGGCTGCACAGAAATGAAGCGAAGCTACACCTTGTGGCGAAAACTTTTCAAAAAGTTGTCTTTAATCTATATTTTAAAAAACGCAGCTTATTGCGATCTGTTTCTTAGCTTGCCTTCCCTTCCTTTTGCATTCACGCTTAATAACCTGAGCTCACACTGCATTGTTTCTTTCTTCCTGATCAGTCTGCAGCTAATTGACCTGGTTGATCATGCCATACTCCTCCAATACCTCTCTACCTGGGTGGGACTGCATTAACCTAGTTCCATCCTTACTATCTAATTATAGCCAGGGTATCTCCTATTGTAAAACAAAAACAGAATTACCTGGAAAAACTCAGCAGGTCTGGCAGCATCGGCGGAGAAGAAAAGAGTTGACGTTTCGAGTCCTCATGACCCTTCAGCAGAACTGGAACTGATATCACCTATTGTGTCAGCCTTGGCTCAGTTGGTAGCACACTCGCCTCTGAGTCAAGGTCTACTCCAGAAACTTGAGCACAAATATCTAGGCTGACACTTCAGTCTAGTACTGCACTGTCGGAGGCCAGTGTATTTCGGATAACTGAGACGCATCCGCCCTCTTAGGTGTTATTTCAGAGAAGAGCAGAAAATTTGTCCCTCGTATCCTGGCCTCCCTCTCTTTCTCCTGATCAGTCCCTTGGGATCTAAGATGACTTGCTTCCAATCTGGTTTGATGGGTCCTGAGATGGCTGGTAAGTTCAATATACGATCTGCAGACTTTGTCATATGCATGGCAGGTGGTGCTTGAAGGGTCGGGTAGATGAATTGGTTGGAGATTTGTGTACCCTCTCTGGTGCCTTGACTGTCTCCGCATGAGTTCCTCTATGTGCTCAGTGCCTTCCAGAATGAATCTTCTCCGTTTTGGTCGGTCATAAGCCGTGAGTCGGGGATGTTTGACACCTTCAGAGATGCTTTGAGGACATCCCTACTTATTCCTCAAGCAACATCACAAAACCAAACTATCTGGTCGTTATCACATTGCTGTTTGTGGGAGCTTGCAGCATGTAGATTACCAGCCAAGTTCCTGTGTTCTAACAGTAGCTATGCTTCTAAAGTACTTAATGGGGTGTAAAGTGCTCTTAGACATCTTGAAATGGTGAAAAACGCTTTATAAAAGCAATTTTATTTTTGCATCGGCTTCTCTTCCTGCTCCCCCACCTCTGGTGTTCCCCCACAGATGTATTCTTGGCCCCCTTCTATTTCTCATCTATATGGTGTCCCTTGGCAACATCATCCCAATACACCATGTCAGTTTTCACATGTACAGTCATGGTGGCACCCAACTTTACTTCACCAACAGCTCTCCCTGATCCCTCCACTGTTTTTTAAAATGATCAGACTGCTTGTTTGACCTCCCATACTGGATGAGCAAAAAGTACGCCCAAGTGAATATTGTGAAGACTGAAGTCATTGTCATCTTACCCCACAGCACACTCCGTTTCCTAGTGGCCGATTGCATCCTGGCAACTGTCCAAGGCTGAACCAGACTGTTTGCAACCTTGGTATTATAGTTGACCCCGAGATGAGCTTCAGACTTCATACCTGGGCCATCACTAAGACTGCCTTTCTCCACATCCATAATATTGCCTGTCTCTGCCCCAGCCTCAGCTCACCTTGCTGCTTAAACACTCAGTCGTTACCTCTTTGCTTGCTGACTTACTTTGGCTCCTGGTTCAGCAACACCTTAATTTTAAAATTCTGAACCTTGTTTTCAAATCTCTCCATGGCCTTGCCTATCTCTAATCTCCTCTAGCTCCACAGCCCTTAGGTATCACAGAATCACACAATGCTGACGAGGCCCTTCCTCCCATGGAGTCTGCACCGACACGTGAGAAACACCTGACCTACCTACCTAATCCCATTTACCAGCACTTGGCCCATAACCTTGAATATTATGATGTGCCAAGTGCTCATCCAAGTACTTTTTAAAGGATGTGAGGCAACCCACCTCCACCACCCTCCCAGGCAGTGCATTCCAGACCGTCACCACCCTCTGGGAAAAATGTTTCCCCACTCATTCCCCCCACCAAACCTCCTGCACCTCACCTTGAATGTGTGTCCCCTCGTGACTGACCCTTCGACTAAGGGAAACAGCTGCTCCCTGTCCATGCCCCTCATAATCCTGTACACCTTGATCAGGTCGCCCCTCAGTCTTCTCTGCTCCAACGAAAACAACCCAAGTCTATCCAACATCTCTTCATAATTTAAATGTTTCATCCCAGGCAACATCCTGGTGAATCTCCTCCGCACCCCGTCCAGTGCAATCACTTCCTTCCTATAATGTGGCGACCAGAGCTGCACACAGCACTCCAGCTGTGGCTTCACCAAGGTTCTATACAACTCCAGCATGACCTCCCTACTTTTGTAATCTATGCTTCGAATGATAAAGGCAAATGTCCCTTTTTCACTACCCCACTAACATGCCCCTCTGCCTTCAGCAATCTATGGACACACACGCCAAGGTCCCTTGTTCCTCAGAATTACCTAGTGTCATGCCGTTCATTGAATACTTCCTTGTCAAATTATTACTACCAAAATGTATCACCTCACACTTTTCAGGGTTAAATTCCATCTGCCACTTATCTGCCCATTTGACCATCCCGTCTATATCTCCCTGTAGCCCAAGACTCTCTGTTAACCACCTGGCCAATCTTTGTGTCATCTGCAAACTTACTAATCGTCATCTATGTCATTTATATATGACGAATAATAGGGGACCCGTCACAGATCCTTGTGGTACGCCACTGGACACTGGCTTCCAGTCACTAAAGCAGCCTTTTGTCATCACCCTCTGTCATCCACCTTATCAAATTACCCTGTATCCCATGTGCATTTGCCTTCTTTATAAGTTTCCCATGTGGGTCCTTGACAAAGGCTTTGCTGAAATCCATATAAACTACATCAACTGGACTACCCTCATCTACACACCTGGTCACCTCGAAAAATTCAATCAAATTTGTTAGGCATGACCTCCCTCTAACAAAGCCATGCTGACTATCGCTGATCAAACCTTGCCTCTCCAAGTGAAGGTAAATTCTCTCCTTCAGAATTTTCTCCAATTTTACTAAAATCCAATCTTTCCTTACCACTGACATAAGACTCACTGGCCTGTAGTTGTTTGGTTTCTCTCTACAACCCTTCTTAAATAGCAGAACCACATTAGCTGTTCTCCAGTCCTCTGGCACCTCCTCCATGGCCAGAGGAATTAAAAATTTGGGTTAGAGCCCCTGTGATCTCCTCCCTTGCCTCCCTCAGTAGTCTGGGACACAAATCATCCGGACCTGGAGATTTGTCTACTTTTAAGCCTGCCAGCACCTCCAATATCTTGTCACTCCCTATATCAGTTTGCCCAAGAGCCTCGCAGTCTCTCTCCCCGAGTTCGATGCCTCATCCTTATTCTCTTGGGTGAGGACGGATGTGAAGTATTCGTTCAACACTCTAGTGATTTCCTCTGGATTGGTCCCTAATGGGCCCTACTCTGGTTATCCTCTTCCCGTTGATAGAATTCCCTTATAGAATATCTTGGGATTTTCCCTACTTTTACCAGCCAAAGCTTTCTCATATCCCCTCTTTGCTCTTCTAATTGCTTTCTTAAGCTCCACCCTGCACTTCCTGAACTCCACTAATGACTTCGCTGAAATGCTCCCCTTGTACCTGCTAAAAGCCTCTCTTTTCCTTCACATCGTATCTTGAATATCTCTGGTCATCCATGGTTCTCTGGGATTGTTACTCCTTCCTATCACCCTAAAAGGAACACGTTGAGCCTGTACCCTCCCCGTTTCCTCTTTGAACACACCCACTGCTCTTCTGTAGATTTCCCCACAGTAACTGTTCCCAGTCTACCTTGGCCAGATCCTGCCTTATTTTACTAACATCCACTCTCCCCCCCAATCCAAAACATTTTTTTGCAACTTGTCTATATCTTTGCTCATAACAAACTTAAACTGTACCATGTTGTGGTTGCCATGTATAAAATGCTCGCCCACCACCACCTCAGCCACCTGTCCGGCTTCATTCCCCAGAATTAGGTCCAGCACTGCACTGTCCCCTGTTGGACCCTCTACATATTGACCTAAAAAGTTCTCCTATACACATTTCAAGAACTCCACTCCATCCAAGTCCTTAACACTATGTCTATCCCAATTAATGTTGGGAAAGTTGAAATCACCTAATATTATTACCCTATTGTTTTTGTTTTTACACACCTCCACAAATTGTGCACATATTTGCCCCTCAATTTCCTGCTGGCTATCTGGCAGTCTACAATAAACACCTAACAATGTGGTAGCCCCTTTTTTATTCCTAAGCTCCACCCACTAAGCTTAATTCAATGCCTCCTCCAAGATATCATCTCTCCTTACTGCAGTAACTGACTCCTTAACTAATATTGCAATGCCTCTTTTACCCCCACCCCTGTCTCGCCTGAAGATTCTATATCCTGGAATGTTGAGCTGCCAATCTTGCCTTTCCCTCAAACAAGTCTCAGTGATGGCTACTATATCACAATTCTACATGTCAATCCTCACTCTTAACTCATCCGTTTTACCTGAAATACTCCTGGCATTAAAGTAGAGGCCATTCGGCCTTGCCTTACTCCCTTGAAGCTTAATGCAGCTGTACTCCCTCTGACTTGATTCTTTTACTGTATTATGATGTGTCCCTATTCTGCTAACGTTCTGTGTCCCCTCCCCCTGCCAAATTAGTTTAAGCTCCTCCCAACAGCACTCGCAAACCTGCCCACTAGGAAGTTAGTCCCGCTCTGGTTCAGATGTAGACCATCCCGCTTGTACAGGTCCCACCTTCCCCAGAAATGGTCCGTGATCCAGGAATCTAAAACCCTCCCTCCTGCACCAACTCTTAAGCTATGTATTCATCTGCACTATTCTCCTATTTCTGTGCTAGCACATGGCACCGAGAGGTCCTGCTTTTAAGTCTACTGCCTAACTCCCTGAATTCTTGATGCAAGACCTCATCCCTCTTTCTACCTCTGTCATTGGTACCAACATGTAACAGGACTTCTGCCTTATCACCCTCCTACTTCAGGATGCCCTGCAGCCATTCAGTGACATCCCGGACTTTGGCGCCAGGGAGGCAACATACCATCCTGGAGACACGTTGACGGCCACAGTAGCACCTATCTGTTCCCCTGACTATAGAATCCCCTATTACTATTGCTCTTCCTCCCCTCCTGTACAGACAGGCTGCTTGTGATGCCAGAAGCTTGGCTCTGTCTGCACTCCCTGAAGGAACCAGCGCCCTCATCTGCCTCCAAAATGGAATACCGATTTGCGAGCGGGACCCCAGGGGACTCCTGAACTACCTGCCTGTTTCTCTTGGACTGCCTGGTGGTCACCCATTCCCTTCCTTCCTCAAGTCCCTTCAGCTGCGGTGTGACCACCTCCCTAAATGTGCTAAACACGATGCTTTTGGACTGGTGGATGCTCCACAGTGTCCCCAGCCGCTGCTGCAGCTCTGAAACCCTAATGCTCCTAATTCTGGCACCTAGAAGAATTTTAATTGGTCCAGCATTGGCTGCCTAAACTCTGGAATTCCTTGCCTAAACTTCCCAACCCCTCTTTAAAATGCTCTTTAAAATCTACCTTTGACCAAGCTTTAGCCATCTGCCTTAATATCACCAGCAGCTCAACCACTGTTCTTTCATTTGTAATTAGCTGGTGTGGCTATTCTGGCCATAAAGTGCTTGGCCTCTGCTTGACTGAGTTTGGGAACTGTGTGTTTACAGAGGGACTGATCTGCGTGTTGTATGGTCTCTACCTGGGTACTTAGTCAGTATGCTACAGGCATCGCAAGTGTGGGGAAGGCTTGATGGGTCAGCTGGTCTTTTCCCACCTGTCATTTTTATATTCTTGTATCTACCTTGATGCAGCATAGTTACTGGAGTGGTAATCCAAAGGCCTGGACTTGTAATCCAAGCGAGCATGTGTTCAAATTAGTTGTGACAGTTTGAGTACTTGAATTTAGTTTAAAGATCTGGATATAAAATGCTGGTGCCAATAAGAGTAAGCAATGAACCTGTTGAATTGTCATAAAAAGCCAATGGATTGATGAATATCCAACAGGGAAGAAAACTTGCATCCTTATCCAATCTGGCCACAACATGATTCTGGTCCTACGTCAATGTGGTTGACTATTAGTTGTCCTCTGAGGCTTAACAAGACACTCGGTTACATTAAACTGCTAGGCAGCACTTGAAGAAGGTGGTGAACTACCAACTTCTCAGCGCAACTGAAGACAGGTAATAAATACTGACCTTGACAGCGATGCTCGCATCCTGAGAAGGAATACTTTTTTTAAAACTGGAAAATAGACAAACGAAGCAAGAGTTAAAAGCTCAATATCTCATTCTCTGCACTGTCAGCTGTGATCAGTTGGTCAGGGGAGGTGATGGCGTAGTGATATTGTCACTGGACCAGAGACCCAGGGTAATGCTCTGGCGACCTGTGTTCAAATCCCACCACAGCAGAAGGTGGAATTTGAATTCAATTAAAAAAAATAGAATTAAAAGTCTAATGATGACCATGAAACCATTGGTAATTGTTGTAAAAACCCATCTGGTTCACTAATGTCTTTTTAGGGAGGGAAATCTGTTGTCCTTCCCTGGTCTGGCTTACACGTGACTCCAGACCCACAGCAATGTGGTTGACTTTGGGTAATTAGGGTAATGAATGGTGGCCGAGCCAGCGATGCCCAAATCCCATGAATGAATAAAAAAACAATACTGTGTCCAGATTTAGGTATTGTTTGCCAGCAAGGCAGTGTTAAATGCAAACCTCCCCACTCTCAAAATTCAAAGGGAACAAAGCAGCAAGGAAGAAATATAAGTGTGCGAGTGGTTGGGTTGTGGGGCTCAGGAGCTCCAGGTCGGATAGTCTGTCAATGCTTCTTCTGACTAGTGGCTGAAGTCCTTATTTAAACAAACATAATTCCATTTGGCTGTGGGATTATTTTTTAAATTGTGCAGAGTGAGGTGTTAATATTCTGGACTGGAAAATGCTGCAGCCAAATTATTCATGAAGTTGCTGCATTGAGAGCGAAGGTGAATCTTCCATCATAAGATCTCCTCACATTGCAGGGATGGGAAGGAGCTGGTTCCAGTGTCAGAGATTCCCCTACAAACACACCGGGTGGTGGCGACATGTCATTCGCTGGTACAGATGGACGATGGGACATTGGTTGGTGATCCCCTTGAGAAGGCAATGTTAACTGCAGTGGACTGGACCCTCACAAAAGGTGAAAAGGCTGTTTTTTTGTATTTCTATCAAAATGGCGCTGTGAATGCGGGCACATTCTCCATTTACTGTGGCGGCAGCTGCCAGCACAAAACAAACATTCAAAAAATAAATATTTTTCTAAAAGTAAGTCATATGTGAATAATTTCATTAATGGTGCTTTGGTACCTGGAATTGAAGTTATCAGCCACTGCCGTTTTTAAATGGCATCGCTAGCCTGCAATGTACAATTGCTGAATGGAGCAAGCCTTCTAATTTGAGGGGGAAGTCCCCCTTCTAAAGAGGACAGAATGCAAAGAAGCTGTGATTACTGTATGACTGTGTGTGTGGGACTTGCTTTCTTGCACAAGCTCACTCTAATGCTGTGCTCCTGCACACTCAGTTCTGTTTTTTCCCCTTGTTTTTCTCTTTCCTGTCACACCTCCTCCACCCTGAACTTCCTCCTTTTGTCTCTTTTTACCTACTTGTATTGAAGTTGAGACTCATTGCACTGTGACCTACTTAAGTCATCCCCCAGTATTTATTTCCAGATTTAGCTTGGCACTGTCCTGCTTACCTCAACAAGTGTCACCTTAATTTAAAGAAATACAATTGTTTTTGTAGCCAATGACTCTTGCCTGGGTGATTATATTAATTTATTCTTCATTGTGCAATATGCAAAATTATTGACCAGTCCAGCCACCTTGCTCCACACAGTTGTAATGTCTTGTGCATCACATTAGAACCATAGAAGGGCTGAATGGCCTCCTTTTGTGCTGCAGCCAATTATGCCCAAGGGCGGCTCTCTGCAGCTAGTCCCACTCCCCTGTTATTTCCTCGTAGCCCTGCAAATTTTTTTTGCTGCAGGCACTGATCCAATTCCCTTTTGAAAGCCCAATTTTAATCCTCCTCCACAACACACTTGGGCAGTGCATTTTAGATTGCTGTGTAAAACAGTTTCCCTTTGTGTCACTGTTGGTTCTTTTGCTAACCACCTTTTGTCAGTGCTTTCCAGTTCTCAACCCTTCAGTCAATGCGAGCAGTTTCTCACTATCCACTCTATCTAGACTCATGATTTAAAATGTTTCTATCAAATCTCCTCTCCTCTCCTTCTCTCCTCAAGGAGGACAATCCCTGTTTCACCACTCTATCTGTATAACTGAAGTTCCTAGAGCAATTCTTGTAAATCTTTTCCACAAACTCTCTAAAGCCTTCACATTCTTCCTGAAGTGCGGTGTCCAGAATTGGACACACTACTTCAGTTGAGGCCAAACGAGTGTTTATAAAGGTTCACTACGGCCAGGATTTTTTCAGTGCGTAAAATGGCGTGCGATGACTTCGGGCGTGTGTCCTGATGTCATTGTGATGTGTCGTTCAGCAGGCGCGCGCCGGAGTCGGCTGTGTGCCTGCCGATAACTGATGGACCTATTAAGGCCATTGACGAATTAAGTAGTCATTGTTTACGCTGCACGTCCAACCTTAAGGTTGGCGGCCAGGCAAAAAGGCCAAGCGGCCTTCACGTTTTTTCGGAAACTTCATTCACGAGCGGGATGAGGTTTGCTAAAGCTTTCACTACTTAAATAAAAATTTTATATGAAAAATAAAAACATGTCCCATCTCTTGTGACGCAGTCACATGAGGGGACATGTCTCGTTAAGTGTTTAATTTCTGTAAAAATGTTTTTACAAACTGCTTCCTTCTCCCTGAGGCAGCTCTGTGCCTCAGGGAGATTGAAGCGCTCTTTCGAGCGGAGGCCCTGACTCTCCCTCCTCCCCCTGCCCACGCTGAGCACTACCGCTCGTGTTACGCTGGGCAGGCCTTAATTGGCGGTGTGGAGCCGATTGCCCCCTCCCTCTCCTGCCAAGCCCACCCAACTTAGGAAAAATTCTGGCTTATGACTTATTTGCTTTTGTGCCCCGTGCCCTCTATTTATAAAGCCAGGGTCCCATATGCCTTATTAGCAGCTTTCTCAACTCGCTCTCCATCTTCAATGATTTACGCTTGTATGGCCCCAGGCCCTTCTGTTCTTGCACTTCCTAGAATTGCACCCTTTATTTTATATTGTCTCTCCTATTATATGTACTCCCCAGCTTAAGTGGAAGCATGTAAAACCTGAGAAATAGTACCCCGAGTTCAATTAGGGGTAGGTAGGTATACTTGAAAATTCCCTCCACAGGCAATCCAAATTAGTCCAGATCACACTGACCTTGATTTATATTACCGACGCCATCTTCTAATACAAGGTGATCTCCACCCACTGAGAAAACAGATCCAGTTCTCGCTTGAGGAGAATTCGTCTGAAGAACCAGTAACCTGTTCCCCATCGCTGTTATAAGAATCACCTCACACCCAAACTAGTTCTGTCCTTGCATAACTTGTAAGTGTGACCTCTGGTCCTCCCATACCTATTCAGCTGAAATATTTGAAACAATAACACAAGCTAGTCCCTTTATTATTCTATAAACCTCAGTCAAGTCACTGTTGGGTCAACACTTCTCTAGAGAGATCCAGTTCATTGAGCTTATCTGGGTAACTAAGGTGCTTCAGACTGGGAATTAATCTTGTGGCCCTCCTCTGCACCCTTTCCAGAACCTCAATATCACCCATCATATGAGGAGACCAAAACTGGACACAGTATTCTAACTGAGGCCCAACCAAGGTCTTGTACAAGAAAAAAAATGGTATGCTCTGTTTTATAGTGAATTGTCCTAGAACCCTGCTCGCTTTAGATGCAGCTTCACCACATTGATCGTGAACCTTTAGAGAATGACGCACTAAAACACCTAGATCTCCTCCTTTCGCCACTGGCTTGAATTCTTTTCCCTATATGTATGTGTAGCATTTGATCAAACCACACGCGTAACACTGCACTTTTCTAAGGTCAGCACCATTTGCCCAACATAGTCCTAATACCTCAGCACACATTAGTTGCACGTGTAGTAATGGGCGTGCTCTATAGTCCTGACTATATCCTATCACCTGCAAACTCATGTATTATTGCCCTAACGCCTACCTCTAGATCATTAATGAAAATAGTAAACAGTGAAGGTCCCAACACCAGTCGCTGCTGGACACCATTGGTAACTGGTCTTTAGCAAGTTTAAATCCATCATCAGAACACTTTCTCCCTACAGGTATTCAGCCAATTCTCAAATTGCTGTGGTAAAGTAACCCATTGCATGACACCTTATCAAAAGCTCCAAGTGGACAATATATGCCAGGTTATCCTCATGCTTAAACTTGGTGAACTCTACAATCAATTTCTAGAAGCCATGTTGGGTGTCCCTATGAGGCTGTCTCTGTCTAAGTGGTCATATAATGCATCAATAATGATTCCCTGGAGCTATTTACCCATTACTGACCTTGGGCTAGTTACCCACTGGCTAATTACCCTCTTCTAACTTTATCTCCCTTTTTAAAAGTTTGGAATTGCAACTATATTAACCCCCTCGCAGTCTGAGGGAGCAGCCCCTGACTCCATTGAGCTATTAGAGATCTGGGCAAGGGGTTTGTGATGTACCTCTGTCCCATTTCCTTAAAGAACACTCAAGTGAATGTGCCAGCAGCCTGATATTTTAAGGTCCCTTATCCTTTTTAAAGCAATTTCCTTGTTTATGTTAATATTAACAAACTCACTTACTTCTTAGTGTGAAGTGATTCAAAAACATTTACAGGCCAGAGGTGTTGTTTTGATAAGCCAATTGCAAATGTTGGTGTTTCCCAGTTGGCTGTTTTGCAGAAAAGTTACCAAATTCAGCTGAATGCTTTTTTTTAAAAAGTACTTTGCCTCACTGTTCGTCTTTATTCCTTAGATGAGAAGGTTTTTCCCAAAAGTATCAAATCGCAAGGTCTGAAGATACACCAGCGCTTTCACTTTGCCAGCGCACTGAAACGCATGTCAGTCCTTGGCTCTTACGAAACAATGGGCTCCACGGATCTCCAATACTTTAGTACTGTGAAGGGAGCACCTGAGACACTGCGTAGCATGGTAAGAAGCCTAGATAGGCTTGGAGCAGATTCGGAATAAGAAAGAATATTTATTTCACTGGATCACACAGCAAAGCCTTATTTCTGCCCACCCCCCCAAAACTTCATTACTCACCCCACCACGGTAGATAACTGTAAACCACAGTCACCCCTTACTAAGTGACGGTGCATGCAATTAAAGTAATTGGCAAAAAATACAGGTGGAAGATGAAAAAAATGTAACCGGTCATTTATTGTGATATGCAGTGTGCTACCTGAAAAGGTGGTGGAGGTAAATTCTGTAGTAACTTGCAGCTGAGGGCTATGGGACAGTGCTGCTCCACAATTGGGTCACAGGAGTAGCTCGGGGTGGCTCACCTTGCATGTGAGGAAGGACTCTTTGCCGGTCACCCTGGTTTTGGCCACCATGTGAGGGAGTTAACTAAAAGGCATCTACTGTTGTGATGCTTCTGGAATCTTGTAACTGAACCTATCATCAGTTTAGTTTCGTGACTTGTGTTGAATGTGTGATTGTTTTCTAGTTCTCCGAGTGTCCCAGCCACTATGATGCAGTCCACACTGTGATGTCACGAGAGGGAGCACGAGTATTAGCCTTGGGATATAAGGAGATGGGTCACCTCACTCATCAGCAGGTAAAAAAATGCTTGGATATCTTAGCTTGGCTCTCACACCTCTTCTGTACAGTAACTATACTGAATTGTACGCTAACTACAGGTAGCGATGTTATCATAGTCATTATGGTACAGAAGGGGGCCTATTAACCCTTCGAGTTTGTGCCAGCTCTCTCGAGCAATGTAGTCCGTCGCAATCCCCTGCTCTATTTCCTATAAGTTTATTTTCCTCAAGTGGCTATCCAATTTCCTTTTGAAATCAGTGATCATCTCCATTTCCACCATTAACTTAGGCAGTGTTCCGGGTCATCACCATTCCCTGTATGGAAAATGGAACATTACGTTTGCCTTCCTAATCACTTTCTGTACCTGCATACTAACTTTTTTGTGATTCATTCACCAGAACACCCAGATCCCTCTGTACTGCAGAGTTCTGCAATCTCTCTCCATTTAAATTATATGCTGTTTTGCTATTTTTCCTACCAAAGTGGACAAGTTCACCTTTTCCCACATTATACTCCATCTGCCAAATTTTTGCCCAATCACTTAGCCTATTTGTATCCCTTTGCAGACTCCGTATGTCCTCTTCACTTTCCTAACTATCATTGTGCAAATTTAGCAACTATACATTCAGTCCCTTCATCCAAGACATTGATATAGATTGTAAATAGTTGAGGGCCCAGCACTGATCCCTGTGGCATTCCACTTGTTACATCTTGCCAAACCGAAAATGACCCATTTATCTTTACTCTGTTTCTTGTTGGCTAACCAATCCTCTATCCATACTAATGTTACCCCCTACACCATGAGCTCTTATTTTGTGTAGTAACCTTTGTGACGCCTTGTCAAATGCCTGCTGGAAATCCAAGTACAGCACATCTGCAGGTTCCCCTTTTATCCACATTGCTTGTTACTTCATCAAAGAACTCTAAATTAGTCAAACATGATTTCCCTTTCACAAAACCATGTTAATGCTGCCTGATTGCACTGAGATTTTCTAAGTGCCCTGATATAACCTCCTTAATAAGTTGCAGCATTTTCTCTATGACAGATGTTAGGTTAACTGGCCTGTCATTTCCTGCTTTCTGTCTCCCTCCCTTCTTGAATAGAGGAGTTTATATTCGCTATTTTCCAATCTGAAGGGACCTTCACAGAATCTAGCGAATCTTGGAAAATTTTGGAATACAGCCAATGCATCTACTATCACAGCAGCCACTTTTTTTTATATGACCCTAGAATGAAATAATCAGAGGTGCGGTGAGAGTGACTGCCCTTGACATCAAGGCAGTATTTGACTGAGTGTGGCATCAAAAAGCCCTAGCAAAACTGGAGCCAATGGGAATCGGGGGTTGGGAGGAGGGGGAAAGCTCTCCACTGGTTGGAGTCAAACCTAGCACAGAGGAAGATGGTTGTGGTTGTTGGAGGTCAATCATCTCCGCTCCAGGACATCACTGCAGGAGTTCCACAGGGTACTGTCCTAGGCCCAATAATCTGCTGCTGCTTCATCAATGACCTTCCTCCCATCATAAGGTCAGAAATGATGATTACACAATGTTCAGCACCATCCATGACTCCTCAGGTACTGAAGCAGTCCAGGTCTAAATGCAGCAAGACATGGACAGTAACCAGGCTTGGGCTAACAAGTGGTAAATAACATTCAATACAAGTGCCAGGCAAAGACCATCTCCAACAAGGGAGAAGCTAACCATCTCAACCTTGAATCCCCCACCATCAACATACTGGGGGTTATGTTTGACCAGATACTGAACTGGACTAGCCATATAAATACTGTGGCTCTAAGAGCAAGTTAGAGGCTTGATTCACACTAATTTCTGGGATGTTATTTGTATCCTCTACAGTAAAGGCAGGCACAATATTTGTTCAATTCACCTGCCGTTTCCTTATTTCCCAATACTAATTCCCCAGACTCTCTCTCCAGGGGGCCAACACTCACTTTAGTTACTCTTTTCCTTTTTAAATAACAGTAGAAACTCCTACTATCTGTTTTTATATTTCTAGCTAGCTTTCGGTCTTACTCTAGTTTCTCCCTCATTTTTATTTAGTCATTCTTTGCTGTTCTTTATATCCTATCCAGTATTCTGACCTGCTGATCTTCACAGAATTGTATTTTTTTTTTTAAGTTTGATGCTATCTTTAACTTAGTTAACCACAGATGGTGCGTTCTTCCCCTAGAGTATTTCTTTCTGGAATGCATCTTTGGTGGCCTATAAACTACACCCACAAGGGAATTTTTGCCTTTGCTATTTCTTGCCTCTACCCAAACTAATTCTACATCTCGATATTTAGAATGAATTTGGGTCATCTCTCCCTGTTGTACTAATGTCGTCCTTAATTAACAGAACTACCCCTCCACCTTTTCCTAGCTTCCTGTTCTTCTTAAATGTCAATACCCTTGAATATTCAGGACCCAGCCTTTGTCATCCTGCAGCTGTGTCTCTGAAATTTATTTATTTCAATTTGAGCTGACAAATGCTACCTGTATTCTGAAACAGGGCCCTAAGTTCTGTCTTTTTACTATTTTTGTAACCTTTAGCCTTATCTGCTGGCACATTTAAGTTTGTGCGCTCTGTCCCTTTCTGCCATGCTCTGATTTTCATTACCTTGTTGCTACTTTGCTTTGATAAGAGCAAAATATTGCAGATGCTGGATATCTGAAACAAAAATCAAAATGCCTGAAAAACTCAGCAGGTTTAATAGCATCTGTGGAGAGAAAAAAAAGCAGAGTTAACGTTTTTAGTCCTTAAGACTCTTCTTCCCTGCTCTGAAGAGTCATAATGACTCGAAACATTAACTCTGTTTTTTTACCTCTCCACAGATGCTGTTAGAGCTGCTGAGTTTTTCCAGCATTTTCTGTTTTAGCTACTTTGCTTTCTTGCCTTGTCCTCTCCTGTTAATTTATCACATCTTCCTGCACTTGATCCCTCAGCCCCACTTTTTTTAGTTTAAAGCCCTGTCTACTGCCCTAGTTATACAACTCGCCAGAACGTTGGTCCCAGCATTCTTCAGGCGAAGGCCACCCCAACAGTACTGCTCCCACTTTTTCCCAGTACTGGTGCCAGTGCCACGTGAATGGAAACCCATTTCTCCCTCACCAATTTTTGAACCATGCATTCAACTCTCTAATCTTATTTACCCTACACCAATTTGCTCATGATTCGGCTAATAATCCAGAGATTATTGGCTTTTGAGGCTCTGCTTTTTCATTTAGCCCCTGGCTGCTCATAAGCAGAATCTCTTTCCTAGTCCTGCCTATGTCTTTGATACCTAGGTGGACCATGACAACTGGATCCTCTCTCTTCCACTGCAGGTTCCCTTCCAGCCCTTGGCAGATGGCCTGAACCATGGCGCACTGGGCAGGCAACACAGTCTTCTGGACTTTCAGACCAGCCTGCAGAAAACTGTCTATCCTCCTGATGACACCGTCCCCTACTTTCACTACATTCCTATTAACTACACCCCCCCCCCCACCCCACCGCTTGAATGGCTTCCTGTACCATGGTGCTCATCGACCCTGTAGCCCCCTGTGTTTGTCCATACAATCTGCAAGAACCTTGAATGTGTTGGATATTTGAAAATGCTGAGGCTCCTCCACTTCTGCCTTCTCAATTCCCATATCTACTTCACACGCTGTCACACCTTCCTGTCTCTTACCATGGACCAAATTAGATTCCCCTAGCCTAAGGGGTGTGACTGTCTCATGAAACAGTGTCCATGTAATTCTTCCCCGCCCCCCACCTAATGCATCACAGTGTCTGTAGCTCGGACTGCAGCCCATTGATTCTGAGCCAGTTTTCCGCGAACCGCAGACACTCACTGAAAACGTGTTTGACTTGGATCACACTGGTGCACAAGGGCTCCCATGTATTGCAGCTGCAACATATCGCCAGCCTTGCCAGCATTAGTGTTTTAATTAATTATTTTACTGATTAAATTGAATGCCTTTAGTCCTGCCTGTGCTTATATTCTTATTATTTCAATTGATGTTGGACGTATCCCAGTTGAAACACTCTAGTTTAGATGAGATAAAGAGGATTTTTTTTTTCTTTAATGGGATGTGGTGGGGGGGTCACTGGCTAGGCCAGCATTTATTGTCCATTCCTAATTGCCCCTTGAGAAGGTGGTGGTGAGCTGCAGTCCATGTGGTGCAGGTACACCCACAGTGCTACTAGAGGGGGGTGTTCCAGGATTTTGATCCAGTGACAGTGAAGGAACAGGGATATATTTCCAAGTCAGGATGTTGAGTGGCTTGGAGGGGAACTTGCAGGTGCTAGTGTTCCCATGCATCTGCTACCCTTGTCCATCTAGGTGGTAGCAGTTGTGGGTTTGGAGGATACTGTCTAAGGAGCCTTGGTGAGTTGCTGTAGTGCATATTATAGATGGTACACTCTGCTGCCACTGTGCATTGGTGGTGGATGGAGTGAATATTTGTGAGTAGGGTGCTACTCAAGCGGGCTGCTTTTTCCTGGATGGTGTTGAGCTTCTTGAATGTTGTTGGAGTTGCACTCATCCAGGCAAATGGAGAGTATTCCATCACGCTCCTGACTTGTGCCTTGTAGGACAGGCTTTGGGGAGTCAGAAGGTGAGTTACTCGCTGCAGGATTCCCAGCCTCTGACCTGCTCTTGTAGTCACAGTATTCTTTCTGGTAACCCCCCAGGGTGTTGATAGTGGGGGATTAAGTGATGGCCATGTCATTGAATGTCATGGGGCAATGGTTAGATTCACTCTTGTTGGAGATTATCATTGCTAAATACTCATCAGCCAACCACCTACCTATTTCCCTGTGATATCACACCTTGATTATTCTTTCCGAATGTGGGTTCTGAGCCTACAGGTTGGTTCCTGGTGGATAGCTGTTTATATCCCTCCCCTGGCCTTGCTGTTTCCTGCTGCTCAATGACTGAATACTCACTTCTTACATTGTTTATACCCCTGTTCTTGGCTCCTTCCCACCAACTGCATCTAATCAGACAAACATTGAACTGAGCCAAAAAAGATATTAGGACAGGTGACCAAAAGCTTCGTCAAAGGAGGTCTAAAGGCCTTCGTAAAGGAGAAAAGTGAGGCATTAATGTTTAGGGCGGGAATTCCAGAACTTGAGGCCTAGGTGCATGAAGTTACTTGGAAATATATTGCCGTTCCAATGGTGGGGTGATGACAATCAAGAATGCGCAAGAGGCTAGAGTCACAGGAATGCAGAGATCTTGGGAGAGTTGTAGGGCTGGTGGAGGTTACAGGTATAGGGAGTGGCGAAGCCATGGGGGACTTTAATTTGGAGGCATTGCTGGGCCGGGAGTCAATGTAGGCCAAAAAGCACAAGGGTGTTGGGTGGAAGGGACTCAGCCGAGGTTTAGATGAGTTTAACTAACTTGTGTGTAATATGAGAGGTAGTGCTGTCTTGGTTGAGATGTTGAACTTGTTTGCAGGTGGATTTAAAAGATCCCATGGCACAAAGCGAAAAGGAGCAGAAGGGTTCCTTTGATTCCCTGGCCAACACTTCTCGCTCATCCAACATCACCAAAACAATTTGGTTGCTCAATCATTTCATTGCTGTTTGAGCGACCTTGCTGTGTCAAACTTATTGCTTTCCTGTGTTACAGTAGTGTGATTGCACTTCAGAATTATTTCCTTGACATTGAAGCATTTTGGGCTGTCCTTAAGTTGTGAAAGACGCCATATAAATGCAAGTTTGTTCTTATTACAAATTCATGTGTCGACATTTATCATGAAAATTTCCTTTTTTAAAAAAAAAATTCTGCTGTAATTCAATTCTCTGGCTGAGAGGGTGCAATTATAGAGTGGCATATTTTGTTGGACTGTTTCCACTATAAATGGGACATAATGGAATTGTAAAAATAAGGGCAGAATGTATGATTTTAAAGTAAGAATTGAATTACATTTGCATGCTTCCCAGTCCAGTTATTCCTCATTGTTCTCACTCACTTCATCTGAAATCTACACCTGGCTTTTGCTCTCTGTGGAATGCTATAGGAGATCAGTTGGTCATTAGGTTAAAATGACACATCAGTACTGGCCATAAAAGATGTAGAATTATCTATATTCTTCAAACTAGAGCCAACATCCCTGTTCATGGGAATTGGGAACCTTGCATTGCATCCTGTGTTGATATTGTGGATTCTGTCTACTCTGGTAGTTCTAATGTGGAGAAATATTTCTTTTTAAAATATAATTCACACCAGTCACTTTTACATTTTTTTTAATTCATTCAGGGGATGTGGGCTTCGCTGGCTATGCCAGCATTCATTATCCATCCCGAATTGCCCTTGAGAAGGTGGTGGTGAGCTGCCTCCTTGAACCAGTGCAGTCCCTGTGGTGTAGGTACAACCACAGTGTTGTTAGGGAGGGAGTTCTAGGATTTTCACCCAGCAACAGTGTAGGAATGGCGATATATTTCCAAGTCAGGATGGTGAGTGGCTTGGAGGGGATCTTCCAGATGGTGGTGTTCTCATGTGTCTGCTGCCCTTGTCCTTCTATGTGGTAGCGGTTGTGGGTTTTGATGGTGCTCAAAGGAGCCTTGGTGAATCCCTGCAGTGCATCTTGTAGATAGTATACATTGCTGTTACTCTGCGTCGTTGGTGGAGGAAGTGAACATTTGTGCAAGTGTTGCCAATCAAGTGGGTTGCATTGTCCTATACAGTGTCAAGTTTCTTGTGTTGTTGGAGCTGCACTCATCCAGGCAAGTGGGGAGTATTCCATCACACTCATGACTTGCCACTTGGATGGTGGACAGGCTTTGGGGAGTCAATAGGTGAGTCCCTTGTCGCAGGATTTCTAGCCTCTGACTTGCTCTTGTAGCCACAGTATTTCTACAGCTAGTCCAGTTCAGTTTCTGGTCAATGGTAACCCCCCAGGATGTTGGTAGTGGGGGATTCAGTGATGGAAATGCTATTGAAAGTCAAAGGGCGATGGTTAGATTCCCTCTTGTTGGAGATGATCATTGCCTGGTACTTATGTGGTATGAATGTTACTTGTCAGCCCAAGCCTAGATATTGTCCAGGTCTTGCTGCATTTGGACAAGGACTGCTTCAGTATCTGAGGAGTCTGAACATTGTGCAACCATCAGTAAACATCCCCACTTCTGACCTTATGATGGAAGGAAGGTCATTGATGAAGCAGCTGAAGATGGTTGGGCTGAGGACACTACCCTAGGAACCGCTGCAGTGGTGTCCTGGAGCTGAGATGACTGACCTCCAACAACCACAGCCATCTTCCTTTGTGCTAGGATTGACTGCAACCAGTGGAGAGTTTTCCCCCTGATCCCTATGGACTCCGCTTTTGCTCGAGCTGCTTGATGCCACACTTGGTCAAATGCCACCTTGATGTCAAGGGCAGTCACTCACCTCACCTTGGGAGTTCAGCTCTTTTGTCCATGTTTGAACCAAGGCTGTAATGAGGTCAGGAGCTGAGTAGCCCAGGTGGAACCCAAAGTGAGCATCAGTGAGCAGGTTATTGCTGAGTAAGTAGTGCTGATGATCCCTTTCGTTACTTTACTGGTGATGGAGAGTAGACTAATGGAGTGATAATTGGCCAGGTTGGATTTGCCCTGCTTTTTGTGTACAGGACATACCTGGGCAATTTTCCACATAGCTGGGGATTTGCCAGTGTTGTAGCTGTACTGTGACCGCTTAGCTCAGTGCTTGGCAAGTTCTGGAGCACAAATCTTCAGTGCTATTGCTGGAGTATTGTTAGGGCCCATAGCCTTTGCATTATCCAGTGCCTTCAGCTGTTTCTTGATATCACGTGGAGTGAATTGAATTGGTTGAAGACCGGCATCTGTGATGCTGAGGACCACCGGGGCAGGCAGAGATGGATCATCCACTCGGCACTTCTGGCTGAAGATAGATGTGAATGCTTTGACCTTATATTTTGCACTGATGTGCTGGTCTCCCCCATCATTGAGGATGGGGATATTTGTGGAGCCTCCTCCTCCAGTGAGTTAATTATCCAGCACAATTTACGACTGGATGTGGCAGGACTGCAAAGCTTAGAACTGATCAGTTGGTTATGGGATCATTTAGATCTGTCTATCATTTGCTGCTTATGCTGTTTGGCATGCGAGTAGTCCTGTGTTATAGCTTCACCAGGTTGACACCTCATTTTTAAGTATGCCTGGTGCTGCTTCTGGCATGTCCTCCTGCACTCTTCATTGAACCAGGGTTGATCCTCTGGCTTGATAGTAATGGTAGGTATGAAACTAGATGTCATACTAGTGCCATACCTAAGCATTCAGAGTCTTCTGTTTAATAGGACTTAAATTTGCCTTCCAGTGTTTCTTGACTGTCATCTGGACTCTACGTTTAGGGCTTTTGCAGGAAGAGCCTTGTTCATATGGGAGTTAAGTGTTGGTACTACTCCAACAAGGTTGTTCTACTCCAACAAGGTTTTTTTTTCTCGTTACCATAAGAGCTGTTGTTAATTTTGTCTCCGTGTTTCTTTCCTCCCAGGTACGAGCAATAACCCGCGAGCAGTTGGAGTCAAACCTGAAGTTTGCTGGCTTCATGGTCGTTTCTTGTCCGCTCAAGGCTGATTCGAAAGCAGTCATCAAAGAGATCCAGAATGCGTCACATCAGGTAGGTGCACCTTCCAGTTAGATTGCAGACAATAACTGTGCATCCTGCAGTGATCTCTGGTCAGTTCGCTTATTGTCCAGGTGGGCCTCTAGTGTGAAGAGTTATTAAAATCAATCAGCAAATAGTCACCTCACTTAAGTCCTTGTGTTGATGCATCTAACAGCAGGTCGAGACTTTAGGGGAGGTGGGCTTCAGGGGATCAAGTGTCAAATGTAAATATCCACGCAGTTAGAAACTAATACCATGCAGCTGTGGCAACATACTAATATAATTGGCTAACAGGCCTCTTGCAATTTTGACTCGTCATTGAAAGCTTTCAAATATTTATAATCATTCAATGGTTACAGCACAGAAGGAGGCCATGTGATCCATTGTGCCCATGCTGACTCTCTCTGCAAGAGTAACTCATCTCGTCCCACTCCCCTGCGTTTTCCCTGTTGCCCAGCAATTTTTTTTTCTATGTTCAGATAATTATCCAGTTCCCTTTGTGAAAGCCACGATTGAATCTGCCTTCACTGCACACCCAGACACTGCACTCCAACTCCTACCCACTCGTGTTTGCAAAAAAAATGTTTTTCCTCGTGCATCCTTTGGTTCTCAATCCCTCCACCAATGGGAACGATTTCCCCCTAACTCTCGATCCCAGGCACTTCATGATGTTAAACACCTGTTATCAAATCCCCTCTCCACCTTCCCTTATCTCAGGAGAACAGCCCCAGCTTCTCCAATCTGTCCACTTAACTGAAGTCCGCCATCCCTGGAATCCTTCTTGTAACCTTCTCTGCACCCCATCTCAGGCCTTCATATTCTTTCCTCAATGTGGCGTCCAGAATTGGGCACAATACTCCATTTGAGGCCAAACCAGTGTTTTATAAGGCTCATCGTAACTTCCTTCTTTTTTACTTTGCCTCTAATTCTGGATTCCATACACCTTATTAACTGGTTTCTCAACCTGTCCTGCCACCTTTCAACGATTTGAGCACATATAACCCGAGGTCCCCCTGCTCCTGCATCCCATTTAAAATTGTATGCTTTATTTTATGTTGCCTCTCCTTGTTCTTCCCACCAAGTGTATCACTTTGCATTTCTCTGCGTCAAATTTCACCTGCCACCTTCCTTGCCCATTCCAGCGGCCTGCCAATGTCCTCGAGGTCTAACACTATCCATCTCACAGCTCACAAGTTCTTCAAGTTTTGTCGTCAGCAAATTTTGAGATTTCTTGCATCTAAAATGATAGTGACATTGGGACAATATTAATCCCCAGCCAGATAAACCTCGCTATGGAGTACAGCATCTGTAATTAACATTGCAATCATTTAATTAGTTTGAGGAATTTTTTTGTGATCTCTTCCCCACCCCCTCATTTCATTCCATCTGATTCTTCCCTTAAATGTTTTCTCTCAATCCTGGTTGATTGGCTGTCTAATCACTGTGACTGTCTATCCCTTCCTCTCTTTTTCACTCCCACTCCCACTCCCTCCCCACCCACCACATCTTTCTTACCCCCTCCCCACCACCACCCACTGACTTGCTCATGTCTTCTCCTCCTTACTAATCCTCCCTCCATTGTGCCTGTGCCTTGCCATGTTTCTGTCTGTGACCCTCTATCCCTGCCAATCCCCTGTTTCTCCATCTCTCTGCAGGTAGTTATGATCACCGGTGACAACCCGCTTACAGCCTGTCATGTGGCCCGAGAGCTCCACTTCATCCAGAAAGAGCACACTCTTGTCCTCCAAGCACCTCACACTAAAGGTAAAGCTACTACCCAATACCTGTAGCCTGATGTACTTAATTGAGGTTTAAAAGCAGCAGATAAAATGGTCCAGCTCACTAATAGAAATGTGTCAATGTATGTTTTCTTCATATGCATCTAGTGCAGTAGAGCTAGGTGATCTATTCCTCCTAGCCCTTATTTTTACTTGATGTATTGATTAAAACCAGATTATTGCTGCACCTCTGAGTAGGACACTAACCCCTCCCTGCCCACCAACCAGGATAAACAGAGCCAACGCTCAGCAAGCTGGGCAGTCTATGGAGAGCGAAAGGGTTAATGTTTCAGGGCAATGACCTCCTCAGAACTGGGATAACTACGAGTAGCCATATTTACCACCAAATTGACCCCAGAGACTAAGAAAATAATGAGCTGCCTTAATCCCTAAATCTGCATTGATCTTGATGCACATCTCCCATATTTGAAAACTGATCTGAGCAGCCACATGTTTATTTTATGAAGACAGTTACCCATGTGTGGTTCTATAGCCTTGTATTTAGCTGAATAGAAACATGCGTAAAACAGATCAGTTTGTACCTTTTACTTGGTGCGCCATAGGGTAGACAGCATTGAGATGCACAATCATGTCACATGTCAATAGGTATCTGTTGAAGTTATTTTAAGTGCAACGAAGCATGGATAGAAACACCTGATTATGGTATTAAAACTTCACTGGTTAGCAGCAATCCCCAAGGAATATCATTTTGTAATGGAATGTTTGGAGGACTGTCCTATGTTCGTGAAGTCTAATGTGTTCATCCCTTCAGATTCTAGGTGGCTGTGGGAGTCCATTGATGGCAAAGTTACCAGTCCCGTGATTCCATCCACCCTGAGTGACCTGACTAGACACTATGACCTGTGCATGACGGGAGAAGGGCTCAATTATTTAAATATGATGGACAGGCCCTTCCTGATGAAGCTGATACCTCATGTCCACGTGTTTGCCCGGGTCGCACCCAAGCAGAAGGTTAGACTTTTACTACAGTAACATTGCATTCATATGGTTCTTTTAACATAATAAAACATCCCAAGGTGTTTCGGGAAGTTTCCAGGCAGTGCATTCCAGACCCGAACCACTTGTTGTGTGAAAAAGTTTTTTCTCATGTCACATTTGCTTCTTTTGCAAATCACTTTAAATCTGTGCTCTCTTGTTCTTGATCCTTTTACGAGTGGGAACAGCTTCCCCCTATCTACTCTGTCCAGCCTCCTCATCAGGCTAAGAAAATAACGAATCATCTTAATCCCTAAACCTGCTAAATCTTGGTACATTCATTTCACGTTTGAAAACTGATCTGATAAATCCTCCCATATTTGAAAGCTGATCTGGTTGACTGATAAATGCCCTCTGAAATAGCCTAGCAAACCATACAGTTGAATTAAACCACTACAAAGTCAACAAAAAGGAATGAAACCGGACAGACCACCCGGCATTGACCTAGGCACCAGAAACGACAGCGTCAAACCAGCCCTGTCAACCCTGCAAAGTCCTCCTCCCTAACGTTTTGGGGCTTGTGCCAAAATTGGGAGAGCTGTCCCACAGACTAGTCAAGCTGATACTCACGGAATCATGCTTTGCAGATCATGTCCCAGAAACCACCATCACCATCCCTGAGCAGAGGTGGCGGCACAGTGGTATAAAGTCAGGAGGGAGTTGCCCTGGGAATCCTCAACTTCAACTCTGGAGTCTGAAGTCTCATGGCATCAGGTCAAACATGGGCAAGGACACAGCCTGTTGATTACCATACTGCACCGCCCCACCCTCAGCTGATGAATCAGTACACCACCATGTTGAACACCACTTGAGGAAGCACTGAGCGTGGCAAGGGTGCAGAATGTACTCTGGGTGGGGGTCTTAAGTGTCCGTCACCAAGAGTGGCTTGGTAGCACCACCACAGACTGAGCTGGGCGAGTCCTAAATGTCATAGCTGCTGGACTGGGTCTGAGGTGGGTGTGAGGGAACCAACAAGAGGGGAAAATATACTTGACCTCACCCTCACCAACCTGCCTGCCGCATATGCCTCTGTCCATGACAGTATTGGTAGGAGTGACCACCGCACAGTCGTTGTGGAGACAAAGTCCCGCCTTCACATGAGGATACCCTCCATCTTGTTGTGTGGCACCGCCACTGTGCTAAATGGGATAGATTTCAAACAGATCTAGCAACTTGAGACTGGGTAACCATGAGGTGCTGTGGGCCATCAGCAGCAGCAGAATTGTACTCAACCACAATCTGTAACCTCATGGCCCAGCATATCCCCCACTGAACCATTACCACCAAGCCAGGGGATCAACCTTGGTTCAATGAAGAGTGTTGGAGGGAATGCCAGGGGCAGCTCCAGACATACCTAAAAATGAGGTGTCAACCTGGTGAAGCTCCAACGCAGGACTACTTACGTGCCAAACAGCATAAGCAGCAAGTGATAGACAGAGCTAAGTGATTCCACAACCAACGGATCTGATCTAAGTTCTGCAGTCCTACCACATCCAGTCGTGAATGGTAGAGGACAGTTAAACAACTCACTGGAGAAGGAGGCTCCACAAATATCCCCAGCCACAATGATGGAGGAGCCCAGCACATCAGTGCAAAAGATCAGGCCGAAGCATTCGCAGCAATCTTCAGCCAGAAGTGCAATGTGGATGATCCATCTCAGCCTCCTCCAGAGGACCCCAGCATCACAGATGCCAGTCTTCAGCCAATTCAATTCACTCCACGTGATATCAAGAAACAGCTGAAGGCACTGGATAATGCAAGACCATTGGCCTTGACAACATTCCGACAATAGTACTGAAGACTTGTGCTCCAGAACTTGCCGTGCCCCTAGCCAAGCTGTTCCAGTACAGCTAACAACACTGGCATCTACCCGGCTATGTGGAAAATTGCCCAGGTATGTCCTGTACACAAAAAGCAGGACAAATCCAACCCGGGCCAATTATTGCCCCATCAGTCTACTCTCCATCTTCAGTAAAGTAATGGAAGGGGCCATCAACAGAGCTATCAAGCAAAGCAGCACTTGCTTAGCAATAACCTACTCACTGATGCCCAGTTTGGGTTTCTCCAGGGCCACACAGCTCTGACCTCATTACAGCCTTGGTTCAAACATGGACAAAAGAGCTGAACTCCAGAAGTTGAGGTGAAAGTGACTGCCCTTAACATCAAGGCAGCATTTGGCCGAGTGTGGCATTAAGGAGCCCTAGCAAAACTGGAGTCAATGGGAATCGGGGGAAAACTCTTCGCTGTTTGGAGTCATACCTAGCACAAAGGAAGATTATTGTGATTGTTGGATGTCAGTCATCTCAGTTCGAGGACATCACTGCAGGAGTTCCTCAGGGTAGTGTCCTTGGCCCAACCATCTTCAGCTGCTTCATCAATGACCTTCCTGTCATCATGAGGTCAGAAGTGGAAATGTTCGCTGATGATTGCACAATGTTCAGCACCATTCGCGACTCCTCAGATACTGAAGCAGTCCATGTCCAAATGCAGCAAAACATGGACAATATCCAGGCTTGGGCTGACAAGTGGCAAGTAACATTCACACCACACAAGTGCCAGGCAATGACCATCTTCAATAAGAGAGAATCTAACCACATCTGCCTTTGACATTCAATGACATTGCCATCACTGAATCCCCCACAATCAACATGCTGGGCATTACCATTGACCAGAAACTGAACTGGACTAGTCATAGAAATATTGTGGCTACAAGAGCAGGTCAGAGGCTAGGAATCTGGCTGTGAGTAACTCACCTCTTGACTCCCCGAAGCCTGTCCACCATCTAGAAGGCACAAGTCAGGAGTGTGATGGAATACTGTCCACTTGCCTGGGTGAGTGCAACTCCAGCAACACTCATGAAGCCTGTCACCATCCAGGACAAAGCAGCCCGCTTGATTGGCACCCCATCCACAAATGTTCTCTCCCTCCACCACCGAAAAACAGTAGCAGCAGTGTGTACCATCTACAAGATGCAGTGCAGAACCTCAACAAGGCTCCTTAGGCAGCACCTTTGAAACCCATGACCGCTAGCATCTAGAAGGACAAGGGCTGCAGATGTATGGGAACATCACCGCCTGGAAGCTCCCCTCCGAGCCACTCACCATCCTGACTTGGAAATATATTGCCATTCCTTCACTGTTGCTAGGTCAAAATCCTGGCACCCTCTCCCTAACAATACTGTGGGTATACCAAAACCACATGGACTGCAGCGGCTCGAGGAGCTCACCACCACCTTCTCAAGGGCAATTCGGGATGGGCAATAAATGCTGGCCCAGCCAGCGACACCCACATCCTGTGAATGAATTTTTTTTTTAAAGTCAGGATGGTACCTTCATCCTACAGTTCAGAGCAATCATCCTCCTCAGGGTTAGACATAATTAGAAACTTAGAATTTTCAGCAGTGAATTGAAGGCATTCAGCTCATAGGGCTTTACATCATAGTACCTTCCTCGTAATCCTCTACCCCTGCCCTTTTGAATATTTTTGTTCACTTAGTTGCACCTTAAATGCAGTGATTAACTTAGCTTCAATTGTAACTTGTGGAGATGGATTCCCTATTTTAATAATCCATTGTGTGGAGACATTTCCCCTAGCCTCCCCTTTATGCTGCTATATTTGCCCCAACTATTGGTCAGGTGTTTTTTTGCTGTGCAGCTGTGTTGTGACTGAATACTGCCATGCTCTGTTTACAGGAGTTTGTAATCACCAGTTTCAAGAGCCTCGGTTACACCACATTGATGTGTGGTGATGGGACCAATGACGTTGGGGCCTTAAAACATGCTGATGTTGGTAAGCATTAAAAGCCTGAATGCATGGTACAGAGCAAGATACTGACTGCAGAAGCGCTGACTGTCAGATTCAAGCATCACTGAGATGTCTGGTTTAAGTATTTAACCCTGCACTGAAGTTGAATTCCAAAGCTATGAATTAAAAGATGAACAAAATTATAAAATAAAACTCCACGCATGTCCTGGCCATCACCCTCATGCTGTGCTTGAACTTGGTTTCCTTTTTAAATCCAAACTATAATCATAGAATGGTTACAGCACATAAGGAGGCAATGTGACCCATTGTGTGTGTCCATGCCAGCTCTCTGAAAGAGCAACTCGGCTGATCCTATTTCCCTGCCCTCTTTGTAGCCCTGCAAATGTTCTCTTCAGGTGCTTATCCAACCCCCTGTTTGACAGCCCTGATTTCTATCTGCCCCTGTCACAGTCAGTGCATCCCAAATCCTAACCACACGCTGCGTAAAAAGTTTTTCTTCCTGTTGCCAATGGCTCTTTTGCCCGTCACCTTAAATCAGTATTCTCTGGCTCTCGATCCATCTGCCAGACAGTTTCTCTGTCTTTTTTGAACAAAGATATAACATTTGCAATTATCCAGTTCTCTGGCACCACCCCTGTATCTAAAGAGGATTGGTGATTACCTCTGCAATTTATACCCTTGCACCCAAAATCTTGAGGAAAGTATCTGTTCCAGTCCTGGTGGCTCATCAACTTTAAATACAACCAGCCTTTGTAGTACCTCCTCTTTATTAATTTGTCGCCCATCCGCATCTCACTGTCTCCTCTTTCACTATGACTTTGTCAGCATCATCTTCCTTGGTAAAGACAGATGTAAAGTACTCATTTAGTACCTCTGCCAATTTCTCTGTCTCCATGCGTCTGTACGAATTTAGTTCCTAATCAGCCCTACTCTTTTACTATTTATATGCCTATAAAAGACTTCTGGGTTCCCTTTTATGTTAGTTGTCAGTCTTGTCTCATACTCTCTCTTTGCCTCTCTGGTTTCTGTTTTCACTTTCCCCTCTGTGCTTTCTATATCCAGCCTGGTTCTCACTTGTATTATCAACCTGACATCTGTAATACACTCCCCTTTCTCTGCTTCATCTTTTTCTCTATCTCTCTCACCCTCTGGGGAGTTCTGGCTTTTTTGTCCTACATTTACCCTTTGTGGGAATGTACCTGAACTGTCTCTTCCATTGTTGGTAGAGTTTAGGAATAAAAAAGGGGCAACCACATTATTAGGTGTTTATTATAGAGCCCCAGATAGTCAGCGGGGAATTGAGGAGCAAATATGTGCACAATCTGTGGAGGTGTGTAAAACAATAACAATAGGGTAATTATATTAGGTGATTTCAACTTTCCCAACATTAATTGGGATAGACATAGTGTTAAGGGCTTGGATGGAGTGGATTTCTTGAAATGTGTACAAGAGAACTCTTTAGGTCAATATGTAGAGGGTCCAACAGGGGCAGTGCATTGCTGGACCTAATTCTGGGGAATGAAGCTGGACAGGTGGCTGAGGTGGTGGTGGGGGAGCATTTTAGTGATAGCGACCACAACATGGTACAGTTTAAGTTTGTTATGGACAAAGAAATAGACAAGTTACAAAAAAATGTTTTGGATTGAGGGGGAGTGGATTTTAGTAAAATAAGGCAGGATCTGGCCAAGGTAGACTAGGAACAGTTACTTGTGGGGAAATCTACAGAGGAACAGTGGGGTGTGTTCAAAAAGGAAATGGGGAGTGTACAGGCTCAACATGTTCCTTCTAGGGTGAAAGGAAGGAGTAACAAGCCCAGAGAACCATGGATGACCAGAGATCTTCAGGTTACGATGAGAAGGAAAAGAAAGGCTTTTAGCAGGTACAAGGGAAGCAAATCAGCAGAGTTATTAGTGGAGTACAGACAGAGCAAGGTGGAGCTTAAGAAAGCAATTAGGAGAGCAAAGAGGGGATATGAGAAAGCTCTGGCTGGTAAAAGTAGGGAAAATCCTAAGATATTCTATGAGTATATCAATGGGAAGAGGATAAGCAGGGAAAGAGTAGGGCCCATAAGTGACCAAGGGGGCAATCTATGGGTGGAACCAGAGGATATCGCTAGAGTTTTGAATTAATACTTCACATCCATCTTCACCCAAGAGAATGAGGATGAAGGTATCAAACTAGGGGAGAGAGACTGCGAGGTTCTTAAGCAAATTGATATAGGGAGTGACAAGGTATTGGAGGTGCTGGCAGGCTTAAAAGTGGACAAATCTCCAGGTCCAGATGATTTGTGTCCCAGACTGCTGAGGGAGGCAAGGGAGGAGATCACAGGGGCTCTGACCCAAATGTTTAATTCCTCTCTGGCCACGGGGGAGGTGCCAGAGGACTGGAGAACAGCTAATGTGATTCCGCTATTTAAGAAGGGTTGTAGAGAGAAGCCAGGGAACTACAGGCCAGTGAGTCTCACGTCAGTGGTAGGGAAACTATTGGAGAAAGTTCTGAAGGAGCATATCTATCTCCACTTGGAGGGGCAAGGTTTGATCAGGGATAGTCAGCATGGCTTTGTCAGAAGGAGGTCATGTCTAACACATTTGATTGAATTTTTTGAGGAGACCAGGTGTGTAGATGAGGGCAGTGCAGTTGATGTAGTTTATATGGATTTCAGCAAAGCCTTTGACAAGGTCCCACATGGGAGACATAAAGAAGGCAGAAGTGGCTCACCACGATCTTCTCAAGGGCAATTGGGGATGGACAATAAATACTGGCCAAGCAAGCGATGCGCACATCCTGTGAAAGAAATTTAAAAATGAAAGAAAAGTGTGCTATCCATGTAGCTCTCAGCCTCGCGGATAAACCTAATTGACTCAAGCTGGTGCTCGAGCTCCCAAACCCGGAGCTCAAACTGCCCCAGCTGATAATGCTTCCTGCACATTTGGTTGTTCAATGCACTAGAAGCATCCAGAAGTTCCCACGTTGAACCAGATGTGCACTGCACCTAACTGATCTGCCCTGCCATGTTTCTATTTATTAGACCAAATAAACAGAACACACACAAATGAAAGACTTAACTAAACAAAAGAAACTAACCAATCGTAATCTTCCCTCATGCAGATGGCACTTTATTAGTTTCTTTTAAATGTCACTCCCTGGTGCTTGTACTCTCTCTGCTCTGCCCCTAGACTCCTCCATGCCACCGGGCTCTCTATACAGCCAACCACCTACCTCTTGTGCTGTCATATCACTCAACAGTGTGCTCTCTGACTCCCACTGACTCTCCGCCATTGCTATTATCTGTAGGCCTCTGGCACTTTCCCCTCAGACTCTCCCTGATCACAAACTTTTTGTTTTGCAAAGATAGTTAGATGGAAGACACCCTTCCCTCCATAGATGACCTACAATTCTCACCCTCATATCTTCTAACCCCAGATTCTGAGTTTTTGCCTCTCCTGCCCCATCCCAGTTAGTGATCACAGTCTGTCTGAAAGGCTTCCTTAACACCTTGCTGTTTCTCAGTTGCTACTTGAGTCCCTTTGTCTGTAGTCATGAGTTAACTTGAAATAGTGCAGAGGCGTCCCTGAGGCTTCCTTTCATTTTCATATTTGAAGGGTGAAGAGTTCAAGATCTCCAATCCTTTCCTCACATTCCATTAATGTGACATTATTTGATTAGTCCTGTGGACCCATCTACCCCAATTCCAAAGTTTGGATGCCTCCCTTATATCTTAATGAACTTTGCTTTCAGTATGATGGCTGCAGATTTGTAAACGCTTAGCTTTGTGGGCCCATTTTGTGCAATAATTTAATATGCTCATTACTGTGCGTGTTATCACTTCCGGATATTTGTTCCAGCGCCTTTCATTGAGTAAAAGTGTCTTCACTATTTCTTCCAGTGTGGTATTTTACTGAATAGATTTTGGAATTGAGAGGTTATACTTAATCAGGAAAGGCTGAATAATATGGGGCTCTTTAACAAAGATAAAGCTGAGGGGTGACCTCATATTGGCCATTTAAATTATGAAGGGGTTTAATAGGGTAGACATAGAGAAGACATTTCCACTTGTGGGAGAGACAAAAACTTGGAGCCATAAATGTAAGATAGTTGCCAATAAACCCTATAAGGAATTCAGGAGAAGCTTCTTTACCCAAAGAATGGTTAGAATGTGGAACTTGCTACCACAAAGAGACCAGCAATCCACCCTGGGATATTGTGGTCAGTGAGACTGAGTGCTACACCTGGCACTGCTTTTGGAAATTTCCTATCTGCCCGAGGCAGCCTCGAGCCGCATCATCAGTGCTTCTCACGGTTCTGCATTTCAGTGAGTGTCCTGTCGTTTCAGGAGTGGCTTTGCTGGCTAATGCTCCCGAGCGGATTCCGGACAAGAAGAGGAAGCCAAAAGATGGGATAAACGACGGAAAATCTCACACTTCCAACACGAGCAGCAACATGAAACCAACCTCTCGGGCAGCAAGGCACCGGTTAATGTCACAGCGAGAGGAACAGCTCGCTGTACAAAGGGTGGGTCATACTCACTGGATTATCTCGAATGGTTAGCCTGGAGTCGTTGTTGTATCTTAACTTCTTGATATAAAACTGTATTATGTTAAAAGCTATTTTACTCAAAAACCTATCAAAATATCTATTAAAAATAACCTAAAGTTTGTTTTCTCCCAGTGGTTGCACAGAGTAAGTTATTGTGAGGCACAGGTCCAGTTCCCAATCTGTGTTTAAGGCTTAAGTCAACTAGTCCAAGTTGGTGCACTACAATTGTTCATCATTAAAGGGGAGAGAGAAAAAAAATCAGCAAGGGTCCCTATTACCTGATACCTCTGTGTTGATGCCCCTCTCCACCCCATGCAACCCCTGCACGCCACCACCCCCCCCCCCCCCCAGCAGAAAGTAAGTGTCAGATGAGAACAGGATTTGGCTCGTGTGATGCCTCTGCAGTTGAATACCCTACTGTGCATCACTGTCTACTGTTTCATGGCTGCTTAAGTGTGGTAGATGAGGGTATCAATGCCTGCCATGCCAAGCTAGTGTCCTGGGCAGGGGAGAAGATTTGGTGGTGGGGAGGTTGGGTGGCGGTGGTAAAGGGGTATATCGTACCCTTAACTCATAAATGGTTGTCCACGCTATGGCCTGGTTACCATGGCTTGCAAGGCGGGTGCTGAAGCTGTTCAGAAAGCAGCTGTTGTGTGTTGTGCAGAAGCGGCCCTGGGATGGCAGCTCCCTCGGGTTTTCCTCCCTGTCGAGCAGGGTTTGGCTGCTGCTTGGTGATGCAGCAGAAGCTGGGAAAGTGGAAGATCAGAGTTAATGAGCTCGCCCCTGGGGCTCTGAATGCCACGGGATGCTCTGCACAGCTGTATACACAGAACTTGCACTCTCATACACTGAGCACGCTTGGATCAAGCTGCAAAAGCACTCCACTTCTATCCAGCAATTGAGGAATAATATGGGACTTTATGTGCCCCCCCCCCTAGCTGCAACCTCACATGTGGACCTCAATTATTCATTAGCATCTCAGCCAGATTTTTGTCCCCTGGGATCTCCATAAAATAAAAGCCAGTCAGCAGTTGGATTTCCTAGTAGCTGATCTAACACACACAGACAATATTTGGGGAGTGAGGGCCAGAGGCTGTGGCAGCAAGAGTAGAATAGGAGGTACACAGATCATACAGATTGAAGGGTGCAGCCTGGGGTGTAAGGTTGAAGGAGGCTGCAGATGGAAGGTGGAGCAAGGCCAAGGATTCTGCATGGGGAGCTAGTACACAGGCAGTTAACTATAGAGGGAAGGAGCAGAGCTGGAGATGGCAAAAAGGATGAGTCACTGTAAAGCCTGTGGGTGTTGAAGGTGTGGATGAGGGTTTCAGTGGAGGTTGATGGGTGAGATGGAGGGTATTATAAAGTGGCCTCGGTAATGGGCTGCACATGGAGCTCAACCAGTTTGATTTTATCAGTACGATTTAATTCAACGCTTTGACTGATTTTCTTGCATAAATTTGTCCCACGTCCTGTGGGTATTCTAAGCCAAGAGGCAGCGACTGGAATGTTTTGAGTTAACAAATGTGTAGTTGCAGGTTGTGTCTTGTTGTTGGCTGTAGTTCCTGCCCTGGGGTTTACCCACTTACATTAAGGGTTAGTGATATTAGCAGCCCTGTGTTTGCTCTCAATCATCTCTCCACCCACCATGTGTTCTTTCCCTACAGGAGCGTCTTAACCAGGTGCTGAAGGACCTAGAGGAGGACCAGATGCCTGTAATAAAACTGGGAGATGCCAGCATTGCAGCACCATTTACCTCCAAGCTATCATCCATCATGTGCAGTGAGTATTTGTATGTAACCCTCCCTCTCCCTGGTATTCCTTAACATATATACAGCACATGCTGTGGTTTGTAATTCTTATACAGATTTTCTTTGCCTCAATTAAATGTTGTTTTCTCTCGCTCAGTGTCCCTGTGTTATGCATCATTCCTTTGTGGAGTGAGCAGGTTTCCTTTAGGAGCCCAAGACCTGGGATTCGTGTTCTAGATGCAGCCAACTTGGGTAAACTAGTTTGTTTGCTCTGGCTGTGCATCTTTTTGACTTCCATCACAGCCTCATGATGCGAGTGGCAAAATTTTAATGTTTCATCAACTATGACCCCCAGATCCTTCTGTCTCAGAAGCATTGAGCAGTGACCTGCCATAGGTATTGTATATGATTGGATTCCCCCAGCTCCACACACCGCACTGCTCAACATTGAGAGACATCTACCATTCTCCCAAGACTTTTAGATCCGCTTACAGACTATTAGTTTCGTCTAAGGCCTTAATTCCTGTCTATAACTTGGTGTCATCAGCAAGCATATGGACCTTTCTCCTTCCACCTTTATCCAGGTACATTAGCAAAGGTGTTGAATGATTCTTGTTGAACTCCACTAGCAATTGGATCCCATCGCTAGTAGCCACTCACTGCCAATGTGAATACAAACCTCGATCCAACCTGAAGTCTTCCTACCCATCCCACAAGACAAAGCCTTGCTTTGCAGCCTTTTGTGCAGCACTTAATCTCTTTGAAAATTAAGCTGCATAATGTCTGCAGGACTTACATTGTCCATCAGTGTTGGTAGGGTGGGTGGTGGTTAAGGGCTATTTCCCCCAGTTCTAAAATTTTCCACTGGCCATGTGAGATGGGGCAGGATGGTAGAGCTCATTGGGAACAATGCTGGGGATGAATATTGACGGTACGGTTCTCAAGAGCAAAAGCTGGAGAGTGGATCTCTCCACGTCACTGCTAGATCTAAGAAACTGACTCGGCATAGTATTGATGAAGGCTTTGGAGCAGGGGAATTTAATACATAGCCATTACCGCCCTGAAGGCGACCTTTTGGCCCATCGAGTCCATGCCAATCAGTCCCATTCCCACACAGTATCCCTGTAGATCTGCAAGTTTATTTCCTTCAAGTATCCATTCGATTTCCTTTTGAAATCATTGATCATCTCCGTTTCCACCACATTCGTAGACAGCGGGTTCCAGGTTGTTACCACTCACTGGGTAAAAAAAGGTTCTTCCTCACATTCCCCCTGCATCTCTTACCCGAAACCTTAAACCTGTCTCCCTACTCCTTGTACCATCAGTTAATGGGAACAGCTGAAAAGCTGCCTACCTTATCCAAACCTGTCATAATCTTGTCCATCTCTATCAGGTTTCCCCTCAACTTCTTTTGCTCCAAGGAGATCAACCTAAATTTGTAGCTAAATTCCCTCAGCCCCGGAATCATTTTAGTAAATCTCCCCTGCACCATCTCAAGGCCTTCGCATCCTCCCTAAAGTGCGATGACTAGAATTGGATGCAATACTATAGTTGTGACTTAACCAGAGCGCTTCTGTCTTGATTGCAAGTAATGTACAATTCGGAGCACAAGGAACAAAATAAAATACCATGTTGTGTTGGAACTTCTGCCATCAATCTGACTGGCTGGCCAAATGGGCAGACACAAGGCGGATACAGTTCAGTGCACAGAAATATGAAGTAATACAGTTTGGAAGAACAAGGACAAGCAGCATGAACTAAATGGTAAAATAGTAAAGGTGGAGTGCATGGACAGAAAGACCCGATGATGTATGTACACAAACCTTTGGAAAGGGTTGGGCAAGTTGAGAAGGCTTTTTAAAAAGGCACTGGTGTCTCGGGCTTTATGAATAGGCACAGAGTACAAAAGCAAGGAAGCTATGCTAAACCTTTTTTATAAAAAAAACACTGGTTAGGCCTTAGCTGGAGTATTGTGTCTAATTCCGAGCACCACACTTTAGCAAGGAAGCGAAAGGGAGAGGGTGCAGAGGAATTTGGTCAGAACGAAATCGGGAATAAAAACAAAGCGCTGGAAAAACTCAGCCGGTCTGGCAGCACCTGTGGAAACAGAGTTAATGTTTCGAGTCAAATCTGACACTTCTTCAGAACCAGGAAGTTCAATTACGTAGAGAGACTAGAAATGCTGGGATCCTTCTCCACAGAGCAGAGAAGGTTAAGGAAGGTTTACGAGGTGGTCAAAATTAAGGGGGGCTTTGCTAGAGTAGATGGGGAGAAGCTGTTCCTGTGGGCAGGAAGGTCAGTGGCCAGAGGACGTGGATTTAAGATTTGGAATGCACTGCCTGACAGGGTGGTGGAAGCAGATTCAATGGCAGCTTTCAAAAAGGAATTGGATATACAAATGTGAAAGACAAATTTGCAGGACTCTGAGAAAAGAGTGGTGTAAAGAACTGGACAAAATGAATAGTTCTTTCAAAGAGCTAGCGCAGGCATGATGGGCCGAATGGCTCTCTCCTGGGCTTTACAATTCTATGAATCTCCAAGATATGGTCTAATTCAGCTCCTAGTGATCAAATTAATATTTGATGTTTGAAAGAAGAGATAAAATGCCAGTATTCTCTATCTAGTTCCTGAACATTGTATTGAGCCACGATGATTTAGGTCCCTGATTTGTTACTGAGGTAGCCGATCCCTGTGGGATTGTGTGGGGGAAGCACATTTAGTCCCTGTCTCTGGGTTAGGCAAGGGGGGGGGTGAAAATCAGCCAGGCTTCCCACTGTTGATACAAGAGCAAAATACCGTTGATGCTGTAGTTAATTAACTAGTTAATGATGCCAGAAGTCTGTAGGTTGGTTAGTTACAGGATTGGATGTCAAGCTTCAATACCTATCATACTGCCAAGATGCAGCATCTAGATTCATGGTTGAAAAACAGTTGATAGCAGCCTAGCAGCAGTGCTCCCAAGTATGTGTCATTGCGTCAGGACTAAGGGGCGAGAGTCTATAATCCTGGGCTTTGAAGCAGGCTAATAAAGCTACTGAAGCTTGTTCCCATGCCTCCTCCACAGCCAGTTTGAGATCTACCGATTTTCTTTGTCCCTGTGATTATCATTCAGCCGTTCCCTGCCATGGAACATGGAGAATCAGGATGTGACCTTGTGTATGGATTACAGGCACAGGTTACACGGAGGTATATTAGAATTGCTGAAAAGAGAGACATGCTGTCGAAGATTTTTGCCATGCACTCATCAGGACAGATGAAGAATACCAAAGTGAGCAACAATTTATACTGCATGAGAAAAGGGTACTGATTGGTTGGTAAGTCGTCTAGTTGAGGCAGTGCAAGATGAAAAGCTTCGACAGCGTGTCTTTTTTCAGTAATACTCCAGTTCTGTACTACCAAGGCACTATGTGTTTTAGACTTACGACCGTTCTTTCCTTCCCCACCACCCTCTTTCTGCAGTTTGTTATGTGATAAAACAAGGCCGGTGCACGTTGGTAACCACACTTCAGATGTTTAAGATCCTGGCCCTGAATGCGCTGATCCTTGCCTACAGCCAGAGCGTGTTGTACCTGGAGGGAGTTAAATTCAGTGATTTTCAGGCCACACTGCAGGGGTTGCTTCTCGCTGGCTGCTTCCTCTTCATCTCTAGATCCAAGGTAACGTGTACTTAATATTTGTGGATCTGTACTTTACCCATCACTTTCTGCATAGGCTGTCACTCGTAGACTCGGGATTTATTTAAACATTTTGAAGAATAGCTTAAATGTGATCAGTTGTGATGGCCACGTGCCAGTCACAATAGTAATTCTGTTGTAAAATCGCCTTTGCTAAAGCCAGAGGGAATATGAATCATTTCTGTTCAAATACTCAAATGGAGGAAAGCTTGCCTCCTAATAACCTGATGTCAGCAGTGCCCGGAACTGACCCAGGATCAGCAGATTAAAAGGCAGTGATCTAATTGATGAAGATCAGACTTTGTATCCACCATCCAATCCCATTCCCTCAAAAATCACTCAGCTGTGTTGCAGATCTCAGTTCCTCAGCAGTATGTTGTGTCAGCTTAAAACAAAAACAGAATTACCTGGAAAAACTCAGCAGGTCTGGCAGCATCAGTGGAGAAGAAGAGTTGACGTTTCAAGTCCTCATGACCCTTCAACAGAATTGTTGTGTTAGCTTACCTGATCTGTGAGGATGGGTGTAGGGACTAGAAGCACTCGGTGAACGAGGCTGGCAGTCCGCCAACAGGTCGAGACTGGTGAGGTTTGAGGTCAGACTCAAGGTGCTGGTGAAACTGTGTGCTTCCGGAATAGTCAATGTATCTCATCAATGGTTTGTGGTCACAAAGTGCTGATTTGTGGTTTCCTCCCTGACCCCCAATGACCTTGTCATTCATTGGGTTTCTGTCTCCTTGCGTGTCTGTGATTTTTGCCTCAGCCTGTTTGTGTGTCTATCTGTTTTTCTCTCCTATATGACTCTCTACGCTCTCTGCCCCCTGCCCCGCCTCCCCTCTCTGGTTTTCTCCTCTCTCAGGCTCTCTCTATAAGACGGTAGTGGGAACGTTCGCCTTTTTAATTTTTGCAACAGTTTCTTCCTCTCCTCTGTGTAGCCGCTGCTAGGGCCCAGGCTTCCTGGGGAACCCGAGTCTCACGTTGGTCAGCCCGCCTTGGTGAGTCAAGGTAGTGAATGCCCGCAGGTGGAACACACTCTAGTTGCCTGGATGAGTGCAGCTCCAACAACACTCGAAGCTCGACACCATCCAGGGCAAAGCAGACCGCTTGCTTGGCACCCCATCCACCACCTTTAACATGCATTCCCTCCACCACCGATGCACAGTGGCAGCAGTGTGTACCACCTACAAGCTGCACTGCAGGATCTCACCAAAATACCTTCAACAGCACCTTCCAAACTCACAGCCTCTACTACAAAGGACAAGGACAGCAAATGCATGGGAACACCACCACCTACAAGTTCCTATCCAAGATGCACACCATCCTGACTTGGGTCTATATCTTTTATCTATTAATATATTTGGGGGAGACGATGGCGTAGTGGTAATGTCACTGAGCTAGTAATCCAGAGACCCAGGCTAATGGGTTCACATCTCACCATGGCAGCTGGTGGAATTTAAATTTAATTGATAAATAAAATTTGGAATTGAAAGCTAGTCTCAGTAATGGTGACCTTGAAGCTATCATCGATTGCTGTAAAAACCCATCTGGTTCACTACTGTCCTGTAGGAAAGGAAATCTGCCATCCTTATCCGGTCTGGCCTACATGTGACTCCAGACCCACAGCATTGTGGTTGACTCTCAACTGCCCCCTGAAATGGCCGAGCAAGCCACTCAGTTCAAGGGCAATTAGGGATGGGCAACAAATGCTGGCCTCGCCAGTGATGCCCACATCCCACGAAAGAAAAAAATCACTGTTCTTTCACTGTCGCTGGGTCAAAATCCTGGAACTCCCTTTCTAACAGCACTGTGGGTGTACCTACACCACATGGACTGCAGTGGCCCAAGAAGGCAGCTCACCACCAGCTTCTCAAGGGAAATTGGGAGTGGGCAACAAATGCTGGCCCAGCCAGTGACGCCCACATCCTGTGAATGAGTAAAAAGAAAAGATTGACAACCCAAAAAGGGTATCGTAACTGAGCCAATGCCCCCACACAGCACAGTCTGACTGGCAACCCTGGCCAGTACACTCCTTGTAGTTGCCATGACCACATCAAACTTGATGGATACCATGACTCACAATCGCTGCAGGTTTATCAAGCGATAGTCTACAGTCAGTGACCCATAAGTGAGATTCTGTGCAGCTGTAGCGTATGATATACAGTGGCTATGGTGACTCAGCCAATACATTGTTAGATCGATCAAGGAAGTTCTGTCTTTAACCTCTGGTCTTGTTGAGGGGGGGGGCAGTGGTGGATGTGGGGTGGTGGTGCAGGGGGATGGCGGACAGTGATGGTGGTGTGATGAGGATGTTCCTTCCTCCTGGCCATTGGCTAGTGACCCCTGATCAAAAGTTTTGGATGTTTGCCCAGCGCATATAGCGTTGGGTTTAGCTGGTTCCTGCTCACTGTCCAAATTCGGACAGGGTTTGTAGCCATTTGGATAATTGGGCAGTGGGTACCTGGACCCTGTGGGTCCAAACCCATTAGGAAAGGGGTGGGGCAATATGACTTCCTGTTGGTTTTTTGATAACTGAACCTCCGAATTGCTTGACTTTCCACAGCCACTGAAGACCCTATCGAAGGTGCGTCCGCTGCCAAACATATTCAACCTGTACACTATACTCACTGTACTGCTGCAATTTGCTGTCCATTTCGCCAGCTTAGTTTTCTTGTACAAGGCGGCACAGGAATATTCCTCCTCCAGGTGAGACCCTCCTCATTGTTTTCCTTCTCATCTCCTGGTTCTGTCCAGGGAAGGATGCAGAGCCCTCGCAGAAACGTACTCCCACTCTTCTTCCTTGTGCTAATGCAAGTGTGGGATTTGCCAGTGTTCAGTGCCACAGCAATTTAATCCCCCGCTTTCCGTATCGAATAAAGAAAAAAGCCTGCATTTACGTAGCACCTTCCACAACCTCAGGGTATCCCAAACTGGTCCACTGTTAATGAAGCACTTTTGGAGTGTAGTCCCTCTCATGTACTGATCTGGGTTAAGACAGTCTCAGACTCATGGAAATCTCTAGCTTTGCCTGCACCTAGTACGGGTTGTCTAGTCAGATCTCGGCAACCAGCACAATCCAATTGATGTGACGTGTTCTGTCCCTATAACGCTGCCGCCCAGTAACCGTATTCTGTGGTGACAGTACAGTGAAGGTTCACTAAATTGGGCCCTGGGATGAGAGGGCTGTGTTATGATGAGAGGCTGAGTGAATTGGACTTATATTCTCTGGAGTTTCGAAGAATGAGGCGATCTCATTGAAACATTCAGGATCCGGAAGGTGTCTGACAGGTGTGGACGTTGAGAAATTGTTTCCGCTGGTCGGGGAATCAAAAACACGGGGGCACAGACTCAGGATAAGGGGCCGATCGTTTAGGACTGAGATAAAAAATATCTTCACTCAAAAGCGTTGTGAATCTTTGAAATTCTCTACCCCAGAGAGTTGTGGATGCTCCATCAATGAATACGTTTAAGGTTGGGATAGACGGATTTTTGGTGTCTCAGGGAATCAAGGGATACGGGGAGCAGGTGGGAAATGGAGTTGAAGCCCAAGATCAGCCATGATCCTATTGATTGGCAGAGCATGCTCGACAGGCCGTCTGGTCTACTCCTGCTCCTATTTCTTAGGTCCTTATGTTCATATGTTCATGTCAACCAGCACAAGCATCTCTCACTAGCTCTCTGGCCTGCCAGGATTTGGGAGTTACCAGGGGCCTGCCAGTCTCTTTATTTGCTTCCCTGTGCAGTGAGAGGAGAAAGAAAACTGATTCTGCTATCTCCAAGGAAGGAAAATGTATTTAAAGGGTTGACATTTATTCTGGCGGTGGATGATTGACGAATGCCTTGTTCTTGAAGAACGCAGGGTCAGAGCCCTGGTCTGAGGTAGGGAGGGGAATGTTGTGTGCATTACAACCCTAGAGCTGCAGAGGAGAAAAGGTTTGCTGGGGCTCCTATTCAGTCATCCCTCTTTAACATTTGTCCAGGTGAATTTTAGGAATTGGGTTCAGTTGTGATGCCTTCCATTGTCTAATTGCTCAACAACACTGACTTCCCTGATAGGAAGGTGGCCACCACCTGTATCCCAGTGAGAGCTAGCATCTTCCAGAGAGGAAGCTGTAAAGTTTGATGTCGCTGGGTAAATGGCTCACTGTTCGGAGTTGCACGGTAGGGGCTGTAGTCAGGATAGCAATGGATAAATTACTTACAGAACCAACACACATGTTGCAGACAGAGACAGTAAGTTACCTTTGAGCTGATGAGGTACAGAGTCTTTGTAGAAGACTGGGGGCGTGACATTGGGCTGTCGTGGACAGGCTTGTGTTTTGTGTCTTCACTGCCCTCTTTGCTTCCTTTTCCAGCACAGACGAGTTTGTGGATCTGTACAAAGAGTTTGAGCCCAGCCTGGTGAACAGTACTGTGTACATCATGTCCATGTCGATGCAGATGGCCACTTTCGCCATTAATTACAAGGTAAGGGGACTTGCGGGCATACCAGCTGGGAGCTGATCAACCTGGGGGGGTTTGGGGTAACTCTTTCGAGTACAAACCCATTTCCATCTGTTTCCAGATGAAGTTACATTGTTTCATAGTTTGCCATTGTGAGATTTGAACTCTTGATCTTGGGGTTACAAACCCAGTACCATAACCACTTGGCTATTTAGGCCAAGCCGGGTTTGGGGTAATGCTTTCGAGTACAAACCCATTTCCATCTGTTTCAGATGAAGTTATATTGTTTCATAGTTTGCCATTGTGAGATTTGAACTCTCGATCTTGGGGTTACAAACCCAGTACCATAACCACTTGGCTATTTAGGCCAAGCCGGGTTTGGGGTAGATGCTGGATTCCTCGCTGGCCTTTAATCATAGATTGTCATGCTGGAGCTGGCCATTACACTGCCACCTAGCTGTGGTGCCAATAATTGCCTTGGAGCGAGTGAGGCGTTTGCAATTCTCGATTTACATTAGCCTGTGGGATTGTTTAATTGCCAGCGAGCACTCTTTTAAACCCATTTTATTTGCCCAGAAAATTAATTTCAGCCCTTACAAAAGACTCGGAGGGGATGCAGTACTGTTCTGAAATGTCGCCTGGTTCTAAGCTCGTCCTTGTGTATGTTTTCAGGGTCATCCGTTCATGGAGAGCCTACGGGAGAACAAGCCCCTGTTGTGGAGTATTGTGATTTCAGGCCTTGCTATTTTGGGCTTGCTGACTGGCTCCTCACCAGAGTTCAACGAACAGTTTGGGCTGGTGGAAATCCCAACAGAGGTATGGTCATACTCTTGAGCACTCTCTCAAGCTTGCTCCGAATCTTTCGGACTCAGGCATGGTATCATTGGGCGGGGAGGGATCTCCATTTGATCTTGAACGAGTGAGTGGGGGGGGAGGGGTGGCAGGAAACCTGTTTCCCCCGATTCTGAGGGTGAAATTGGCTGACGGACCGTGTGGTTGGGATAAAAGCGACTGAAGAGGGGCTGGTTTTAACCCAGGCAGTGATGTTGAAGCCAAGAGGATCACTTCAGACCCTGTAAGAAGAGGTAGTTTGAACTAAAATGGACCTAGAGGGAGGGGAGCGATTCAAAAGGAGTTTTTAGCAGTACTGTTGGCGGCGTGTTAATGAGTATCAAGACCAGAGGGCTCAGACTCAAGGTTATGACTTGGGAAATAAAGGGGAATGTTTATCCCAGAGGGTTATTGGAACAGAGAATGTTTCCCCACAAGGAACTATTTGAGCCTGTAACATCATTTAAAAGGAAATTGGGTCAGTATTTGAAAGAGAGAGGAAAGTAAGGTCACAGAAGTTGGGCTCAGTAGCAGTTTAGCACCAACGTATTGAGATGGTCCACGTAACTCTCTGTCCCGTGCCCAAGTTCCTAACCTGCTGCACAATCCCAGCCCTTTCTGCTTTTAGCTCATCCATGTTTTCTCTCTAGTCCTGCCTGGGCTCAGCACCAGTTGGACTGCTCCCTTCAGTCATGCTTTGTGGCACAAGGACTGCAGCAGCTGTAAAGCACAGGACGTTGTCATTGAGTTCAGACTTCAGGCAAACAGCACCAGAGGGGTGCGAGGAAGATTAAAATTGCATTTGATCTGTTCCGTACAAGACCCAGCAGTCCTCGGTTTGTGGCACACCCCAGTGGGTAAGAGAGGGGTGTAAATCACCAACATGAACACCTGAACCCCGCCCCTGCTGCAAATTTGCCAAAAACCAATCATACTTGATTGCAATGCACACTGTAGTCAAATAGCCTGCAGGCATTGTGCTGTGGCTGACTGTATTCTGTGAAAATACCCACTGTAATGGACTAGAGGGGCAATTAGCACCTGGAGCAACATAGAAATTTTAAGCTAGAGCTGTTGGGAGACAGAAATCGAGCAACAGACTGGACATCATGAGCTAAGATTAATTCTGGTTTCTCTGATGCAGCTGAAGATCGTGATTGCCGAGGTCCTCGTGGCCGACTTCCTGGTGGCACTTGGGCTGGACCGAATCCTTCAGGCGTTGCTGGGGAGCAGCAGACTCTGTGTGCCTTCGTGATAACGGAGCTGGCAGACTGACCGGTCCTTTCTCCGCACTGCACTAGCCCACAGTTGGCTCGTGCACCGGTGAGAGATTTCAGGGCGAGAGGGACTAGGCACCAAGCCACTCCCTGCGGATGGACTTTTAACTCGCCAACCGTTTTCATAGATGGTTTTTGATATAAAAACAAAATTGACTGGTATTTTCGTACCCAAAAAAAAAATCTGGATGAGGAAAAAAAATAAATCCATGTACAGTTTGAGAGTGTTTGTGAATTCAGCCACTCGGTCCCCAGTCTCTCGACATACTATGGAATGTGAAATCTTCATTGCTGCTGCTGGGATTTTTTTTTGTGGACATACCACCAAGGAAAATGTCTTTAATTGATTTAATTAATACAAAGGTGAAAGTTTTCCTCATGTACTTTATCTGTTGGCCAGCCTCTGCTTTGCAAGAGGTGTTGTGTGAGAGTTTTGTTTTACCCTCCAGTAAGTTAACTGTGATCCTCCAACTCTGAGCTTTTGTGTATCCCCTGCTCCCTTTACCCACCATTGCTGGTGTGCCTTCAGCTTTTGAATCCTCTCCTCCCTTAAAGCACTCCTTTAAAACTTGCCTCTTATATTTGGCAGCGCTATATAAACGAGAGCTGTTATCCGTTCTGAACTGGTGAATTCTAGTCCTCTTGCACTCCCAGTATCAGACTTGCCAGCAAACTGCAGACTGTGGCTGCTCCTGTAATGTAGACCAGTAAAGCGCTACGTACAAAATGCTCTCACAATGGAGGGATGTTTCTCCCTCAGCTTGTGATACAGCTGGCAGTGTATGCGCACCAGCTGAAGGTGAAATTCTTCAAAATCAATGGGACCTGAAAGATCAGCTTCCCCTAGTCTGGAATCAGAGTGAGATGGAATCTATTTGGTCTTGCGGAACCATTTCTGTAGTGCCTTCGGAACCACCACTTCGGAGCCGTCGTAAAGTGCTTTCCAACCAATGAAGTACTTCTGAAGCATAGTCACTGGTGTAATGCAGGAAACGGGACAGTCAAATTACGCACAGCAAGATCCCACAAACTGCAATGACCCCAGTTTTACTGATGTTGGTTAAGGGATAAATGTCAGGATACTGGGGAGAGCTAGCTTTAGTTTTAATGTCTCATCCGAAAGACGGCATCTCTGGCAGTGCTGCATTTTCTCAGCAGCAGGTAATGTTGGCCTCAGGATCAGACATTCTCCCACCCCCCCCGCCCCCCTTATCCCTGACCTTCACAGCAGTATGAGATCAAACTCCATTGACTCATTTCTCCTTTTCCCACAGCTCTTCCAGTTCACTGTCACCCCATCCTCTCAGTAACGTTCCAAGTTCCTCGGCAGGTATGCTCACTGCCTAGAGTACTTGCTAAGTTTGGCATACATCCTTAAAGGGTAGGATTGCTACTGACTGCCAAGTGTCTCCTTAAATCCTTTCCCCCTACCCTCAAATCTTGCCTCCAACAAGCGGGGAATTATTTGATTTCTTTTGACATTAAGATTGCGATAATCCATTCATCTGTCTTTGCTAAACTCCCACCAAGGTCCCGTCCCACCCCACCCCATGCCAATAGAGCTCTGAACTCTCATCTTTCTGTAATTTCTCCCCATCCCCTCTCTTGCCCTCTCCGAGTTAATTTTCACCATAAGACCCATCCTTTTCTGTTCCCTGCAAAATGCTGACCAGCCCCCGCCAACTTCCCTTCCTGGCAACGTTCTCGCTTCAGGTACTAACACCCTCTGTTCTTGCAAACTAATATCCCATCTCCAACCTCCCTTTCTTCTCAAGTCTTTGCCTCCCAAATATATGTCCATCGTTCCCTCAATTTCATCTTTGAATCTCTCAAACCAAGTTTCATTTACTGAAAATGGCTCGATTCAAAGTCACAAACAACATCCTTTGTCCTTAAAATTCCTGCAGCCTTTTACAATAGTTGACCACATCATCTTCCTCAAATGTCTCTGCTCTGTTGTCCAACTGGGTGGGACTGCTCTCCTCTGCTTCCACTCTTGTCTTTATGATGGTAATCAGAGAATCACCAGTAATGGCTTCTCAACCCACCTGCATCGGTTCCTCCAAACATCATTCTTAACCCCCCCTCCTCTTCATCTGTGTGCTGCCCCTTAGCATCGAACGATATGGTGTCAGGTTCTATGTATGCTGACAACACCCACTTGACCTCACCACCAACCTCCCTCATGACTCTCCTGTCAGATGACTTTTCTGACATTTAATTCTAGATGAGGAAAAGTTTCCTCTTGTTTACAAACGCACCTTTAACAAATAAAAAGCCCCGAGATGCTTCACAGCATTATCAAACACCATGAAATACATAGACAAGTGCCAGAATGCTTGGTCAAAGAGGTGGACCTTCAGGAGCATCTTGAAAGGAGGGTGGAAAGGTTTAAGGATGCAATGCTAGAGCTTAATGCCTAGGCAGCTGAGGCCATAGCAACAATGATATTTGTGATGAAGATTAGGGATTGTACAAGAGGCCAAAATTGGAGGAGCGCAGAGACTTCAGAGTTGTGGGTCTGGAGGATGCTGCAGAGGTAGGGAGGGGCAAAACTGTGGAATGATTTGCAAATGAGAGTGACCATTTTGAAATCGGTTCATTTCTTGACTCTGTCTGGATAAATCAGAGTTGAAACACTTGAGTGTGGTCCCACCCAGCTGGACAACAGAGGAGAAGCATTAGAGGACGATACTGTGGTCACCTATTGTCAAAGGCAAATTGTCAAGGCATTGTCTTCAGCCCCTGCCATAAACTCTGCACCCTCATCTCTAATTTAAACCCTTATTCATATCCCTGGATCCATTTGTTCCTCAGCTCAGCTTCCAAACCCCTATCCTTTCCATCACCAAGACCACTCCCTGGTAAAACCCTCATCTAAGCCTTTGCTACCAATTGTTATGACTATATTTCATTGCTCCCCTGGCCAGCTTCCCGTCCTCTACCTTCCATAATCTTCAGTTCATCCAAATCTTCACTCTATGTCGCCTCCCCCTGTCAACACTGATTCATGGCACCCACACCCACCCCCACTCCCAAAGCCTTAAAATTCAAATCCCTTCAAGCCTTTGCCCTTTTCTTTCTCTGTAAACTCCTGCCCCTCTAAGAACTCTGTGCTCCTGACACTGGCTTCTTGTGCACCCCTCAATCCCTTCATCTCACCATTGGCAGCCATGCCTTCGTGTGTCCAGCCCATAAACTCTGGAATTCCCTTCACCTCTCTCAGAATCAGGGATTTTTCTTTTGCGTCATATGTCTTGCACTTATGAAATGTTCGTGGTTAGAAATGTAAAGAAAATAAAAGCTGTGGATGATTGCATGGAAGCTGGAGGAAGAATTTGGTCTGCTAGGAGTTTGTGGTCTCTGCCTCTGTCCAGCTGAGGGAACTTCATGCTGGCTGCTTGGATTGTCTCCTATGTGCCCAAAAATACCACAGCTGCCAGATGATGGACTGGGAGAATCGTTTAGTAGGGTACAAACGTCACCTCATGATGCCTACAGCCAATCAGCTTCCTGGTTTGAATTTGATATATATTCTAAAACCGTGAAGAGAGCGCCAACTTCCTGTTTGCATGGGAGACGGAGAATGAATTCGGTCCACCGGGAGTTTGTGGCACTGAAATGAGGCTTAGGTTGAGGTCTCTGGATCGGAGCTTGAACCTACGGCCTCTGCCTTGGGTGAGATTTGGGTATTAAAAATTTACACAATGATTGAACATTCCACGGGCAGAATATTTCCCCACCAGGTGGGTGCGGACCCGACCCACACAGGAGAAAGTGCGCGATGACAGTGGGCGGGTATCCTAATGGCATAGCCCACTCTCGCGACATTTCACTCAGCAGGCACACGAGTGGCAGCAGGCGCCCGCTGACAGTTAAGAGGCCTGTTGAGGCCCTTCAGTTAATTAAATAGAAATTTTCACTTGCCCATTCAACCGTTCAGTTGGCGGGCGGACAAATAGCCAAGCAGCCTTCGTGTTTTTTTGCAAAACCGCATCCATGGGTGGGATGAGGTTTCGACCAAGTGATTTTTTTAAAAAAATTTTTTTTAACTTTTAAAACTCATTTTTAACATGTCATGTCCCTGCTCACAGTGACAGTCACACGAGGGAACATTTTCCTTATTTTTAAGCTGTTTATGTTTGATGTTAAAAATCTTCAGCTCCCTGAGGCAGCTCTGTGCCTTCAGGGAGCTTTCACTGAGTGCACACATGCACTTGCCCTTGTCCCCCACCCGCACCCAGGCAGCACTGAACGTTGTAAGCACACGATTCAAGCTGGCCGGCGTGAAATTACAGGCAGCAGCTGGTTTCACGGCCACTCCTGGGCCCCCCCCCCCCCCCACCCGACAAGGTAAAAATCCTGCCCCAAGTCATGCTAAGACACCACTGTTACTGTGAGGTACTTGCAGCAGACAACACAGAATCTTCATTATACAAGCAGTGGAGATCAATGACCAGTTAAATCTGTTTGTGGTGGTAATTAGGGAGCAAAATTGACCATAACCCGGGGGTGGGGGAGGGGGTAGTTCCCCACACCCTAATAATGCCATGGGCTGTCAATATGCACCTGAACTGAAGCTTGTCCAATTTTCACAATTTGCTCATTTGAATCAGGAAAGCACAGAAGGCCATCTGTGTTGTTCTCCAATTACTCACTCCCCCATGACCCTCCCCTTTTTTGACAATGTTAAGTGGAAATCTGAAATAATGGAAATACTGAAGTGGTGAGTAAAAACCCAGAGAGAGAGAACAGATTGAAGTTTCAAGTTCTGAAGGTGGGTCTTAGCTAATCAGGGTGAGACTATTTTGAGCATTTTTTTTAAAGGTTTGCATATTGTTAGGTGACAAGGTGTGGAGCTTTGTCTAATTATATGAAGAGAATCAGCACAATTTATTGCGCAAGCTTTTAACTAGAAGCAGCGATCGGGAAACAACCAGGATCACCTTGGCAAGAGAATAACTCGGCTCTGCAAATGAGATTGAGTGTGCACCCAAGCCGCCTTCCCCACAACATACTGCAACCCTTTTAACAAAGCAGCACATCTGAACCCTTGAATTGAGAATGCCCAGTCTCTCTCCTTGTAACTAAGGATGTCTACACCATAACACCACTTGGAAGTGGAGGAGGGATGGAGCCAGTACTTAGGGTCAGGATCCAGTCAGGACACAGCCAGCAGAGTCATCAGCATTCCCGTGCAACTACCCACCTTTCTCTGCCATAGATCCCAGAAGTGAATTGCTGGTGATTAATTTACTGCACCACCACTTAAAGTAATTTAATTTTTTTTAAAAAAAAACCTTTTGAGTCATTGTTCCTGGAACCTATTGTAAAACCAGTTTTGTAAAGAGTGCAATATGAGCTGAAGCTTTACACACCAGTTTGTACAGATTATTTTATTAAAGCAGCTCACCACCTTGCTCAGGCTCCCTGAATTATAAATATTGTACTCAGCTGGGCTTTGTCAACTCTCCAGGCTTTGTAGATTAATTTCTAGGACACTGCTGCAAGTAACTTGGGAGGAAAATTATAGGGGCCTTTAAAAAAAAGTCTTTAAACACATGCTTAGTAGTTATAAAATGTTAGAGATGGGGGAGATCAAAGTTTGCCCCTCAATTCCAAATCCTATCTCATCAATGTGCCCTTTTTTGGTAATTTTTTTTTTTTTACAGACACACACAGTTGTAATTTACTTAGAACCAACCGTGGTGAAATGTCATGCGGTGAAAACTCTGGAGTATGACCGGAGTTGGCAGCCCTACCTCAATCCCAAAAATTACCACCAGCTCAGCCTATTCATTGTCCTGGTCAGCGATTGTTGCTCATTTGGCACACAAGGGGTCAAATGCCAAGTGGTCTCCAAACCCTGCTCCTTTGGGGCCTGTCCACTGCCAAAGTAAACCATGTAGGCAGGAAATCAAAGTATTTCAGAGTTAAACATCTGAACAATTACAGCCAGGTCTGTGAATCTGATCCATTCTTCCAGTAAGCATGTGGTATGATAAACCTGTGTTACGTTCCTTAACTTTGGTTAACATGGGTGCTAATCCATTTTACAAGAATGGCAGCAATTGGAATTTAAAGCTGCACGGTAGATTTTAAATGTCCATTCTGCAGTTTAATATGAACAATGGAAGGGCACGTTCATTCATTAGACCAGCAGGGGGAGGCAGTGGCATTGTCACTGGACTGGTAATCCAGAGACCCAAGGTAATGCTCCAGGGACCCAGATGTGAAAGTTGAGTTCAATAAAAATCTGTAATTAAAAGTCCAAAGATGACCTTGAAAACCACTGTTATAAAAAAAAACCATCTGATTGACAGACATATCCTTCAGAGAAAGAAATCTGCCATCCTTACCTGTTCTGGCCGACACACGACTCCAGACCCACAGCAATGTGGTTGACTATTAACTGCCCTCTGAAATGGCCGAGCAAGCCACTCAGTCGTATCAAACCACTACAAAGCCACAAAAAAGGAATGAAACTGGACGGACCGTCCAGCATCAACCTAGGTACTGGAAATGACAACTCAGCCCTGTCAACCCTGCAAAGCCCTCCCTACTAATATCTTTCTTACTAACATCTGGGGGCTAGTGCCAAAATTGGGAGAGCTGACTAGTTAAGCAACAGCCTGACATAGTCATACTCACGGAATTATACCTTACAGAGCATGTCCCAGACATCATCCCACAGACAGGACAGACCCAGCAGAGGAGGTGGTGGCACAGTGGTATACAGTCAGGAGGGCATTGTCCTGAGAGTCCTCAATACCGATGCTGGACCCCATGAAGTCTCACCTGGTCAAACATGGGAAGGAAACCTCCTGCTGATCACCACGTTCCATTCCCCCTCAGCTGATGAATGAGTACACCTCCATGTTGAACACCACTCGGAGGAAGCAATGAGGGTGGCAAGGGCACTAAATATAATCTGGCTGAGGGACTTCAGTGTCCATCACCAAGAGTGGCCCGGTAGCACCAGCACAGATTGAGCCCTAAAGGACATGGCTGATAGACTGCATCTGCAGGAGTTGGTGAGGAAACCAACAAGAGGGAAAAACATACTTTCAGTTCTGTTGAAGGGTCATGAGGACTCGAAACGTCAACTCTTTTCTTCTCCGCCGATGCTGCCAGACCTGCTGAGTTTTTCCAGGTAATTCTGTTTTTGTTTTGGATTTCCAGCATCTGCAGTTTTTTGTTTTTATCTATACTTTATCTCATCCTCACTAACCTGCCTGCTGCAGATGCATCAGTAAGAGTAGGAGTGACCACCACACAGTCCTTGTGGAGACAAAGTCCTGTCTTCACGTTGAGGATACCCTCCATCAGGATGTGTTACCACCATGCTAAATGGGAGAGATTTCAAATAGATCTAGCAACTCAAGACAGGGCAACCATGAGGCACTGTGGGCTATCAGCAGCAGCATAACTGTACTCGAACACAACCTATAATCTCTTGGCCAGGCTTATCCCTGACTTTACCATTATCACCAAGCCAGGAAATCAACCCTGGTTCAATGAAGACTGCTGGAGGGCATACCTGGAGCAGCACCAGGCATACCTAAAAAATGAGGCATCAACTTGGTGAAGCTACAACTCAGGACTACTAGTGTGCCAAACAGTATAAGCAGCAAGTGATAGACAGGGCTAAGCAATTCCCCAACCAAAAGATCAGATCGAAGCTCTGCAGTCCTGCCACATCAAGTTGTGAATGGTGATGCACAATTAACTCACTGGAGGAGACGGCTCCACAAATATCCCCATCCTCAACAATGGGGGAAGCCCAGCACATCAATATCAAAGATAAGGTTGAAGCATTTGCAAGAATCTCTTCAGCCAGAAATGCCAAGAGGATGATCCATCTTGGTCTCCACTGGAGATCTCCAGCCAATTTGATTCACTCTGTATAATATCAAGAAGCAGCTGAAGGCATTGGATACTGTAAAGGCCATGGGCCCTGACAATATTCTGACAATAGTACTGAAGACTTGTGCTCCAGAACTTGCTGCACCCCTAGCCAAGCATTTCCAGTACAGCTGCTGGCATCTACCCGGCAATGTGGAAAATTGCCCAGGTATGTCCTGTACACAAAAAGTAGGACCAATCCAACCCAGCCAATTACTGCCCCATCAGTCTACTCTCGATCATCAGTTAAATGATGGAAGGGATCGTCAACAGTGCTATCAAGCAGTATTTGCTTAGTAATAAACTGCTCGCTGATGCTCAGTTTGGTTTCTGCTAGGGCCACACAGCTCCTGACCTCATTACAGCCTTAGTTCAACCGTGGACAAAAGAACTGAACTCCAGAGCTGTGTGACTGTCCTTAACATCAAGGTAGCATTTGACAGAGTGTGGCATCAAGGACCCCTGGCAAAACTAGAGTCAAAGGGAATCAGAGGGACAACTCTCTGCTGGTTGGAGTCATACCTAGCACAAAGGAAGATGGTTGTGGTTGTTGGGGGTCAATCATCTCATTTCCAGGGCATCACTGCATGGAGCTCCTCAGGGTAATGTCCTAGACCCGACCATCTTTAGCTGCTTCATCAATGACCTTCCTTCCATCATAAGGTCAGAAATGGGGAGGTTCACTGATGATTGCACAATGTTGAGCACCATTCACGGACTGCTTCAGTATCTGAAGAGTCATGTCCAAATGCAGCAAGACCTGGAAAATATCCAGGCCTCGGCTGACACATGCTAAGTAACATTCACCCCACACAAGCGCCAGGCAATGATCATCTCCAACAAGAGAGAATCTAACCATCACCCTTTGACATTTAATGGCATACCTTCGCTGAATCTCCCACTAACATCCTGGGGGTTACCATTGATCAGAAACTGAATTGGACTAGCCGTATAAATACTGTGGCTACAAGAGCACGTCAGAGGTTAGGAAACCTGCAGCGAGTAACTTACCTCCTGACTCCCCAAAGCTGTCCACCGTCTACAAGGCACAAGTCAGGAGTGTGATGGAATACTCTCCACTTGCCTGGATGAGTGCAGCTCTAACAACACTCAAGAAGCTTGACACCATCCAAGACAAAGCAGCCCCGCTTGATTGGCACCCCCATCCACAAACATTCACTCCCTCCACCACTGACACAGTAGCAGCAGTGTGTACCATCTACAAGTTGCACTGTGGTAACTCACCAAGCCTCCTTAGGCAGCACCTTCCAAACCCAGGACCACTACCATCCAGGAAGACATGGGCAGCAGACAAATGGGAACACCACCGCCTGCAAGTTCTGCTCCACGCAACTCACCATCCTGACTTGGAAATATATCACCGTTCCTTCACTGTTGCTGGGTCAAAATCCTGGAACTCCCTCCTGAACAGCACTGTGGATGTATTTATACCACATGGACAGCAGCGGTTAAAGGCAGCAGCTCGCCATTTCGTTCTCAAGGGCAATAAATGCTAGCCTAGCCTACGACGCCCACATCCCATGAGCAAATAAAAAAACTTGAGCTGCAAAATCACCTCTGCAAGTTCAAAGTGACACACAGATTTGACACAGCAGTCACACCATATTTTAAAACCTTCCTTCCTTCCATCCCCTCCCTTTCATGACTCGGTTCCCAAACAAGTGTCCATTCTGCAGATGTAAAACTTGACAGCGAGTATCAGTGACCTATTTAAGCAGCTAAGCTCAATCTGCTCCCTCAGCTGGCATCCATTTGCATGCATTCTCTGGCTGAATGCACTGGACAGAGGTCATGAATAGAAAAGTCTGATTTCCTCCTCTAATTGTCATCCCCCTGTTACTAGCTGATCTCAGCCAAGATAACAGCACAGAGCAGGAGCAAACACTGAGGTCTTTCTAGTCGTCTGTGCAGCCTAGGAACACACAGTGCCACATTGTCCCCGAGTTACTGAGTAGCTGCAAAACACTGAAGGGAAATCACCACCCACCTTGCCATAAGATCTCCATATATCACTCCCAGTCAGCCATTAACTCAAGAGATAGCATAAGCCAACTACCATGGGGTTTAAATGACTGAAGGAGAAAAGAATACAACAGGACACAAACTATTCTCAATAACTTTATCAATTGTTAAAAACCGGTTTGTGGAAACCACAGAATAACTTCTAAAAATCAGACAAAGAAAGAAAGTGGGCGGTACTGATTCTGAGTGTAGATATATATTCAAAAGATTCAGATTGACTTCAGCTCACCTGTCACCTAAGATGAAACATTCACCCTTTAAGAAGCTGTAATCATATGAACATACTTCGTAATGTAGTCTACCCTATCCTGTCTCCTGATTGGCTACAACAGCAAACCTGAGCCAAGGGGGTTGACAAACCTGAACAATTGAGAACAAAAAGCATCCCCCCACCCCCCCCCCCCCCCCCCCCCCCACCACCACCCCCCCCCCCCCCCACACACACACAGAGTGAAGGAAGGTCCTTGGGCTGATGGGGGTCTCTATCAAGTTGGGTGGCAGTAGGCGAGCAGAGTCTGCTGGAGTTCACCCCATGCTGCGCTCTGTGTTGAATTAATTCACTGCACTTCCATTTGTGCGCAAATTAGGAGGGTTGAATGGACACTGTCAGTCAGTCAGGTAGTACAGAATGTTCCTCATGCTCATTCAACTACATAAACCTGCTTCACATCCTGCCTTATTAAACCAGCCAGCTGGCAATGACGGCAAGGTTCTGGGTATTAAACCTTCTCAATAATGCCCAAACTTCCCCCACACTCACTTTGCAATCTCTCACAGGCCCCATCATTCATGATCTAAACTACCTCAGTGTAACCTTTAAACTTGCTTCCACATTATGCTACTATACACTGTTAACGTTTATATATTTTTTAAATGAATACATCTCTTTCCATGACGCAAGGGATTCCACTTGATTACAGTACCTGCCATAACAAACCAAATTTCAGCAAAAATGTACAAATAAAAAGTTAAGAAGACAACTGTACAGGGACAATCTCAGAACAAGCCCAGGCTGCTTCTATGAAAAGGGTTTTGTTACATCTCAGTGACACCCATGCACAACCTCAGCTTTTAGCTTCAAGGAGTCAGAAGTAAGATTCTGCTGAAAGCCCGACGGGGGGGGTGGTGGTGGGGTGGGTGGGGGGGGGGAGAGGCTTCATCCTGAGGTTCTGTCAGACTTTCACTGGTCCAAGCTCTAGGAGGCTGTTGGAGGGAGTCTAGCAGCTGCAGTCTTCTCCGTCATGAAGCTGTAGTTGTACTGAAATGAGAACAGTTACACAGGTTAGTGGCAAATTTGCTTGTCCTAGTCGGCTGGGAGGTCAGCTCGAGGTTTACATATCTGTGGGTGAACACGCCCGTGCTAAGGAACCATATCGATCAGAAGGACACAAGCTGGTGTCTTGAGTTGTGCTCAGATAGTCTAATTAGCACAGACACGGGGCCGGGGGGTCTATAATTCTCCTCTTCACATAGGGGAGGAAAGGGGGAGAAAGACAATTATTCTCTACACACACAACTTCAGAGGGCAGGATCAAGCTCAGCTCCCTGTCCTTCACAGGCCAAACATCTGCCAATCACTGTCTCCGCTCACACAAACCCAGCATCATTTTGGTGACAGACGGGTGGGATATTCATCTCACAAAATCGCCACTGTAGGAGAAAAATGAAGGGAACCTCGATCTTCAGCTTTTTCAGAGACCCCGGCTCTCAGAATATTCAGCTGTGGTTTTCCTCAAGGCCTTTACAAATCTCACCCAGCTGATAACCGTGTGCTTGTCACGGTTCAAAGGCATCCAAAGACATCCCCCCGATATCGCTTCACCAACAGTTCTCATTCAAACCAAACTTACTCCATACTCTGACCCAACATGCTCACTTTAGATCCTTCAATCTGACCCATGCAGGTGCACTCCCTTTGTCTCAACATTAAATACAAGAATCGCTCTTTAAAAAAAAAACACTTGAAACCTTTCTGAGCTATAAGATTTGTCCCTCCAGTGCTCCAACTCTTCCATCTCCCGTCAGTCTCAATGTCAGTCTGTCCCCTGTGGTACGTTCCTCCCACGCAAGTATCCAATGGCATCTTGAAAGCACCTGATGTGTTTTCCCAACAAGCTCCCTGGCATTTTACTGCAAATACTCATCAAAAAATTATTCCTAACACACAAGTTTTAGAATCAGTCTTCATCCATGTCAGCAGCAATGGTGCAGTGTCTTGGGCCTCACCTTGCAGTTCCTCCAAGAATTATTTCATTAGATTCTGAACAAATTGTGTTAATTTCCTACCAGAGGATGATGACATTTCTTCAGGGCTACATACAATCAAAGCCTGTTTCGCACACAAATCATTGGGAGACCTCATGGTGAGTCAGAGCACGTTTTATAAACGACAGCAGGGCTATAGTATACAAGTTGTTATACCGGAATGGTAACCAGAGGTGTAACAAACACTGGATTTGAATTTTTGTTAGCGAGGGGATTAGAATTAAACTGTCTGGGTTTTCTCCTCAAGTATTGTAAAGCATATAGTATCCTGGGCTTTATCAATATGCGCAAAGAGTACAAAATGAAGGAGGTTATGCTGAATTTATATAAGACACTCGTTAGACCTCAGGTGGAGTATTATGTACAGTTCTGGGCACCACATTATAGGAAGGATGTGAACACATTGATTAGGTTCCAGGGATGAGAAACTTTAGTTACGAAGATAGATTGGAGAGGTTGGGACTGTTCTTCTTAGAAAGTAGGCGGCCAAGAAGAGATTTGATAGAGGTGTTCAAAATCATGAGGGGGCTGGACAGAATAGATAGGGAGAAGCTGTTCCTGCTCGAATAAGGATCAAGAACGAGAAGGCACAGATTTAAAGTGATTGTTCAACACTTCCCAGCCTTTCGCCATTTAAGAAATACTCTATTTCTGTTTTCCTACCAAAGTGGAAAACCTCATTTCCCCACATTGTATTCCGTCTGCCAAATTTGCCCACTTGCTTTGCCTCCCCAAATCTCCTTGAAGTGTCTTTGCATCCTCCTCACAACTCACACTTCCACCTAGTTTTGTGCCATCTGCAAACTTGGAAATAATACATTTAATTCCCACATTCAAATCAGTGATGTAGATTGAGATTAGCTGGGGCCCAAGTATCCCAACAGTCACTGCCGGCCAACCTGAAAATAACCCATTTATTCCTACTCTCTGTTTTCTGTCTGTTAATCAGTTCTCAATCTGTGCCAGTGTATCTGCACACCACCCTCCCTTCCCCTAACCGATGTGATCTAATTTTGCTTACTAATCGCTTCAGTGGGACTTTATCAAAAGCTTTCCGAAAATCTAAATATACCACACCCACCTGTTCCCCCTTATCTACTCTGCTCATTACATCCTCAAAAGAGCTCCAACAGGTTTGTTAAACATGATTTCCCTTTCACAAATCCAAGGCGAAGAGAAGTTAGATACACACGTCAAAACCCAGAGAGTTCTGTGGAGGGAGACAGAAGTGGAAGATAAGGTGTTGTTACAATTGCTGATTTGTTCTTGTTAAATACTTACTGCCGTGTCTTCCGACACATCTAAATCCTCCGCAAATCTGAACCACATCATTTGTCCTTATTTTAGAGTCAGCTGATTTTAACAAGTTTATAAATAATATTTGCATCCAGCTTGTTTGTACAAGCTGACTATAGGGTGTTTATATAAAATCCAACACACAAAACCAAAAGCCAAGCCTACTGCACTGCCCAATGGTCATTTTGTGTTGTGGTCCCTTGACAAGTGGGGGCTTGATGGAGAATGCTTTGTGCTCCAGGATCATTTCACAGCAATTACCCATCCACCGCGCCCCCCCTCCACCCCTTCAGAATCAACAACTTGCATTTAAGTTAAACAAATGATTATAGGTGCTTTGTAGTAGAGATGGGTCACAGATTTTACAAGAGGGCATTCAATGTTTATACTGCATGTGAGCTTCCTCCCACCCTACTTCATCTCAATCTATTATCTTCTATTTCACTCTACCGCATGTACATATCTAACTTGTCGTTAAATGCGTCATTTTTGGAGGTGGAGAGAGAGCAGGCATGATTAAGGGAAGAGACTGCAGAGAATAAAGACTAAGGTGATTGAAGGTGTCACCAACTTGAATTTAGCAAGCTCTACTCGGACAGGGCTTCTTCCTGTACTTTATTTAACACTGTAATACTGACAGTTCCCACTGACAAAAGGAGCAAACTCAGAAATTGGTTTTGTTACACAGGTGAATTGGCCAATGAGTTAGTGCCAGGAGCTTAATGCCTGAACATCAAGGCACTGAACCATAAGACGTAGGAGCAGAAGTAGGCCATTTGGCCCATCAAGTCTGCTCCGCCATTCAATGAGATAATGGCTGATCTGATAATCATCAACTCCGCTTTCCTGCCTTACCCCCATAACCTTTTGATTCCCTTATTGATTAAAAATCTGTCTATCTCAGCCTTCAATATACTTAACCACCCAGCCTCTCCAGCCCAATGCGGTAAAGAATTCCACAGACTTACCACCTTCAGAAGAAATTCCTCCTCATTTCTGTTTTAAATGGATGCCCCCTTACTCTGTCATTATGCCCCCTGGTCCTAGACTCTCCCCTAAGGGGAAATAACCTCTCAGCATCTACCTTGTCAAGCCCCTAAGAATCTTACATGTTTCAATATGGTCACCTCTCATTCTTCTAAGCTCCAATAAGTACATGCTCAACCTACTCTCCTTATAAGAAAATCCTTCCATACCCGGGATCAACCTAGCGAACCTTCTCTGGACTGCCTCCAATGCCAGTATATCTTTCCTTAGATAAGGGGACCAAAATAGGTATTTTAGCTGTGGTCTAACTAGTGCCCTGCATAGTTTTAGCAAGACTTTCCTATTTTTATACTCCAATCCCTTTGAAATAAAGGCCAACATTCCATTTACCTTCCCTATTACCTGAACAGGAGCTGGAATCCCACTTCCAATCAACATGTGTCAGATGGACAGGAAGCAAGCACACAATGTAAGAACACGGAGGCTGATCCACTGCTTATCTGCCTTGGAACCACTTTCAAATAACGAGCATTTCCTGACTTACCTGATTCTCTATCTCTGCATGGCTTTTAATTTGAAAATTTGTAATGTTGGCACTGGGTACCTGCAGGATGACACCAACAATGAATTACAGCACCCTGTACCATTGCCATTCAGCACAACATATTGTAACATTTTACAGCTGGATAAAGTGATAAGGGCCACTGTGTATTGGAGCACCAAATTGGCTTCTGTTTGCCTTTTAAGGTTAGGTTAAACCACCATGCCAGTGAAAGCAAGATCAATCCAGCATCAACAACAACTACGTAAATTGTGGCTGCATTTGCTGCCACTGCAGGGACACAGTCACCATGCAGCTATGCAGTTGCAGTGCCTGTGATGTCACTGCCAGCCACAGGTAGCTGCCCGCATCAAAGAATAGGACCATCCATAATACCGAGCAGTAGAAAGATATTCAAACAAGTGCAGCATCAATAGTGTTGTGTTTTTTCCCCCACCATGTTTGAGGATTGCAGTTTTCACAGAATATCGAACCCCACAACACCATTTAACAACCCTGGCACTGCGACCACAATTTGCTTGCTGCCCTCCTCAGTGCCTGCCCCATTCCAACTGCTCACTACCTCCTACCACCCTGAACCCTCACCGTCTGTGGGCGGAGAGTGGGATTGTGAGCAAAGTGGAGAGTGGATCAGCGGGTGAGGTGAGCACGTGGGTGCTGAGCACTCACCAAGCCCCCAACGATGACATCAGTGGCACTGGGCACGCATCTGGGGCAAAGTGGGTGTCGACTTACTGTTCTAGGTGCACAATGATGACATCAGTGACGCTGACTTCTTGTTCCAGTGCGTTGGCAGGAGATTGTGTATATTTATACAGCACCTTCAATGTAATAACATTTCCAAGGCACTTCACAGGAGCATTATAAAACAAAGTATGACATCAAGGAGATATTAGATCAAGTTACCAAAAGCTTTGTTAAAGAGGTAGGTTTTAAAGAGCTCTCAAAGGAGGAAAGCGAGGTAGAAATGGAGGGAGGTTTAGGGAGGGTACTCCAGAGCTTAGGGCCTCATTAGCTCAGACATGGCCGCCAACAGTGGAATGATTAAAATTGGAGATACTCATCAGCACAGGTTTTACTTCATGCTCTAGTATCAGCCTCTGAAATTCCCCTCCCTGCTGCCTTTGGGGAGTGGATGTGATGTACAAACACTCCAACTGTTGACAGGGCTTTGCACAATGGTTTCCTGCTTCTCCCCACCTCAAGCTGCAGTTTCACAACAATACAGGCACTGATGAAGGTTCAAAGGTCAGTTAACAACACAACATGACTCTCATTTTTAAGGAGTTGTTGCATTTCAATGTCCCAAAGTTATTCTCCCCCAGGCTCCACACAGACTGGGGTCCTGGGATAGCAGCCAGTAGTAGAGGGCTGATCCCTTTACATCGGTGAACAGTGGGGGAAGGCGGGGGGGGTGATCTCTCTTGACTTCAGTAAGTAGCAGGAAGGTGGAAATTACTGGATTGCAGTCGGCAGTGGGGGATCTGGACATGGTCAGTAACGAGGGGTGGGCAGTGCTCCCTGGAGAGCAGTTGGTAGCAGGAGCACATCCCTGAACAGAGATTAACTTTGGTGCCTTTCCAGTCAAAGCAGAATGACCCAATGAGCTACATGGAGCTGACAACTCAACTCTCATCCTCGATGCATCCTACAAAGAACTGCTAAAAACTGGTGGACTTTACAAACTGGTCACAAATGACAGAATGAAAATCTTCTCTAACTTCTCAGTCTGTCACGCAAGCCCTGCAAATGTATAATTGCTGCACCAGCAGATTCCTGAGCAGACAGTAAGGAGTGTGGAAATTAAACCAGACTCTTTCTAATATACTACTCATTAAAAACCTACTGGAGGGAAGGCAGAATTAGAAATCACTGCAGCTACATTAAGACAAAGATAACTGCAATGGTTTGAGCCGTACTTACATTCACAGTGCTTTCGAATCTGGGATGCAGCACAAATGGGACACCATCCATCGCTGTCAAATAGAAAAAAACAAGGTGTTGTGAACAGGTTTGTTATTCTAACTGTTATCACAGCTAGTCAAAATTACAGTGCCATCTGCTCCCGTGGAAGCCAACTCCTACTCATGTACAGTCCACTAGTATCAGCCCTGCCAGTGCCTCACCTGAGTACAAGAGTACACTTGAAAGTCAATAGGCTATTTGACTATGATGCGCATCATTGCCAAGACCCTTCTTGTTTGCATCCCAGTATCTACACAAGTTGTGCACTTTCCAGCAGGTTAAAACCCTGGGGGAGCATTCCCTTCCCTTCCTTCTGGGTGGGTTGTGACTATAGTGTGGGAGGCAATGTTATGAGGAGGAGCGTGATTCGAGGAGCAGTCGGCAGGGAGATTTCCCTCGGGAATGGGAGATTCATGACCTCTGCAGCAATCATTGCCTCCTCTTGGGTACTGCAGAATGCTAGGCTTCCCACAGGGAGTGTCACCATTAGGGGAGACTGTTTAAAATAGACATTTACTTATCAAAAGAACAACCCATTGTTGTACAAGGCTGGGAAGCATGGTGGCACAGAAGAGAGGAATTACAGTTATCATTTTCAAATTTGTGCTACACAGATAGCTGCTGAGTACAACTCGGTCCATCCTTCCCAACACTGGCACCTCATCCCAAACTTCCAAGTCCTCACATGGTGATTAATTCCCATAGAAAAACTGGGTTGAGTCTCATCTCATTTCAGATTTGGTCTTTACAGCGAAGGTTTTTTTTTCTCATGGGACTGGGTTGGATTTAAATCCAAGCCTGGAGGGTGCAAGGAGTCATTCAGTCCAGTAATGGTGTAATATACACACACCCACCACATCCACACAGTGCAACTATCAGGATCCTGCACCCAGCTTGCAATCTCACTGCCAAATCCCATTACAATGTCGCTTTAATAAGGTCTGGCAGCATCGGCGGAGAAGAGCACAGCTGACGTTTCGAGTCAACTGTGCTCTTCTCTGCCGATGCTGCCAGACCTGCTGAGTTTTTCCAGGTAATTCTGTTTCTGTTTTTGTTTTGGATTTCCAGCATCTGCAGTTTTTTTTTTTGTTTCTGTCCCTTTAATAAGCTTCTTTTTGGGTTCTGGAACGAGCAGTGCTGCAGCAGGATGTTTCAAGGATAGTCTCAACTCTCAATCCCTTCATGGTTACATCTAGCCCTAAGCCCAGTGTTAGATGAGGTTCCAGGGAAAAAAGAAAAATAGCATTTAAGTTGGAACAACCATCAGCAGCTAAAGACGGTTGCAGTAATAATGTTTACTACTAAATGTTGTCAGTGCATTAAATACAATGTACTGAGGAAGGCCACACCTAGTCGCAGAGGCAGAGACAGAGGTGGGGGGAGGGGACAGAGAGAGAGAGAGAGAGAGAGAGAGAAAGAGGGAGGGGGAGGGGCCACAGAGAGAGAGGGGGGGGAGGGGCCACAGAGCGGAGAGCCGGCGGGGGGGGGGGGGGGGGGGGGGGGCGGCAGAGAGAGAAAGGGGTGGGGGGCAAAGAGAGAGAGGAGGGAGGTGGGGGCCAGGGACCAAGAGACAGGACAGAAATCACTAGGCATAAAGTTCCCTGTCTGAGGGATGAATAGATTCTTGACTAACAAGGGAATCAAAGGTTACCAGGGGTAGGGAATTTGGAGTTGAGGCCACAATCAGATCAGCCATGTTCTTATTAAATGGCAGAGCAGGCTAGAGGGGCCGAGTGGCCTACTCCCGCTCCTATTTCGTATGATCGTGTGCTCTTCCTTTGGTAGTTCCACCAATGATTTTGACTCATTAGGGGGTTACAAACAGGGAGAGGAGTGAGAGAGTTGACTATCAGTGAAGTCGATGAGTCAGTTGGGCTTGTCCACCCTTACCAGAGATGCCATAGATATTTTCCGCGCTGTACACAGCATCTTTGGCCTCCAGGTTTGAGCGCCTCTTGCTGAGTCGAACTAGGGGTACATCAAGTTCTTCCACTTTCCTACAACAAATGAGAGAGATTCAACTGAAGATTTTACAACTTAATCATGATACTTGCATACGCTTTATGCCAGTGAGACACTCAGTCCTGTGGCAAACTGCCGTGCTGAGTCTGAATTTGCTCTTTCAGCAGCATAAATCTTTGAAGTTTGAAAGCTCTTATTACATCCAAAAAGCTGAATTTAATGTTATATAAAACAGATGGAGTTTTGTAAATTGATCCAGCCCAGTATCAGAGATCGGAACAAAACATTGCTGCACTTTATCTTTGTTCTGTTCCATTTTATCTTCCATCCACATGATAAGCTACATCAAAATTCAGAGCCAAAGCCAGCCATGTTTTCTGGGAAGTACATTTGAGATAAGCACCTTGAACTCTCATTCTCCAGTGACAGGGCTCTCATATCAACACTAATGTTTCTCGGCTTGGGCAGCAGTTTTGGCTTGGCCACTTTCCCTTTTTTACACCAGATGACAAAACCACTCAGCTCTCTGCAAAACAAAAAAAGTCAAATAAATACACATGCATGCTAAACAGTCAGAGGGAGGGAGGGGGAGGGGGAGGGGGAGGGCCAAATAGAAATGGATGCAAAAGGGATAAGTATGCAGACACGAATGGAGTAAACACGCAGCCATGTAAATGATAAATATACATCCCTGAAAACTGCATACGATACCAAAGGTCTCTATCTGGAGTCCCTTCAAATCCCCAGGCTAAGTAAATCAGACCAGTCACGGTGACCAACAATCGGATAATCTAACAATCCCTGTTAGGTAGCAAACTAAAGGTATTTGTTGAAATATACTTGCTGGTGATTGACTAATGCCAATGAAACTGAGAACACAGTCAGGGTGCCAGAAACATTGGAATCTGAAATGATTACACAGAAGTTTCACTTTCATAGAAAGGATCACTGAGTTGCATATAAAGCTCTCCTTCCTTCTACTTACTTTGAAAGATATCAATACCAGTGTCGAATTCATTAAAATTAATCACAAGTAGAATTCATTAAAATTAATCACAAATATTACTGCGCTTTGAAGAATTGGTAATGTTGGCTGAGTAGCTGCACTCTCCAGCCTGTTGGTGCAGCACCTGAGATTACCCTGATGTTCCTTGAAGGGTGGGATTGCAAGGTGGTTGGTAATGTGAGGCTAAACAATGGCTTTTGAATACAATGTGGAATGGTTGTGTCTTTCTGATGAGCTGCTGAAGCCAAAGGCAATAAATAAACTACACTCAATGAAAATTCACTTCAACTGTGCCAAAAATACACTCGATGGGCTTTGTCTTTTGTTGATTGTAAAGAGGCACTATTGTATCAGTAATGATGGTGGGAATTACTTACCCTATGCAGGTGTACGAAGGCACAATCTGCTTGCTTTTTCCGGTCAGTGTGACATCAAAAACAGCAGTGTCAGCTTCACCGAATGGAACCCTCTTAATACACAGTCGTTTCTTTTTAGACACATTGACCTCTAGGGAATGAACAGGGTAATTGTTACTGGACATGAAAATCAGCAGACGAGGTGGGCTGGTGGGGTAGAGGGGAGATCTAGCAGCAGCCAGCCCAGCGTACAGGGATCTGCGCTGACACCACTGGGTAGTTGGGCTACAGAGCGTTGCATGCTGTGAATCCTGAGCTACTCAGTCATACTCCAATTGCAAACCAATTCTGTGGAGTAAAGGAAATTACCCTTCATGTATCTGTGCAGTGCCAGAGGTTGCAGCCTGATTGAATGCCTGAAGGAGCTGCAACATTATTGCCAACGTTCCTCATCTTTAGCCACCTGGATGGTGGGGGAAACAGGTCGGAGGATCTCCCAGTCTCTCTGTTCCTGGGCCCGCTAAAATCGCCAGGCTGCACAAAACTAGTGCATGCAGGAACCCTCTGATTAATCCAGCTCTCTTCCAGTTTGGAAAATATACTTCATAAAATATCTGACAGAACACTACAAAACATTTCTAAATCGTCATCACACAAAGTGCAATCATATTCAACATTTACACATGGATCACAAGGTGCTTCAATATAGTCAATGCATATTACAGTCATTTCAATATGGTCAACACAGACAGTCGGACAGTGCAATGATATTGGAATTATCGACATACATCATGTTGCACGCTGAGGTGCTTCAATACAATTAAAATACATTTAGTATTTACTATATACATTCATTGTGAGTCATACAGCCCAAGGGGTCTACACAATTCCCAGTCCCTCGGTGCACTATAGCAGGAAGGTCTTAGACAGCGACCTTTCCCCATTTGGCCTTTGCAGCGGCTGCCCCAAGCTTTAGTGCGCCCCTCAGCACGTAGTCCTGGACCTTGGAATGTGCCAGTCTGCAACACTCGGTCAGGGACAACTCTTTGCACTGGAAGACCAGCAAGTTTCGGGCAGACCAAAGAGCATCTTTCACTGAGTTGATGATCCTCCAGCTGCAGTTGATGTTTGTCTCGGCGTGTGTCCCTGGGAACAGCCCGGAGAGCACAGAGTCCTGTGTCACAGAACTGCTCGGGATGAACCTCGACAGATGCCACTGCATCTCTCTCCAGACCTTCCTTGCAAAGGCACATTCCACAAGGAGGTGAACATCAGTCTCGTCCCAACCACAGCCACCTTGAGGGCAACGTGTGGAGGGGGTGAGGCTCCTGGCGTGTTGGAAGGATCTGATGGGGAGGGCCTTTCTCACCACCAGCCAAGCTACATCTTGGTACTTGTTAGAAACTTCTGGCAATGAGGTATTCTGTCAAATGACTTTGACAGTCTGCTCAGGGAACCATCCGACAGGATCCACCATCTTTTCCCGCAGGACCTCTAAGACGTTACGTGCCGACCACTGCCTGATGGACTTGTGGTCAAAGCTGTTTCTCTGTATAAATTTTTCCACCAGAGACAGGTGGTACAGATCGGTCCAACTACTTGCAGCGTTCTGCGGCAGCGTGGCCAGACCCATCCTTCGCAACACCAGGGACAGGTAGAACCTCAGCACGTAGTGACACTTGTTGTTTGTGTACAGAGGGTTTATGCACAGCTTGATGCAGCCGCACACAAAGGTGGCCATCAGTATGAGGGCGAGGTTGGGCATGTTTTTTCCCCCTTTATCTAGAGGCTTGTACATGGCGTCCCTGCAAACACGATCCATTTTCAACCTCCAGATAAAGCAAAGGATGGCTCGGGTGATCGCAATAGCCAGAACGGGCCAGACCTGCGCCACATACAGCAACAGCGAGAGTGCCTCACACCTGATGATCAGGTTTTTACCTGCAATGGAGAAGGAGCTTCGCTCCCACACGCCCAGTCTTCTTTCCACCATAGCCACTCACTCCTTCCAGTTTCTAACGCATGCCCCTGTCCCTCCAAACAACATCCCCAGCACCTTCAGGCCGTCTGACCTGACGGCGAAGGGGACAAAGGATCGGTCTCTTCCAGGGTCTTGAATGTGCTAAGGTAACCCTAGACGGCGATCTCTCTGTGCCCACCAGTTCTCCAAGTGCTTTGTGACTGGCGAGAACCACTGCACATACCAGTTGACTGTCAGAATAGAATATTTTAAACTTGCAAATGCTTTCAATTTGTTGCGAGTTGCTGTTTTCACTGGTATCCACCAGTAAAACAAACAACTCACAACAAATTGAAACTTGTAATTGGAAAAGAGGATACTGGTCTGAAACAGAACTATTTTGAGGCAAATGCCACTTATTGGTTAGAACAGGAGATAAAACCTCACCTCACTGCTAGACCTCCCCTCTAGCCCACCAGCCCACCTCACTAGGCATTAAGTTAGAAACATTTGGCTAATTATAAATTCTTAATGTATCAAGCTTTAGTGTCCGAGCAAAGGATCACATTCAGCCCTTGCACCCCAACAATCCAACCCACGAAATCAAAACAGAAAAGGCTGTTTACACTTATTCCTCTTCTTCACTGCTTTGTCCCATGTAGATTTCATGGGGCTGGAGGTTTGCAAACACGTTAGTTTCAGCCCATTTGCCTCATACCTCCTAAACAGGAAGATGGTGGTGTAGTGGTTCTGTCACTGGACTAGTCACCTAGAGGCCCAGGCTAACGGTCTGGGGGACAGGTTCAAATCCCACCACGGCAGCTGGTGGAATTTAAATTCGATTAATAAAATCCGGAAATAAAACTAGTCTCAGTATTGGTCACCATTGTTGTAAAAACCCATCTGGTTCACTAATGTGCTTTAGGGAAGGGAATCTGCCACCCTTATCTGGTCTGGCCTGACTCCAGACCCTCAGCAATGTGGTTGACTCTTAACTGCCCTCAGAGATGGCCTAGCAAGTCACTCAGTTCAAGGGCAATTAGGAATGGGCAATAAATATTGGCCTTGCCAGAGACGTCCAGATTCTATGGAAGAATTTTTTTAAAATGAGAATACTTTGATGATGTAACATCTGCAGCTCAAGGTATGAGAACAAGCATTGAGATCTCTGGGGACAAGTTACACATGACATATAGTGAGTGACCATAGAAACAGAAAGCTTGGACAACCTCACACTAATGGATCACATACACTATAGCTCACAAGTTACAAGATACAGTACAATCTCAGCATGACGACATGCCTCTGTATAGCACCTTTATCAAAGCAAAATATTGTAAGGTGCTTCACTGGAAACAAAATTAGACAGGAGAGAATGGAGAACAAAGCACCATTTGTTAATGAGGGCTTGAAAAAGTACTTGAACATCAAGTTTCTGACATTAAGTCAAAGAAGGGACTGAAATCTTGGCAAAAGGGTTCAGCATCTTAAAAAAGAGGAGAGAAAGGTGGAGAGGGAATTCCAGAGGTTAGTGCCGAGACAGCTGAAGGTATGGCTACCAATGGTGGGACACTGGGAAACGGCATGGCACAACCAGCCAGAATTGAAGGAAGACAAGAGTTCTCGGTGGGCTGTAAGGCTGCTGGAGGTTACAAATAGTAAAAGGGAGAGTTTTGAAAACCAAGATGAAGATTTTAACATTTTGGGCTTGCTGGACCAGGAGTCAATGTAGATCCATGACCCAAGGGGACTGGATATGTGGTTAGGCTACAGGGCATCTGAGTTTAGGGGAGCTCAAATTTATGGTGTGTTTATAGCTTCCATAGAACTAGAGCTCAGGATAGGTGCAGTGAACTGGAAATTTGGAAGAATTTCATGATTTGTGCTCACGTTGTTAGTATATCTAATCTCTCAGGTACCAGAGATGTGAACAGATTTCTTATAGAATAACTGGTTTCAAGCATGAGGGGGATTGTATTTGAATCACTATAGCCAGTGAATCTTAAGACTTAATCCTTTAACTTAATAAAGGTTCCGTGACCCATGACAGCCCCATTCTCCATTACCCTTATGACTGTAATCAGAAGTACTCACTTGGATCCAGGAATTCAGAAATGAAAGCATATCCTGACGGTAGAGGGTTCTTATCAGGAAGCAACTGGATATCTGACACAATGTCCCCTTGAGGATTCTGCAAACAGGGCACAGCAGCAGCATTAAATCATCATTGCCTCAAAGACCTGCACTGAAGACATTTCAAAACAAGAGTTACAGACAAGTCCATAACCCACAAAGACTGGCAGAGTTATTGTATCTGTCTTTTAGTTTCTCCCCTAAAGGTGCTGGCTTTGTGCCAGTCTTCCAGTAACCTAATCCCATAACCCCATCAATCACTATATCCACATCACCCCCTCCTCCCCCCACCCCGCCCCAAAACCACCAAAACAACCACTTGGTGGTCATTCCTCATGCCTACCCAGCAGGACATCCAATTGCAGGTAGGTTGCAAGTGATCTCAAAGTTATTTGAAATCTGACAAGTGATACACTTCCCAGAAAGGATAAAAAAAAAGGGAATCCAGGCAGAATTCCCTTCTCCATAGTCTGAGAATGCAGAGGCCGTTGTGGGACTGTATCCAAGGCTCATCAAGAAATCAGTGAACTCAACCCTTGTATCAAACCAGAACTCAATTAGTTGGTGTGCCTCAGTACCACAGTTGATGATTCTCTGTCCCTTCATAATCATTGTTGTTGCAACAAAGTGTCTCAACCTTTGTAATGCAGGGTATGCGGAATGGTGGGGCAGGGGAGGGGGAGAGAAAGAGCACAAGATAAAGGAGATTGGAGTAAGAAGATGGCCAGTTATAAAGGTTCCTTGCATTTGAACTAATTTCAACCCTTCTGAAGTATAGTATCCCCTTGTTCCATACCAGGGACTGCTGACAGGTACCCAGCTCAGAGTGTTTATAAACCTACCTCTTTATTCAGCAGGGAGCTGACACACAGATAACAGCTGGATTTCTGGCCAAAGCCTTTTGCAAAGTTTGCGGAGGATCCGTCTGCAGTTGCATTGATCTAGAATATAAAGAATACAGGGTCAGATAATGGGGTGGGGGGTGGCGGGGGGGGGGGGGGGGGGGGGGAGCTGGGTGGTGCAATGAAGAGGCAAACATGTCTAATAGGTCTCATAATTTTTGGGCAAGTGATACAAAAGGAAATCACACAAAATAAGTCCTTCTGGATATATCTGACATTTTACCTTACAACTCACTATGTAATGCAGCCCATTAAATAGAATCAACAGCAGCAATTTCCTGATCAAAACAAGTGAATTTAAAGGACAAGAAACAAACTAGTTTACATGCAGCTCAAGTTTTATTGCTTTTTCTTCTTCACTATTAAACTTGTGTCTTTCATGTTTCTTGCACGTGATGGTATTAAGCGTATTTTGAAAATCCATATAAACCAGATCCACTATCCTTTCCTCTTATTTCTTCAGATAACTCAACAGTTGATCAAACACTACCTGCCTTTTAGAAATCTGTACTGCCCTGAATAGCTTCATTGTGCTGAATGGTCTTCAGCACAATGAAACAGTCTGCTTCGTAGAACTTTCCACGAAAAGCCTCATCAATTTGATTAGGAATAAATTCTCAATATGCCAAACCTAGTAATTTCACTCATCATTATAGACTCCAGGAGTTCACCAATGACTCACCTCCAAGACACATTTCAGGAGTGTGATGGAATACCCTCCGCTTGCCTGGGTGGCTATAGCTCATCAGAGTCCATGACAACATGGTCTGCTTGATCGGCAACCCATCTTCTAACTTAAACAAACTTATTCCCTCCATCACCAGCCCACAGTGCATGCTGCCAATACAATCTATAGAAGTTACCAAAGCTTCTTCAAACAGCACCTGCCAAACTAGTGACCTCAGCCACCTCGAAGGACAAGGGCAGCACATGTGTGGGCACATCACCAACTGTAACTTTCCCTCAAAGTTATACACCATCCTGATGTGGACATATAGTGCTGTTCCTTCATCATCGTTGAGTCAAAACCCTGGAATTCCCTACCTAAAAACTTCTCCACATATACAACAGTCCAAGCAAATGGTCCACCAGTATTTCCCAAGAGTAACCAGGTATGGGCGTAAACGCCCTTTGTCATTATAATTTCCTGAATTATCCTGCCCTCTTTTTCCTTTCCCTCTCTATAGAATTTTGCAAGAATGCTGCTCCAGACACTGGAAGAACTCCCTCAATCTGTTTTTGAAAAGTGCTACAGAATACACAGAAAGGTTTCACCAATCGCCTTCCACATGAGCAATTGGTTCTGATTTTAACACCCGATTAAATCATTAGAATAAGCAGACAGAGCCTCGAGTTTAACATCTCACCCAGAGATAGCTCCTCCGACAATGCAACACTCCCTCAGCATTGCACTGAACCATCATTCCAGATTAAAATGCTCAAGACCCAAAATGTTGATTCAAGAGCAGAGAACAGCAATAAATGGATATTTTCCCCAGTTTGTGGACCAACATATTCATTAGTACCTCCTCCTCCTTAAGGTACCATGCCCTTAGAAGGTGTTGGCGACCACTGGCTTCCATTGGATTGGTCCATGATAATGCTTGGCAAAGTACCACAGTGGTGTGCCATTGCCTTCTGCAGTATGGCTGACCAGGAAACTCTCCTGATCTAACCACCTGCTATCAGGCACACAGGATTTACAGGCTCATAATCAACCTGTTTGGCCGCATCATGAACGCACCTTCCATGGGCATCAGGTCCTGGAGCGGGACTTGAACCTGCAGCTTCCTGCCCAGGGGTAGGGATGCTACCCACTGCACCACAAGATATCCCTTTCGTTAGTACGTCGAAATCCCAGTGATGACCCCAAATTTGAATTCCAGCCCCATTTTAGGATTTCATTTACAAAGGTTCAGAGAGCATTTCAGATTTACTCCCTCCAAAAAAGTAGCCAGCAAAGAGGAGTACCTCAGAATTACTGTAATCTAACCAAACATGTAGACATACCAGCTGATATTCCTTTGGACATGTGCTCTGGTTTGAGGCCCATCCTACTCCGGTTAGAGGATAGCAGTTTGGATCGCTGATCTCAGGTGCAGCCATTTGGAACAAGGCACAAGATATATCCTATAGGCCAGCCACTGCAGCAATTCAGTTCTCTCGCTAAAATCAAAAGAAAACACCGAATTAAAGGGGAGATTTGGGGGTTGGGGGGAGGGGGGGTGGATATAGGGGAGAGCTATAACCTTGCTGGAATTTTTGGTCACGGACTGTTGTAGAAGCAGAGTCCAAAAGTTCTTTTCAAAAGGGTTGCCAACAGTTAAATAATAACTAACCAAATCACAACATCAAAACTCTTTACTATATCGCTCCTGTTGCGTGGGCAAATGTGGCAGTCAGTTTGCACCGAGAAAAGTCCCTTGAATAAAATATCAGGTTCAATGACCAGATAGTCAGTTTTTCCTTTGATGAGACAGGTGAGAGAAAGCATGGGGAGCTAGCAGGAGGACAAAATGAGACAAGATGGTTTATATGCAGAAACTTCTGGCCCATTAACCTATTTCTGTGAAATTTTAAAATTAGTTTATGGGATGTGGGCATCGCAGGCTAGGCCAGCGTTTATTGTCCATCCCTAATTGCCCTTGAGAAGGTGGTGGTGAGCTGCCTTCTTGAACCGCTGCAGTCCATATGGTGTAGGTACACCCACAGTGCTGTTAGGGAGGGAATTCCAGCATTTTGACCCAGCAACAGGAACGGCGATATATTTCCAAGTCAGGATGGCGAGTGGCTTGGAGGGGAACTTCCAGGTGGTGGTGTTCCCATATATCTGCTGTCCTTGTCCTTCTGGATGCTAGAGGTCATGAGTTTGGAAGGTGCTGCCTAAGAAGCCTTGGTGAGTTGCTGCAGTGCATCTTGTAGATGGTAAACACTGCTGCCACTGTTTGTCAATGGGGGAGGGATTGAATGTTCCTTTGTTGCTGTTGGGTCAATAGTTTGAAATTCCCTGCCCTACAGCATCATAAATACTGTGTTTTAACGCAACAGTCTATCACCACCTTTTCAGAGCAACTAAGAATGGTTGATAAAACAAGTCTTGCCAGCAATGGCCATGTCCTGAGAACAAATTTAAAAAATAAACTCTCCTGCAATCCCACAGGAAATATTAATTAACAGTTAAAAGGTGCCTGCATTTCTAATGAGAGTTTATGACTGTAAGAGAAGTTAAGCAAACACGAGTAGAAAACTGGGCTGTAGCCTAGCAACAGGAGTCGAGAGAGGCAGGTCCTTCCCACAGACACACACAAAAGAAACTAGAAACAGCAGTTTTTGGGTTCAGTTTTGAAGACAGCTGCCAAGCAGAAACAGCCCAGAAGGGGCAGGTAGCCAGTCCCAAGCTAAAGTTAGTTAAAAAGTAGCTGTCAGAGAGGGAATGGAACAAAAGGGGACAGATAGCAAGTCCCAAGCGAAGAAGAAAGTCCCCAAGAATCCAGGGGAGTGGAACAGGAGAAAGTCCCAAGCAGACCTTCTAGTCAAAGGAAGGACAGGAACCTGTAAAAGGTCCTGTTAAGTTAATTTTAGAGTGAGGAGCAGAGAAAGGCTCCAAGCTTCAAGCTTGAAGAGATAAAGGCTTGGGAAAAGTCAAAGGTCCAAAAAGACAACTGAAGGTCTGTAGCTCTTTGCTATGGGCACATGAAACAGTAATGTACGGTTGACAGTTAAGTCATGAGAGTGTGTGTCTGGAACACGTGCTGAACCAGGGGAGAGGAACGTCAGAAAGAGTTCAAAACCCTGGAGGTGAATCCTTGCTAAAGGTGTTGAGCGAAAGCGTTGGTTTGGGAGAAGATTCCAAGACGAGTTCTTGGAAAGTGAAGAGCCGAAATCTCATTTTGAAAGATGGAGTTCAGTGAGACTGGTTGGCTCGCGGTGTAACAAGCAACTGTTGGGGGATGGAGTTGAGAGATTCATAGTATTTGTCTGGAATGGCATCGGTCACTTGGTTTCAGAGTATGGTGTGTCTGACCACAAATTGCCAATTGGTTTATGTGGACTGTACTTACTGTGAACATTAGAGTATTAGATAGCTTTTGTAGCTACTGTATATATCTGTAAAGGTATAGTTGTGGGCAAAGGAGTATTGTAATATAGTTCAAATAAAAACAGAAAATGCTGGAAAAACTCAACAGGTCTGACAGCATCTGTGGAGAGAGAAACTTAACATTTCAAGTTTGTATGACCCTTCTTCAGGACTAATATAGTTCATCTTTTCTTGTTTAATAAAATGGTTTACGCTTTTATTCAAAGTTGATTTGCTGACTCTGGTGATTTTATTCAGTAGCCCTTCTCCACCTTTCTAAACAAACAAATAAAAGTTAGGGTCCATCAAGCTGGGTTCCACCCTGGGATCAGGTTCAGTGATAACCTCAGTTGGGGATCGTGACACCATTCACAGCTTGCATATTAATAGCAATACTGTGTCTATGTGCTCATTCAACATTGCAAGTCCATTCACTAATGTGCCACTCAAGGAAACTTATAGACATTTGCGCTGCATCACTATACAATGGTGATCTAGACCTGCCACCAATAGATAGAGTTACCATGGATTCTCCTCTAGGCCCAGAGCTTACTAATATGTTTATCTGCTTCCACGAGAAAAATATTTTTGATGAATTGACACCTAACCTCCTACCTGTTGCATTTTTTTGATACATTTGCTATATTTGAATCTGCAGCCGCAGGTAAGAATTTCCTTACACACCTTAATACACTCCATTCCACGCTCAGATTCACCTTTGAAATGGATGTGCTAGTTGAGAAATCTGCCAATGGGTTCTCTACTACCATCTACCGCAAGCCTACCTTTGCTGGTCAATATACGCGTTGGGATTCCTACAGTTCAACGCACTAGAAGATCGGCCTTATTAACAATCTCTTAAATGAGGCCCCAAGCCATTTGCAAATAGGGCAAATCATAGTTATCCTGGGGGATAATGGCTACCCCAATCAGATCATTGCTCGCTGTATATCACGTTTACCCACAAATTGGGCCTAAGTCTGCTACTTTCAGACCTGAAAAGTGCCCAGTCTGCCTCAAATTACCCAAGAAGGGTAAAGTATCTCAAAAATTTGAGCCACAGGTAAAGCCATCCTGTTTTGTGCTGCTACTATTCAGTAGTAACACAAGTGGTATTTTCCACCAACAGGATGTTACCATCAAGCTAAAAGACGCTCTGCCTACCTGTGGTATATGAATTTCAGTACCAGTGCGAAGCCAGGTACATAGGCTATATGTCCCAATGACTGGCAGATCATATCAAACAGTACATCCTCCAATTGTCCACAATAGACAGAGTACTGACCATATTCAAACAGCACAAACTTGCAAAATTAAGGACATAATGTCTCACTTTAGATATGACTCCACTAATGTTAGATATGACTCTGCAATTGGACAGCACTTGCTGAACAATAGAGAGTTTGCTAAGAATAACACTGACAACCAATTTAAGATCAATCAGCTTGCAATGTAGCTCACTTAGGCTTACTAGAATCTACATTTATTCATACGCAGGGCCCTGTCCTTTGCAAGCAGAAACAGCACGTCCAGGCATTGTGACTTTAATTAAACAAAAGCTTGGGGAACAATAGCTCTGTAGTGCATTCTCCATAGCATCATCACAACCAGTCAGAGCTGACTGGCCAACCAATCAGCACCCCTTTCTCATGCAGTTTAAATTGTTGCTTTCTTTGAAATTTGGCATTCTTGCATCTGTCCTGATTAGTGCAAGACAAAAAGCTTCTACAGCATGTTTCTCTTTTCATAGGAGCATATAGGATCATAGGAGCTGGAGTAGGCCATTCAGCCCATTGAGCCTGCTCTGCCATTCAACTAGATCATGGCTGATCATTTACCTCAATGCCACTTTCACGTGCTATCCCCATATCTCTTGATGTCATTAGTATCCAGAAATCCATCAATTTCTGTCTGCAACATGCTCAATGATAGAGGGCAGTGGAAGCTCAGAGGTAGAGAATTCTAAAGATTCACCACCATCTGAATGAAGAAATCCCTCATTACAGTCTCAAATGGCTTACCCCTTATTCTGAGACTGTGTCCTCAGGTTCTAGGTTTTCAGCAATACTCAAGTTCAAGTACTACATGAATATTCAAGTACTACCAAGCAACTATTAGCAACAAATTGTGCCAAGGCATTTCATAGGAGCACTATAAAACAAATTTGATACTGGGCCATATATAGATCTGAGAGGTGACCAAAAGCATGATTAAAGACGTAGGCTCTAAGGAGTATCTTAGAGGAGGAAAGGAAGAGGTAGAGAGGTTCAGGGAGAGAATTCCAGAGCTTAGGGATTCGACAGCTGAAGGTACAGCCACCAATAGTGAAATAATTAAAATCAGGGATACTCAAGAAACCAGAATTAGAGGAGAAGAGATATTTGAATGTTGTGGGGCTGGAGGAGGCTATAGAGGTAGGGAGGGGTAAGGCCACAAATGGATTTGAAATCAAGGATAAGAATTTTAAAAGGAAGGCTTGCTTAACTGAGAGTCAGTACAGGTCAATGAGCACAGGGGTGATGATGGATGGACAGAATTTTGCACAAGTGAAGACACAGGCAGCAGAGTTTTAGAAGACCTCAAGATTATGGAGGGTAGAATGTTGGAGGCAGGCCAGGCGTGCACTGTAATGGTCAAGTCTCATGGTAATAATGAGGGTTTCAGCCACTGGGTCTTAGTCATAGTTCAGTTTTGTGGTCTGAAGGTCAGCTCATATCACATTTGACACCAAAGTTACAAACAGTGTGGTTCAGCTTCAGACAGATGCCAAGGAGAGGGATGGAGTTTCTAGCAAGGACTGAAAACAATGACTTGGGTCTTCCCAATTTGGCTGGAGGAAATATCTGTTCGTCCAGTACTGGACGTTGGATAAGCAGTCTGCCAATTTAGATACAGTGGAAGGGTCGAGAGCAATAGAGCTATTTCAATACTGTGGCAGGGCAGAAACACAATTGGAGGAATTCAAACATGGAGTTCCAGAAAAGGCCCACATGGACTTGGAAGGTGACAACATGTTCAGAACTTGAGAGAGGAAAGGGTGGTTTAAAATGGAGGTAGTAATTTTCAAGGAGGAAGAGGCCAAATGTTTTTATTTTGACAGGGATGATGATATAGAATCGTAGAATTATAGAGCACATATAGACTATCTGGCCTATCATGCCTGTGCCAGCTCTTTGGTAGAGCTAACAGATTTGATGCAGGGGACAGTACTTAAGGAGGGAACTGTTAACAATATCAGTTTACTCATGAGAAAGGAAGCTAAGTCGGGTGGTCAGCAGTTTAATGGGGATATTAGGGAACAGGAGGTGGGTCTCACAGACAAATTGAGCTTCAAGAGGGCACGAGGGGAGAAAGATGATATATCAGGACTCGTGCAGGGGGAAGCTTTAGAAGAAGTTTGGCCTGGTAGGCTAGAGTAGGAACATGGCAGAGGCAGCTGATCAGATGGTCTGAAGTTGATTTGGAGAAAAGTTCTAGAGGAAGAAGTGGACTGAGAAATATTACACCTGCATTGTGCTGAAATCTCGCAGACAACGTGCACTCTTTTTACTAAAGAGATGACACCACCTCAATGTCTTTAGGGAAATGCATTTCTGGGAATAATGACTTCAGTGTGGCTAGCCACTGCAACACATGTTGCAACAACAGCAAACATCTGGTGAATATTAGACCATCAAGAAAGATCTTTCTTTGAGTCGTCAAGATTCTTTGAGTATTTTAAAACCACGAGTCAACAACAGTGAAGTCATTCCTCCCAGAACATACTGCCTCGCAGTAATCACAAATCAACAAAAGGGGTAGAGTTTGCAGCAACTGAAATAAACTTCTCTCTCTCACACAAACCAGGTCATTGCTGAAACAGAATTTAAGGCAAATGCACACCGTCAATGATACCTTCCATTACTTCAAAGAAAAAGAGGTGTAATCTACTGAAAGAGACAGAGGAAGGGGAAAGTGGGAGAGGGGTTATTCTGATTGGTAGAATTTAGTATGCACTGCAGCCTCAGCTCTTCATTGTATATACTGACAATCTAAATAAAGGAATACAGAGTTGCATATCCAATTCTGCAGATAACACTAAGTTAAGAGGCACAGGAGGTTGTACGCTCTTGTATGACCAAAGGCACAGAGACAGGGAAGCGAGTGGCAAAACTATAGCAGTTGGAGATCAGCTTGTGGAAGTCTGAGGTCATCTACCTTGGGTCTGAGAAAGACAAATCGGAATAATTTGCAATGGCTTCTCTTCGTGCTTCCGCACTGTTACTTCTAGTGTCCTCCAAGGATCAATTCTTGGCCCCGTCACTATTTCTCATTGACATGCTGCCCCCTCTGTGACATTATCTGAAGGCACAGTATTAGTTTTCCCAAGGGCGCTGATGACACCCAGTTCTACCTCACCACCACCCCTCTTGACTCCTCCACCGTTACCAAATTATCAGCTTGCTTCTCTGACCTCCAGTGCTGGATGAGCAGAAATTTCCTCCAATTAAATATTGGGAAGACTGAAGCCATTGTCTTTGGACCCCACCCCAAACTCCATTTCCTATTTACTGACTCCATACCTCTCCCTGGCAAAAGCCTGAGACTAAGCCAGTCTGTTCGCAATGTTGCTGCCACATTTGATCCTGGGATCAGTTTCCAATCTCTTTAACTGCACCATCGATAAGATCTCCATATTTCCACTTCCGTAACATCACATGGCTTCGCCTCTGCTGCTGAAACCCTCATTCATACCTTTGTTACCTCCAGGTTCAACTATTTCAATGCACTCCTGGCTGGCCTCCCACATTCTACCCTCCATAAACTTGAGGTCATTCAAAACTCTGTTGCCCGTGTCTTAACTCACAACAAGTCCCATTCCCCCATCACTCGCTGTACTCCCACTACACTGCCACCCAGTCAAGCAATGTCTTGATTTTAAAGTCATCATCCTTGTTTTCAAATCTCACCATGGCTTCTCCCCTCCCCTTCTCAGTAATCTCCTCCAAATCCACAGCCCTTCGAGTTATCTGCGCTCTCTAATTCTGGCCTCTTGTGCATCCTCAATTTTAATAGCTCTGGCATTGGTGGCTGGGCCTTCAGTTGCTTAGACCCCAAGCTCTACCCATCCTTACCTCTCCTTCTCGCCTTCAGGACACTCCTTAAAATGTACCTCTTTGACCAAGTTTTTGGTCATTCAAGGGCACAAGAATTAGAAGGTGTAGGCCATTCAGCCCCTCAGAATGCTCCACCATTCGATAAAGTTATGGCTAATCTGGTTGTGGCCTCAACTCCACTTACCTTTCTGTTCTCCATAACCCTAGACTCCTTTGATTACCAAAAATCTAACTCAGCCTTGAATATATTCAAAGATCTAGCCTCTACTGCTCTCTAGGGAAGAGGCTTCCACTGACTGATGACCCTCTGAGAAAAAAAAATTCTTCTCTCAGTCTTAAATGGCAGATCACCAATTTTTAAACAGTCTCCCCTAGTTCTGGATTCCCCCACAGGGGAAACAGCCTCTCATCATCCACCCATTAGTTCCTCTGGCCTAATATCTGTTTATGGAGTGTGATGTCATATCTTGTCTTTTAATGCTCCAGCGAAGAAACTTGGGATGGTTCAGTATGTTAAAAGTGCCATATAAATATAAGTTGTTGTTGCAATTTCTTAATGGTAAGAGACTAGGAAGCTCTGAAGGAGCAAAGTGATTTAGATATCCAAGCCCACAAATCACCAAAATCTAGCACACAGGTACAAAAAGTAACAGAAAGGTGAGCAGAGTGTTGACCATTATCTCAAAGGACATTGGAATGCTGAACTAAGGAAGTGATTCTTCAGTTGTACAGGTCCTTGATCAGGTCCCATCTGGAGTACAAAGCTTAGTTTTGGGTACCAAACCAGAAAAGTGATGCTTTGCCCCTGGGGGAGGTACAGTGCAGATTCACCAGAATGACATCAGGACTTAAACTTGAGCACTAGCAAACCTTCTAAGTGTTAGTAAAGGAATCCATCTTGTATAAAAAATAATTTATTTAAATCAATTTCATTTTTATCTTAGCCTCTGTGGTTGTAAACCTAAGTCTAGAATTTTGCAAATGACTAATTGTGCAATTACGGTAGAAAGGTCATGAGCCGCCTGCTTTTAAAATTAGGGTCACTCATGGTTTACAATTCTAGATTAAGTTATCTGTAACAATAATATAATCCATGCCTGGCTAACCCTAAGCACTAGTATTAATCTTGAGACTATGGAACAGAGAAAGATACATATTTAGAATACCAGCAATTGCTGGATAATGGATGGTGAAAACTGGTGCAAATTTCGTCAGATCACGTGAATAAAGTAGTTAGAAAGATATCAAGTTTGAGAGGAGTAGCGTTGACAGTTGCACTTTGCTGACTGTAATACTGTAATACGTATACCCTCCATGGCAAAGCATTTTTTATATTGTGTTGGCCACACGCACATGTTAAGATTTAACTTTTCATATGCAGCAAGTGCTTGAATCCATTTCTAAAAACTCATTCTTAACATACAAGGAATATATTGCAAAATTTACATTCGTGACATGTTATGAGGACACATTGCTGAAATTAACTTGCACTCCCTTAGGTTTAAAGGGGTGAGGATTGTATATTGATACAATCTCACTTGATGGGGTGGGGGTTGGGGGGGGGGGGGGGGGGGGGGCGGTTCCAGAACAAGGAGGCACAACCTTAAAACTAGAGTTAGGCCATTTAATCCTGAAATCAGGAAGCACTTTTTTCACACAAAGTGGTGGTCTGGAACTCTCTTCCCTGCTACCTGTAGATGCTGGAGGCCAACTGAAACTTACAAGACTGTTGATTGATAGATTGCTAAAGGCAAAATGGTGCAGATGCTGGAAACCTTAAACATCTGTGGAGAGAAAGACAGAGTTAATGTTTTGAGTCCGTATGACTCTTCTTCAGGGAGGAGTCTTCTTCAGGACTCTTCCTGAAGTAGAGTCACACATTTGAAATGTTAACTCTGTTTTTCTCTCCACAGATTGATAGATTGCTGTTGGGTGTAGGTATCGAGGGATATGGATCAAAGGCGGATAAATGCAGTTGAGCCAGAGGACAGCTATGGTCCAATAGAGGACAGGCCAGACCCAAGGGGGTGAATCGTCTACTTCTGTGACATCTTTCCAAATAGCCATAAGAGACATGCACAATGAAGCAGCATCAACTCCATGCGCATCACATCAGGAGAACAAACTTTTTCCAAGTTCTGCTGAGCCAATTTTACTGCAACTTTTAAACTGCAACTGCGCCATTTTGATACAATCTCTATGGATAGCAATGCTGCTAATTAAACTATTACATACAGTAAAAATATCTGTTTAAAATGACTTTGTGCATACCATCTTCAAGATGTACTGCAGAACTCACCAAGGCTCCTTCAACAGCACCTACCAAAACCACAACCTCTACCACCTAAGGCAGCAGATACATGGGAACACCACCAACTGCAAGTTCTCCTCCAAGCCACTCACCATCCTGACTTGGAACTATATCGCCGTTCCTTCACTATCGCTGGGTCAAAATCTTGAACTCCCTCCCTAACAGCACTTTGGGTATACTTACATCATTTGGACTGCAACGGTTCAAGGCATGGCTCACCATCACCTTCTCAAGGGCAATTAGGGATGAGCAATAAATGCTGGCCTTGCCAGCGATGCCCACATCCCATAAAAAATTTCAAAATAATTTTGTCCTAGCAATATCAATACAAATGATAAAATCATGCTGAAATAAGACAGAACTGCATTTCTATGGAGTCTTTCAAGGCTACAGAATGAGTCAAAGTGCTATACAGCCAATGAAGTACATTTGAAGTGAGGTTACTCTTGTAATGTGGGAAACATGACAGCCACTTTCCACATAACAAGCTTCGACAAACAGCAAGACGATAATGACCAGATCATCTGTTTTTTTTGTGATATTGATTGAGGGGTAAATATTAGACAGGAAACTAGGGAACACTCCTGTTCTTCAAAATAGTACCACAGCACCTTTTACATCCCGCCGAGATAACAGACAGGACCATAACAGGCAGGACCTCGGTTTCAAGTCTCATCAGCACCCGTCACCCCTCCCTCAGTACAGTGCTGGAGTTTCACCTTTGATGCTTGTGCTCAGGTCCTGGAGTCCTCAGAAGGTCCTCAGAACCTTCTGAGTCAGGTGAAAATATACCCACTGAGCTACAGATGACATCTTCACCCGTAAAATGAGTAACACCTCTCAATATGCAAGTGAAAGCATCAGGCCCATCATTGCTAACTGGGACACTCTGCACCTACAGCACAGGAGACAACATACATATAAATTTGTTTTAAAAAGCCTGGGGCAAGGGAAATTGGACCACTTCCCCATTATTCTTTGAAAGATTCAAATTATTTGGCTTTATTCAAAATAAAGTCTGGTGCAACATTTTATTACTAAAATATCATGATGCAGCACTGATCTAAATTTCATCATGTAAGACATGAACAAACCACAAGAACCACAAACATCTTCCTCTGGTGCTTCCAAGGATGAGACTGCAGATAAAGCAAATCCGAGACACTTTAATTTGCACTTTACAGTAAGAAAGAGCATTTAAGCGCAGAGGGTTAAACAAAACTTGCATGTGCCAGAGTTTTGAAGTTCAAAAATAGGAAATCTATGGGTCACAGGCCACCATTTCGAGTGGGCCTTTCATTAGAATAGATCTCAGCAAGGACTTATCAGTGGACAGAAAGTCTCTTGTCTCTTTACAACAGAGAGGTTCTAATCTTCAGCTCTGAGCCTTGGCAACCTTGATTTCAAAACCGAGGCAACTTTATCTGCCCTTCCATATTTCCTGTTTGAATTTCATGGAATTAGAAGTTTGGAAAGGGTTATCTTTAGTGCTGGAAAGATGCTACATCAAAACACTTAGGTAGAGTAATAACAGCAAGCCACGCAACTTAATAGGAGTACTGATATATAAAATTTTAGTTCCAACCTTGACATGCTACAGATGTGCTGATGCAACCCAGTGAGACATCCTTGCTTTACATAACTGAACAAGGAGTTAAGCTAAATGACTGCACTTTCGTAAGGAGACAGCTTTACTCTGAAAAACAAAAACTATGCAACCGAAAATGTCTTAAGCATTCTGCAAATAAAATGGAAGTTCAAATAACAAAAGGGAAGTCACCTGAATCCTGACATTAAATGACAAACAATGCAGCTACACCCACCTAGCTTCTCGCATTACACATGCTTTGTCATTCATCTGTAACATGCAGTGAAATAAATGCCAGTGCCATTGGTCTTTCAATCATGAGTCCCTGCACCACTTATGGCCAAAATTGATAAAACGATGAGAATTATGAAATGAGACAAACAGAAATAGTGATTTTGCAGGTGTACAATGTACACAGAGCAGCTGCAGCAGGCTGTAGTTTCCAAAGCAATGAAGCATCTTACAGTTGAGGCAATGTCAACCAGCCTTCTGAGCTCAATCCATTGGTTTATTAGTCATCACAGCCTTGCAATGAGTTACTGGCTTGATATAGACTCTGCTCATCGCATGACAAAACTCCCAGTGTAATAAAACCAGACAGCAGTGGCATTACCGTCTGCAATGAAGTCATTGGTTTGGAACAGTTGCAGGCTTTACACACACCCCCTGTACTGTGGAAAAAGAAAACTCTCAGATTCAACTGGGAGGTGCACTGCCCAGCCATATATCTAGAAAGGTTCCAGGATCAATATCAGATCTGTGTTAAATTAGCCCATACCAATTGGGGTACCAGGAACAAGGCTCTGTCTCCTAAATGTGGGGCTGGAGCAGGGTGGGAAGCGGAACGAAATTCAGCCAGAGCCCTCGGTCCTAATTGTCAGCCAACTATCTCCTACAAAGCATCTGATCAGCTATAAAGCCTTCTGATATTCTCCATAACCTTCTCCCCTTCATGCACCAACATTCTCTGGCTACACAGCACACAGTCACCAGGGCATTTCAAGGCACTATCACAAAGAAAGCAGATGATCCGATATGCTTGAATAGAAGCTCACTTAATTATTTTGGCACAAGAAAAAGTTCTGGCACTTGCTTCCAGCTTTTTCAGAGTTGCCAGCTGGGCAACTTAAAATCAGAAGCTGGAAGCAATCCTCCAACCTTTCGTTTCGTTTGTTACTTGTTCTGGGTGCCAGCTGGAGCTCCACATACCTCTAAACTCTCTCGCGCTCTCTCTCACGCCGCAAACCTGCATTTAGTTATAAGCAACAGACAGGATTTCTTAGTCTTTTGATATCTGCAATACTCATTCTGCACCTGGAAACAGCAAGAAAGGAACCGGGATCTACTTGGTGGGAACCAAGGATTCAAACAAAGGTAAAAGATCCACAATTCACAGAATGGTAATTCATTTGGTTTCCTAGTCAACATTCATCACTCAGCCAATACCAGCAAAATCAGATTAACTGGTCATTAATTGCTGTTTGTTGCATTAGTCTGCATAATAGACTTCATTTCTAAAGTAGTTATTCACTTGTGAGGTGCTTGTGAATGTCCCAATGACATGAAAGGTTCTATAGGATGCATTTCTTTAACATATACTCCCTGCCTGAATCCTCATCTAACAGGACAGTCAAACACTGGGCAATGTCCACTCAGGAAGTGACATCCTCTATACAGACGTGGCAGTAATAACCCGGCTCTCATTCTTTTAACATATTAATGTTGTGATGTCTGAAGTTACAGCCTTCACATCTTCCTACAGCAGCAAGCTTACTCAATTCTGGGCCATTTTTGTCAGGCCAATAAAACTGCTCAGAACTCTAACCCAAAGACAAAAGATGGGGAATGGAATTCTTTTGAAGTCAGAATTGGATATCACAAAGCCTCAGGCTGCAGTTGACGTTTCGAGTCCTCATGACCCTTCGACAGAACTAGGTGAATCCCAGGAACGGTTGAAATATAAGCTGGTTTAAGGTGGTGGTGGTGGGGGGTGGGAGAAGAGAGAGAGAGAGAAGTGGAGGGGGGTGGTGTGGTTGTAGGCAAAAGCAGTGATAGAAGCAGATCATCAAAAGATGTCACAGACGGCAGAACAAAAGAACACATAGGTGTCAAAGTTGGTGATATTATCTAAACGAATGTGCTAATTAAGAATGGATGGTAGGGCGCTCAAGGTATAACTCTAGTGGGGGTGGGGGGAGCATAAAAGATTTAAAAATATTTAACAATAATGGAAATAGGAGGAAAAAAGAAAAATCTATATAATTTATTGGAAAAAGACCACTTGTGGTCTTGACCTCCCTCCTCCATCCCCACCCCCCTTCTGTTTCTTCCCCCTTCCTTTTGTTTTTTTTCCAATAAATTATATAGATTTTTCTTTTTCTCTCCTATTTCCATTATTTTTAAATATTTTTAAATCTTTTATGCTCCCCCCACCCCCACTAGAGCTATACCTTGAGTGCCCTACCATCCATTCTTAATTAGCACATTCGTTTAGATAATATCACCAACTTCGACACCTATGTGTTCTTTTGTTCTGCCGTCTGTGACATCTTTTGATGATCTGCTTCTATCACTGCTTTTGCCTACAACCATACCTCCCCCCTCCAAACCCCACCCCCGCCACCCACCCACCCACCCACCACCACCACCTTAAACCAGTTTATATTTCAACCCTAAACAAAAACAGAATTACCTGGAAAAACTCAGCAGGTCTGGCAGCATCGGCGGAGAAGAAAAGAGTTGACGTTTCGAGTCCTCATGACCCTTTGACAGAACTTGATTTGAACAATCAAGTTCTGTCGAAGGGTCATGAGGACTCGAAACGTCAACTCTTTTCTTCTCCACCGATGCTGCCAGACCTGCTGAGTTTTTCCAGGTAATTCTGTTTTTGTTTTGGATTTCCAGCATCCGCAGTTTTCTTTGTTTTTATATATATTTCAACCCTTCCTGGGATTCACCTAGTTCTGTCGAAGGGTCATGAGGACTCGAAACGTCAACTCTTTTCTTCTCCGCCGATGCTGCCAGACCTGCTGAGTTTTTCCAGGTAATTCTATTTTTGTTTTGGATTTCCAGCATCCACAGTTTTTTGTTTTTATCTCAGGCTGCAGTTATCTCGTCTAAGTATTTAAGAGGGTTAAACACTGTAGCAAATTCCTTAATGAATAAAGTGTGCAAATCCTCCTTTTTGAAAATAAAAGACTTGAGTGGCCTGAAGGTCACAAGAGAGATAAATATATAGGAAGCCATTCGGTTCATTTTTGTTCTGCACCATTGATTACATTCTACGCCACAGTACATTCTTCTCCCCCATCTGATCTTTTGAATGAATCTAAAATTTTAACTATCATTTACCCCTACAGACTTCAAATGCTGATCATTCTGTGATGAAGAGTTCTTCCTGACAACTGTCCTGAACGTTCCTTTCAATAGTTTTACCCTAAGCCCAATTGTTCTGAAATCCTGGCAAACTTTTAAACAATGCTCTCAATTAACCTCTATCTCAGTTATATCAGATCCGGTACACTTCTGCAAAGAATCCTCTCAGTTGCCACATCTCAAAGCCAAAGAGAGGGTTTTTCCAGTCTTTCCTCATATCCAGTTAAAAAAAAATTACTTCTAATTCACCGCCAATTTTTTTTAAAGCATGAAAACATAAGTATGGAAAATGAAAAGGCTGTTCAATCTTTCCATGGACTGTTTACAATTCGCTCAATTATGCCTCTTTATTCAACTCAAAGTTGAAACAGAGGGCTATGAATTGATCCGTCATGGGAACTGTAAGAAAATTCACAATATCCAAACATACAGTCAATGCTATGAAATCCTGGCTTTTTGCTTTCCACAATGTTTCCACTGTCTAGCAACAGAGTTTCCATGTGATATTTAACACACACAATCTGCCCTTAACCTTCAATCCTGTCCTTAACCATATGATTATGCAGCTCTTGTCTAAGGATTGAATTAAAACTGAACTAAGTGAAAGTCTTTTCCGCATATCCATCAATTGATTTGCGGGAGAGCAAGAAATGACTCAATCCCCAGTCTGGCTTGAGGTATAACCATTTTATAAACATCATATCTATATTAGTAATGTCACTCAACACCTTAGAGCTGGATCACATCCACTCTTAAATCGCCTTTTTCCCCAATCACCAGAACTTCAGTTCAGCTCTCACTGAAGTTAGAGCCCGAATTGTCAGAATTACACCTTCCCGAATCAGACTAGCCTCGAAAATCAAACCATCTTCGAATGCACCACAGGACCCCCCAAGGGAAGCTAAGCCACAGCTTTGTACTGGCTGACTTTCTGGCCAATCACATGCTTCAATGAGCAGTTAGTAAAAATAGTGTGTATGGAAGGGAACTAAAGAACTCTGGACAACGCCCTTAGGTACAAAGGCCTTATCCTGAAAGAGGCTGCAAATTATCATACAGGGCACAAATTTGTTGGGCCAGTAAACAGAATCGGCCATTAGGATTAATTTAAACTAGATGAGCTGAGGGTGACTTCAGTGACTACAGATGAACAAATTCAAAGAAAATATTGGAATACTGGAAATTTACAAACAGATAAGGCAATGGGCACAACTAAGGAGGATATCAATATTTTATAAGGACCAAAAGAGTTGATTTGTTAGTGTTTGTACAAATCCGAATCTGACTTTGAAAAACCTCCTACATAGGCATGCACTGAGAGTGGGCTGTAGGGTATGAGAGTTTAGGTTAAATGATCTGTAACTTTCAGATCCCTACCTTTTTAAAAATAAAAACTAAGTCCATGTTTTCTATCCTCTGTGCTAGTTACAATGAATTATACCGCAGAAAATGCCATTCAGCCCAACTGGCCTACGCGCCTCAGAAGCTGCCATCAACCCTATTCTACCTCACCCTATCGGCATAACTTTCTATTCCTTTGTCCCTAATGTATTTATTTAAAGGAAAGCTAGATGTATCTAGCCTCAATCAGTGGTTGAGGTAGCAAGTTCTACGCTCTCATCAAGCAGTGCCGAGTATATATGGTACAATTATAAATCTGAGTTTTGCTTTTTGCGTACTCCTTTCTTAAGGATACAAAGATGAATTTCATTCTGATGCCCTATATCCAGAGCTCGAGTTTGTGCAATACACGTAGTCTCTAGCCTCGATGTGTTCCAGCCTCCTCAGTTAACTTTATAATTTTTTACAATTTGTTTTTGCTTTAACACATCTACCATTTCTTAACTTCCATCCCCCCACCAATATTTCCACATACTTAGTGTGTAACACACCAACTGTTTATTATTTTGCATGTTCCTGTTTACACTAACAAACAATTTCTAAATTAGACCAGGTACTTCCTGGAACAAACACTTCCCTCGCAAAGCAGGGGTTTAAAAACAAAGGCTTCTTTTGATCAATACCACTGTTAGTTCAGCTAATAGGATCATTGCTGGATGACCCAGACTGCCAATTTTTCAAGTAAGGCACTCCAAAGACATCCAAGATAGATTTGAGATAGCCAAGGCAGCTTTTTCAGAATGATAGAGGTGCTAACGTCAAATAAACTGAGCCTGAATCATAGGAAAAGAATGTCGAGGTGCTACATTTTGTCACTTACGTTATATGCCTCAGAGATATGGCAACAAACAAAGAGAATATCAATAAACTTAATGCATTGGAGATGGGGACATCCAGGGGGATGTTCTACATATGCTATGCGGACAGAAAGATTAATGAGGAAGTGTTGGAAATTACTGAATTGTTACAGTGCAGGAGGAGACCAATCAGCCCATTGTGTCTGCACCAGCTCTCCGAATGAGCAATTCCCTTGGTGCCATTCTTCCCATAACCCTGCACATTCTTTCCTTTTCAGATAATAATCTAAATCCCTTTTGAATTAATTGACTGAATCTGCCTTGACCACACTCAGGCAGTGCATTCTAGACCTTAACTACTTATTGCGTGAAAGTTTATTTTTCATATCACTTTTGTTTCTTTTGCCAATTATTTTAAATCTGTGCCCTCTCGTTCTCAATCTCTTCACAAGTGGGAATAGCTTCTCCCTATCCACTCTGTCCAGACCGCTCATATTAAGTCTCCTTTCAGCCTTCTTTTCTCCAAGGAAACTGAATATCTGAAGTTCCTCATCCCTGGAACCATTCTGGTGAATCATTTCTGCACTCTCTCCAATGCCTTCGCATCCTTTCTAAAGTGTGGCAATACTCCAACTGAGGCCAAACTAGTGTTTTACATAAGTTCAACATAACCTCCTTGTTCTTGTACTCTATGCCCTTATTATTAAAGCCAAGGAGTTTGCATGTTTTATTAACCACTCCCTCACCAGGGCTGGAGAAGAGGAAATTAGTGCATAACATCAAAGAGAGAAGGATACAATATTTTGGTCACATTGTTAGAGCAGACAGAAGACTAGGACAATTATTATAAGGAAATATGAAAGTAAATATAGGAGGAGGAAACAGAGGAGAAAATGGATGACAGATACAATGGATTGGATACAACTGACCTGTGTGGAATAGCATAGGACAGACAGAGGTGGAGATCATGGCAGTCAATCTTCTGGGAAGAGAGTAACACCAACAAACAAATAAACCTTAAAAGGACAAGACCAAGACCCATAGCCATGGTTGCCAGGAGAGTCATGGGACCGGGATCTATGTAGGATGCCACACAGGGCAAGACACCTCTGAACTGACCCCCCCCCCCCCCATTATAATATTACCACGAAGACTTGAAATTAGAAGAGACAATAGGGAGATTTGTTTTTAGGAAGGCACACAATGTCACAAGAAAGAGAGGTTGTCCAAGACATACAAAAACACATTGAGTAATTTGGGGACTGAACTAGAGTGAAATGTTTTTTTTCTAAGGTGCTTTAACTGCTGGGGAGTGTGTTGCAGCACTCAGCGAGGCCGCTCTGACCTGTTCACTAAGGTGTCAGCTCCAACCTGATGCTCACCTGTGGGGCTGCCTCTGCCCAGGTGAGCTTCACTCCCTCGCTAACGCGGTACATCCCAAAGCAGGCAGACCCGGCACAGACAGCCTGTTCCTTACCCCCCCACCCCACCCCTCCCCAAATCCCACATACCCACACGGCAGCACCGTGTCCTTTACCTGAAACACTCTCCCTGGGATGATATCGCCCCACGAACCTCCGGCCAATGCAGGTCGGAACTTTCCCCGAGCTCCCGTCGGCGGCTCGGGTATGTTCGGCTGTTTCCGGAAACCTCCTCTCCGAACCGCAATTACCTCATCAGCCAGCGGACGGCCGTTACTGGCGGTTGGGAGGGCACCGCCTCGCGCAAGGTTGCGACTCCCTACAAAAGGAGGCGGGGCAACGGGTTTTTGCCACACCCCGCGTGCGCACTGGCAGCGGACGAGGCTACCCAGGCCGTCTCGGCTCGCCGCGCCAATCCGGACGGCGCCACTACAATGACCGGCCTGCCTTGCGGCTGGGGCGCATGCGTCAGGCTTGAAGCTGTTGTTCTCCGGCCATGGTTCCTCGCGCGCTTTGAGCGGTGGGCGGGAAAGGGCGGAAGAAAATGGCGGACGGCGATAGCATCAAGAAAAGGTAAGTGCCCGTTTCGGAATAATGAGTCCTGTGATAAAGCGGGGGTACCCAGCGTTCAGGTATTCCGTTACCCTCGAGTTCAGGTTTGCTTAAAAGACTGCCACTTCCGCCAGAGTGTTTTATAATAAAACTGGCAGCTGTATAGATGGGGATAGAAAGGACAATGGTAGATTTTTTGGGGGGAGGCTCTGGTGGAGCCTGTATTTTAAGGGATTGCCCCTTATTTTGACTGTTTGTCCCTCGTCCCTTAAGGGATGCCTTTTGTCCCGTATTTCTACCACGGGAGACTGAGCCTGGGAGTCTCAGTTGAGTGATTTGAGCAAGACTGCAAGCCTGGGTTGGCCAGCAGAGAGAGAGAGAGAGAGAGAGTGCCACTGTATAAGTTATACGTTTTGGTTGCTTTAAATACACGCCCCCCCCCCCCCCCCCCAAATCCCCTTCCCCACAAGAAGATGAAGAGTGAAGATGTTCTTCCCAGTGTCCTGGTGACCATTCTGCCTAGATTGGCAGATGTTTCCCTCCACCTAGTACCAGTTGCTGCCCTGCAAAAATGCTCCAAATGATTTGTAAACTTCCTGAAGGTTTGAAGGATGCTATTTTTTAATAAATGCAAGTTTTTCATAATGAAATATGTGTTTACATATGGCTGGTTGAATGTAGTGCAGCAGATGTTATTGTGGCTTTAGTCCTGAGCCTTTTGCCTCACTGCTGATGACAACTCATAAATAATGAATCATAAAATGTAGAAGTACGTGGGGATAAAAGCATAAGATGTTGGAAATACTCAGGTCTGACAGCATTTGTGGAGAGAGAAACCGTTAACGTTTCATATCTGTGACCTTATATCAGAATTGGGAGAAGTTAGAAATGTTTTGAGCAAGTGAAAGGCGGGAGGGTGGGGAGAGGACTAAAAACAAAGGCGATTAAACGTGTAGTAATTGTGGTTTTATTTAGTGTGTAATATACCTTTAGAAATAATACTTGTTAGGCAAGGTCACATGATCTGTTGTAACCAATAGGAGAGTAGCACGGGCTATTTCAGCAGTGTAGAGATGTCTGCAGATCAACTCTATCAATAGCACAATTTGGCCACCCTACAACAAAATGACAAAAAGGTTCATGGTGCAATGGGACAAATAAAGAAACAAGATGTATCCAGAGGAGATGTGAATGGCAGAATCCTGAATAGCTGCCTTCTAAAAGCTAAATAACGGAAATAAGAGAAATAAACAAACCAAAGAAAAACACAGAAGGAAGTTACAATCTAAAATTGTTGAGCTCAGTGTCAAGCCCAGAAGTGTCCAGTCAAATGATGAGGTGCTGTTCCCCGACCTTGTGTTCAGCTTCATTAGAACACTGCAGCAGGCCAAGGACAGAAAGGTTAGTGAGAGCAAGGTGCAGATTTAAAATGACAGGCGGCTGGAAGCTCAGAATTGTGCTCGCGGACTGAATGGAGATGTTCTGCAAAACGATCACCCATTCTACATTTAGCCTCCCTGATTTAGAGGAGGCTGCATTGTAAGCAGCGAATATTGCCTGCTATATAGAAATAAAAACAAGTAAATTGAGGCATCTGGTGGTTTTAAAGGCGCTATATAAATTTCAGTCCTTTATTCATCTTCCCCCGTCCCCCACCAGAGTATTATACAGCTTTCATCAGGATTAATGTCATTGTGTATCTGTTCTCAGATATCTTGTAGAATAATATAAATTCTCTTCCTCTTTTTTAAAAAAAAATGTTTTACTACATTGGCCCAACCAGCAGAGTGCTCTGAGAACTGAATTTTCTAGTTGGCATTGATGAAGCCAAGGTTCAGCAAAGTGTAATGGTGAAATTTTCATACCATATTTTTCTGAATTACAAAAAATACCTAGTATTACAATGAATTATGTATTTATTCCTAATCATGCTGAAATATTTCAGTTATATAATGCTAGGTTGAAGTACTGATACTACTGGTAGAAATGGGAATGATAGGAGCTGATAAACTAAATGTATAGACAGAGCAGTGGGGAGGAAGAGAAGCAGGTCAGGATACTTCCGGGATGGGAGATGTGCGGAAATTATCGAGCCCCACTATTCCATAAGCTGTACCATTAATTTAAATGTTTAATTTTCTCACCGAAATGGCCAATTATTTACCTATACCTCTAGTACACAGAAGAAATGAGACTCTGACCAGTCTTATTTCAAAAACTCAATGATTAAGTTATTTTGAAATAAAACTTCTTTTAACAAGTCGCAAATACTAGTTGCACAATTGTTTAACTACCTATCTCTTCCTAAAGAATTTCCCCAGCGCGTACACAGACAAAGGACAAATAGTCTTTCTGTAGAAGTGGGCTTTGAAGGATGAGTGTTATAAAATAAAGGATAAAGTCCGCAGGACCTTGGCGCTGTTGACCTGAAATTCTCTCATGGGAAGACAGGCCACTGGTTCTGGTGGATGCCTGAAAGCTCTCACGAACTGATCTCAGCTTTGCGGGTCAAAATGCAAATTAGCTACATTCGGATGGGGGTTCTCTGGCTCCAGGATGATAGCCATGCACAGCTTTAGGCAAGGTAGAGACAGGGTGCCAGTCAAGGAGGCCTTCCTTTCTCAGCTTATTCTCCAACAAGACTGTCTTCAGAGCAAGCAGGTTCACAACTTAAGTTTTTTTGCCTTTCTCCCATGTGATTGCCTTTTTGCCTCCCAGTTTTTCATTAATTATATTGCTTTGCAGTTCTACACAATCAAACAACTGCTTCTCAAACACTATATAAGTCAGGTGATTTCTTGAAGAGGCCTGCTTGTTGACAGTTCCAAATCCCAGGTTAGCATCCGTATGTCCAGATCATGCCCAATCCTTCCATTTTCTGAAAGAAAACTTAGTCTTGAGATATATGATTCTAACAGTGAATTCTAGGGATATCTGGAGAAATTCAGCCATGGAGTTTATTGTTATTAATTTACTACTTTAATCACTTATAGTATAAACTTGTGGTTTATAGTTTGTATATTCTACAGTAATGAGGATCAGGAAAGAAGGGCCCTAGAGTAATTGACTTAAAAGGTTTAATTTAAAGGAATAAGACATTGCAGGAGTACTCGAAGCCGGGCACATTTCCAGTGCCTGGGACCAGCATGTGTACAGGAAGTGTGTCCAGCTGCAGCTCCTGGAAGCTCGGGTTTCAGAGCTGGAGCGGCAGTTGGGGACACTGTGGAGCATCCGCGAGTCTGAGAACATCGTGGATAGCACATTTAGGGAGGTGGTCACACCGAAGATGAAGGGACTTGAGGAAGGAAATGGGTGACCACCAGGCAGTCCAAGAGAAATAGGCAGGTAGTTCAGGGGTCCCCTGGGGTCCCGCTTGCAAATCGGTATTCCATTTTGGAGGCTGATGTGGGCGTGGATTCCTCCAGGGAGTGTGGGCAAAGCCAAGCTACTGGCACCACAAGCAGCCTGTCTGTACAGGAGGGGAGGAAGAGCAATAGTAATAGGGGATTCTATAGTCAGGGGAACAGATAGGCGCCACTGTGGCCGTCAACATGACTCCAGGATGCTATGTTGCCTCCCTGGTGCCAGGGCCCAGGATGTCACTGAATGGCTGCAGGGCATCCTGAAGGGGGAGGGTGATAAGGCAGAAGTCATGGTACATGTTGGTACCAATGACATAGGTAGAAAGAGGGATGAGGTCTTGCATCAAGAATTCAGGGAGTTAGGCAGTAGACTAAAAAGCAAGATCTCTCGGGTTGTAATCTCTGGATTATTCCTAGTGCCACGTGCTGGCGAGCTCAGAAATAGGAGAATAGCGCAGATGAATACGTGGGTTAAGAGTTGGTACAGGAAGGAGGGTTTTAGATTCCTGGATCACTGGGACCATTTCTGGGGAAGGTGGGACCTGTACAAGCGGGACGGTCTACATCTGAACCAGAGCAGGCTTAACATCCTAGCAGGCAGGTTTGCTAGTGCTGTTGGGAGGACTTTAAACTAACTTGGCAGGAGGAGGGGACACAGAATGTTAGCAGAACAGGGACACATCATAATACAGTAAAACAATCAAGTCAGAGGGAGTACAGCTGCATTAAGCTTCGAAGGAGTAAGGCAAGGCTGGATGGCTTCTGCTTTAATGCCAGGAATATTTCAGGTAAAACGGATGAGTTAAGGATGAGGATTGACATGTGGAATTGTGATATAGTAGCCATCACTGAGAGGTGGTTGAGGAAAGGGCAAGATTGGCAGCTCAACATTCCAGGATATAGAATCTTCAGGCGAGACAGGGGAGGGGGTAAAAGAGGAGGAGGCGTTGCATTATTAGTTAAAGAGTCAGTCACTGTAGTAAGGAGAGATGATATCTTGGAGGGGGCATCGAATGAAGCTTTGTGGGTAGAGCTGAGGAATAAAAAATAGGCTGCCACATTGTTAGGTGTTTATTATAGACCCCCAGATAGTCAGTGGGAAATTGAGGAGCAAATATGTGCACAATTTGTGGAGGTGTGTAAAAACAAAAACAATAGGGTAATTGTATTAGGTGATTTCAACTTTCCCAACATTAATTGAGATAGGCATAGTGTTAAGGGCTTTGATGGAGTGGATTTCTTGAAATGTGTACAGGAGAACTTTTTAGGTCAATATGTAGAGGGTCCCACAAGGGACGGTGCAGTGCTGGACACAATTCTGGGGAATGAAGCTGGACAGGTGGCTGAGGTGGTGGTGGGGGAGCATTTTCTTGATAGCGACCACAACATGGTACAGTTTAAGTTTGTTATGGACAAAGAAATTGACAAGTTGCAAAAAATGTTTTGGATTGGGGGAGAATGGATTTCAATAAAATAAGGCAGGATCTGGCCAAGGTAGACTGGGAACAGTTACTTGTGGGGAAATCTACAGAGGAACAGTGGGCGGTGTGCAAAAAGGAAATGGGGAGGGTACAGGGTCAATATGTTCCCTCTAAAGTGATAGGAAGGAGTAACAAGCCCAAAGAACCATGGATGACCAGGGATATTCAGGTTACGATCAGAAGGCAAAGAGAGGCTATTAGCAGGTACAAGGGAAGCAAATCGGCTGAGGCATTAGTGGAGTACAGACAGTGCAGGGTGGAGCTTAAGAAAGCAATTAGGAGAGCAAAGAGGGGATATGAGAAAGCTCTGGCTGGTAAAAGTAGGGAAAACCCCAAGATATTCTATAAGTATATCAATGGGAACAGGATAAGCAGGGAAAGAGTAGGGCACATAAGGGACCAAGGGGGCAATCTGTGGGTGGAGCCAGAGAACATTGTTAGTGTTGAATGAATACTTCACATTTGTCTTCACCCTAGAGAATGAGGATGAAGGTATCGAACTCGGGGAAAGAGATTGCGAGGTTCTTAAGCAAATTGATATAGGGAGTGACAAAGTATTGGAGGTGCTAGCAGGCTTAAAAGTGGACAAATCTCCAGGTCCAGGTGATTTGTGTCCCAGACTGCTGAAAGAGGTAAGGGAGAAGATCATAGGGGCTCGGACCCAAATGTTTAATTCCTCTGTGGCCACGGGAGGTGCCAGAAAACTGGAGAACAGCTAATGTGGTTCTGCTATTTAAGAAGGGTTGTAGAGATAAGCCAGGGAACTACAGGCCAGTGAGTCTCACGTCTGTGGTAGGGAAACTATTGGAGAAAGTTCTGAAGGAGAGAATGTATCTCCACTTGGAGGGGCAAGGCTTGGTCAGGGATAGTCAGCATGGCTTTGTCAGAGGGAGGTAATGCCTAACAAATTTGATTGAATTTTTTGAGGTGGTGACCAGGTGTGTAGATGAGGGTAATGCATTTGATGTAGTTTATATGGATTTCAGCAACGCCTTTGACAAGGTCCCAGATGGGAGACTTATAAAGAAGGCAAAGGCACATGGGATACAGGGTAATTTGATAAGGTGGATTCAAAATTGGCTTAGTTGTAGGAGACAGAGGGTGATGACAGAAGGATGCTTTAGTGACTGGATACCAGTGTCCAGTGGCTTACCACAGAGATCTGTGCTCAGTCCCCTATTATTTGTCATTTATATAAACGACATAGATGACTATGTGGGGGGTAGGATTAGTAAGTTTGCGGATGACCCAAAGATTGGCCAGGTGGTTAACAGTGAGGTTGAGTGTCTTGGGCTACAGGAAGATATAGACTAAATGGGCAGATAAGTGGCAGATGGAATTTAACCCTGAAAAGTGTGAGGTGATACACTTTGGAAGGAGTAATTTGACAAGGAAGTATTCAATGAACGGCATGAAACTAGGAAGTTCTGAGGAACGAAGGGACCTTGGTATGTGTGCCCATAGATCTCTGAAGGCATGTTAGTGGGGTGGTGAAAAAGGCATATGGGACACTTGCCTTTATCAATTGAGGTATAGATTACAAAAGTAGGAAGATCATGTTGGAGTTGTATAGAATCTTGGTGAGGCCACAGCTGGAGTACTGTGTGCAGTTCTGGTTGCTACTTTATAGGAAGGATTTGATTGCAGTGGAGGGGGTGCTGAGGAGATTCACCAGGATGTTGCCTGGGATGAAATACTTAAGTTATGAAGAGAGGTTGGATAGACTTGGGTTGTTTTCGTTGGAGCAGAGAAGACTGAGGGGTGACCTGATCAAGGTGTACAAGACTGAGGGGCATAGACAGGGTGGATAGGAAGCAGCTGTTCCCCTTAGCTGAAGGGTCAGTCACAAGGGGGCATAAGTTCAGGGTGAGGGGCAGGAGGTTTAGGGAGGATGTGAGGAAAAACTTTTTTACCCAGAGGGTGGTGACGGTCTGGAATGCACTGCCTGGGAGGGTGGTGGAGGTGGGTTGCCTTTAAAAAGTACCTGGATGAGCACTTGGCACGTCATAACACTCAAGGCTATGGGCCAAGTGCTGGTAAGTGGGATTAGGTAGGGAGGTCAGGTGTTTCTCACGTGTCGGTGCAGACTCGATGGGCCAAAGGGCCTCTTCTGCACTGTGATTCTGATTCTGAGTTGTGGGAAGAGTGAACATGGATTTTGGAAGCCACATTTGTTTTAAGGAACCTGTACTGCTATTCAGTCAGATCATGACTGACCTTCTCCTCAACTCCATTTATTTACCTTTTGTTTCAATGTGTACCTAAGGAAAGATAAAGATGGAGTGCAACCAAAGGTTTGCAAGTCTGATTCCTGGGGTGAGGGTGTTGTCCTATGAGGAGAGACCAAGTAGACTAAGCTTATATTCTCTAGGTTGGAAGAATGAGAGTTGATCTCATTGCAACATAAAACTCTAAAGGGGCTTGATAGGGTCGATGTTGATGGGTTGTTTCCCCTGACTGGGAGAACGCGGGGCCACAGTCTCAAAATAAGGTACCAGTCATTTAAGTCAAAAATAAAGAGAAATTTCTTTACTCAAAGCGCTGTGGATCTTTGGGCTTCTGTACCCCAGAGGATCGTGGTTCCTTGGCCATTGAGTATGTTCGAGACCGAGGTGGACTCTTTTTGAGGGGGTGGGCACTAAGGGAATCAGGGGATGTGGGGATAAAGTGCGCAAGTAGAGCTGAGGTGGAAGATTAACCATGAACTTATTGAGTGGTGGAGCATGTTCAAAGGGCTGAATCACCAGTCCTCTAGCTCCTGTTTCTTATGTCCAAGGTGTGTGATGGTATCAGTTTTGAAAGGGGCAGGGAAGGAGAAGAGACAGTACCTGCAACTGTTTATAATGGATTTTATTAGCCAACGAAAATGAATTTTCACTGAACATGAAATCGCATTGGAATTGCAGAAACAGAATTAAAGTGTTTTGGGGTCATGGAATTTTTCTTGTACTGGGTTTATACAATACACTGATGTGGAAGCAACGCTGCTTATTGTGTCATTCAGGTCAATTAGTAACACTTTTGTCTCTGAGTTGCAAGCTGTAAGCTCCCATGCAGGCCATGCACAAGTCAGCTGTGCAAAAGTAACAATGAAAGAGGCCGTGCACTTTTTTTAAAAAAAGAAGAGAGGGAACATTGGTTGTGGAGTCAAGTGGATGTTCGATCGCAAAATCTAGGCTGGCTGTTCAGTACAGGACTGAAGAAATGTTGTGCTTTGACATCATTAAGGTATAACGTTAAACAGGCTTCTTCTGCCCCTTCAGGTGGATGTAAAATATTCCACTGTGCTATTCAAAGAAGAGCTGGCAAATTTTCCTGATGCCCTGGTCAATAGTTACCCCCTCAGCCAGTATCTCACAAACAGATTATCTGGCTGTTTGTGGCACCTTGCTGTGTTGCATTTCCTGCATTAAAACAGTGGCTGCACGTCAAATGCACTTCATTGGCTGTAAAGCATCTTTGGACATCTTGTGGTTGCAAAAGGTGCTATAGGAATTCAAGCTCTCTTTCTTGAAGCGATAAGCGTGAGGGGGAGTGTAACGAACTTGCTTTTGGAAAATGTTTGCTGATTTTTGTTTCCCTAGAACATATTTGCTGAAAATCCTTTCTCTATCTCTTTGATTATTTACGAGCTGTTTCTGTTCTGTTGACCAGACTCCGGAGCTCCTGTCAAAATACACCATTACCAGATCAGGTCAGTAATGTATTCTTTAAAAAAAATCTTTGATGTGTCTTTGTACTTCACATAAAAAGTGATGTCAACATTTCTCCACCCTTTACTTTGGGGTCAGTGTTAAGCAGGAAGGATTGTCTGGGTACCCTCTTTGCAAAAAATGTGAATGGCATGGAAAGGTCAGGGAGTGACAAAAAGAGGGAATGTTGCCTCCTCCAGTGGCTCACAAGTTTATCCAATCAGCAGCTGAGCATTGAGAGCACAACAACCCCAGGTTTAATGTTTGGCCCTGTCTGAGTTAGCTTATCTTGCCAATTGGCTTCTTTGTCTTCAGGCTAGGGGCAAGATCCTCCTCGATGATGCCTGCTGGAGAGTAAGGAAACAAAACGCATTTGTTATATATATCATACGCACTGACCTGGTTCACCTCTGATACCCTTCTTGCCATCCTGCCCTACACAATCCATTTAGACAGCTTCATCTGCTCAGAGGTTTTAGCAAACCACTTCAGCACGGGAATATTATATTATACAGGTGCAGTGTTTCAAAACCGGCTGTCTGAAAACTGGGCATTTTTATAAGCCACCATGCACCAGTTTTAATTGTTATTAAATGAGTGGCTCACTAGTTGTCAGCTTCGCACGCCAGTCTTTTCCTGTGCTCCGAATGGTCATAGCGACCTTTGCTCCCACCCAACTTGGCTTGGTCCAGTCCACCTAACCTGGTCCCAAAGTATGGGAAGCATCCTCTGGACTGGCGTACTGTGACTCTCCTAGCACTCCCTCACTGTCATTGGTCAAAGATACCGCGGGGGACAGAGATTGAGAGATTGCTCTCTGCACTTTGAGACTTCCCAAGAACATTCCAGAGTAATTTCCTAATTGATGTTTTAATCAATACACAATGGAGGTGAACCAGGCTAAGGGTTTCTCAGTTTGACTATTGGCCAGTGAGATTCACTCCATGCGCTGTGCTTGAAGTTCTTTGAAATAGCTGATAGGTCGTGTTTCTAAATACAGGAAGCTGCGGTTCTCTGCTAGCTTCACTAGCACGCCTGTACTTTGAATCCATTACAGCCTGAGAGTCAGTCTTACTTGCCCTATTAATTTCCTTTCAAACCCTATTTCTTCACTGTTAATGTATTTTTTCAAACTTTAATAAAAAGAAACTTATTCACTTAATTTCATGTGTCTTATTAATTGGATTAAGGTTCTGATTTTTTTTCTCTCCAAAATCCAGCAAGATCCAAAATCCGGCACAGACCTGGACCAATGGCTGCCAGTTTTGAGACACTTGTACCTGTGCTCATTCGTCAAACTCAAAGATCGATCTTTTAATTTGAATTGGCATATCTCACCATTATAACTTATTTAAAATATGTATCAAAAATTCAGTTTAGATCTAAGTGTATAAAATGGCAGCACAAGTAGTTTCTACATATAGTGATGTATAATATAGCGATCTTGTAGAACAGCAGGATGATCTTCATTCTGAACAAACTGTAATAACCATTAATCTTAACACACAACATTTTCTTTTCTCAGTAGAGTTCCTCATCTAAAGGAAAATGTGCCAAACATCAGAAGCCTGGGAACCCTGGTAAGAAATCTGTTCACTGTATACACAGTGATATCATTCACAAACATCCTGTGGAGACAGATACCGCACCTATCCATGTGCTGTAAAAAGTCAGACAATGTGTTCTGAAGAGGGAAAATTTAAAAAAAAAGGAGGTAATGGGAAATGTACAAAGCTTGTAGAAAGAGGGTGAGCATTTGACAAAGTACAGGGTTATACAAAGCGTTCCTATATAAGGATTGCACTGAGGCTCATTAGGGCCCAACAAAGCTCAATGTGGGCAAATGTAAAGTGCTAACAAAGTAAAAATAGGGCCCATATGTACCCTGTAGATGGTTAGTCCTTGCTGGCAGCAAGTTGAAAGAGATCCAGCAGTGTTAGTTAACTCATTGCTCACCGCAGCTAGATATTGTGAGGGAACAGTAAACAGAGCGGATAGGCAGCTTGGTTATGTTCAGATCCCGAGAGGTCACATTGCTTTGCTGCTGTTGTTTTATCATCAATGATAACTGACCTGTGTATGAATGAAATTTCTTTTTAAAAGATAAAAGGCATGCCCAAATTTTCATACAAATCAGTGCGAAAGTTTCTTTCCCTCCCTTGTAGTATGACTACACATCTTAAACCTTTAAGTAAAGTCTGGCAGAGAAAACACCCAAGGATCAACTGTAGCAAATTATTTTAAGTCTAGCTTCAATGCTTAATAGTCTGCCACTTGCACAGTTAAAAGCCTCTCTGCGTTTCTCATTGATGACTAAAGTGTATAACTATGATCATGCAATAAGCAAATGCGTGCAGCAATGAGTGTAGCACTATGTGCCATTGCTGGCTTCCATTCCTCTGCCTGTTGCTCACATGGTTTGGCACTGTAATCTTATCTTTTCGCTTGAGTGCTATATAAACACCAGAACAGTCTAGTTGGGCTGAATGTCCTGTTGTGTGCCGTCCATTCTATATAAATTTATTCCATTTCCTTTTGGTTGAGCTTTCTTTAAAATTACAGAAATGGTGTCCCTCTTCACTGCTATCTGCATGTTTCTCTTGTAGTATTGTCTGTGTGTAACATTTGATGTAGAACTTAGTTGACTGCTTCACTTGCCTCCATCTGCATCACCATCGGGAGCTTTCTGGGTGGTGCTTCTTTTGCACTTATGCCGATAGGAAATCTAGATACCGTTAACATTAAACCATAATTAATGGTTAATATTTCAATTATTGTGACTCTGGAGTTGGAAGTTAACAGTGGTCTGGAGCAAGAACAGTGCATATTGGAACCAGTATTTAGCAAATGCACTCTGACATTATGTATTTAGTCGACAATAGTCCCACGTGCAGGAAACAGCTTGAGTGATTCTCTTGATACCCTTGATTCTTTAATTTCTGTTACAATGTGGAAGAGATGAGAAAGGAAGCTGTCACTTCTGCCTCTTTATGAAGCTACTTGTGTTCAGTCAGATGCAGTCCACATGGCGGAAGATCTTCTGTTTTTATTGTTGCTGAAGGCTTTCTTCGTCATTTCACTTTGTTTTTTTCTAGAACGTGCTGCCAAGCAGGATGAAGCCCCGCAAAGGAGCAGCCTCCCGACCCGGCGCAGCGCCAGGCTAAACCCTGGTCAGTGTGTCGGTGCCAATCTGACCTCTGAAGAATGTGACAGTGTGAACCCGGCCTCCCAGACCAAGGTGGCCCCTGCCAGCCCCACCAGAGAACCTGAGGCCAGTGAGGCACCATCTCCCAACAAACGGCTCAAGAAAAGCCCACAGTCGCGGTCTCTATCGTGGCGGCGCTCCAGCTTCAAAGGTGGCAAAGGGCGGAAATCCCTGCCTCCAATCCACCGTGATGCAACAGGTGAGGAAGGATGGGAGTTGCCTGCTTACAAAACAGGGGGCCTGTTTTGAAACTTTACTCATTATGTCCGCAGCCAGAAATAGGCTTGATTCCTGCCCTTTTTGTTTTGAGATTCTTTCGTGGAGCGTAGGAGAATCACCCGAGCAGCAATTTTTCCACCTGTTCAAAGCTCCTTCTGCCTTGTGCCCTGGAGCAGTATTTCCACTAAAGTATTTGCAAAGTTATTGGATGAGTGGTTTGGCCATGGCTCGTGCCAAGTTCCTGCCAGCAAAGCAAATGGCTTATGAGCAGCTTCCCCTAGAGCCCCTATCACCTTTAAGGGATTTTCACCAGTGTATTTCAGTTGTACAGTTTGTAGGCACTTGTACAATTGTTATCCGTCGGATTGTGAAGATTGCAGTGTGCTCAGTTACAGGTCGATCTTTGCTGTTCCCAGCTGCGTGAGATGCCTAGAAAGCTCCCCAGCTTTGGAGTGCAGGGGAGGAGAGAACTGGGGTGACTGCTGTTGCGTTCCTGCCAGAGGCTGCAGTTGTGGCTTTGGCAGTATCCGGGAGGCAGGCCTGTCACTCTGTCTGTAGAAGCCATGTAGTGAAAAAAAAAAATGGAGGGCTTTCATGCCACAGAGTTCATTCTCTTGTGCATCTACAGCTTTGGCATTGAAAAATTTGACGAATGAACTGTTCTCACACTACAAAAATATCTTTTTTCTTTCTACATACAAGAGCACAAGAATTAGGAGCAGAAGTAGGCCATCTGGCCCCTTGAGGGTGCTCTGCCAATAAACTCATGGCTGATCTGATTGTGGCCTCAACACCACTATACCCGCACCCCCCATAACCCTTAACCCCCTGCTGATAAAAAATCTACCTAACTTAAAAATATTCAATGACCCAGCCTCCATTTCTTACTGTGGGAAGAGTTCCACAGACTAACTCAGAGAGAAAGAAATTACCCTTATCTCAGCCTTAAATTAGAGACCCTTAATTTTTAAACTGTGTCCCCTGGTTCTCGACTCCCCCACAAGGGGAATTATCCTCTCTGCAACCACCCTGTCACCCCCTTCGGATCTTATATCAGTCAGATCACCTCTCATTCTTCTAAACGTCACTGCGTGTAGGCTCAACCTTTCCTCAGAAGATAACCCCTTCATCCCTGGAATCAGTATAATGAACCTTCTCTGAACTGCTACAAATGCAATTTCTTGAGGAGACCAAAAATGTGCACAGTGCTCCAAATGTGGTCTCAGCAACATCCTGCATAACTTCCTACGTTTATACTCCCTTCCCCTTGCAATAAACGCCAACATTAATTTTGCCTTCTTAATCACTTGCTGCACCTTCATACCAACTTTTTGTGATTCATGTACAGTGGAGTTCTACTGTTTCTCTCCGTTCAAATAATATGCTGCTACTAATTTCTGTTGTTCCTACCAAAGTGGATAAGTTCACTTTTTCCCACATTATGCTCCATCTGCCAAATTTTTGCCTGCTTGCTTAATCTATCTACATCCCCTGTAGACTCTTTATGTCCCCTTGACAACTTTCATACCTATCTTTGACAGGTCATAACATTCAAGGCTATGGACCAAGTGCTGGTAAATGGGATTAGGTAGGTAGGTCAGGTGTTTCTCAAGTGTCGGTGCAGACTCGATGGGCCGAAGGACCGATTCTGTGATCAGAAAATTTAGCAATCGTGCATCCAGTCCCTTCATCCATGTCATTGATATAGATTGTAAATATTTGGCGCCCCAGCACTCATCCTTGTGGTACTCTTAATAGCAGCTTGCCAACAGAAAAGTAACCCATTTATCATTACTCCCTGCTTCCTGTTAGCTAATCAATCCTCTAACTGTGCTAATATGTTGCCCCCTCTACCATGAGCTCTTATTTTATGAATAACCTTTGATGTGTAACCTTGTTGAGTGCCTTTTGGAAATCCAAATACTCCCACTACATCTACAGGTTCCACTTTATCCACTTAGTTGCTTTGCACTTCCTCAAAAGAATTAGGTAAACATGATTTTTCTTTCATAAAACCATGCTGAATCTGCCTGATTGCATTGAGATTTTCTAAATGTCCTGCTATTACCTCCTTAATAATGGACATACTCCTCATGTTCTAATCTTTTACAAGTTGTAATTTTTTTATTGCTTGTTTCTTTACTGTTTCTATTCTCCATTAACTTTTGGAACATCCTGAGTTTTGTTTTACTCTGAGTCATGGAATTTATACCTTTCTCTGTTGTATTCTCCTGAACGGCAATTCAAATCCACCTTTCTTCATGAGGTACTGTCTGTGAGATGTGTAGGAAATATGGTTTTGGGGGCACACTGCTTCATGGCCTTGCGGCTTCAATAGGTTACGTGCTGCTGTTTTTTATATTCTTTTGTTATGTTAATCATGCTGATTCCATGGCAGCATTTCCCTTGGATTGGCACAAACATAACTGATTCAGTGTTTGGAATGGGGATTGGTCGCTGGGTTTCAAGTGGCGGTATCTTTCAACTGAAAGACACCAGAACACGTAATAGGAAAAGGATGCCTGGGCATTGTTGGTCAGTGTATTCAAGCCACCTGAACAAATAGCAGTGACAAATAAAGGAAATAGGATTATGTGGAAGATGCAATGGAACAGCACCTCATGGCATTGGTTCATTTCTATCTGGAATGTTGTGCATTGTTCTGATCGTCTTTTTATGGCCCTGCAAAAAGAATAGTGAAGGACTATCCATCAGATACCAGAGTTAAAGGCAAGGCTGAATGAACTGAGTTTCTTTACGATAGGGGAGAGTTGAAAAAGGATCTTATTGATGTAGTCAAGATCCTTCTGAGTATCAACAGAGGAACTGTTCACCAAAGTCCAGGAGTGACCAGAACGAGCACAGACTGAAGCTCAGGGCAGAGGTGAATAAATGGCTCTGGTAGAACTGTTTTGCATAGAGGTTGGAGAAGGTTTGGATTTTGCTGTCCTGGAAGGTGATCAAAGATGGTAGCACCTTTACTAGAGGGAGTTGGCCAGGCATGTGGCAAGTGCACCAACTGATGGACATAGCTTGTGTTTGTGACATCTGGGGTTGGCCAGATGGACCAAAGTGGTTGTTTCCAGCCTGCGCATTCCTACATTCCATGTATTCCTATGTGCCTCTGTGTTCCTATATATATAACTGCTTAGAACAGAGTCAGGCTGAAAGGTGATGCACTCCATGGTTGAAGGACTGAGTGACTCTGTAGGGTCACAACATGAAGAATTCAGCCTGGGCAAGTTGTAGAGCCTTAATCCAGCAAGAGACAGTGACACAGAATCAGTGGCACCTTTGCCTGGTTTTTGGAGGCTAAATGGATGCCTGGCCTTCATTGTGACGGGAAGGAAAGCACATTGTGTATGAGCCAAAAGTGCAATCCCTGCCAAGGTGGTACGGGCAAAAAAAAGGGCATTCAGGGACTGTGTCTAAAAGACATCAAGTGGTTTGGGCTATTTGAGGTCCACTGCAAAATTGGGTTTCCTTGAATGCATTCGGTGCTGGAGCAACTGGACTCATGTGCCAAGTAATGCCCATCTCCAACAAGAGAATCTAACCACCTCCCCTTGGTGTTCAAAGGTATTGCTATCACGGCATCACTCACTGTCAACATCCCGGGGGTTACCATTGACCAGAAACTGAACTGGGCCAACCATATAAATACCGTGGCTACAAGAGCAGGTCAGAGGCTGGGAATCCTGCAGCAAGTAACTCACCTATGCCTCCCTTGCAAAACCTGTATCATCTACAAGGCACAAAGTCATGAGCGCAATGAAATATTCTTCACTTGCCTAAATGGGTGCAGCTCCAAAACTCATGGACCACGTCAGCATCCAGAGCAAAGCAACTTGCTTGATTGACACCCATCCGCCACCTTCAATGTTCACTTCCTCTGTCACCGGTGCACAGTAGCAACAGTGTGTATCATCTACAGGATGCACTGCAGCAATTCACCGGGGCTCCTTTGATACCATCTTCCAAACACATGACTTCTACCACCCAGAAGGACAAGGGCAGCAGTCTCATGGGAGCACCACCACCTGCAAGCTTTCCTCCAAGTCACACACCATCCTGAGTTGGAAGTATATCGCTGTTCCTTCACTGTTGCCGAGTCAAAATCCTGGAACCCCCTCCCTAACAGCACTGTGGGTGTACCTACACCACATGGACTGCAACGGTTCAAGAAGGCAGCTCACCACCACTTTCTCAAGGGCAATTAGAGATGGACAAGCATTGCCAGAGACACACTCATCCCATGCATGAATAAAAACTGAAGCATTTGTAATGGGTAAGTCATTTCTAAGGAACATTTAAGTTTTTGAAGAGGTAACAAACGTTGATAAATGAGAGTCTAAAGACTTTATTTATGTGGACTTCTATAAGGAATTTGACAAGGTTCCACATAAGATTCTTGACTAAAATCAGACTGCATAGAATTGGAGGCAATATATTTGCTTAAGTAGGGGATTGATTTGGAGATAGACTGAGAGTAGGGATATTGCAAATGTACTCAAGTCAGCAGGATGTGATTAGTGGTGTCTCCCAGGGATCTGTAGTGGGGCCTCAGCTTTTCACTGTACTTATAAATAACTTGGATGACGGAATAGAGAGCCAAAATCTTAACGCTGCTACTAAATTAGGTAGTACGGTTAATAATGCAGAACATTTCAAAGGAACATTGATAGATTAGTGAGTGGGCAAAACTAACACTGAAGAAGTTCAGTGTGGGGTCATCCACTTTAGATGAAGAAAAGATAAGTCGGAGTGTTTTCTGAACAGTGAGAACCTCAGACTTTTGGGTTAGCTGAGAGATTTAGGGGTTCAAATGCTGAATTCACTAGAAGCTACTGATCAGGCCCAAAAATAATTAAAAAGGCACTTGGAATGTTGGACTGAATGTCATTTAAGGCCGCAATACAAAGGGGTGGAAGTTGAATTACAACTGTACAGAGTTCTGAGTAGACCCTGTCTAGAATACTGCATTCAATTCAGGTCACTGAACCTCAGGAAGGGGGTATTGTCCATGGAAGGGTTGGAGTGCAGGTTGACCAGACTGTTGTCAGGCTAAAAGAGTTAAATTACAAAGGCAAGTTGCATCAACCTGGTTTGTATTCTCTTGAGTTTAGAAGATTTAAAGGATGGTCAAATGTAATTGTTTAAGATGATCAAAGGAGTTGAAGGGGTAGATGAAGGGAAACTCCCCTCGGATGGATGGATGGGGTGAGGGGGGTAGGGGTGCGGAATCTAGAACAAGGGAGGAAATCTTAAAATTAGAGATAAGATGTTCAGGGGACGTGTCAGGAAGCATTCCTTCACACAAAAGAAAGTGCAGATATCTCCCAAAAATGCTGAAGATCAATTTCAAAATCAGATTAATAGCTTTATCTTTGTCAAAGGTATTAAGTCAGGTAGATGGAGATGAGGTACAGGTTAACCATCAGCTCATTGAATGGCAGAACAGGCTTGAGGAGTTATGGCCTTCTCCTGGTCCTGTGTTCCTAATATTTATTTGTCAAGAAAATCACTGATTATCTGGTCATTATCATACTGCTGTTTGTGGTGGGGGGGCTCTTGATTGCTTTGTTTCCCTTCTTTACAACAGTTACTATGCTTCAGAAAGTGTTTAGTTGGTTGTGATATTTGGGATATCTTGATGTAATGAAAAGTGCTGTATAAAGACAAATCTTTCTTTTATGTCACCTTGTCTGGTGTAATGAGTTGCCTTTCTGACCAGCTTCACTCTAAACCACAATCCAGCCAAGAGAAACCGCCTACATTTTTCTGGTTCTCTCCCGCTCATACTATTGTTCTGAGGCTCTTGCCTTGTTCTCCCTTACAGAATGCAATAATGCAGCATAAATAAACGTGTGTCCCAGCATTATAATCACCTGGCACTGCTCATCGAGATCACATAATTTCCAAGTGTGCAGTTCAGAGCTGCTCGTGTAGACCCTAGCATGACCTTGAAAAATTGAGGTTGGAGTTTTTAACATCAGAATAATACAATGCATTTCTTCAAATGATTGCTACATCAGGGGTGTAAATATTCTGCGGCTGGAAACTGAATAGGTTTTAAATGAGCATTTTACCTCTAGCTTTTCAACTTTATCCATTTCTTCAGAGATCTGTGAGGGAATCCAGACGGATTTGCCTGAGGATGAAAGACTGGCACTGCTGTTTCATGCATGTTTGGAGGTATGAAACTTTGGGACTCCATTTTACTTTCTGTAAGTTCTGACATTGGTGTAATCACTGGGATTTCAGTAAAAATTAACAGTGGAGATGTGAAGTTTTCTTATGTCCAATGTCGACTGTTTTAGGCAAATGTTCACGTTTAGACGAGTAAATAAATTTGTGCTTTTTAATCTTCCTGTCGCACCCTACCCAACGGTTACAACCAAGAGGGTGGGTGTTCGTATTCTGGGGCTCCAGCATTGCTTCAGGGAATAAAGCTACAAAATTCCACGGTTTGAAACAAAAGACATTTTACTGTACACAAGTTAGAAAAGCCAACAGCTAACACTATCTATCTCACACTCTTAACATTCAGAATTACCATGGGGTAAATGTGAATCAACAGGCAAGCAGTAGTTGAACACCCCACAAACAGCGTATTAAAATGGCAGACTCAACCAAGACAGGTCGCCTGAATATTCTCAGCAGCCCGCCCAGATGTTAGTGAGTCACAAAAATTCTTGAAAACTATGTCTTCCCCTGAGGGATTTCAGCACGTCTTTCGAAGATTAGCCTCCGATTTCCTTCAAAAGCCGCTCCAACTCGGGCTGCCTTGATGGCTGCTTACCTCAAAGTTGTCACTCTCCCCTCCCAGGGCTAGATTTGCTTCTCCCTTTTTTACTTTTGGAAAGTTTTTAATTCTGCCAATTTTGTGGGGGTGCAGGTGGGTACATTTAAGACATCGAATGTACATCAAATTCTGCCTAGGAGAAGGGACTGAACTCTGTTGGGAGGGGGGGTGGGTTATAATAGGTCACACATTAGTTGAAGGTCCCAGTTAGTTGGGAACAGATGAAGTGATCGATTGACTCCACGCAGCTGAGGGGGGATGGGGCTCAGAGAAGCCCTGAGAGTCGTCAGTAGATCGGTGCTGCTGAGAGATGGGGTTTAGCAAAGCCCATGGGCATTGGTGTTCTGCTCAGAGCAGCCACAGTGCTGGGATCGGTGATTCATTGATAGCTCTGTGAAGTTGGCAGCCAGGGCAAAGGAAAGCCTGTAACCAGCAGTCGCCTGCTACAGTGCTGGAACTGTGCCGGCGATTAGATGCTGTAGTGCAGCCTCGTGAATCCAGTGGGGCACAGTCTCGGGAGGAGAGAGTGACAACTTTGAGGTAAGCAGCCATTGAGGCAGTCCGAGTTGGAGCGGCTTTTGAAGGAAATCGGAGGCTAATCTTCGAAAGAGGTACTGAAATCCCTCGGGGGAAGACATAGTTTTCAAGAATTTTTGTGACTCAGTAACATCTGGGCAGGCTGCTGAGAATATTCAGGCGACCTGTCTCGGTTGAGTCTGCCATTTTAATGCACTGTTTGTCGTGTGTTCAGCTACTGCTTGCCTGTTGATTCACGTTTACCTCACGGTAATTCTATATATTAGAGTATGAGATAGATATTATTAGCTGTTTGCTTTTCTAACTTGTGTACAGTAAAATTTATTTTGTTTAAAACCGTGAAATTTTGTGGCTTTTATTCTCTTGTAAGTAATGGAGATTTCAAACTTTGTCAACTTCAACAAAAAAAAAGTTACTGGTCCCTATCTGGATCATACCAAATTTGGGGGTCTGGTCTGGGATCATAACAAGCTTATAGCTAAGTTTAAGCCACTATGCACTGGCTTAACTGTAATGGACTTTAGTATTCACACATATTTGTAAATATATGTTTCTTTTGGATATCAGGTTTTATTTTTGGATCAATAGATGTAAAGCAGTTAACGTTTTTCTCTCTCAGTATACTCTGCAGAAGCTGCAAGGCTCCTTGGAACCACTAAAAGGTTTCAGTCTAGATGCCTTTCAAGCACATGGTGAGTTGGAAATATCTTCAATTTGTCATCTCTAATTTATTGCTTGCGCAAAGCTTTTCTTTCTCAGTTAAGTTGAGCACCCGTGAGTGGAGTTACTTTTCTGCCTTGCCGGATACAGTATATCGTCTGCAAGCGTTTAGCATTCCCATCGACCAGGTTTGTACTGCCACCTTCTATTGTCAAGTCTCGCAGGTCCTGGTGCCTGGGCGCAGGAGTTGAGTGTGTGGAGGTCAAATAAGCAGGTGTCTCTCGCTGCCCTGGTGCTTCTCACACCAGTAACATCGTGACCTCATTAGAAACACCAGGAAAAACATTCCACAGACCCAACCAAAACTGCAACTCTGCAGCCCACTGGGTTGAAGCCTTGAGCTGGTTGATAATGGAGCAAGGAAGTGTTCACCTCTACTTTTCCACAGAATCTAGACTGCTCAGACCTCAGTTATACTGCCATGCAAATGTTAATGCAGTTGCCCAGCAAAAGGATTGAATACGAAAGTTTTCCCTCAGCTTCTGCTCCTGTTGACGTGAACCGCCACAGTGAGTTTTCTGGCTTCCGATTGTGGACGAGAACTTGATCTTCCCTTGCAGAGCTGTGTGTGGTTAATTGTGTGAGACATTTTCAAGTCCCTCCATAGCCTCTCTCTTCCCAATCCCTATAACCTCCTCCAGCCTTACAACCCTCTGCACTCCTCCAATTCCCTTGCACAACTCCAATTTTAATCACTCCACCCCACTGTGCTTTCAGCTACCTTGGCTCGGAACTTCCCTAACCCTTTCAGCCTCTCTCTCCTTTAAGATGTTGCTTAAAACCTACCTCTTTGATCAAACGTTTGATCACCTGCCCTAATAGCTCCTGACTCAATTTTTCTTAATAATGCTCTTGTTAAATGTCTTGGAACTTAGTGTTAAATAAGTGTAAGCTGTTGCCCGTGGGGTCTTTGAATTGAGCAGCTTTATCTGTGTGCTGACTAGCATTCTAGCCTGTGAAAAGTTGATGTAAAACTCTGCGGCAAGCCCACTCACTTCATTAATTGGCTGAAGGGTGGGGTGTGATGAGTAGCCAGGACTTGCTTCCATCTCTACGTAAGATCAGATGTTCAAAAGCTGATCAACCTGTCAGACTAACTGTGTACCTGTGAGTATAAAGAACCGAAAAGAATTAAATAATGTTGCCGTGTCCAGGAACTGAAACTGGGGGATGGACCAAGATGCAGCAGGTGGTTTCGGGCTGATGCTAATGTTAATGTTAATTATGAGCTTGCATATAACCGGGGGTCGATTTTATGTAAATACATAAGGATTTAGCTTTGCACAGACTTGTTTAATTGTGTCACAATACGTATAAGAGGTTTTAAAATAACCTGCCCTTGGCCGCAGAACCAGCATAATTTTATATGATTATTATAGAATTAGTTGTTTTGCCTGGTATCTGAAGGGGGAGCCCAGCTATTTAATCCAAACATACAGGTTTTGTGGCATTTGTCCCCAAATATATGTTCTTGACAGCTTTCGCTGAAAATTGGTGGAGCACAATGCTGTTTTCCTGTGCTGTATCATTTTATGGCTGCTTGGTGTAATTGGCTTTGTGAAGATATTCATCAGCCTGTTGCTTTTGAAATCCATCTGTCTGCCTAAAGATTTTTTTTTTGAGACTGTTGAGCGCGATAACTTCCTTAGATGGTGAGTTAAGGGCAGGAGCTGCTGTTTAACTCTAGTTTAGCGCTGCTAGGTCATGGGCTGTGTGTTTTCCACTCCCAAAGGTGCTCACGAAGCTTACTTAATGAGTGTTGTGTCACAAATACTATTTACTTCGTCTCTTACTTCCAAACTTTGTTTTCTGAAGATGCGGAGGATCCCGTGAATTTGTAAGGTGAATTTAACACCTGTTTGTGCCCTGGACACACTATGACGTCCTCTTAAAAAACAACCAGAAAGACCTGCATTTATATAGCACCTCTCTCTCAATCACGATGTCGCAAGACGCTTTACAGCCAATGAAGTATTTTTGAAGTGTAGTCATTGTAGTAGCATAGGAAACATGGGCAGCCAGTTTGTGCACAGCAAGCTCCCACAAACAGCAATGATGACGTCATCTGTTTTGCTGACACTGAATAAGGGATAAACGTTGACTGGGACACTGGAGATAATTCTGCTGCTCCTCTTTTGTAATAGCGCAATGGGATCTTTTACGCCCACCTGAGAGGCAGGCAGGGCCTTGAGTTCATATCTCATCCAACAGTGCAGCACTGGAGTGTGAGCCTTGATTTTTTTTTTTGTTTTTTCTTCTGCTCAAGCCCTCAAGTGGGACTTGAACCCACAGACTCGTTCCTGACTCAGGCAAGAGCACTACCCACTGAGTCATGGGTGATACCTGTTTAGTGAAAGCATTCCCTGGACTATAGGAAGGTAGGGCTCACCTGTAAGAGTAGGCTGAAATATGCTAGTCAAAATTATGTGAAGTAAAAATAAATAAGTAGTGTTTGTGCTTGTCATGTTTTTAGCTCTCTAAATCTATAAACAGCCTATTTGTAAGCAGTGAATCGCAGTTAATGGAGGAGGAGGCAAGCTGATCCATAGAACCACATAGAATTTACACAACAAAAACAGGCCATTCAATCCAACAGTCTGTGCTACCATTTAGACTCAATATGAGTTTCTTCCCACATTACTAATATTCCTTTCTCCCACATGTTTACCTAGTTACCCCTGAAAGACATTTACAATATTCGCCTCAACTACTCCTTGTAGCGAGTTCCACATTCTAACCACTCTCCGGGCCTGTTTAATGCCATGACTCGGACACTCCAATCCACCAGGCCCCAGTGTGACATTCTGTGCAATTGTAGGATGAAGAGTCTCCTGAAGATTGGAGCCTATCCCATCCAGGGCAGTTTCATTGAAGGTTATGTGTCAGTCATCTGATGCAGTAAGTTGTCGACTATACAATATCGACACTGTAAGAGGCTTTGACTATTTGTGCATGTTTCCCCCATGAAATGCTGGCGTGGCCTCTGAGAGGAACTAAAGCAAAATAACGTGGATCAAAATTCTTCATGATAGGTAGTTGATTTTCTCTCTTTTTCTTTCACATGCTTGTTCTGCCTCTTTCACTTCCTCACTCCTCTCTGTCTCATTTTTGTCTCCTTTCTTTCACCTTGACGCATCGCACTCTGTCTGGCTGGGAATACAGATGATCTCTTACCCTAGCCATGCTGAAGTCAGCCGCTATCTTGAATGCTTTCCCTTCTGAGATTGGACTTTACCTGCCAAACAAATGTGTTAAACAGTGAAGTGAACCATAGCAGTAATATACCAGTCATTAGTAAGCTCGTTGTGAAGTGGAAAATAATAAATGGCTCACAGCTGCTGCATCAAACTGGATCAAAGCTCTTTGTAAATAGCAGTTCCTTTGTTTATCACTGTCTAGAGAGTTTATCCAGAGAAATGCCTGCCCTTTGGCTGCAGCCCCTCAGTGATATGGCCAGGATTAGGAAGGTGGTGCACAGCCTATTCGATGGTGCTGTGTTTTTCTCTTTCTCAGTTTGATCTTTTATTCTTTGTACCCGCAGCCTCGGATATTTCCGGTGACGTTAAGCGCATTGTAGAGACGATGAAACTGGACGGGACTCTGAGGAAATGCACAGAGAAACCGGATGAGTAAGTGACCCAAAGGAAGAGGCGAGTCTTAGACTTTACCACTTTTGCTGGAGAGTCCATGTTAATGATTCTTGTGGCTTTCACAGAATTGTTACAGTGCAGGAGGCCATTCAGCCCATTGCATCTGCACCAGCTCTCCAAATGAGCATTATGACTCCGTGCCATTCTCTTGCCTTTTCCCCTTAACCCTGCACATTGTTTCTATTTAAATAATAATCTAATGTCCTCCTGAATTCCTCGATTGAACCTGGCTCCACCACACTTCCAGGCAGTGCATTCCAGACCCGAACCACTTGCTGTGTGAAAAAGTTTTTTCTCTCATCGCATTTGCTTCTTTTGCAAATCAGCTTAAATCTGTGCCCCCTCGTTCTCGATCTTTTTACAAACGGGCAGTTTCCCCCTATCTAATCTGTTTTCCCCCTTATGATTTTGAACACCTCTATCAAATCTCTTCTTAGCCTTCTTCTCTCCAAGGAGAACAGTCCCAACTTCTCCAGTCTATCTTCATAACTGAAGTTTCTCATCCCTGGAAACATTTTTGTAAACCTCATCTGCACTCTCTCCACTGCGTTCACATCCTTCCTAAAGTTTGGCACCCAGAACTGTACACAATACTCCAGCTGAGGTCTAACTAATGCCCTATACAAGTTCAGCATATTTTCCTTGCTCTTGTGCTCTCTGCCCCTATTAATAAAGCCCAGGCTCCTTCATCTCTGTGCCCACTTCTTTTGGCAGGGGTCCTCTCCCCGATCAACGGATCCTTTTACCCATCTCCAATATTTTCCCTTCACCTGGACCGCTCCCTCTGGATTCTTACCTGCTCTTGATCTTGTTATTGAGAACTGTCGGTGTGACATCAGTCGTCTCAATTTCTCTGTTTCTCTCACCCACTCTAACCTGTCTCTGAATTTGCCGCACTCTGTTCTCTCGGGTCCAACACTGACTTTGTCGTCGAACCTGCTGACAAGGGTGGTGCTGTTGTTGTCTGGTGCACTGACCTCTACCTCACAGGGGCTGAGCATCAACTCGCAGACACTTCCTCCTATCTCCCCCTGGACCATGACCCCACCACTGAACATCAAGCCATTGTTTCCAGGACTGTCACTGACCTCATCTCCTCTGGAGATCTTCCCTCTACAGCTTCCAACCTCATAGTCTCCCAACCTTGGACGGCCCGCTTCTACCTCCTACCCAAAATCCACAAACAGGACTGTCCCGGCAGACCGATCGTCTCAGCCTGTTCCTGCTCCGTGGAACTCATTTCTTGCTATCTTGACTCCATTTTCTCTCCCCTTGTCCAGTCTCTTCCCACCTACATCCGCGATTCCTCTGATGCCCTAAATCATATCAACAATTTCCAGTTCCCTGGCCCCAACTGCCACCTCTTCACCATGGATATCCAATCCCTCTACACCTCCATCCCCCACCGGGATGGTCTGATGGCCCTTAGCTTCTTCCTCGAACAGAGGCCTGAACAATCCCCATCCACCATCACTCTCCTCTGTCTGGCTGAACTTGTTCTCTCACTGAACAATTTCTCCTCAAACTCGTCTCACTTCCTCCAAATAAAAGGTATGGCTATGGTTACCTGTATGGGCCTCAGTTATGCCTGTCTCTTTATGGGGTATGTGGAACATTCCTTGTTCCAGTCCTACTCTGGCCCCCTCCCACAACTCTTTCTCTGGTACATCGATGATTACTTTGGTGCTGCTTCATGCTCTTGTCTGGACCTGGAAAAATGTATTAATTTTGCTTCCAATTTTCACGTGGTCCATCACTGACACTTCCCTTCCCTTCCTTGACCTCTCTCTCAATTTCTGGTGATAGACTGTTCACCAATATTCATTACAAACCTACCGACTCCCACAGCTACCTTGACTACAGCTCCTTACACCCTGCTTCCTGTAAAGACTCCATCCAATTTTCTCAGTTCCTTCACTTCCGTCGCATCTGTTCTGATGATGCCACTTTCAAAAACAGTTCCTCTGACATGTCCTCCTTCTTCATTCACCGAGGTTTTCCATCCACAGTGGTTGACTGGGCCCTCAACCGTGTCTGGCCCATCTCCTGCACATCTGCCCTCAAAACTTCCTCTCCCTCCCAGAAACATGATAGGGTCTCACTTGTCCTCATTTATCATCCACCAGCCTCCACATTCAAAGAATCATCCTCCGCCATTTCCGCCAACTCCAGCATGATGCCACCACCAAAGACATCTTCCCTTCACCGCCCCCATTCCCGCCCCCCAGCGACATTCCATAGGGATCGTTCCCTCCAGGACACCCTGGTCCACTCCTCTATCACCCCCTACACCTCAACCCTCTCCCACAACACCTTCCCATGCAACCGCTAAAGGTGCAACACCTGACCCTTTACTTCCACTCTCCTCACCGTCCAAGGGCCCAAACACACCTTTCAAGTGAAGCAGCATTTCAATTGCACTTCCATCAATTTAGTCTACTGCATTCGCTGCTCCCAATGCGGTTTCCTCTACATTGGAGAGACCAAACACAGACTGGGTGACCGCTTTGCAGAACACCTTTGGTCTGTCCACAAGCATGACCCAGACCTCCCTGTCACTTGCCATTTCAACACACCACCCTGCTCTCATGCCCACATGTCTGTCCTTGGCCTGCTGCATTGTTCCAGTGAAGCTCAGCTCAAACTGGAGGAACAGCACCTCATCTTCCGACTAGGCATTTTACAGCCTTCCGGACTGAATATTGAGTTCAACAATTTTAGATCATGAACTCTCTCCTCCATCCCCACCCCCTTTCCGATCCCCCTTTCTTTTAAAAAAAAATTTTTAAATATATTTTTCTTTTTCCACCTATTTCTATTATTTTTAAATTTATTTCCATCCATTGTTTTTATCTCCACCTTTTAGCCTATTTCGATCCCTACCCACTACCCCACCCCCACTAGGGCTATCTGTACCTTGCTCGTCCTGCTTTCTACCCTTAATGTCACCATTAGCACGTTCCTTAGCCAATATCACCACCGTCAACACCCCTTTGTCCTTTTGTCTATGACATCTTTGGCAATCTCTTCTTTGCCTCCACCTATCACTGGCCCTCTATCCAGCTCTACCTGTCCCACCCCCCTCAAACAGCTTATATTTCACCTCATTTCTATTTTTCTTACGTTCTGATGGAGTCATACAGACTTGAAACATTAACTGTGTTCCTCTCCGCAGATACTGTCAGATCTGAGTTTTTCCAGTTATTTTTGTTTTTGTTTCAGATTTCCAGCATCCGCAGTATGTTGATTTTATCTAGGATCCTGTATGCTGCTTTAACTGCTCTGTCCAGCTGTCCTGCCACCTTTAATGACTCATGCACATAAACACCCAGGTCTCTCTGCTCCTGCACACCCTTTAGAGTTACACCCCTTATCTTATATCGTCTGTCCATGTTCTTCCTACCTCACACTTCTCTGTATTAAACTTCATCTGCCACCTACCTGTCCACTCCACCAATTTATCCGTGTCCTTTTGAAGTTCTATACTGTCGTCCTCAGTTTGCAATGTTTCCAAGTTTTGTATCATCCCCGAACTTTGAAGTTGTCCCTGTATACCCAGATCTGGATCGTTAACATATATCAGGACAAACAAGGGTCCCAATACTGGGGAAAAGTAGGGGAGGGGGCTTCCTTCGAACTGGAATTGGACACGCATTTTGGATGCAGTTTTAAGTTGTTGCATCTGTATAAAATAGTCTCTCCCTTCATTCCCATCTGGGGAACCAAGCTGGAAGTCTGTGCTGCTCGGTGCCGAGCTGACAGGGAGATGCCAGCCTGGAGGCACTGGCTGGCAGTGTGGTTTCCCCAACTTACTGCAGGAATGTCTGGCCCCAACGGGGAGATCTTACTGCCAGTCAGGCCTGCACTGCTGGTGCCTGGGATTACTGCGCCCCCAGCGTTGCTATTAGGGTGTATCCTACAACACGCTGCCTCTGCACTTTAATAAATACCTAGACAAGGCCGGCTGTTTTCTGCTTCATTCAGTGGCACTGGGCTGTGTAATTCCTGACACTGCAGTTGTTGTGTGCTTCAACTTGTTCTGTCTCATAGAGCCTGTTTGTTTGTATGTGATTTCCATAACCACTCTTGACTGTGTATTACACCTAACAGTAGCTCCTCTTAGTGCCAGCTTTTGTGACCCCCGATGTTTATTTTTCAGCGTTCTGCCCACACCAGAAACAGAGATGATGATGAAGCAGCTGAAGGATGACATTTCTAGGTATGATAGATATCCTGACACCTCATTCCATGCGAAAGCTCTGGTTCGCAATGCCAGATCTTAAAGGGGCTCTTTTTTTGCCCAGTAAACCGCTTTACAAGCCCCAGAAGTTTGGACTGGTGCCAGGCATGGCCCAGCTCGTAGCACTCCTGCCTGAGAGTCAGAAGCTTGTGGGCTCTAGACCCAGTCTCGGACCTGAGCATAAAAGCCCAGGCTGAACCTCCGGTACTAGGAAGTGCTGCACTATCAGAGATGCTGGCTTTCAGTTGAGATATTAAGCTCAGGCCCTGAGCGTGTTCTCAGGTGGATGTAAAAGATCCCATGGCATTATTTGAAAGAAGTGCAGCGTAATCATGCCTGTTGGCCTGGCCAGTATTTATCTCTCAGTTAACATCATGAAAACAGATGGCCTGATCATTTTGTGGGGGCTTGCTGTGCATCCTACACTATCAATGACAGTAAGTAAGTAATCAATGTAATAGTGTGACCATACTTCAAAATACTTAGGATGTCCCAAAGCATTTTACAACGGTAGTAAAAGTGCAATATAAATCCAAGTTATTTCTCTAAACGCCGACTGTATTCTTTTTCCTAAATGGATGAAGTCAGTTTGTGAATCACAGCACTTTGCAGTGTGCTGCAGTTCCAAGTACTGGTGAGTCACCAAGAGGAAGCTGGGCACTATCCCATGATGGGATTGGAGAGCCCAGAGCTAATGCCTGAGTCAGTGTTACACCAAATCACCAGTCCCATTATCTTCCCGCAGGTGGTGCTGTTTGCCTTCTCGATTAGAGCAATTACAGCCCTAATGTTCAGAGTTAACAACCTCTCTCACAAACTAGGAGGTCAGTCAGCATGGGAGTTTCTCCCTTCAGGAATTCTGGATGTTTGCGTGGAACTTGGCGTTTCAGCATCATCATTTCTTCCTGGGAGCTCGGTTTACCTTAGGGTGCAGTTCCATGAGTGTTGACCACTCTCTGGTTCCTTCCCCAAGCAACTATTCTTTATGTACGTGCAGAGACCAGAACGTCCACAGGCTGTTTAATCTTCAAGTGGCGTGCTGGGCAGTGTCCAGCCTAGCCGTTCTCAGCAGGCCGGTATCACTGATGTGCTCCGGCGCCTCTTAATACACTGGCTGAGCTTCAGCTAACATAGACTCGGCGCCCTGTTTGTGTTCTGATGCCTTGCAGGCCTGTGTGGCTCGAACCCGGAGCACACTTAAACACTGAACCGTCGGGAGAGCTTCCAATAGCTTAGTGTCATCATTTGGTAAATGCATTGAAAAGGAATCAGGACCAAGCTATTTTAGATTGCAAATTTTTATATTGGCAATGATGGATAAACTGGGCTGTTAATGTGTCTTTTTGTGTGTGTGTGTGTGTGTGTGTGTGTGTGTGTGTGTGTGTGTATAATATACTTTTATATTTAAATAAAGGTGGGAATATGAGACTTGAGTTCAACTATATAGTTCCTTGTGTACAACATCTAAGGAACATAAATTGATATTAGATATTCCAAAATGTGGAAATTAGACTTTGTGTGCAGTTTATTTAGTCCTGCAATTGTTTGAGGTATAGTAATTCAGAGTTTTAATCTGGACTCCTTAATTCCTTGGGGAGTAACTGAGCCACACAGAGCAGGATAGTCCCAAGGTAAGTCCCTGATCTCAGCTTAATGCCGGGCGCTCTGTCATTCACCCCCAGGGTAACTGTGGGTGCCCTGTCATTCTCCGCGCTTCCCCCCGCACCACCTCTAGTACCCTGTGAATCACTGGACTAATGATAGAATGAGTCGACTGGGCAATAAAGGTCTCCAGTTAGAGACAATGGGGATTCATCCTAGTCTATATTTATATACTGATCTATTTTGAGTGATTCAAGCAGCAGGAACTTGCCTGATGGGCTGAGAGAGGGATTTGGGCAAGGGTCAGAGGTCAAATCTTTGGCCCTTTGTCCAGCTTTGGCACAAACTGTGTCTACAGGTGGTGGGGATGTGAGCAAGCACCATCTCTTTCTGTAAGTGTAGTGCAGACTAGATATGGGAGAAGGCTAATGAGAAACCTGATGGGGCTGGGTGGTGGGACACTGATGATGTTATCAGGAATATTACAAGATTAAGTTCACTAATCATTACATCCCTTCATGAATTATATATAACATATATATAAACCAGTCCATAGCCTCTAGTTGATCTCGCTTCACTAAATGTTGGTCTGATTGCCTGTCCAGTGAGAGGGAGGTATGAGAGGTACAGATGTGGTTCTAGTATCTATATTTGGGCAGTGAAGACTATCTGAACATAAGGTATAAAGGGTCCACTTATGGATGATAAACTCAAAACTAGTCACGAGAGGGCAAGGTGGGGTTGAGCTGTAATGTACCCCATGGTGGGATGTTCTACTGACAGCGGTTCAAGCTCTCTGGATTCTGGTCTTTTTTTTGTGTGGCTCTTAAAGGATGCTCAGCAAAGAGACAATGTCTTAAAGGGGAAGGGAAGCTAGCAACAAATAAAATCCTTCACTGTGCTGCTGTTTCTGTTGTAGATTAAATGTCGAGTGTAAGGCTTGGGACCAACTGCTGGAAGTCTATCACCAGAAAGCAGAGAATGCAGCCATGTAAGTTCCTGATTGATTTTTTTTTTCATTGGTCAGCTGGGTGTCTGATATGCTGGAGCCCCCTCGATATGAGTGAGAATCTCATTTAACCCGTCCAACACGTATGACTTGCTCATGTGCAGCTTACACACCCTCCATGTAGAGAGAGACCGCACGCTTGAAACCAAGTCACACACACACACTTTAATTATAATATTAATGGTGAAATCCTCGGTCACTTCAGTTGCCATTTTTTACTGACTGAGATTCAGGAGTGGATCGATAACCTGACCAGTCAGAAGCAGTGGAGGGAGATCTGGGGACAGGTACTCTCTCCACCTGCTTGAACTAGGTTTTCAACCTGATAACAAAACACTTTCTCCAAAAGCCTATACAGTGCTTGGGAGAGAGGTAGAGGGCATAACTGAGCTGACGTGGCATTTTCTGGAGAGTACCTGTCTGCAAATCTGTCTCCACTGATTCTGTCCATTGTACCTGACTGACATTCTCTGTTTGCAGATATTGGAAATCAGTTTCCTGTTGCCGCTTGTTAAACAATCTTCCAATTTTACTCATTTCAGTGGCTTGGATAACGCAACGCTGGCTGGAGGGGCACTCGAACCAGTCGCTATGATGGAGAACTCACAGATTGATTTGATCAGGACAAAACCGGATTATCAGTGTTATCTGAACAAGGATGTGTCAGTTCTCCAGAATATGGAATGTATAGTGAGTACACTGGCCCGGAGGGGAAGGCAGGGGTGCAGTGCGTTGTAAAATTTCAGAACAGGAGTCACAGGTTACCCAAAAAAGGGGTTGAAGTCATAGGTGATTTTAAAGCAGTTTATTAAGCAACAGTTTAGATATTATACATAATGTAAACAGGCAGAAAAAGACATATTGAGCAGTAACAGGTGAGAATGATTTCCTGGTCCCAGATCAGACGAACAGATGGGGGAAGGAGGATGAAGCTGATCTCCAGGGCTGAGGATGGCAGTCTCCTCAGAATGAGTTACTGGTCACAGGTTGGGAGAAGCTGATCTCCATGGCTGGAAGTGGAAGTTTCTCCTGTTTACTTCAGCCTCCTTGAGCTAGACAAAGTGTTAGGTCAATGCCTGTGTGGGTCACTTTGAAAAGCTCTTCCGCCTTCTTGAACTAAGCGATCTGTTAGGCCGGAGCCAGAATTGGTCCACCTCAAGAAACTGTTCGTCCAAAGTGATTTTTTTTCCCCCTCCTGATAGTTTGTTTATTTACCTTATTTCTGGGATGTATATGCACACGTCTGTTGGAAGCCTATGAAGTCATCTTGTGGCTCAATGCTTGCTAGGACGTCCTGTTTAACATTGAGACAGTTGGTTCATATATGGGTCATGGAGTCACCTCCCATCTCCCTATCAGGGTTAGCAATGTCTTGTTTCAGCGCTTGCGCTAGAGACATGTCCTTGGCCGAGATAACAGCCTTCGCTACCTATTGTCAGCCCAGCAAGTTGCTATGGGAGGGAAAGAGAGATATTCAATAAATTTCTTATGATTTTATATCGTTGTTATACAGCAATTTCTTACAGCAGTTAGAGGGTCAGGACCAGTAAGCTGAAGACAGAGAAACCTGTTGGATGGGGAGAAGGTAGAACCTGAGGCAGAGTAACTTTTAACCACAGGTCGGATGGGACAAATTTATCTTTTTTTAAACGCGAGTTGAAGGAGTTAGTCTGTTGGTCCATATTCCCTGCACATTAATGGACCCCTGTGGATCATTTCCTTGGGGCTCTGCCCTTTCCCTTTCCAGATTGGCACTGAGTCGAGGAGGCAGAGCAAGCTGTTGCTTGTGCATCGTCTAGCTGTTGAGATCAGTTTAGGCAGCTTCCATCCTTGTTCAACTCTAGCGGGAGTGAAGAAGGCAGACCAGGCCTCAGTCTGAGTGTCAGCAGGTGGAATAGAGAGACCTGAGGAGGAGCTGGAATATCAACCTTTATCTCTAGGACTGGAATACAAAGGGATGGCAGTTGTGTATTAGTAGTACAGAGCTCTGATTAGGCCCTTATCTGGATACCGAGGATAGAGTGATGACCCATTAAACTGAACAGACAGCTAGCTCCCTCTAGCCCCGAAACTGTGCCCAATTCAGTTTCACCTATTTGTAGGATATAAAAGCTTTCCTAGCGGCTCCTCTAGTCCAGCTGTTGCCACCAGTTGTGTCTTCCCCAACAAGTTGGACGTCTTCATGTGTCTTGGAGGTTCATCACCCCAGGTGTAATTGAGGCTTTAACCTCAGTCCATGGTGATGTGGGGGCAGATCTTCAATCACACCTCCCACGAGCAGCCGTGTAAATCATTGCTTGATGTAGGCTTCTGTGTGCACACGCTGGGAAGGGAGACAGTCCAGACTGTAAATGCTGCCTTTCCCTTTAGAAGTGTGTTCCATCAGTGATTTTAGATTGAGTGGAACATTATACACACGGTTAATGGTTTTAATTGTGGCTCAAGAAAGCAATGAAAATATTGTTATTGGAGCTACAGAAATCTGGACAGTGTGTAAATGACTTGAGAAATTGTTACGTGACATATCTCTGGTCACCATACCAGCCTGTCTGTTGTGATTTTTGATGTACTGATAGTTGTTTTTTTAATTCATTCATGGGATGTGGGTGTCACCTGCTAGGCCAACGGTTACTGCCCATCCCTGATTGCCCTTGTTCAGAGGGCATTTAAGAGTCAACCACATTGCTGTGGGTCTGGAGTCACATGTAGGCCAGACCAGGTAAGGATGGCAGATTTCCTTCCCTAAAGGACATTAGTGACCCAGATGGGTTTTTACAACAATCAGCAATAGTTTCATGATCACCATCAGGCTTTTTATTCCAGATTTTTATTGAATTCAAATTCTACCATATGCCATGGTGGGATTTGAACCCAGGTCCCCAGAGCATTACCACTAGGTCTCTGGATTACCAGTCCAGTGACAATACCACTATGTGATAGAACTGTGCATTAATCACTAGTCCCCAGTACCCCCTCTTCCTCACCTCAATCCTTTCAATTCCAAAAGCAATTTGTAAAACATGCTAAAACTGAAACTATAATACAAACCCACCTCATCCCGATCAAAATCTACCCCGTGGATACTCCCAGGAAGACTCTGCGGGGGAACACATGACCTCCTCCCTCATCAATAGCCCAACAACCTGAACTACCCTCTGTTTGATCCAGCATGGGTTCCCATGAGCAGGTTGGCAGCCTGGTATCAGAAGGATGTCACTGGCTTTGACCACCTACTTCCCAAAGGGAATAGGCTTCACCAGGATAGGCTTCATTCCCGAGACCTGGTGACACACTAACCTTTCAGTGCAATGACTGCCACCACTCTCCCTTCAAACAGTGAGGCCCCTACAGATCAATCCCCATTGGTGTTCACCGCATCTGTTTACACATCACGGAAAACTGAAAAGTGGCTGGAAGCAAGGCTTGGGTGGGTCACAATTACAGAAGCAAAGGAATTTAAAGCCAGAACCTGCAGAGTGAGTGGGCCAACCGAAACTCATCCATCACTAAGGGCTTGTACAGTGAGCCCTGAACCGTCACTTCCATTTCCCCATTTCTAAAGCGAGCAGCCAGGGATTTGAATCAGCTGCGGCTAGACTGTTGAGTTTGTGGTCTAAAGCATGGTGTACTTCCCTGTCCTTGATGTTTGGAGTGTTGTTTTTGTGAGATTTCAGTGATATTCGATTACTTCATGAGATGGAACTCCATTGTGATCTCTTGTAGATGGACCAGCTGCAGCTAACCCTGAATCTGATCGCCAGAGCCAGGCAGGAATGGGACTCGTGCCTGCAAAATATATCCGAAGAACTGGGTGAGTTTTTCCACTGCCTTCTGTCGTGCTCAGAGTCAGGCTTTCACATTAAACTCACCTGCAGTTATCACAGTCAGATGGTAGAGCTATTCTGAGGCACACCTGGCTTTCTGCCAGTCGCCGCTTCTCACTCTCATGTCCCCAGGATTTCCTGACCGGGGGGGTTTGAGGTTAAGGAAGCAAAATCATTCAAACTGTTTCTAAGCATCTCCTCGCACAGCTTCAGAACAGCACTGAGCAGTTGAATCACCTGCCGTCTGGGCTTTGACTGTCTTGAATTGTCTTGGACCGTCAAAGGTTTTCATTTGTCTTGTAAATAATTTGTATCCATAATATAAACACAGACTCCGGAGACACCGCTCATCATAAAAATAAGATTGGTCCCTTGCTTTGAAATGAACTTTACTACTGTACTGCAATCCATTATGAAGATGGTGTCTGACGGTATCCCAGTGTTTGTGGAGGCCCTGCCCTGTGTTCAGAGGTTTTGTAATGTAGTCTGATGACCATCTAGAACACTGCTGCTCGCTAACTTGGTGTTGAAGGCCATACTCTAAGCTGCAGCTTGAAGCGAATGCTGCTCCATTGCCAGACCCATAATGACAGTATCTGGAGAAGCCAATTGGTCCACTCATTGGCAATGAGATAGTGTCTGCACTGCAACAGAGGAGAGCGAGCTGATTTAACCCCTGGCCACAGAGCCAACAAAAACTGTGGTAAGGTCCTCGATTGATTGGAGGTGAAGTGGGCAGATGGTGTGAGTGCCATCCTTGTAGATTGTTTGTTTGGCATACTCCAGTTGGTGAAACAAAAATCAGAGTTTCTCCTTTCTCCTGCAGCATCCAGAACATTCAAAGGGCTGGAGCAGCGACCGGTACAGAAATTTCTAATGGCTATGAAGGAGTAATGCAGAGAGCGGAGGTGGCCATCGAGCTGAGAGGAAATCTTCTCATTGGGCTTTTAATGCCTGTGGGGCTGTGACCTGAAGCATGCTGAAGGAACCTGGACTTTGCTTAGGATCTTACTGAGACTTTACTGCTTTTTAACACCCTATACTGACACTTAAGCTAATGATGCTTCCCCCCACCCACCCTACTTCCCTAGTTAGAGCTCAGTAGTGTAATTTAGCATTTAGTTTCACACATCCTGCTTGGCCGGAACTATAGATGGTGAACAAGCAGGGAGACAACAGGATGGGTCCTAGTGGATCACTAAGCAGTGATGGTGTCTGTGCAGGAATATAGAGTAGGGCCAGTTCTTCGCTTGGTTGTGGATTATCCTGCTGATGCTTGCTGACTAGTCTTCTGTTAAGTATGAAAGAGCTGTGGGACCCATCAGGCTCCTTGCTTTCAGGGCAGGAGGAGGTCAGAAAGAGATTGAATTGAAACCGATGTGATTAAGAGCTGAAACCTGAGGGAAGCCAGCCTCCAACAGCAATGATTTTTTTTTAAACCTGTCATAAGATTGCGGTTTATTAACCTAATGCCAGAGCAGCTGCTGACATTTTGGACTGAAATGTGCAAGGACTTGGTTTGAGCCCACATTGTAAAATTCGGAATTAACGATTCAAGTAGTTATTTGGTAATACAGAACTTGAGTATTGCTGAAAAATGAGACATTTAAGTTTTTCGTCTTGCTCCCATCAGGACATTCGCAAGAATACCAATATAAAGGGGAAAACAACAATTTATACTGTATGTGAAGAGAGTGCTGATTGTTTAGCAAGTGGACTCTGGTAGAAGCGTTGTTATGGAGAATGCACCAGTAATGATGGCTGACAGTTAACTGCCAAGTATTGTTTGAAACTTAAACCAGGCAACTTGACCCTGATTGATCAAGGCAATGCCCTGAAGAATGAGTCAACAAATGGCTGTCACTTTTGTTTAACTGAAACAGGCTCAATATGTGTATGTGTTCTTTCTGTCTGCAAAGAACAGGGCCCCGTGTATTAAAGAACATGGACACTTATTGCACCTGTTTCAGCTAAACAAAATAAGTGACAGCTATTCGCTGACTCATTTCTCAGGGCAATGCCTTTACCGGAGTCCACTTGCCAACCAATTGGCACACTCTTCACATATAGTATAATGAAATGCTTAGACATGTCTCTTTTCAGCAATACTCAAATTAATGAATCATCAACTGAATGGAAAACTTTCCAGATTCTTTGTCATTTTGCTACAAGCACCATTATCCCGAAATCCAGCTACGCAGGCTCCAATCGGGCTCGTTGCAGTAGCCAGCATTGACATGTGCACATAGAGTTGGGAGTGTAGAGAGCCTCTCGCCCAAGCTTTGCCTCACCTTGTTCATGGTTTCCAGTAGCCAGAGATAGTGATGGGGAGACCACTTATGGTTATTGTTCTGTGTCTCTACCTGAATCTCAACTAAACCCAACACTGAGCAGGAGAGGAAGCTACAACCTTCCTGGATCAATTTTAAAATCTTAACTTGGACAGAATTAAGGGATTACATTTCCGCATCTGAGCCATTTGTCAGATTTTGTGCTTAATATTTGCAAATAGAAAATTTGAGGTCATACTGAAAGGTAAATTTCATCCCTTGGGTATTCATTTTCTTTCTTAAATAGCAAACATTTTTGGAGCGCTAACTGGCCAGGAGAGCTTGCACTGAAAAGTGGTTACTATTGCAAGGTAAATCTGACCAACCCAACTTCAGTTACGAAAGTGAGTGGCTCTGAGATGAGAAAACCAAGAGCCTGTGAAAATCAGTGTCCACAGCACAGGAATGAAACACTTGATACTACTCCCCTTCCCCCTCAAGTATTTAAGTCAGTGTGTTGGTGGCATTCTTGCCTTCTACTTCCACATTTCAAATATTTGTTCCTTAACTGCAGTTAACTTTCTCGATATGGTTTGTATAGTAGATTGTACATTAAAGTGTGATTTCCACAAAGATTGCGCCTGACTCTTCAGTTTTATCCAGTGTCCTAAAAAAAAGTCATGTGCCATTCTTGACCCCTAAATTGTATTTAACCACACCATGAATGAGGATCGTTGGTGGCAATTTACTGAACTAATATTCTGGAGAATGTGGGCTCAAATACTACTGTGGTCATTTGAGAATTTGACTCTAGTTTATTTAAACTAAACAGTGAGCTCATCAGTAAAACTGACCAAGAAGCTGTCAGATTGTTCTTGAAACTCAACTGGTTCACTAGACAAGGATTCCCTCCCTAAGGAATGCTTAGTCCCAAGCCAACAGGGCTGAATCTTAACAGCCTTTGCAATGGGGCCAGCAGATCAGTCAGTTACATCAAAGTACTGGATGCAGCAGTTCAAGAAGGTCTGATGTTGTCACCACCTTTTTTACTCATTCACAGGATGTGGATGTTGCTGGCAATGCAGCATTTGTCACTCGACCCTCATTGCCTTAGAAAGTGATGGTGAGGCACCTTGAACCATCTGGTGTAGCCACACCGATAATACTTTTAGGAAGGGAGTTCCAGGATTTTGACCCAGTAACAGCAAAGACATGGCAATACAGTTCCAGGTCAGGATGGTGTGTGGCTTGGAGGGGAACTTGCAGGTGGTGGTGGGTTTGGAAGGTGCTGTCAAAGGAACCTTGGTGAGTTGCTTCAGTATATTTTGTAGATAATGCAGCTGTATGTATCAAGGCTGGTAAAATGTCAGTGTTACCCAGATGTCCACATCCCAAGAACGAATAAAAACCCATCACTGCGGAAGTTTGTACAAGAATAAAGTTTATTTTCACTGTTGGAGGATTGTCAAACTTGTGGGCACTGGAAATGTGTTGGTGGGAGTCACAACCTAAAATAGTCATGAGACACACTCCTCCCTGTATGCTGTTTAAATCACCATCTTGTTCCTGGGACAAACTCCTTACCATTCCCCCAATCTGCCTCCTACTATGAGCAGCTATTTAAACATTAGTTCCAGCTAAGTAGTTCTTTGATTCACATCACCTTCTGTGGTGCCCTATGCTTTGCTCAGCCTTTGGTGCAGGACTTACATTTTTATATTTGAATTATTTTCATGTATATTTAAAATTGTTCGAAAACAATACCTTTTCCATTGACTGACACTGCAGGATTTACACATGGCTGAATTCAGGGTATCTTTAGATTTGTAGTGCAGTCATTAGCTGATGCTTGGGAAACAGATGCAGATTTCTGTGTACCCACAAGCATTAAATACCAGTAAGAAAGTGATGGTGAACTGACTCAAAACCTGCATATTATTAATGTGCAAGTACCACTATTCTAGTGCAGTCCTTGCTGCTAATTGCTGTTTCTCATCTCCCTAGGGAAGTCCCTATATCTGCTTATCCAGCAACATGGAATGTCCCAGTTTTAAAATCAGTAAACCTGTTAGTGAGCTATTAATAGGGGCCTGCACACACTTCAATCAATCTCTCTTGCTGCTTACCAGTTTTCCTTTACATTCTATTTCTGTAGGTGAGATCAGTAACAATGAGGCTATTTAACCGGTTCAGGTGCAACTGAATGTACAAGTTTATTTCAGTCGCTTTCCCAGGACAAGATATTACAAATCAGCCATGTTTAAAAAGCAAGGGGGAGGAAGAGAAAAATGCAGGAAAAGAAATACAATAATACTGTCAAATGATTGAGTGGAGAACAGGACAGGGTTAAATCATCAAAATTATAACATGGAATATGGGTAAGATTGAGCAGGCTCCAGTGGCCTGGACCTTGTTGAAACACGAAGGGTGCAAATCACCCTGCCAGTGGTGTTTGATTCCATGGGGCCCCACTCCCAATCACCCTGTCGTCCTATCCCTGGAAACACTCAACCATCCTTCAACCAGCACCGCCCCCCCCCCCCCCCACCATGCCAGCTCATGTTCCAACCCTAGTCAGGGTCCAGAACATGTCTGCTACCATAATAAAAGTAGGTGCAAGACAAAAATTCTTCTGTCGCATAAAACAAATTTATAACTAAATTCCACAACAGATTTGGTTTGTGGCAAAAGAAATGTTTTATTCTGTTTTGTGTTAACCATACAAATAAAAACGCAATACACCTCTTCCTTAACATTTTTTTCAAAACTGCTATCAAGCCGTTTACACAGTATCTAGTTTTGAAGGAAAAGGTTTGCCAAGGCATGAACCTATTCCAGTAACTGAAAAAAGGACACACCGTGCTCACAGTTACTTTCCAAAAGTTTTAAAAGCAAATTTTATACATTTTTCTTTTTTCTGTTATCTTCATAAAAAGTTTAATACAGTAGACTTCTATTTAAACAGATGATTGATCCTGCCCATTTGGAATGGTCTTATTCTATTCCTACTGTAAGTATATGGTTTACTGAGATTTCATGTAGTCTGACTTGTCCTATATTTTCATTAATGCTACTTTATTTCCTGTTGCCAGCTCCTACCTAGTTTTGTTTCTGAATTTTTTTTATTGAAGGAAAGCTTTGTTTAAAAAATCTGAGGTACTAACAATTGGTGTCTCTGAACCACAAATATAATTAATGACTCATCTTGCCAGCACTCTGATTTCTATTAATTTTTTAAATGTGACTTTGTAAGATTAGTTATAAATCATTGCATTAATCGTGATCAGTGGTTTACAGTGTATTGTTACTGCTGTTACAAGTACCTCTGTGAGACCAAACTCCCATTTGGTAGGAGAAAACTTATTAAAAAAAAATTCTGGAGGGGAAAAAATAGCAAATTCAATTTTCAAATGAAATGTTTTATAAGCAGAAACTATCGATAAGATTGGTGTGTTCAGAACATCTCTGTATATGTAGTTAACTTCCCCACCCCAAAAATGCAAATAAGTGCAGGAAGAGGAGGGAGCGTCATTACCAGGTAAGGTTTCTCGCCCTGTGAAAGACTGGTGTTAGTGGAATCAAGGGGCTGCCTTTAAAAAGATGCCCTCCTGACAAATTCCCTGCACAAACTGCAGTTGCAACCTGAATTTCCACTTTTATATTTTGCAGATAGAAAAATGGCAAAGACTAAATGGTCCGATTAAAATCATTTTCTTTAAAAATGTTTCTCTCTCTCCCCACCAACCCCCCCACACACACCTCTGGTTCCATCTGAATAAACAGAAATCTCTTGTATTTCTTTTGAATTGAACGTTGATTTACGCTAGTGGATCGCAATCTCAGATTAATGGAGCTTTACACTGCTTCACTCTTCCAGAGTGAAATAAAATGATCAGGACTGTAGGACCCTTTCTGTAATCGGCAGATAGTTTGGAAAGGCTACGCCACCATGTTGGCCACTGATTGAAACACTGTAAACATTAGGCGTGCAGAACACATCCAGAATGAATGTAAGTTCAACTATTATTTGAGTCTTGGTCATCTACTGGTGGCGGCTCAACAAGTTAACGCAGCATCTTATGCCGAGGTCTAAAGTGATCAGTGCTGAGATGGGAATTCTGCACTCCTGTGGTTATCAGCTGCAACAGCAGGCTGTCCCAAGGCCGAATACATTTCAGACTTTCCTAGCAGATTTTCATCCGATTCATATACATCTTCCACTTGCTGAAAATTACATGGACACCAACAAAAATATCTTACAATTAAAGAAAAAATACTTATGAGGCTATTTTTATTTAAAGTTGGAACTTTTTCAGGGAGCGACTGACTAGTTCTTTTGTTTATGCTCCCAGTCATCCCGGATTTCCCGATTCTTACACAGCCGTCCTGCAGTTTGAGTTTTTTTTTCCACAGTGTGATCTTCAACAGTGTTCCATAACTTCCAAATCCAAAATCTGCACAGATCACCTTGGACCAACGCACAGAAACGGCAGCCTAAAGCTTCATAGGGACTGAATACATTCATAGCAAAACACGTAACATTTAGGGGGCAGGAAGGGTCTTGCAGCAAATGAAAAGCTCAGCTTCCACATTTTTTTTTAAAAAAAGAGCTCGGGAATCTGTCTGGGACAGAGTCCTGTTGAAACTTCAATCAGTCATGTCTTTACATTTACAGTAACTGAGTCTGCACGCTCACAGAGTAAAAATTACCTTTGGGATTTAGAATTTTTACAATGACATCAAATTTCAAAAGTTCAAACACCACAACCATCGAGACAGAACGCCAGAAACGGAAGATTAAAAAAGTTAGTAAAGCTGAACCATGTGTACTTTTTGTGTGAGCGTCTGTGTGTTATGGAGATTTTTGGTACAGGCAGTGTAGATTTGGATAGACATTAATTGCACACAGAAGGCAACTACAAAAAGGACTGATTTTCAGGAATGTCACAACTCCAATCTTGTTTTTCAATATAAGGTTACTTTTGACAGTCTATGTTGAATGATTTATAAAATCCCAAGTGGAAACATTGGAAAGTGCCAGTCCTGGGCACAGACCATTCCTGCAGTCCGACATCACTTTACTAAAGTAAACCTTCTCAGCATTTCAAACTCCATTTAATTTCTAGTTACCACACTAGAAGACTTCCTCATCCCTACTAGATGAAATGCTTCTGTCTCCCACTGTTCATTCCATTTATACCATGGACTGTTTTATTCTATACTGTGATTCCCAGAGTTGTCCAATAATTCCTTTTCCCCATTGAAAACAATCCAGTAACTTTGCAATTTTGAAACAGAGAAGGAGTTTACACAAAAGGCTGTACTAACTGGGACTCAATCAGAAAAGCAGATTTCTGATAAAGGGTAACTAAGGGATGGAACTACAGAGTACATAAGGTCACAATAACTAACAAAAATCTATTATCCATTATTTCTATTTTCCTTTACATAGTGAATTTCAATTTTAAGAAAAAGTTAATAAAGGGCTTTGGCCATTGTTAACATTCACACTGTGCAGAACAGTGCAGAACAGTATCAGCTGTCACCAGGCACAGTGCTACCTCACTGCTCCAACATCAAAATCATACAGGAAAGTGCAGACCAGGTCTGAGTCAGCCCAGTCACCAACAGAGACTTTCCACAGGGCGACTGAGGTCCATCCTTCAATTATCCTTGCACAATGAGTTTTCCTTTTTAAACACGGTGCTCCATATTCCCAAATGTCCTGTATATATTCCTGAAACACCTGTTTTAAACACAGTGGTGCCTATCTTCTGTCCACTGCTGCCAAGCTTGAAGAGGAAGTGGTCTAAAATCAGCCCTGAGAAATATTTTGTTTGATTCCTAGCCAGATTCAGAGCTGCTCTGTACATCCATAAAACCAAATACTAACTTCTAGTCAGACACTAAAGACTAACACGTCATTAGCAAAAAAAAGTCAGTCTGCATTAGTTGAGTAGACCTGGATACCCCACAACAATCACATGGTCAGTGTAGGGTTCGATGTCTGTTTCTGCAGTCACTTCAACCTACACAAAACACAGCTAAACACCTGCTCACTTAGGAGCAGAGACTTTTAAAAGCAGTAATAACTTGGGTTTTATTTTCATGCATCAGTCTGTTAGTGAACTGTTTTCCTAATACAGCTGACCCGTGGAGCTGAATTTAAACTTGCACATTGCAACACTGATAGAGGTTCAAGGGATGGGATAAAACTCACAAACGTAAGGTGATGGCTAAAGTATGAGCGTAAGTCTAGTGTATATTGCTGAGAGGTAGTGTGTAAGCACTGTAACCTAAACAGGAAGCATTCCTCTATTGGTTTTAAAAGGGTTTTACAGTGAGGTAATTGGCTGCACTCAGTTGTGTGAAAAATGTATAAATACCTTTTCTTGTCCTACTATATTTACAAATAGGTGGCAGGGAGCTTCTACCCAAGAAAGAATCCCAATGACCCTTCCAATGAAATCAGGTTGGAATCAAATTCTTCTCATCCTATGGGTCAAGTGAAATGAAAGCCAGTGGGCAGTGGATGATCGCTGGCAGCTCATCAGTTGGAAGTGTCTGAGTTGACACTGCCAGGTCCTCCAGTGGGTGAAGTCACAGAAGATGGGGTAGTAGCATCCTGCCAGCTGCCATTAGCCTGTGAAAAAGAAGAGCAGTCAGGGTCAAACTCATTCATCCTTTGTGCCTGCTCCCTCTGGGTCTACATCGTTGCAACAGATCGTAATCATACCCTTTCACATTTTACTAAAATAGTCATAATCAACATTCCATCCATTCAACTGAAAGCTTTTTGCTTTCTAACAGTTCTGCCCCTGTCTACAGTTCACCCCAGGGCTCATGTTATTCACAGTACACAAGGATGGGGCATTCATAGTTTGCCTGCCAAGAGATCCGTCGAGCAATGCAGGGAGGGATTCCTTTCCCAGACCTTGCTGAGACCTCTTGCTCACCAGCTCCTGAGAAGTCTGAGTGAGTCTGTCAGTCATGACAAGTCCCAGTGTGAAGTTCAGCAAGGTCCTGTGGCGTCGTGGTGTTGATAAACTGTCACAACACAGCACCTGGGAGTTTTATGCAATGATTCCTTAGGTTGAACCAACCATGAGATGAAAACGGAAGAATGTAAAAGAAAATTCCTTACAGCCACGATAGAAAGAATTCACTCTTATCGGTGTCGCTCAGTGTGATAAGCTCAATCTACCAGTTGGATAAGAGATCAGCAATTCCGCAGGAATCGATGTGGAATTCTCCAATGAATCAACTGTTTTGAGATACATTGTCTTTTCACGCTGAATATTTTAGTTACAGGTTCCACAGGCCCATTCAACATTGATCAAATACTCCAGGTAAATCCAGTGCAATGGACAAAATATGTTCAACGCACTGAGACTCTAGGCCGAAGAAAAGGCTGCAGCCCAGATAAGCTCAATAATGGCAGAGATCAGGTCTAGGCACTGTGTGGGTTTTAGGGGCAGGGGATAATGGTGGGGCATTGAAAACTATTTGGGGCAGATATGGAGACTGGGGTGATTGCAGGAGGAAGGAGGAGGAGGGTGTTCTGTGGGGGAGGGGGCTAAGGAGAGGTTTTTTATATGGGGTTGGCTGTGGAGAGAAAGAGAAGGTTCCGCAAGAACATAAGAAATAGGAGCATGGGCCATTCGGCCCATCTGCCATTCAGTACAACCATGGCTAATTTGCTGCCTCAACTTCACTTTCATGCTCCCCATGACCCTCAATTTCTGACCAAAATTTAATTATCTCAGTCTTGAGTATACTCAACGATGGAGCAGCCACAACCCCACTGGGGTAGAGAATTCCAAAAATTCAACAACCCTTTGAGTGAAAAAAATTCTCCTTATCTCAGTCTCAAATGATTGACCCCCTTATCCTCAGGGTGTCCCCCCTCCCACCATGGTCTAGATTCCCCAGCCAGGGTAAACAAACTCTGAATGTCTACCCCATCATGCCCCATCAGAATCTTGTGCTTCAATGAGATCACCTCTCAGTCTTCTAAACTCAGAGTATAGACCCAATTTACCCAGCCTCTCATCACTGGAAAACCCTCTCATCCCAGGAAGCAGTCTAGTGAACCTTCACTGTACTACCTCCAAGGCAAGGATATCCTTCCTTAAAAATGGAAACCAAAATTGTGCACAGTACACCACAGTTGCCCTGTACAAATCCCTGTACAATTATAGTAAGACTTATTTGTCCTTGTACTTGAATCCTCTTGCAATAACAGCCAACATGCCATTTCCCTTCAATAGGTATTTCTGAAACTGAAAGGAAGAAACTACAAGACGGTTCAGACCGGACTGGTTACATGGTGCAGAAACTTGGGCAACATTAAAAAGAGTGGAACAATGGCCAGATACTAATGAGATACAGAGTCTGAGATGGATGTGTGGAGTAACGAGAAAGGACAAGTTCAAGAAAAAGCACATCACGGGGTCAGCGAAGATTGTGGGAGCATCAAAGAAAGTAGCTGAGAAGAGATTGAAATGGCATGGTCATCTGTTGGGGCAGGAGAGAGGAAATATGATGAGGCGAGAGATGGAGAGGGGACTGGCAGGAAGAAGAGGAGGAAGGCCTAAGACTAGATAGAAAGATGTGGCAGCGGGAGACTTAAATGCAGCAGGATTGGAAGGGGAATGAGTAACTGACAGGAGGATATGGAGAAGAGTGAACAACCAGCATTGTGATGACATCAAGTAAAATGGGAGAAGATGAAAGACTACCATAGTGAATACCCTCACACTTCCCCACATTATACTCAATCTGCAACCTTGTTGCCCAATCATTTAACTTGTCTACTCTCTTTGCAGCCTGTGTCCTCCTGACAGTTTACATTTCCATAGTTTTGTATCATCAGCAAACTTAGATACATTATTCTTAGTCTCTTTGTCTAAGTCATTAATATAGAATGTAAATAGCTGAGGCCCCAGCACTGATCCTTGCAGTAATCCACTAGTCACAGCCTGCCAACTTGAAAATGCCCCTTTTCTCCCTACTCTGTCTTTACTGTCCACTGACCAAATCCTTCATCCTTGTTAAAATATTGCCACAACTCCATAAGTCTTTTTCCTGGGTAAGAATTTTTGTCTGGCACCCTACAAAATGTCTTTTGGAAATCCAAGTATACTACATCTGCTAGCTTCCTTTTATCTACGCTAGCAGTTACATTCTCAAAATACACTAATAAATTTTTCAAACATGATATTACTTTTGTAAAACTATGTTGATTTTGTCTAATCTTACCATGATTTCCTAAATGCATTATTAAGACTTCCTTAATAATTTTCCTGACAATTGATGTCAGGCTAACTGGCCTGTGGTTCCCTGTTTTTTCTCCCTCCTTTCTTGAACAGTGTTCTTACATTTGCCAACTTATAATTTGTTGGGACCAAATCTAGGGAATTCTGGAAATTCATAATCAATGCACCCACTCTCTCTGCAGCTACCTTTTTTTACAACTTTGGGTCACCAGGTCCTGGGGATTTGTCGGTTTTTAGTTCCGAGTTTCTCTAATACTTTCGCTCTGCTGATATCAATTACTCCTATTAGCCCCTTGGTTACCCTCTATTTCTGGGATGGAATTTGTAGCTTCTTCTGTGAAGACAGACACAAAATATTTGTTCAACAGCCATTTCCTCATTCCCCATGATAATGAGAGGAGAAGAGGAGGGCTCCATGTGGGGGGGGTGGAGGGGAAGGGGGCGTGATACTGCCTGTGGCTGTTCCGCGCTGGAGGGGGGATGGGGGAGGGTTGAAGAGGAGGAAGGGTTGGCTGTGTGGAGGGGAGAAGGGTCCACACCCAGGCAGTATGGGGCTCAGAGCGTGGGGGTAGGGCAGCATGGAAGGGCTCCTCACGTTTGAGTGCGTGGATCAAAGGTGAGGCGTTCCATTTGAGGGACGAGAAAGGAGGGGCTCTGCAGAGGGGGCTGAGGAGGAGGAAGGCTTCCATGCACATGCACAGGGTGGAAGGAATGGGAGGAAGAGGAGGAGGGATTTTGTGTGTGTGAAGGTTGGTGTGATGGATTTTCACATGCAGTTTATCAGCACGTGCACAGGGTGGGGGTAGGCGGGGTGGGGGTAGGCGGGGGGGGGGGGGGGGGTGCTGTGGGGTTTACACTAGTTCCATTCATGTGTCACAAGGGTTGGGGGAACGGGGTTTACAATTGTGAGGAGGGAATCGGGTCAACCTATGGGGCTAGGAGGCAGCAACCTGCTCTTCCTGGACCACAAGCTATGCTGGAAAGACACTCCCCTCTTCCACACAGAATTCCTCACCTCCCTTTAGCTGCTGGGCTTCCCATGATCTGGGAAACCAGATGGTCAGGGTTAAACCTGGGAGAGGTGTCAAATCCAAGGCACACAGCTTCATGAGGGTCCAGCCTCCAGGGAGCAGGTTGGTCAACCGTCACTTCCTTTGTCCCACCTTCATTAAAACCAGAATTGTGGGCTTGGTTGGTTTTGAGATGTATTTATAACACACTTCACCTGAAGCTCCTCTAAAGCTGTGAAATCCGAAGCTCCATTATAGTCCCATTCTCAATCACAAAATGGTAGACTCAGCATCCAGGCATGCTTTTCATGCAACTTGGTAACATATACTGATGCATCACTGACATCAGACATAACAACGCTATGGAATACACACACACACACATACATACAAACATACGAATTAGGAGCAGGAGTAGGCCACTCAGCCCCTTGAGCCTGCTCCGCCATTCAATAAGATCATGGCTGAACTGATTTTAACCTCACATTTCTGCCTACCGCCGATAACCTTTATCCCCTTGCTTATCAAGAATCTATCAACCTCTGCCTTAAAGATACTCAAGGACTCTGCCTCAACCACTTTTTGAGGAAGAGAATTCCAAAGTCTCACAACCCTCAGGGAAAATATTTTTCCTCATCTTTGTCCTAAATGGGCGGCCCCTTATTTTGAAACAGTGACCTAGATTCTTCCACAGAGGAAATATCCTTCCCATATTCACCTGTCAAGTCCCCTCAGGTTCTTATATGTTTCAATCAAGTCGCTTCTTACTCTTCTAAATTCAAGACGAGTCTGTCCATCCTTCCATCATAAAACAACACGCCCATTCCAGGTATTAATATAGTAAAACTTCTCTGAACTGCTTCTAATGCATTTACATCTTTCCTTAAATAAGGGGACCAATACTGTACACAGTACACCAGAGGTGGTCTCACCAATGACCCGTATAACACACACACACTTACAGTCAGATACCAGTTAACTGAAGTGTTTAGACATTATTCTGCTTACTGACAGGGGCATTGAATTTCAGAATGGCAAACTCAAGCCATCTCTGATGTACAGCTTAAAGTAGAGGTGGCTGTAAATGGTGGTCAGATACAAACAGGTCTGCCAAGGGTCACAAGTGATGAAAGCACAGGTGGCTGCCAGGTTCTATTAAGAACACCCTGGTCATTCCCAGAAACAATGCATACAATAGAATGAGAGTGAGGATTGAGAGGAGCCAATCTTAACTAGGAATGAATAAAAACCAAAAAATGACAAAGAACTTTCAACTCATAAAGGGTTAAAGCCACGAGTTTAAAATAAGAAAAGCTGACCCTTACATCTATACGTCTTGGGGTGTACATCTGGCTTGCTGCCATCTCATCACTGTATCCGCCTGTCTGGTGTATAACATGACGCAGGGAATCCACCTAAAGAACACAATAAGTCAATTTAGAAGTTTCTTCACAGACTACAGAGGGAACAAGCTGAGTTATTGGTCTCAGTTCTTCATCCTCCAGCCCCCATTTTCACAACGGCCAGGATTTTCCAGCCCTGTCGAGGCAGGGCCCACTGGGGGAGATTTGGTGGCCCAGCCAAAAGTCCATTAACTTTGGTAGGACCGAACATCCCGGCAGTGGGCGGGGCTAGAAAATCCCAGCGAGTGAATGATGATGAAATGAGAACATTGTGATTGTACTGGTTAGCAGATGTTGATTCACAGGCCACACTGTGGGTATCTCAGTCCCCTATAACAATCCCGACAGCAAAGCAAATTTCAAGCTTGGATTCAACTTCCGCTCCCAATTTGCTTTAAGAATTTCTTCTCGTAAGTTAATGTTAATTTTGCAAAGGTAATGGATTAGGCAGCAGATTTAATTCAACTGACACTGAACATTTTATTTTGTGATTTTGGAGGGGACCGTTGTGTACATTATGTTTGAAGCTGACAGAGTCCACAATGCAAATAGTGAAAAATGGTGATACACGATATACAGTATCTTGTCTGCTTGAAGTTATGCAGCTGAAGGCTCCACTGCATGTTACCCTGGACTGGAAGGTATTGTGAACCATGCTGGGTATTGAGCAAATGCTTCAATTCTTCTCAGTAATAGCTTCACATAACTGATTAGGCTGTGTATGATTTGCTTTTTTTTTTGTTCAGTTTGTCACATTTTTATCAGTTATTTAAATGCAACACCAGCACTCACTTCTAGTGGTGGTAGCCTTCTGTCTCATAAGATGATGGTGGCCAACTCTGTGTTAAGCGTTGCCTGGTGTGACACAGGAACCCCATTCTCACATGGCACAGCAGTCTCTGCCTCATTCACTTCTAGTATTACTGTTGTATTTGAAATCTACCTTTAAAGGAGGCAGTCTTAATAAACAAGAGGCAGCTTCTTAGAAGAGTCCAAGATGACAGCTGAAATTATGGGTTTAGCAGCAATACCTTTGGGCCACATTTTAGTGGTGATCTGGACACTTACACTTCAGATTTATATTAACCCTGAGTTATAAAATCTGCAAACAGCACCGTATTCCAACACCAGACTCTGAATGTCGATCTGTGATTCAGAATAACACTGCTTAGGAGAGTCGAGATAGCGTTTCAAGGCAGTTTCTTGTATCTCAGGTGAAAATATTTTAAAGGGAGAAAAATCTCAGCTGTTACTGCTTATTAAATTAATTAAGTGCTGAAAAGTTCATTTGTATAAATGTGCTCATATTAGACTTTACTTCTTTTCTGTTTTGAACTAAAAAGCAAGGGTACGTTTGAGCATTGCTTCTACTGAAGAATTGATACTTTGTCCTGAAATTACACGATGGGATACACTCCAAATGTTTGCTTGAAATTCCCATCTCTGGAGGCATTATCATCAATTCAAATTAAACATTGTTACCACAAGGAGTAGTAAATAATAGGAAACTACTCAGGGCAGTTAGATAAAATACAAGAGGGAGAAAAAATAGAGAGATGCCCTGATAGGGTTAGATGATGTAGGGTAGGAGGCTCAGGCAGAACATAAACAACGTCAGGCTAAAATGGCTTGCTCCTGTGCTGCAAACGCCATGTAACACTATGTAACCAGGGCAATGCCTACGCTGAATACTGGAGGCAGAATGCAGGAAGCATCACACAGCCATTCTGTGGCGTCCAAGGATTATTACTGAGCCAGAACTTTGCAAACAAAAGGCGGGCAATAATGGGTCAGCAATGGTGTATGCTGAATCAAAAAACATTCTTAAAAGCTGCTATAATGGTTCATGCTGGTGGCTGATAAAGCAGCCACAGTAACAAGGTTTTACAGAGCAGAACATAAGAAATAGGAGCAGGTGTTGGTCATTTGGTCAACCATTCAATGGCTCCAATGTCCAATACGATCATGGCTGATCTTTCACCTCAACTCCACTTTCCGGCACTAACCACATATCCCTTAGTATCCAAAAACCTATATTCGACAACTGAGCACTCTGGCTGTGAGAATTCCAAAGATCTACAATGGTTTCAAGTGAAGAGATTGCTCCTAATCTCAGTCCCAAATGGTCAACCCCTTATTCTGAGACTGTGATCCTAAATACTAGAATCCCCAGTCAAGGGACAAATCCTCCCTCCACCCATCATGTCAATCACCTGAGGAATTTGATATGTTTCAATGAGATCACTGCTCATTCTTCTAAATTCCAGGGAATATAGGCCCGGTCTACTCAGTCTCTCCTCATAGGATAATCCTCTCATCCCAGGAATCAGCCTAGTAAACCTTTTTTGCACTCCCTCCAAGGATTAGGAGACCAAAACTGCACACAATACTCCAGGTGTAGTCTCACCAAGGCTCCATATAATCGTAGCAAAATGTATTCATTCCTAAGCTCCAAGCTATTTGTAATAAAAGCTAACATAACATTTGTTTTTCTAATTACTTCCAGCATCTGCATGTTTTTGTGAGTCTTGTACAAGGGCACCTGAGTGCCTCTGAACACCAGCATTTCCCACTCTCTCACCATTTAAAAATATTCTGCTTTTCTATTTCTCGCTCCATAGTGGATAACTTCACATTTATCCACATTATATTCCATCTGCCATATTCTTGCCCAGTCACTTGTCTGTCTATATCCCTCTGCATCCTCTTTGCATTCTCTCACAGCTTACTTGCTTCCCTGACTTTGGATAGTCAGCACTCACTCTTGGATACATTATATGCTGTTCCCCCCATCCAAGTCATTGCTATGGCTGAGGCACTGATCCTTGCAGTAACCCATTATTTATATCCTGCCAGTACAAAAATGATCCATTTTGTTCCTATTCTCCGTTTTCTGTCCATTAACCAATCCTCAATCCATGCTAACATATTAACCCCACTCCAAGAACCCAATTTTGTGGGTCTAAACAGATGCTTTTGAAAATCCAAATACAATGTATCCACCGAATTCCTCTTTATTTATTCTGCTAGCTACAATGTCAAAAAATCTCTAACAGCTTTATCAAACATGATTTCCCTTGACTCTGTCTAATCATATTGTAAATTTTTGTTAACATGCCCTTTAATAATAGATTCAAGCATGTTCCCTACTAGTCATGCCAGGCTAGCTGGCCTGTTTTCTATTTCACTCCTTTCTTGAATAGTGGGGGTTAATGTAAGCTGCTTTCTAGAGCAGTAGATTGAGGAACTAACTACGGAACAGGCTGTTTTAGATCTAGTATTATGTAACATAAAAAGGGCTAATGAATAATCTTGCTTTAAAAGAACCTTTAGGGGTGAATGACCAGAATATGATAGAATTTTACATTATGTTTGAAAACAAGGTAGTTCAATCTGAAGCCAGGGTGTTTAATTTGAGCAAAGGGAATTAAGGAGGTATGGGGGACAAATTGGCTGAGATGGATTGGGAAAATACATTAAAAGGTATGACCGTAGGCAATGGATCATCTTAAAAGTATTATTACATAGTTTACAGCAATTATACATTCCTTCAAGGCACAAAAACCCAAAACGAAAGGTCAGTCAGCCGTGGCTAACAAAGGAAGTTAGGGATTGTATAAGTGTAAAAAAGGTCTATGAAGTTGCCAAAAATAGTAGTAAACCTGGGGATTGGGAGGATTCTAGAGTACAGCAAAGGAGAACCAAGAAACTGGTAAAGAAAGGGAGAATAGAATATGAAAGTAAACTAGCAAAAAACATAAAAAACAGACTGTAAATTCTTCTATGGGTATGAAAAAAGGAAACACTTGGTTAAGGCAAATGTAGGTCCATCACAGGCAGAATCAGGAGAAGTTACAATGGGAAATAGAGAAATGGCAGAGAAGCTAAATGATTACTTTTTGTCTGTCTTCACTGAGGAAAATACAAGAAATCTCCCAGATTTAGAGATCCAAGGGACTCGGGAGAATGAGGAGTTGAAGGAAATTTGTATTAGTAAGAAGGTTGTATTGGAGAAATTAATAGGGCTGAAGGTTGATAAGTCCTCAGGACCTGATGACCTACATCCCAGAGTGTTGAAAGAGGTTGCTATAGAGATAATGGATGCATTGGTGATCATTTTCCAAAACTCCACAGATCCCGGAATGGTAGCAAATGTCACTCTATTATTTAAGAAGGGAGGGAGAGAGAAAACAGGGAACTACAGATCTGTTAGCCTTACATCAGCAGTAGGGAAAATGCTAGAATCTATTATACAGGATGTGCTAAATGGACACTTGGATGATAATGATCTGACTGGGCACAGTCAGTGTGGATTTATGAATGGGAAATCATGTTTGATGAACCTGTTGGAGTTTTTTGAGGATGTTACTAAAGGGGAGTCAGTGGACATAGTTGGACTTTCAGAAGGCTTTTGATAAAGTCCCCTGCAGGAAGTTGGTTAGCAAAATTAAAGCACATGGGATAGGAGGTAACATACTGACAAGGATTAAGAATTGGTTAACAGGAAGAAAACAGAGTAGGGAAAAAAACAGGTCATTCTCACATAGACGGGCTGTAACTAGGGATCAGAACTCAGGCCTCAGCTGTTCATAATATATATCAATGATGGATGTGGGGACCAAATGAAATATTTCCAAGTTCGTGGATGATAAAAAGCTAGCTGGGAACGTGTGCTGTGAGGAAGATGCAAAATGGCCTCAAGAAGGTTTGGGCAGATTTAGTGAGTGAGCAAGAATAGGGCAGATGGAATATAACGTGGAAAAATGTGAGGTTATCCACTTTGGTAGGAAGAGCAGATGTGCAGAGTATTTTTTAAATGGTAAGAGATTAGAAAGTGTAGATGTATAAAAGGACCTGGGTGTGTTTGTCAATAAGTCACCAAAGGCCAACATGCAGGTGCTGCAGACAATTAGGAATGCTAATGGAATGTTAGCCTTTATCGCAAGAGGGTTTGAGTACAGGGGTAGTGAAGTCTTGCTTCAATTGTACAGAATCTTGGTTAGACTGCACTTGAAGAACTGTGTGCAGTTTTGGTTCCCTTACTTTGAGAAGGATATTACTGTCATAGAGGGGGTGCAACGAAGGTTCACCAGACTTGTTCTCAGGTTGGCGGGACTGCCTTATGAAGAGAGATTGGAGAAACTGGGCCTGTATTCTCTAGAATTTTGAAGAATGAGAGGTGATCTCATTGAAATCTACAAAATACTTAAAGGGATAGACAGGGTGGATGCAGATAAGATGTTTCCCCTGGTTGGGGAGTCTAGGACCAGGGGACACAATTTCAATATAAGGGGGAAGCCACTTAAGACAAAGATGAGGAGAAATTTCTTTACTCAGAGGGCTGTGGATCCTTGGAATTCTCTACCCCAGAGGGCTGTGGAAGCTCAGTCATCGAGTATGTTTAAAGTAGAGATGCCAATGACATAAAGGGATATGTGGATAGTTTGGGAAAAAGGCACTGAAGCGGATGATCAGCCATGATCATAATGAATGGCTTGATGAGCTGAATGGCCTACTCCTGCTCCTATGTTCCTCCTAATCAATGGGGACTGTTCTAGAATCTGAGGAATTGTGGAAGATCAAAACCAATACATCCACCATCTCAATAGCTACCTCTTTTAGGAACCAAACCTGCGCCATGACCTCTTTCTCAGATCAGGAGAAAACCAACTCTATAGTTAGAGGTTACAAACTGTTTCATGAAGTCTACTATCTAAAATGATACTGAGACAAACCAAGGCACATATTGTTCTGTATTTAAGGAAATTCAGAGAGGAAATTACAGACCAGTTAGCCTAACATCTAATCTTGGGAAATTTCTAGAGTCTATAATTAAAGATAGAGTGACTGAACACACTGAAAACTTAGCTGATCTGAGAGCGCCAGCATGCATTTGTAAAGGTTAGATCATGCTTTACAAAACCAAATAAAATTCTTGAAAAGGTGACACAAAGTAGTGAATAGGGGAATATTTATCAATATTATCTATATGGACTTCCAAAAGGCATTTGTTTAAGTACCTCAGAAGAGGCTGTGAACTAAAGTTGAAGCTTATGGAATTTTTGTTAATCAAAGGTGTTAAAAGACACGGGGAAAAGCTGGTTTATGGAGTTAGGTCACAATTCAATCGTGATCTCACTGTGTGGGGAAACAGGTTGCAGGGACCAAATGGCCCACTCCTGTTGCTAATGCAATTTGTGCATTCTTAACTGAATAAAGAAATGCGACTTTTTTGCAAAACTATTGAAACTTTCACCTGTTTTTCTTTGATCCAACGTTAGGAACTTTGAAATCTGTGAAGCATCTGTTTCAGAATAATAATTTCAAAGTCCTCCACGAGCTTGCCTCTGCCTATCTCTATAACCTTCTCCAGCCCAGAACCCTATGAGATCACTGCACCCCTCAAATTCCAATCTGTGGCACATTTCCAATTGCCATTGCTCCCATTGCTGCTAGGCCCTAAGCTCTGGAATTTCTACCCTTTACCTCCCTGCCTCCTTCACCTCCTTTAATATGCTCCTTAAATGCTCTTAAAGTGTCCTAATGCCTCATGTGGTTTGGTGTCAAATTTTATTTGATAACATTCTGGTGAAGTACTTTGGAACATTTTATTACATTAAAGGTGCTATATAAATGCATGTTGTAGTTGTTTTGTTGTTTGTGTGTGTGTGAGAGAGAAAGAGAGAGTGAGTGAGAGAAAAAGTGTATGTGTGTTCCTATTTAAGTGTCGTTCATCTGTAATATCTTCCAGTTCTGATGAAGGGTTTACACTGCATATTTTAACTGTCTGCTCTCTCCACAAATACTGACAAACCCTGCTGAGGATTGGCAGCATTTTGTTTTGGTGACAGTATAGCAGGACTGTCCAGGCAATGTGCCACATCTTAGAGACACATGTTCTACTATAGAAGATTGACTTCCTAGTTCCATATGCTAGACTTAGACTGCAAACTGACAAAGAAGTTTTGTTTTGTGAATCTCCAACACCATTAAATAAACTCCTCCATTGGGAAAAGTGTGCAATCACAGCATGACAAATTTACATAGGTAATTGTAGTTATAAATTTGGAAATAGGAATTCAAAATGGAACTACGAAAATTCAGACAGAATTACATCTGCATCCTGCACAATGATCTACTGGCTTCTAATCCCACTTCATCTGAAAACAATATTAGTACTAACTCCCTGTATGCAATTCCAAGGTAGATCGATTGGTATATATCTCTCAGATATTATTTCTACCTGCAATCTGTTGCTGTCACACTTTCAATGCCATGTGCAGATAAACCTATCCATTCTCAAGTACACTTGGACATATTCGACAGAAGGCATTTCAGTGTGACCATTACTGGGCATCAAAGGGAGATGGATGTCCTCACTCACAACTAGACTGTATCTGAATTATAGTGAAGGGTATAATCTGTATTTTAAACCAATTTGTTAAAAAAAACCAGCTCATCATTCAATGGATAAGCAAAACAACAAATGTCAGTTCTGAAAATGTCAGAAGTGAGGAGAAAATAGGAATCTAGAGATGAAAATTGACACACTGATTCAGATTATAATGGATATGTTGGCCTGCTTAACCCTGTCCCTTTCCCTTGGTAATTTATCTCCACTAGCAGTGTCCATTATGTTCCTGACATTGTTAAAAGGCTATAAAGCCTCAATTATAACTGTGTGCTGTCTAACAGGTCACTTCCAATGAATGTCAGTACAGTAACCAGTTAATGCAGCTGATACTACAGAATGGCATGTATTGCAACAAGCAGAATATCTGATCTGAAGGACCAGCTCACATCGAGATGGATGGTAACACACAATAAAAAGTACAGTATCCGTGAGTTCCTCTTCTTCCCACTTGAGCCCAGGTAAGAATCCCATGCAGCCAATCACACAAAAACGAAGTGACCCGCTGGAAGGGACCTACTAACTTCTCCAAAGATTCAGTAGGTTCAAGCCATTGGCCAAGGCCACAGCCCAACCACCTCTCCATCTCTTATCCTGAAAGATCATTTCACTCCACCCAACAGTCTGGCACGCCTGTGAGTGCATCAAGTTCCTGCTTCCTACTACAGGCTCACACATGGTCTCACAATAAACAGATGAGAGAATTCAGATCTGCAACAACCTATGCAGATCTACAAAATACTGCAGAAGCACAGCTTTCACAGAGTTTCACTGGCACACTGGTTGGAGTGGATGGGAAGGGCCTATTTACTTTAGCAGAGTGGTCAGTGGCTAGGGAGCATAGATTTAAAGTGATTGGTAGAAGGATTAGAGGTGGGATGATGTTAGGGGAAAATTAAAAATGCTAAAAGAGAACGCTGTAAGAATTTACTGAAGAACACTTAAAATCTCCAGGCAGACATGGCTGCTAAGCATATTAAGAGTTGACGATTACCAGATGAACATTGCACAGCCTTGACAGTCAGAGTAGAGACACAAGAAAGGACATAAGTTAGATTAGGTGTACTCGCTTCTCACATAGGGAAGGGGCAGATGGTTTTAGCTTGGATATGGGAGGACATACAATGGACAAAGAGGGGGTTTTGGTGAAACACAAACAGTCTTGAGCTGTGAGAACCAAGGTCTTTGCGTACATATTTTAATTTTGATTGGATAATATCGTTATGTATACATCCTTTAGAATAATTGGTTGGCAAAATCACATGTTTATGTACTCAATAGGATAATAGGATAACATGGTATCTGTGTGTCGGTTACCGATTGGATGTATTCAAATGTACTCAAATGTACTGTGATAAGAAAAGGTACAAAAGTAATGAAATGTAATCAGGCAGGGAGCTGGGTTTTCAATCTTAGGAATGGTTGCGGCTCCCTTACATATGCCTGAATAAAACCGGTTAAAGGGAAACCTGAGTCTCTGTGGTCTTTGCAGGATTGAGGATTGTAATTTCTCCTCTTCAACTGGCCTGTGTGGTAGTTGCTGGATTGGAGGGAGTACTGTCTTCAGATGAGGAAACATTTTTCACCCATGGGGTTATAGGGGTCTGGAAATCATTGCCTGAAAGGGTAGTAGGGGCAGAAACCCTCAATATTTAAAAAGTGTCTGGATATGCACTTCAATTGCAGCAACCCACAGGGCTATGAAAGAGATGCTGGACAGTGGGATTAGGCTGGGTGGCTCCTTATTATGCTGGCGCAGACACGATGGGGTAAGTGGCTTCTTTCCGTGCTGTAAACCTTCCATGATTCTATGAGGAGATGTTTAACAGGACTTTACTGGGTCATCAAAAATTCTAGGGGTAGGGAAGAGGAAAGAATGAAAGAACTTGCCTCTCTTTAGCACCTCTCACAAACTAGGATGCCTCAAAGTACTTTATAGCCACTGAAGTACTTTTGAAGTGTAGAGACTGTTGTAATGTGGGAAACAAGGCAGCCAATTTGAGCATAAGCTCCCACAAAAGCGATTAAATAAATAGCCAGGTGATCTGTTCTTTTTGAAGGAGTTGGTTGAGGGATAAATATTGACCAGGACACAATGCAGAACTCTACTGCTCTTCTTTCAATAGTGTCGAGGGATCTTGGATGTCCGCTTGAGAGAGCAGACATGGCTTAATATTTTATCTGAAAGACATCACTTCTGACATTGCAGCACTCTCTTAAGACTACACTGCAAATGCCAACTTAAATTACGTGCTCAGGTCTGTGAGACCTGAACCGGCGGCATTCTGAGGTGAGGTTTCACTGGGGCACCAAAGATAAACCATCAACTACCAATTTATATGACAGGCCCTATACAGCAATTAAGGCATTCTCTCTTTACATTTTAAACACTTAAGACTTACACAGAGCGTATAATATCCTTTGATTTCTATCAAATTGTTGTCTTTTATATTGTTTTATATTGATTTTTACTTGTTTTTGAAAATGAGGAATGATTACTGAGAAGTGTTGGGGAAACTGCAGGAAATAAAAAGCCAAAATGCAATGCTGTATTAAATATTGGGTATCATTAAAGCTGCAATGTACCATGAACAGTTTTCACTGGTGAAACAGTGGCAGCAATGTACCATAGCAAAAGTAACATTTACTACACCAGGAGATTTTGGATCTTAAATGTACTTCCCTAAGCGCTATCATCCCACTTTCCAGCCCTTTCCTTCCAAGTTTTTCTTTCCAAGTTAATCCTTCATATTAGTATTTCCTCTTAAGTTGGAACAGTGGCACTTTACAACCCATAGGAATGGTCTATGTGTGTGTGTGTGTGTGTCTTGGTCAACCCACCATTTTTTATATAAACAGCATGGGCCCAGCAGCTTTCACCTCCTGCACTACTTGGGGAAGCTCAAGTTCAAAACTTCTGCCTCACTACTTTACAAGCACAGCCCCCAAGAGTTTTAATCAAGAACTCAGCTACTTTCCTCCTCTCCTGCCCTGAAGATATTTGTTCTGGCACAGTTCCACAGCAGCCAGCTTCCTTCCACTTTCTTGCAAGAGCAATCAGTCTTCGCTTGTGAGCCCAGATAGACAATTCAATTGTGGGAAGTGTCCTATCCTCACACACCACTAACACAAACTTTTTAGCAGGGTTCACTGGCCAGCAAACTGACAGGTGTATCTCTCAATAGCTTGGAGGCATTAAGGCCAATTATAGCACATGGTATGACCAGCACAGACCACCATCAATGCTAAAGCCCTCAAACTGATGTTGATCATCTGCATACTGTTTGCCAGTGGAACTATTAAGGGGCAATTACTCAGGAATACGGCTAGTGGGAAGGCTCACCCAGATGATAATTCCAGTTAAATTAATCATAGCATAACAGTGATGAATATTGGATGGAACTAAATAGATTTGGGCCAGCTAATGCTACATTCAAAAGCATCTACAATTGGAACTTCCTGTAATGGAACTGAGCACATCATGACTTCTCAGCAAGAAAGCACAGTGACATTACAAGGACCACATACTCGATCTGGTGGTAGTTGCCATTACTCAATTGGCAATTGTAGATATTGACCATTTAGATCTCCCAAAGTCATCAGCAGGTTCTGGCCATCTTTGAAGCTTCCTCTTTTGTGGGTGGGGTTTGTTATTCTAATCTTTTTGAAATGTCCAGTACTCCAAACAAATCGTCCTATGCCTACCTGTGACTGCACGTTAGCTCCAACTTGAGAACCCTGGTAAGAATCCCCATTCAGTGACTGCATGTTCATGAATAAGTCTCCAGAGTTTGGCATGTTAAAAGAACCAGAAGAACCTGGAAAGGAAAGAGTCAGGTACCTGAATCACGCACAGATCGCACACAGTACCATCCCCCCTTGAGCCAAGCACAGAGACAAGCTGAAAGTGCCAACAGGAAGGGGTTAGTTGAGAAACAAAGCTGCATGCAGTCAAAATGCCCAGATTAAAACTTTCAACATGCTCACAATATCTGTTAAATAGTTACATGCAAGGGTTCACTTTTGTTTACTCATTCATTTACTTAATTAATAGTAGGAAAAATAACTTTTCAGTTGAGAGCAATTAGATTTTATTGTTTAGACAGCATCGATCCTAGTTTAAGAGTACCTTGAAAAGCATTTTAAAAGTCAAGACATCATGCAGAATTAGTAACTTTAGGACAAGAATGAAGTAGTCACACAATGCACCTGAACCATCACAAGATTGGCAAGAGTCCTCTATAGCTCTAATCTACTGTAGGTTGTGTATAATGTCACTGTGTTTGTTACAGGAAGCCTGGTCCATGGTAAAACACCCCAAAAAAAAGCCAAACCTGGATCAGCACATCTCCACTAACCAAGGAACGTTGCAACAAGCTGTTACAGTTTGTTTATTACTAATGGTGCACTTATTTTAATCTTTACCAAAGCAGCCTAAAGATTTTGGCCAAAAGTTCACCAAAACTGGTGTACCCATATGCTGCTGTTTACAGTCTGTGTCCATAGCTAACAAGAAAGCAGGAATGGATCTTCCACCTCAGCTGTACTTGAAGTTAAGCACCTCAAATAGAACTACCAGCCAGGAGGCAAAGATAGCTGATTACTCCCAAACTGTGGTATTCGAGCATCACTAACTGAGAAAGGCTAGCTTGATTGGCTTAAACCGTAAGCCCATCTTCAAGGACTAAGGAAGAGAAATACATACTTAAAATGATCAATGACCACCAAACGAGTTGCTCATGGTGCACCAGATATGGGAGGAGTTTATTTCACACCAATTAGTCTGCATAGGCCTAGACATGGATAACTCGCATGCAAGGTCTTGGTAAAAGCATGGTTTATGGAGCTCCAGCAAAGCAGCTAGCTGTCGATGAAGCCTTGTAACAGCAAACACTTGTACCTTCTACAAATAAGTTCCCAAGAAGTAGTAACATGCAGATGTCACACATCAGAAGCAAAGAACCAAGGGTAGCATTATTGCCAACTCAAGTCAGCAACATTCTTACATTGCATATTGGAGGAGAGAAATACCCTGGACCTGACTTGAATATTGTGCACAAGTTCCACACACAATGGCAACAGATGGGATTGATGAACTGAGAATTAATTAAAGTGTAGGACAAGGTGGTTTAGAATTCTGATACTCTTTGAAAGCTAACCTTGTGCACCAGTCTTCCTTGTTGCATTATTAGTAGCATTCAATGACATTTTCACCCTCCTGGTTAACCATCCTGGTGATAGAAATGAATGCTGCATGAGGCCTCTATTCAATGAAGATGTGGAGCATGCAGCAGAAAACTGCTCTGGAAATCCTGGAGGTGCAAGGGGAGTCACCCTAATCACTCCAATAGTATATTTGATCATTCCGGTTGTAACACATCAAATAAGCCCCAGGCACTATGTTCAAGCCAATTGTAGCACACTAATTTCATCCGTGGTGAAATGAATATAAGAACAAAATAGGAGGAGTGGCCAATTTTGGCCTTCAAGCTGTTCCACCATTCATGATGATCATGGCTGATCTTCAACCTCAACTCCACTTTCCTGCACTGTCCACATATCCCTTAATTTCCTTAGCATCCAAAAACCTATCAACCTCTGTCTTGAACATACTAGATGGTTCAGCATGCACAGCTCTCTGCAGAAGAGAAGTGAGAGTACCAGCTTGAGTTGACCTGATGCTGTCCCTTGCTGCTCGCAATTTTTCCCAGATGCTTGACACTCAACCTAGCACAAATCCTCAGTGCCCTCCTTGTGGGAGAAGCAACATTTGCCGCACCCATGCTCTGTTTTGTCCATGCTTGACACATGGACACAATGAGCTGTTAGCCCCATACCATGGCACATTAAGCATTGCACCTAGGAGCCTGACTGGCTGGTTGACTAAGCAAGTCTACAGAATATTGTTGCCACTTCATATTGCTGCAATTAGTAAATGGATTATATTGCGGACATCCCCTACGGTAGCCCAGAAGCAGCCAGTACCACAAGTCAGAGAGCCATGGTTAACTTGTTAGCCATCAACAGTCCCATTCCTAAGTTTAAGGTTAGCTGCAGATTTCCCTGAAGTATGGCACTGCAACTGTCTTCCTCATAAACTTGAATTTCTAGAGATAGTGTTCCTCAGTCATTGTTCAGATAGCTGTGTCTGGGCCTGTATACGTGATGAGAGGCATAGCAATATGTGTAGATCAAGGACATCTTTTGCCCTCTGACACTCTAGCTGCCTTCTCTGCTTATGATCATCCTGCTTCCATTGGTGGAAACAGCAATTCCTAGACTCCAGTAAGTAGGAAACTTGATTGGCCTAAAAAGAAAAATGAGCCCAACACATTATATAAAGTTACCCCCTACATTCAGAATGCAATAACAGCATAGCACAAAGACATTATTTAAGAAGTTTTCTGAGGATAAAGTAACTAAATACTTGAACTGCTGTATCCCTAATTACCAGTAATCCATTGCATAAGTTACATTGAAAGCAGCAATGTCATCCTCCTAATCTTTAACAATCAGTGACCATTCTTCATTCTTTCTCTGTCCAAACTTAGAATCCAGTACCTGAACCACATATGTCCAACATTTGAAAGTGCAGCGATTGCCTAGATCCCAACATGCAAGGAACAGGATATTATTAAGGGCATTGTATTTAATTAGCAACTGAGTGGCAATAATGATGGGGTTCATACTTCTAATGTCATTTACTGCCCTGTGTGGGTGGGAAAGTGCAAAATGCATGGAAAATTCTGCAGCAATTTGAATAATTGGTGATCAGCAAAGTGACAACTCAGGGGATTGCTTCTCAGTTGCCAAGTGATACAAGGTCCAGGCTTAAAACTAATGATAACAGCTTCAAATGTTGCATCCAAAGTTAACTTTGCTGTAAAAAAATGCTTAGCTAATAGTGGATAAGGTGGTGTGCAACAAGCACAATCCTTTGAGTTCCTTATTACTGTTTATGAATGATCACACAGCATTGATTTACTAGAACTATAAATTAAAGGTTTCTATTGTGTACTTTTATTTTTATTAAACCAGGAAGAGCATTTAGAATTACCCTCCATAAATAATTAATTTTAACTTCAGAAAGACAGCAATCATTATAACTTCAGCTAGCAAGTGACAAGCTGCAGGCTGGTATACTCTCTCTCTGTCTCCAAACCCACTTCCCTGTGGGACAGCAGCAAGCAAAACCATCACAAACAGATGAAGCCCCCCAAAACGTAGGGACAAGAGTTGACAGGAGAGGCAGTCCTGTGACATTCTACTACCTGACAGGGAGGCATCATAAGATGCAACTTCTAAATGAACACGTTGGGTAGAATTTTCAGCCTATCAGGCAGACGGGCCCGACCCAATCTCCGGCGGGTGGGGAGCAGATCCCCGCCAGAGAAGCGGTCCCGCCACCATTTTACTTGGGAGGGCCAATTAAGACCTGCCCAGCTTGACGTCCGGCGGGAAGCACTATGCACTTCCTGTGCAGGCAGGCAGGGAGGGAGATTTCCCAAAAGCAAGAGTACGCTCTTTCACGCATGCACATGAAAGAGCGCACACCTCCCTGAGGCTAAGTGCAGCCTCAGGGAGATCACTTATACTTTTAAAAATATGAAAAATTTTTTAAAAAATTCCCTAACATGTCCCCCTCATGTCACATGAGATGAGACATGTTCATAATTTACATAATAAGTTTAGTAAACTTTGAAAAACCCTACAAGAAACCCCATCCCGCCGCTGGATGAGGTTTCCTGTTTTCTCTATTTGCTGCCGGGACTCCTGACCTGCCCGCCAACTTTAAGGTTGGACGGGCAGGTCTTTTAATTGTATAATTGATCCTGTCAATGGCCTCAATTGGCCATTGACAGGTCGGCAGGCACACATACGATTTGGCTGCGCCCCTGCCTTCTTGAAAATTTAAATGGGGCGGGGTGACATCGGGGGTTCCGTCCGACATCATCCTGTGTCTTTTTATGTGTCGGCGAGCAGGCCCCGCCCCCTGCTCACCAACAGCAAAATTCTGCCCATTATTTATTCTACGACAGTTTCAGAAAACACAATCACACTCTGGCTATCTTTGCAGCAAAACATATTCACAGTAATACAATTTTCTTTCTCACTTTATCTCGTGTTTTTCAACTATTATCACCATCCTGCCATGCTCCTCTTTCAGATTTCCTCATACAGGAAAGCATATAAAACTCTGCTATTCCTTCCTTAGCTATTCTCCATGCTTCACTTGAGATGTCTCTGATGGTTTTCAGGCAGCAGATCTCTGCCTTAACAAAGTTTCATACTACTCTCCCAAAGAACTGACTGGATACATCATATGTACGTTGGCTTTTGGTGTTAGTCATGTGGGAATTCCAACCCATGAAACAGAGTGCCAGGAAGTGGGAATGCTATAGTGGTATTGGTTAACTACATTTTGGCAACTCTTAAAAGCTTCAAATTTTCCTATCCCACGACAATTGCTAAATCAAACTAATGAAGATGAAGAAACATTGAAACATAAATGAAACCACTGCAGACTAATAAAGCCCTTGTGAGTTAATGTAAAATGTGAATTAAAGTTTGAGGTGACTCAGCGACTTAGTTATTAAATATAGTGGGCAGCTGAACCACAAAAACCTGAAAATCTGATTTCAAATTGTTGTAAGTTAGCTAATCTAAATGGTGCTGATAGCATAAGGAAACAACAGGCCTCAGTTCCACAGTCCATTGAGAGCAAAATTAAACCAGGGCCTGGGCTTTCTGGCCCCGCTGTGGGACCTGTAGCAGGGTTGCGGCAGGCTTTCATGGACTGGAAGATCCCGACAGTGAGCTGGACTGAAAAACCCTGGGCCAGGTCTCCTGTCCCAGAGGGGAAAAAGACATTTGTGTACCTTGTATGAGGACTAGATTGGTTCAGCTGTAAAATAAGTGAAAAGCAAGAAATTGGGATAGCACCATGTTATAAGAAGTCACATGCGATCCAATACTGAAATAAAGCTGATGAAGAAAAATATTTTTCAGAATCGGAAAGTGCTTTGATTGTAGTTATATGGAACAGCAAAGCCTAGTTTCATGTTGAGAAAGATCTCCATGTATTAATATCTGGTGTTGAGGAAGGTCTTGTTCCTGTATTAATATCTGGTGTTGAGAAAGATCCCATTCCTGCATTAATGTCTGGTGTTGAGGAAGATCCCATTCCTGCATTAATGTCTGGTATTGAGGAAGATTCCACTCCTGCATTAATATCTGGTGTTGAGGAAGATCCCGTTCCTGTATTAATATCTGGTGTTGAGGAAGATCCCATTCCTGCATTAATGTCTGGTATTGAGGAAGATCCCACTCCTGTATTAATATCTGGTGTTGAGGAAGATCCCGTTCCTGTATTAATATCTGGCGTTGAGGAAGGTCTTGTTCCTGTATTAATATCTGGTGTTCAGGAGCATCGCATTCCTGTATTAATGTCTGGTGTTGAGGAAGGTCTTGTTCCTGTATTAATATCTGGTGTTCAGGAGCATCCCATTCCTGCATTAATATCTGGTGTTGAGGAAGATCCCATTCCTGCATTAATATCTGGTGTTGAGGAAGATCCCATTCCTGTATTAATGTCTGGTGTTCAGGAAGGTCTTGTTCCTGTGTTAATATCTGGTGTTGAGGAAGATCCCATTCCTGTATTAATATCTGGTGTTGAGGAAGATCCCATTCCTGTATTAATATCTGGTGTTGAGGAAGATCATATTCCTGCATTAATGTCTGGTATTGAGGAGGATCCCATTCCTGTATTAATGTCTGGTGTTGAGAAAGTTCCCCTCCCTGTATTAATGTCTGGTGTTGAGGAAGATCCCATTCCCGTATTAATGTCTGGTGTTGAGGAAGAAACTTCCCTGTATTAATGTCTAGTGTTGAGGAAGTTTCTCTCCCTGTATTAATACCTGGTGTTGAGGAAGATCCCCTCCATGTATTGAGTGTCTAGTGTTAAGGAAGAAACCTCCCTGTGTTAATATCTGGTGTTGAGGAAGATCCCGTTCCTGTATTAATACCTGGTGTTGTTTAAGATCCACTCCCTGTATAAATACCTGGTGTTGTGTAAGATGCGCTCGCTGTATTAATACCTGGTGTTGTGTAAGATGCGCTCGCTGTATTAATGTCTGGTGTCGAGGAAGATGCAGTCTCTATATTAATGTCTAATGTTGAGCAAGATGTATTCCCTACCAATATCTGATGCTCAAGAGGATCCCTCTGTATTATATTAAGCCCAAAGGTTTGTAATGTTGAAGATAAAGAACCCTGATTAATCTCTGTAAGACAAAGGGAGAAGTCTTGGAGCTGGAGTACTTAACAAACATTTTCATTGCATGCATTTAAACTTCTCTTGTGAGATGGTTATCACATTCACCTACATAAATGCAAGCTATTTAATCATTGGGGAAGCCTGAAGGGAACCCAAATATGGATTTGTTTTCCCATGACCTCTGTCTCAGAATCTATGTGGAGTAGACTCTTCTGGCAGGCTGATGCAGGAGAGTTTTGATCAAACATTTCTCCGGTCCTTGAACCCTGGTTTCCAACAAAATTCTCGCATATACTTGAAAAGCTCAGGTAGCATGGACATGTATCAATGTACATCAGGAAACCATATGAGGTGATGTATCCATGTGTGATCATCAACCACCAATAAATGGAGAAAACAAAAATAAAATCAATAAATAGAAAGGTATTTTCAAACACAAGGGACGAACCTGAAGAAAATAAACACTGCAATTTTCTGCCTACAGTCAGCAGAAAAGCAGTGAGAGACAAGGAGGAAAACGAACTCCCAATAGGACAACTGGTAAAAGGCAACAGATCTGAATTCCAGTCAGCTGCATAGTTTTTTTTTGCTGGGTAACAATGTTGTTAAGACTAGTGTATGAAGCATCATGCAGATGTCACGCAGTACATTGTAATTTATTTCTGGCAAGCCTCAGGAGAGACGATACCTGTGGCATATGTACAAAGGAGAACATACAACAAAGGCCAAGTTGAGGGAATTAAATAATACGTGCAGCCTCCTCTGTTGTGTTGTTGAGGCATTATGTGAATTGTGTCATAAAAGCTTGAATATAATGCACTGCTGGGTTAACGTATATCCAATTCAATAGTTTGGTACATGAGTATTGCTGAAAAAGAGACATGCCCATGTTTATCGTCTTGCACTCATCAGGACACTTGCAGGAATACCAATATAAGGGGAAAAGAAGAATTTATACTGTATCTGAAAAGAGTGCTGATTGGTTGGCAAGTGGTGATGCCATGGAGAATGCACCAATATTGGTGACTGACTGTATTGTTTGTGCAGTGGGGGTGGGAGAGTAGGTGGTTGTACTTTCTGTATCCCACCCCTCCCGAAAATCTCTTAAACAATGACCATATTACTTACTCGTTAGCTCACAGCATTGATTTTACAGACTACGAAACTATGGGCAGAATTTTTCGTCCCACGAGTGGGCGCGCACCCGACGCGGACAGGAGTGAAATAGTGCATGATGACATCGG